>VDFB02281492.1:748429987-748714427 GCA_007258455.2 Sequoia sempervirens
AAACTCAAGAAAGCATAGATAGGATCAAAGAGCTCAAGCAATCAAATGAGATCATTCCCAGCTTGAAATTTTAGATTGAAGAAAATAAAAGAGTTGAGGACTACTTGAATGGTAAGCTGAAAGACAAATATGAAAAATACTCAAAGTTTGAAGAAGAAATTGTAACTTTGAGATCAGATCTAGAGAGAGCAAAGATTCACGAAGACAAATTCAAGATGATCTCTACAGTGCTTGATGAAATGATCAGAAATCAGAAGAATTGTAAAGACAAATGTGGATTAGGGTTTGAAAAAGGAGAAATTTCAAAGGCAGATCAAACACCAAGTGTTTAAAAGAAGAACAATGAACAAAAGAAGATTGAGGACAAGAAGAGAAATGACAAGTAGGTCTAGAATCAGAGGAAAGACTTCAAAATACCACCAATTAGATAACCAAATGCACAAAGGTACCCATCTTTTAATAGTTTTTTTATTATTGCAATAAATTTGAACATAAGGCTCTGGAATGTAGAAGTAGAATGAATCAAAATGTTCAATCATTTCCTAGTCAGTGTTTTATATGCAAAATATTTGATCATAAGGTTAGTGAATGCAAAAATCAAATGATGAATGGTTGTAACAATGGTATGATGTTTCAATCTTTCAATGGCTACTATTATGCATCTAATAGATTTGGGCACAAAGATAATCAATGCAAAACTAGAATGGGTGGAAGTAAGCTTGTTCAAAATGTAAAATGCCAAAAATGCAATAAGTTAGGACACATTGCTAAGTTTTGTAGAAGTAAGAATGTAAAGGTTGATCTGGTAAAAAAGAGTGATCCAATAAAAAAGGCTAATCTAGTAGAGATGAAGAAAGAGATGGATAAGATTTGGAGAAATAAGGAAGAGAGAAAATTCAAGACTAAGTCTGTGCCAACTTATGGTGTAGATGTTTCTTTTGGAAACTAAATTAAGAGCTTTGGATTAGGGGTTTTTTTCAAAGAAAATCATTAAGTCCCTACCAAAGATATGGTGTTGATACCTTCAACACAAGGATATGTGGTGTAGGTCGATATGCTTGAACTATTGGTGAAAAAACCAGTGGAAAATATCAAAGTGCGGAAGTTTGTGGAGCATTTGAAGGTGACTATGCATTATAATTAGGGTTATCAACTTTTTGTGCCTAATGCCAAATTAGTGCATTTAAGAAGGGTTTTATAAGTGATTTAACATTTTTCTAAGTCATTTTTAAATGAGTAATTGAAGAGAGAAGATCTAGGTGAAGGAGTGAAGAAAATAATTATAGAACTCTTGCACATGAAACCTTGACTAGCAATGTTCAAAAGGTATTTACAATTTCTATCTTTCCCTAAGTTTTTAGAAGTGTTTTGAAGTGTTAGAAAATGTATACACCACAATTTGTAGAGGTTGTGGATTGTCCCTATCCTAAATTCAAATGACATCTTGATTAATCCCTAATGGATGATCCAAACATAGCGTTTTGCACATTCCATATGGTGTGCTTCATACTGAAGATCTTAGGATATACATTCGTGCTAAATTAGATGAGTAAAATCACTCTAAGTTGGATGAAGTGTGGTTTAATGAACTCACTAGAGATCAATTTGAATGAGAGCTTGGTGGAGAAGAAGCTCAATGTGTGGAACAATTTCCACATTTTTTGTTATGTCGATGAGTGGGTTAGATACAACCTGAGTAGAATTCATGATGGGTTCATATGGTTGGATATTCCATATTTAATCAACAAGGAGTTGATTAGGGTTGTTATTGGTTTATGCTCAACCAGGTTGGTTCTAACACTCAAATCAGTAAAAAATGAAATGTGATGTAGTTGATAGATGCTAGGTATGACAAGAGAGCCTTGATAGTAAAAGACATTAAAGACCTTGCAATGAAATATGCAATAGTGGTAATAGGGTACAAGATATATTTCACAAATAGAGAGAACTCTATTTATTCATCTGTCATAAACAGAACATATGAGATGGTGAAGAAGGGTGTAGATTATGATTTGTGTGAACTACTGAGAGTATGTGCTAAGGACTCCAAGTACCCCTTCAAATTTGGTACTTTGATCATTTGCTTATTGCTTTACTTTTTGAATGAGGTTCCCAAAACAAGGAACACAGTTTGGTTGAAGGACAAACCTATGGCACATCATATTAGAGACCACTTGATGAGGTTGGGTGATTCAAATGCACAGGAGATTGCTTTTATGGGGATTCTTTAAGACCTTTCAAAATACATGCAAGCCAGAGAAATGATTCTTTGAAGCATGGTAGAGAAGAATAAGAATGATATCACATTCTTGGTAACAAAGGACTATTAAATCATACAGGCTATTGATCCTAGGACTATTTAGATCCCAAAGATGGGATATGAGATAATAGAAGAATAAATCATTGGCTCAGTAGACTTTATGTTGAGAAAACCCAAAGACATCTCTGAGGAAAGGTATGGAACATATCAGGAGAAGTCTATGGAGGTGCACATGCAACAAAGTGAGAAACAGATAAAGAAACCTATTGAGAAGATGTTTGCATAGTTTGCAGAGGCAATGGGCCTCACAAAGGAGCAAGTAGAGAAAGACAAGAGAATGTTTGGCCCTCTGGGAGGTACATCTAATACAAGAAGATTTGGTAGAACATCTACCCCCTCTTTGGTTTCCCCAAAGTCCTTTAGGAATTTTCCCTCTACCAATGGAACTAAGAGGAAGGAGAAAACCAATGCTTCGGAAAAACAACAAAGTGCACCAATGAACGAAATGACTCCTTTGGTAAAGCAACAAGGTGCCACATAACAAAGGAGAGTGAAGGCCAAGGCCAGAAGGGAAAAGAATTTGATTGTAGATGAAGAAGAGGAAGAGGTAGAATAAAAAACTCTGATCAGGAAGAGGAAATCTGATTTAGCACAAGAAGAATCAAGTGCAAAGAAATCCAAGGTTAACATTGTTGACACATATAGTGAAGCAAAAGTTGAGAAACAAAAAGAAATTTAAAATCTATGCGAGGGAAAATAAATTTAAATGAGAAAAAGGTCCTCTAGAAGCAAAGAAGAATAAGAAAGATAAGTCTACCCCTCTGGTAAGAACTCATAGCCCCATGAAATTAGATGCATTGTTCAATGGCATTGTAGAACATGAGATTTTAGAGGAAATTTCTGCCTTGTATACTACAATGGATAATATTGATAAGGCTACCATAGAGGAAGAAATAGTCAAATACAATGTTACTTTTGAGGTGAACACAAAAAACATTGAAGGCCAATTGCCTAAAGATTTGAGAATACATTGTATGCAAGAAGAGAAGAGGCAATGAATGAAGATGAAACTTTGAAATCATTTTCCTTAGAGAAAGTTAGTGCTACATTGATGGGAAGGGACAAAAATGATATTGAGAGGTTAAAGAATAAAACAATTGAGAAGATTGCCAACTTTTCAAAGGAGTTGGGTATGACCCTAGACAATGAAGAGGAAGTGCATGATGATATGCTTGTTTCAGAATTGAATGAAGCAAAAGTTGCACAACATGAGAATGGAGCAAAAGAAGTAAAAAATGATACCATTTTGGATGTGGAAGAGAACATTGCAGAATAAAATGTTGCTACTGACACTCCTCTGGTAGGAGAAAATATAGTTGGAGAAGAGAATTTTGAAAGATTGAGAAAGGAGGATACTCAAATAGGGAACATTCCCCTTCCTCTAAATATAGAAAGGAATGCAAAAGAGGTTATATAAGACAAAACAAAGACACATGAGGCACAAAACACAAAACATATGCCTCCTTTGGCTAACAATGAAACATCTATTGCTGGTGAGAAGAAGAATGAATGCAAATACGGTACTACAAATAAAGAAAAGAAGGATGAAAAATTAGTGGATTGCATTGGTGAAAAGGAAAAAGCCTTGGTAGAGAAAGATACTAATGAGAAGATGGTTGGAGAGTCCTTCAGAACCTCTAAAGATTCCCTAAAATACGTATTAAGCAAGCAACTTCAGTTCCAACCTGTTGCTTCTACCCAGATACTACAAATACTAATGCAACAAGGACAAGTAGATATGGAGAAAATATATCCCCTACAAAAATTATAGTTGGGCGATGCATTTCATGCCTCCACCAGGAAATAAATTTCGTAGACACATCAAAAGAGTGCAAAGTTAATAGATGAAGCAGTGAAAGTGTTGTAGGAGAGTGTACCCAATGTAAGTATTGAAACTCATTATTTAGTGTACAATATTTGAAGCTTTTGATTGATTATTTTAAAGAATACTCTAGTGGACTTGAGGAAATATTGGAGAAATAAGCAAGTAAGAAGATGAATGAAAAGATGTTGATGGATATAATAGAGAAGTGTGCTACTACACATAATAAATTTTAGAAAAACCTTAAGGAGGTGTAGACTTATGTTGATGAGGCTAAGGTGATATTTCAATTTTGCATGAAGTGGCCCAATTCAACCAAGAACATTAAGAGTCCAATGGAATCCATTGAGTCCCAGGTTGATAAGGCACTTGATGCCTATGAACCATTGAATGAAGCAGATGGATCCACCAAAGAAACTATTGAAAATATGCGTGAACATTTTTTCTAGCTATAAGAGCAAAGAGAAAATATCATAGTGTAGTTTGGACAACTTAGAGACATAGTGAGTGCAAAGTTCACACCTATTTCCAATGCTTTGATTGATGTGGAGAAGAAAATGAAGTTAAATTCGGTACCTAATACTTCAAATGAAGGCGAGGAAGTCCTCATAGAGTTTGAGGCTATGAACCACATGCTTGGGCTGGCAAAGAATTACTGGAAAGATGGTAAAAAGGTCTAGCAGGCACACCTTGAAAAATTGCAAGTGTTGTACACAAATGTTCCATCTTCTTCTGATTAATTTGTGTACATTTCCTTACTTTTTATGCATTTCACACTTGATTTTACATATGTGGAAGTTAGAGGATAGTTTTCTAGTACAAATTTTGACCCAGTTTGATAGATAGCATTGTTAGGAAGAGTTGGTTGGATTTTTTTGGGAGTTTTTTACCCTCATGTATACATGTACATATATCATTTAGGGGGACTATATGTGTAATCTAGTGAAGAGTTGGTTGTTAATGCAAAATCATTTAAAAAGGGGGAGAAGAGAAGAGTAACAATAGTATATATGTGCATATGCTCTTTTCCCTTCATGTCAAAGGGGGAGAAGATTTGAGAAGAATTTTCATGTTGCCATCAATGACAAAGGGGGGGAATATTGGAAGTTTAAGGAGTTTGTCATTGGTATGCTTGTTGGAAACATGAGCATGAGATGTAGAGTGTTGTCATTGATGTCAAAATTGTGATGTGATGTGAATATTGATGTGTCATTGGTCTGGTGCATATATGTGTTTGATATAGTTTTTTTGCTCTAGTACAAAATACATGAGTTAGTTATTTGGTTAAGTTTCATAACACAATTTTTAGTGTATAGAGCATCAGTTTTTGGGTCCACATTGATTTATCTGGAAGAATTTTGCTTTGTGGTTTTAAGAATTTTTTTTTGGATTTCAAAAGAGTCTAAATCCAAAATTTCATATTGTTTTTCCCTCTGGTGTATAAGTTATGAGTAATAGAGTATTGGGTCTACTAGTGATAGTGTTTTTTGTACAAGAGTATCTATTTAGATTCTTAGTATGCATCTCACCATGGAAGAATATATGGCCTTTGTGAATGTGTAGAAGTGTTTACAGGTGTTAGAATGGTGTGTATTCCAAGTAGTGTGATGTTTGGAGGTTTGCGTGTTGGTTTGAGGATGTTCAATTGGTGAATTTTGATGTTAGGTCACCAACAGTGCCGACCTAATATGTTGGAGGTTGTGTGGAATTTAAATAAGCATTGATCCATTATGTGTGAGATATTATAGGTCCATTCCAACTTATCTAATGTGTTACAAGTTTTGAGTTTAGGCGTGAAGTTTGTATGTTTGATCTTGAGCCGACAAGTTATTATTTTGAATGGTACATATAATTAGGCCACCCTAATTGATGTTGTAGGTTCTTGCGAATGTAATGGGTATAAGTATAAGATCATTTTTGGCATTGAAGAGAGATGACTAATTTGAGTGTGTGAATTCCTAAGAAAATACTACAAATGTGATACAAATGCAGAGTAGACCAAAGTGTTAAAACATAATAATATGAAGTGTGTTGATTTAGTAATTTGAGCTTCAATGGAACTGTGTTTCCTACATATTGTAGATGCATATGTAGCAATTGAAATCTTGGCAATGAGCCACCCTTCTCTTCTATTTCTCTTATTATTTGGATAGTGATTCCACTAGATAGTGAGTGCACCTGGTAGTGACCCTTTCTATAATATCTTATAACCGGTTATAATATATTGTGAGCTAATCCTCACCGTGGTTTTTCCCCTTTTAGGTTTTCCACATAAAAATTTGGTGTTCATGTGTTATATGCTTTGATGGTTGTTTTCATGGTTTCTTTCCTTACTACAAATTGACTATTATGTTTGAAATGAATGTTTAAATGGTTAAGTGGTTTCAAAGAATATTGATTCACCCCCCTCTCACTATTTCAGTTGTTCAATAACATGGATCTAGTAATGTGATCTAAAGCACAAGGTGGGAAAGGTATGAGGATCCCAATGTAATAGGATAATAATATAATGGCATAGGAAGTGGATAGGGAGGGGAAAATTCCTCCACCAAAAATTGGTATCATTAAAAGCATGATATTAATGTAAATATATAGTAAGAGAAGATCAATATTAAATGAGTGAAAGGCATGATGTCCATAATGTAAAGGTAACTCTATGAGTGTGATATGAAAATTTTAGGTGCAATTTATAAGGGGAAGACAATATTCCCTCCAATCAAGGAAAATGACAAAATATTACATGTTAATGCAATCTCAACATTGAAGGTATAAAATCAAGGTATGACAATGTAGGATTATATAAAGTGGTTAATAGTCATAGTATAAAGCATAAGCATCATAGATATGAAGTTTAGGAGCATAGTAAATATAATAAGAATCATAAGAAAAACAACATGATAAACATAAAAGAAAATGTATAATAATAAAATAAAGTGAATGTGACAACATAAGAAATCAAATTCGCAACTAAATATTTTCAAATGATAAAAAAAAAAGGATGCCTAATTTAAATTAACAAAGCAAATGAATTAAAAATCATAGAAAAAGACATGTGAACAAAACACAAAAAATAAAGAAAAATAGAAGCAAAAGTGCAAAGGTATGAAACAATGAAAATAAAAATTACTAAAACAAACCTCAAGAAGAATTAAGGATGTAAACAAATATACAAGATGAATGAACATGTGACACACAACAAACAATGGATAATAAAAAAGGCTAGATTTTTAAAAACAATGATGAAGAAAAAGATAAAAAGAAAACTAAGAAATAGGTGTATAGGCTATGTTGATGCTTTCAAATCATTGAACAAAATTATAAGGCTCAATTTTTAACTCCAAATTATACTCTTCCAACAAATAATTATCATCCCAATATATGCCATCAAATTTATCTTTATTTAATTCTTTATTCCCCATCATCCTAGGTACAAATACATGATCTACAAATGTCACATTAGGCACTTCTTTTCACACATAAACTTCTTATTTCTTTTTTATTTGTGGCGAATGTTAGGTCTTTTATGTCCCACAAACTCTTTCTTATATTTCCAAGTAGTCTTTTCAAAATGTAACTCTTTCTTTGGATCATCCTTCTATTTTGTCACATGATTCTCCACTTTAGTCTATTTTTTTTTTTAATGGTAATTGTTTCAATTAAATTTATTTTGAATTATTTTATTTCATCCAAATGTAGCTGATAAAAATCATGTATGATATCATTCCTCTTATAAGTTACATCAATTGGTGTATTCACAAATGTGTCTAAGGTGAAGTAGCTAGCATCAAATTGTGGCTTGTAACGAGCCCTTTCAATTTTTATCACTTCCTTTGTGTAAAATTTGACACTTTGATATAAAATGAAAGATACAACTTTGAATTATTCAATCCAAGGTCTCCCAAGTAAAATACCAAATATATCAAAATATGGTATACCATAACATAAAACTAATAGTTTTTTAGTTCCCACTTTTAATTAGTAATGCATAGATATATGTAGAAATAAAAGAAATAGAATAATTTTATGTTAGCTTAGTAGTGCCACTTTGAGTAGTAAATCAAGCCAATAGATCATAAAATCGATTACAATATCCAAGATTCTTTCTACTTGGGAAGTCCTTATAATATACAAAAAATTTATAAAGATAAATACTACTATCCCATGCATATTGGGTAACTAATTTTATTCTAATTTAAAATATGACATACTTAGAAACAATATATACACATAAATATTGATTCCCCTTTAAAATTTCTACCCTCAAAGCTTGATATGGAGAAACTTCCAAACAATGATACCTATCTCCCATATGATATCTTCAAGCTACAAGATTTTTCATTGGATTAAAACCTTTTAAATAGTAGGCATGTGGAGTTTCTTGGTTTATTTGTTGAATATTATCTCTAATTCAAAAACTATGGATCCCTCCTCATCTAATGTGGAAATTTTGGTTGATACACATATATTTCCTAATAAATCACTTAAGAAAAGAGAAATGAAAAATTAGATGTACATTTTAAGAGGGAAGCAAAGCTTATATGCCACCTCACCTATGCTCCACACCACCTAATAAAGGCTATTAAAATAATGGACCTGACTTATGGTCCACCTTGTTGTAAGAATCACAAAAGGAATCAAGATCCCAAGATCACCTACAAAACTAAATATAACATTCTAAAAGAGATTAGAAAGAGAATATATTGATTGATTATAGATGTAATAATGATATAATGATCAAATGGAACAATGATACTACATAATGTACATATGAGGTCTTTCTTATATAGGCAAGGTGAAAGGATAAGTTAACATAATAGTATAACATTACAATCATATGAAATGATATAAAAAGAGATAAGTATCCTAAGTGAAACCTAATTAAACTTGACTAACAAGTGTGAATAGGACATATGAGGTGAACCAACTAGTTAATATTAGGCTATTCACACCAACAACCCCCTTATGTGAAACTTAGGGAGGAAAAAATAAATTCAAGAATGCAAATATGCATATATGATGGGTCCCATCTACTATGTCATTTTAGGTACCCATATACAAAATATCTCTCACAAATGGAGTAAAGGAGAAAAAATTGTAGCAAAAAAAACCTTTCTAAAAGAGAGAATACAAGAAAACAATCATGTACAAGTGATGGAAGGACTCAACATGACCCCTCAAGGATTACATCCATAAAAATATACAATATATATCCACCCTATTGAGTAGGAAAAAATGATCCTAGATCCAATTAGGTTAACTATGATTATCTCCTTTTCACTTGACTCAACATTAAACATACATCAACTAGGGTTTTTATGATTAGCTTTTTGCCACAAGGGAGAGCCAACCTCCTAGGATTTATGTTTATTTTTGAGTTGTCAAAGATGATAAATTTGGTGTGTGATTTGACAAGACTATTTGGTATGTAACCCTAGATCTAAAAATGTAATTTATCACACAAACAAAAATGAAAAGTTATGGAACAACTTCAGATCTGAGACTAAGACACTAAGAGGAACTTGCAATGAAAATTTGAGCTTGAATTGGCTAGTATAGGGCATGATGCACCCTAGACTAGACTAGACTCTTGATTTTTTAGATATGAAAGTTTTGAGATGTGGATTAAGGTTTGCACTCTACTTATTGAGACTTTCACCTGTTGAAACCTTCAGATCTGACCTACACACATAAAAATATGGAAAATGTTGTGTTGTGTAGGGGATTGCCTAATTCAAACCATGTGTTGGTAGTTTTACCTCAACATACAATGATTGATGATGATCAAGAGGGCATGCCCTAGGTTGGATAGAGGCTAAAAAAACAATAATTGACTAAAATTGATAAATGAAAAATGATAATGTTATCTTGATGTGAAAACCATTGAAGAAGAGATGGTACACAAGTTGCCACAAAATTTTGATTGATGGATGCCTTGATTGCTTGATAGACCCACAAAATATTAGCTCATAAAACATAATGGATTGCTACAACTAGCATGTAGAAGATAAGTCAATACATCTTATGAATGAAGGTAAATTCATTTCTTTAAGTTTTATATTCCGCTCCTTCTAGACTTACCACACTAGGATTGAAGGGCTTATAATCCAAAAACATGAATATAAAGCATTCTTTCTTAGTAATAGCCAATATTTAAATAAGTTAAGTACATCATTAGGTAGAGCACTGACCCAATTGAGCTTGGAACACAACCATCTCAAGCATACTTGAGTGAAGGGACATTCTAACAGTAGATGGTTTGCATTCTCCTTATTTTCTTTGCAAAGAGAACATCTTGAGGGCTCTTGATACCCCATTTTAATGAACTTCCCAGTTGTTAGAATCCTACTTTGAAGCACTTCCCATGTTAAAATCTCCTACTTTTGAAAGGAAATGATTGCTCTAGAATAGGTGCAATGGTAATGAAGACCTTTCCTCATCTTTCCCAAAAACTATGTAATCATATTTTGCATTATACTACCCTATGTTTGATCCATTCCATACTAATCTATCTTTTCCATCCCAGATAGTGATGACTCTACCCTTGCGGATTGATTGAAGTTTCTCAATTTCAATGAGAGGAATATTTTGATTACTAATATCTTTCCAATTCCAATCAAGGACTCCATCTTTGTTGCTTACTTCCATATAATTTGGCATTTACCCCCCAAGACTTTGTTAGTGCCTTTTTCGTGTGTTCCATATTCAAAATATTGTTCAAACTTGGAAAACCACCCCCCAAGAATCTTCTCAAAATAAGGCTAACTTCCCATCATGAATGCTTCATGTAATATAATCTGTGATTAAGGAGGAACATTATTTCATAAAGTTCCATATTCTCGAACCTTTGGGCAGATTTTCTAAAATTAGAATACTTATGTTATCACTATTGTTTAGATATTTATTTAGGAGGACCTTGGCCTATTTTGGTTTGTTATTTATATACATATTCTAAATTATTTTTTCTCCTAAAGATTTATTTTTCTTTAGGAAATCTCTCAGACCTGTTCCCCTAGCTACTTTTGCTTTGCTTATATTATCCCATGCAATTAGTGCAATTTTGTTTTGATCCAAAGATCCTGGAAAAAAAAATTCCTCATGCTTTGGTTTATATTATGATACGTTCCCATTAGTAAGAAGACACAAGACAATAGATAAATTGGTATTGCGGATATGACAACGTTCAACATGATTAATCTACCTGCCCATGAAAGTTATTTCCTCTTTGATGATGCCAAATGATTATTGAATTTGAATTCAAGGGGGTCCCATAGTTTGCTACTTCTCAATCCCTTAGCTAGAGGTATACCTAAATAAGTGTTGGGGAGCTTCCCTCTCTTGAAATTTAGATCCCTAGTTATTTCTAGCTCCTTTATAGGATTTGTGTGAAAAAAAAAGATTTTTTATTTGGCTTCACTTACCTCTTTCCTAGAGGCTATAGTGTATAGGTCTATGATTATCTTCAAATTTTGTGTTTCTCTTCTTTTTATGCCTAAAAAGGCATAGGATCATTGTCAAACTATTGGTTTGTTACTGTCGACACATTACTTGTAATTTAAATGCTTTCTAATCTCCCACTTGCAACTACTAAGGAGATCTCTCTACCAAGAGCTTCTACCATAATTATGAAAAAAATGGGGAGGAAGGATTCCCTTGGTTGATTCCTCTTGATGCCTCAAAGTAACCTTTAGGTGTTCCATTTAAGAGAATTGATAATCTATGACTTGAAATTCAATTAAGCATCCAATTCATTCACTGTGAGTCAAAACCAAAAGCCTTTGATACTTTTCCAAGAAATCTCTGATCCACACAATCATAAGCTCTTTTGATGTCCAAATTTATCAACATACATTGCTTGTTACTTCTTTGAATGGAATGAATCACTTCCTGAGAAATTATTACCCCTTCCAAGATTGATCTACCCAACACAAATCCCATTTGTTTATCTAAAATTAAGTTTGGGAGGATTAGCTTCAAGTAGTTCATTGCAACCTTAGCCATTATTATGTATAAAGTATTTCATAATGCTATTAGCTGAAAATCATCTAACAACATAGGATTTTATTAGTAATTAGATAGATAGAGGTGTTATTTACCTCCCTTAAAACCATATCATATTTTCTCAAATTTTCTATAGTTGCAACCACTTCCTTTCCCACTATATCCCAACACTTTTGGAAGAATCTAACAAGAAACCCATCCGACCAAGAGCTTTATTTGGGTGTAACTAGAAGGTTACAATTTTAATCTCCTCTTTTGTAAATATTTCCATTAACATCTTGTTTTGTGCTTCAATAACAAGCCATGGAGTGCCCTGTAATAACTAATTTTATGATACCAACTCTAAGCCTTCCAGGTTATTGATAAAGTTGTTTGAGTATGTCACAATTTCCTTAGAAATATCTTCAGGATTTTCTAGAAATTCATCATTAGCCTTTCTATTTTTTGTGATTTTATTAATGTCCCTACAAATTTTGTCACATTGTGAAAATACTTGGAATTTTTATCCCCCTCCATTATCCAAGTTTCTCTAGATTTTTGTCTCCAATAAACTTTTTCTTTGGATTACACCTCCTCATAATCCTTTAAAAGTCCCTTCTCCTTCACAAACTTCTCCTTTTCCATGCATTTGTGAAAACCTCTTCATTTAAAGCCCTTAATTCCTCTTCCATTTTTTTATTTCAAATATGTTTTTGGAATGTGATTTGTTCCATGCTTTTAGTTGTTGTTGATTAGTGTCAGTTTTGTGACTACTCCAAACATTTTCGTCCCTTTTGGTTTCACTTCTTCCCATCGTTGTGCTACCACCCAAAAAAAAATCTGATCTTTCATCGACATATTCTCAAATTTGAAAGGAAATTTAATTGGCCTTTTGCATCCTAAGATTTCTAGTTTGATTGGGTAATGAACCAACCCTAATTATAGAACTATGCTTCCTTCCAATGACAATGGGAAGGTGCCCAAATCCCCTTTAAAAATCAACCTGTCCATTTTTTCTACAATATTGCTAAAAATCAATCTCCTATTAGTCCAAGTGAAATTTTTGAAGGCCATATGAACCTCCAACAAGTGGTTTTCCCCAACAAAACCATCAAAATCTAATTGAGATTTATACTTTCTTTGCACCCCCCATTGTTTTCATGGATTTCTAAGATGGAATTAAAGTATCCTCCCAAGATGAATGTTTTAATTAGGGCTAATGCAAAAAGGTTCCCAATCTCCCCCATATCTCTCTTAATGCAGCAAGATGGACCATAAACATTAATTATGGTAAATACAAAATTTAAAGATTGATTTCTCACCTTGCATGCCAAATAGTTCTTATGAGATTCTACCTTCTCTACTTACATTGACTGGGGTCTCCAAAATGTGATTAGACCCCTTGAGGCACCTTCAGACTCAACTATCTTTACATTCCATACTTTGCAATTTCATCTAAATATTTTCGCATCTAATTTTTTCATCTTGGACTCTTGGATCATGAAGATATTAGCTATTGATTTCTTCATGCATTGCCTTACTAGGCACTTTTTGTTAGGGACATTTAAGCCCCTAACATTCAAAGAAAATATACCCTACTCCTCGGGAAGGGGAATACTCTTCCTAGATCTTAACAATCTTGTGATCTTGACCTAACCTTCTGCATCACCATCTATAGCTCTCTTCTCTATGTTTTTCTTTCTACCTTTGTTTTCTCCCTCTCCACAATCCAGGGATTTCTTTGCCAAGACATTTTATTTGATTCCCAACTTTCTCAATGCCAATGGAGTTGTTATCATATTTTCATCCTCATTTGGCTCTTCTACATTGTTTTTCACCTCTTCTTCTAGTAATTCACCTTCTTCCAACATCTCCTTTACCTTAGAATCAACCTCAACCTGCACATTCTTGGCACCTTCGTCAAGTTTTACTTTGTTCGTGTCCACTCATGACCTCTATGAGCCTCAACAACTCATAACCAACTTCCAGAATGGCTTCTAGCCCATCCAACTTCTGCCTTATCTCCCCCTCCTCTAGGAGATTTGAGACATCTTGGGTTTCTTCCTCATCCTGGAGATTTTGAGTTTCCTTAGCTAGATCCTACCCTTCCTTTATCCCCATTTGTTCTAGATGTGTTTGAGCTATTTCCACCTCATGGATTTCATATGTTATCTTAATGAGAAATCTATTGGCATGTTCCTTTCTACTTCACCACACCCCCAATTGCTATCCCTCCCTTAGATTTTTAGGTTGAATCCCTAATTCCCTTAGAGAATTTAGAATCTCCCACTGGTTTGGGTGCAAAATTCCACTCCACTTTTTGAATCCATCCTCCTTCCTCTGAGATGAGTTCTAATTCATCCCATTTGGTCCCATTCGGGTTTATTTCTACACAAATCTAGCATGTGCATTTTTCTTCCCCTAAAGTAGCGCTTCATCCTTCTAGGAAAATGAGTCTCAACCTTGCAATAAATAAGGCTTATTGTTGATAGGATGTATTCAATATATATACTAGTTACACCAATAGGTGTAATATACAATGGGAACACTGGGTGGAGTGGAATGTGTGTTAAAAATAAAATGTTAACAAAAATTATTAAAATGTCGACGTACATTAAATTAATGATATATTATAAATTTGGACCATTCATTATTAGGTTTCAGATTTGATGGTAGATATTTTGTTGGCTTGTCTTACCCTAGAAGGTAACCCTATTTTATGAGGGTGTTGTAAATTACGACTGAGTATTTGATGTATTCTAAGATTCTAATAGCGGTTGTGTTGCCTCTAGATCTTTGGTTGGTGATACTCCTATGAGAAGCTTGCTTTGCAGTATATTGTAATATTTTTTATTTTTGAATTATATATTAGGCATATTTTGGAGTGGGATTTTTCTCCTGAAAGGGTTTTCCCCATGTAAATTACTGTGTTGTGGTATGCATGATATTTATGTTTATTTATGTTTCAGTTTTTGTAACTGTTGAAAAGATTTGTAAAGTTTTGCATTATTCTTCTCTCAAGTTTAGTATAGTAATTTGTTCTACTACCTTAGCTTCCTTATAAGTGGTATCAAAGCCTGATCACCTTTGGTTTCAGTTGTGGGTTGTTGGGTTTTTTGAACTAATTCAAATTTGAGTGGGAGCTTGTGCAGAAGATACTTTGTGATCTTGTTGCAAGAATTTTTAGATGGAAATTTCATCAGGGAGAATATAGGTGGATAAATTTTTTGGAAATAATTTTGAGATATGAAAGCTAAATATGGAGGATCTATTGATAGATCTAGATTTGTGGGATGCTATTGATGAGAATGTTTCAAGGCTTGTAGATCCTAATTTGGCTACTTAATATGATGTTATGGACCGTAAATCCAAGGCTCTAATCAGATTGTTCTTGGTAGACTCTATTTTAATCAATTTCCATGAGGATACCTCTACACAAACTATGGAAGAAACTTTGTGTGATGTATCCAACCAAATATTTAGTGAACACAATTTTCTTGAGGAAGAAATTAAATTCCTTGAGAATGGTAGAGGGTGGATGAATTACAGACCATCTAAAAGAATTCAATATGTTGGTGGCTCAATTGGCATTAGTTGGTGTCAAAATGGATGAGGATAAATTTTAGATCTTTCTTTGTTCTTTGTTTGATTCATGGGATTCTCTTGTTATGGCTATTGGGAGTACTTGTGTTATATTGAAGATTGAAGATTTGGTGGGTTCTTTACTTTCTAAGGAGATGAGGAAGAAGGTATCCATTAGTACCATGAAGGCCCTAAATTTTTGTGGAAGACCCAAGAAAAAATGCAAGAATAATGAGAAGTGTGATAAATCCAAGTCCAAGAGGAGATCCAAATCTCCTAGAAAGTCCAAAGTTATTTGCTAGAACTGCAATACGCTTGGATATATTCAGGACTACAAAGAAGAGAAGAAGAAGAAAAAGAAGAGATTTAATTATGATTCTGAGTCCAAGAAGGAAGATGGTGATGCATTCATTGTAGCTTTGGCAACTAGTGCATGCAATGATGCATGGTTAATTGACTCAAGTGCATCTTTCCATATGACCTTTAACAAAGATTGGTTTTTTGAATATGAAGAATTTGATGGAGGTAAGGTGTACTTTAGGGATGATTCTTATTTAAATATTGTTGGATGTGGTAAAGTTAGAATAAGGTTTCTTGATGGTAGAATAAAAAGGATTAATGGTCTGTTGCATATCCCTAGATTAGCACAACTTTTTTTATTTGTGAGCAAACTAATAGATGTAACAATGTAGGTAGTATTTTTTGATGTAGGATGCAAGATGGTTAGAGGTGCTATGGTAATTGCTAGAGGTGTAAGAAATGACACATTGTATAGCTTGATGCATGCATTGTTGAGTGTAATAGTACTTATGTGAAAAGAAAGCTTGTGGCTACACCATTGAAAGAGGTGAGTGTTTCATCTTCAACTGATGGTCATGACTTTTGGGTACCAAAGGGTGCTCTTTCTTCTGCAACAAAGTTATCTATAGAGAAAACTATGTTATGGCACCAAAGACTTAGCCACATTGGATAAAAGGTTCTAAGGACCTTGAAAAATAAAAACCTTATTAAAGGGTTGTCTAATTGTAATCTTGAATTTGATTTATGTGAGCATTGCATTTGCAGAAAACGAAATTGCATCAATTTTACTCAAGCTCTCATAAATCTTGTGGTGTATTGGATCTTATTCATTTTGATATGTTTGGTCCTGTAAATGTTCCTTAATTGGAAATTCCACATATTATGTTTCATTTATTGATGATTATAGTAGAAGGACATGGGTATATTTTATAAAGAGTAAATCTAAAGTTTTCAATTGATTTAAAGATTTTAAAGCAATGATTGAGTTGTAGATTGGAAAGAACATAAAATGTTTGAGATCAAATAATGGTGGTGAATTTTTCTCTATTGATTTTGACAGATTCTATAAATATTGTGGCATTCATAGACAAAAGACAACTCTGTATTCTCCATAATAGAATGGAGTTGTAGAAATAATAAACAAGACATTTATGGAGAAGGCTAGGAGTATGTTGAGTGGTGTTGGTCTAAAAAAATTTTTTTGGGTTGAAGTTATTGCCACTGCTTGTTACTTGATTAACATGTATCCTTCATCATCTCTTGTTGATAATACACCTATAGAGGCATGGTCAGGCCACAAGACTTCATTAAGACATCTTAGAGTTTTTGGTTGTGAGGCATATACACATGTGCCAAAGGAGAAGCGAACAAAGTTGGAGAACAAGGCTATGAAATATACCTTCATTAGATATAGTTATGGTGTGAAAGGATACAAGCTTTGGGATCATGTTGCACATAAGGTAATATATAGTAGAAGTGTTGTTTTTAGAGAAACTAAGCCTTCTACTATATTGCAGCTAGAACAAAGTAAAGAAGAAGATGTGATTCAATTTCCTTGTACAAATAAATTTGAATCGAGACCCATGGATAGACAAGAAGTTGAGGGGAGCTCATCTAGTTCTAAATATTCAAAAGAGGAGGAAGAACCTCTCACTCAACTTGTTCATAGGTCTACAAGGTATAGACAACCACCTAAAAGGTATTCACCTGATGATTGGAGATATATTTTTGCTTTGAATACTAACATGGATGAACGCGAATCTATAGAAAAGGCATTAGGTATGAATGATGCAAAATCTTGGAAGATTTCTATGGACAAAGAAATGGAAGCTTTGAAAAAGAATGATACATGGGATCTTGTGCCATTGCCTGGAGGATAAAAACCCGTTGGTTGCAAATGGGTGTTAAATAAAAATATTGGTTCAGATGGAGGTATTGAGAAGTACAAAGCAAGGTTGGTTATGAAAGGTTACTCTCAAGTTGAGAGTGTTGATTATGGTGAGATATTTTCTCTTGTTGCAAAAATGGAATCCATTAGATTTTTTCTTTCTATTGTTGTTGCTTATGATTTAGAGTTTGAGCAAATGGATGTGAAAGCTGCTTTCCTTCATGGTGACTTAGAGGAGAATATTTATATGACACAACTAGAGAACTATGTGGTGAAAGGTAAAAGTAAATTGATTTGCAAATTGAAGAAATCTTTGTATGGCCTAAAATAAATTCCTAGGATGTGGTATCAAAAATTTGATACATAGCATGGTGAAGTCTTTGCCACAATAATAGGTTTACACTTTGGAACATCACGATTTTTGCACACAATCACATATTTTTAGAAAATACAATGATTTATGACTTTAAAAGGTTCCATTTAAATTATTTTAATTAAAGAGGAGTTTATCAAACCCCTTAGATAAAATCCTTGGATAGAGACCTTGTTCAGATTTAAAGCCCACCTATGGTAGTCTCCTCTACACCTATCAAAATGTTGATAAAAACCACTTTTGATTTACCCTTTTGGGGATCAAATTAATTCATTTAAAATTTATTTTTTGTAATTATGTAGTCCTTATTATAAGCTTCCTAAAAAGTATAATTTCAAATATGTTTGGATTTTGATTATTATATTTATTTTTATTTCTTGTGAATGTAGGATTTTCAATGAACATTAGAAGTTCTTTATTTCACACATACAAAAATAGAAAAATAGAAAATTACAAAAAATACATGTGCACTAGGTATTGATGTCCTTATTCCAACAAAAAAAAAATTAATTCAAATGAATACAAAAATTTATGGCAGGGCAGAGTACACCCTGTCCAAATTATAATTACAATGACTTGGAAAATTAATTAAAAAATATATGTAACAAAATTATGAAAAAATATCCATCCCCTAGATATTGGTGTGAAAAATTTATATTTTAAAAATTAGAATTATATCCTATCTATAAAAAAAGTTACGTGTGCCGAAGTAAACATCACTTTTTAAAAATGTTGATTAGTAGAAAAAATAAGTTATTAAAAATTACATAAAATGATTCACAATTTTTTTTATTTTTTATTTTTAAATAGAATTAGAATCTACACAAAATATCTCACAAATAACTAGTTTGATTCACCTTCAAAGCCTTAATGGTTTGGCTCCTATAGGTGTAAGAACGTGAATGTCTAGTGAAAAATCCTAATTTTAATGTCAAGTTTGGCCAAAACATGGCCATTATTATTAGGGATGCCCGTTGAAGGTTTGGGATTTGAGCATTCTAAATCAAATCATTGTGTTTATTATAAAATTGATGGTGATCATTTCCTATTTATTACATTATATGTTGATGATATGTTATTTATTGGTAAATGGAAAGGTATGATTTTAGAACTGAAATCTCAACTTGTTGCTAAATTTGAAATGAAAGATCTTGGTGCAGCTAGACACATTCCTGGGATAGAAATTAGAAGAGATAAAGTGAACATAAATCTATGGCTTGGCCAAAGTAAATATTTCAATTCAATGTTATAGAGGTTTAACATGCAAGATTGTAGACAATTGTGTGTTCCTTTTTTAGTTGGAACAAAGTTATCTATTTTAGATTTTCCAACATCACCATCAGAGATGGAAGACATGAGCAAAGTGCCTTACCAAAGTGTAGTTGGAAGTTTTATGTATGCTATGGTTTGTACTAGACCAAACATTACCCAAGCAATGTGAGTTGTTTCTAAATATATGTCTAATCCTGGTAGAGCTCATTGGGATGCAGGTAAAAGATACTTTAGATATTTGCATGGTACATCAAAGTATTTCTTGTGTTATCATAGTAATTTGGATGAAGATGATATTTCCCTTGATATTCATGGTTACGTGGATTTAGACTGGGTAGGTGATGTTGATAGTAGACAATCCACTAGTGCTTATGTGTTTACTTTATTTGGTGGTACAATTAGTTGGATGAGTAAGCAATGGACTATGGTTATTTTTTCCATTAATGAAGTTAAGTATGTGGTAGCTACTCATGCTTGTAAAGAAGCCATTTGGCTTAAGAGACAATGTTCACATATTGGAATAAAACAAGGTACAATGACAATTTATTGTGGTAGTCAAAGTGTGATATGTCTAGCTAAGAACTCGACGTTTCATGCTAGGACCAAGCACATTGATGTACAATATCATTTTTTGAGAGATATGGATGAAGATGACAGGGTGAAGCTAGTTAAGGTAGAGAATTTGATGATTGTTGTTGATTCTTTAACTAAACGTGTGAGCATAGAGAAGTTCAGATGGTGTTTAGAGACTATGGGCCTTTTGGCTCCTAGCAATTAAGAGAAGATGTTTATACTCCCTCTTGTTGCTCTTGCAAGGTGTTCAACAAGTGGGAGATTTGTTGGAAAAATGTGTCTCAACCTTGTAATTATATAAGGTTTATTATTGATAGGATGTATTTAATATATTTACTAGTTACACCTATTCAATGGGAGCACGGGGTGGAGTGGAATGTATGTTAACAAAAACTATTAAACTAGCAACATACATTAAATTAATGATATATTGTAAAGCTAGACCGTTCATCATTAGGTCTCAGATCTAATGGTAGATATTTTGTTGGCTTGTCTTGCCCTAGAAGCTAACCCTATTTTATGAGGGAATTGTATTATGATTGAGTATTGTGACATATCTTGAGAGTCTGATAGCGGTTGTGTTGCCTCTGGATCTCTAGTTGGTGATACTCTTGTGAGAAGCTTGGTCTACAAGTATATTGCAATCTTTGAGATTTCTAAACAATATATTTGGTAGCTTTTGGAGTGTGGGGTTTTTCTCTTGAAAGGATTTCCCCCACATAAATCATTGTGTTGTGGTATACATGATATTTATGTTTAAGTTTATGCAAGTGTTGAAAGGATTTGTAAAGTTTTGCATTATCCTCCTCTCAAGATTAATGTAGGAAGTTGTTCCACTACCTTAGCTTCCTTACACATCCAAGCAAATGAAAGTTCCTAGTTCTTGCCTTATCAACTCCAAAACCTCCCTACACTAATACTTTGATGACAAATTTATAAATTGACCCATGCAAGCATTTTTTCCATTTCATGTTTCTTTGAGTCAAACTTTGGTTCCCATTCTTTGAGGTAGTATCCAACTCCATCCATCATTAGCACTCTTTCCTCCATTATATATTTTTTAGGTTGCTTTGAAGAACAAATTACCAATAGGAAATTGCTAGGTAAAAACTTGATACTTACCTCTTCTCCCCACTTGTTTGTCCACCATCACTATAATTTCCCTCTTGAGCAACCTCTACCGCACCATTTAGCAAGAAAAGTGTGCTCTTTCAGTAGGCACTTTGTACAAGTTAAATGCTAAAAACCATTTTTACAATTAACGACCAATTTTTCATAAAGGAAACTACTACTACTACGAGACTGTAAAGATTTATAATAAAAAAAATCCTTGTACAAACTATGCCCACCTAACTAAATTATATGCTGAAAATCGTTTTCACAATTCACAACAAATCTTTCATAAAGACAACTACTATTATTATAGGGTTGTAAATACAACTACTTATACGATTAACACTTAAATATTGACTCCATTTTTAACTTTAAATCAATAAATAAACCCACTAACATTTCAATGCAAGCTAAACAACTAAAGTCTAATTTATATTTTTAATTTTTTTAAAACAAGTAAAATATTTTAAGGAAAAACTTTTCTTACTTTTTAAAAATAAAAAATGATAATATTTAGAGAAAAAAGCACATACAAACTATGCTCACCTAATCAAATTATAATATTAAAAACCATTTTCACAATTCACGTTCAATTTTTCATAAAGACAATTATTATTAGTACAAATTTTTAAATATAACTATTTGTACAAGTTTTTTTAGACTGCAGGAGGGTAGCCCACTATAAATTGTAGTGTAGTGTGTCTGGGATTTTTTTTTCACATGATTGGTGTCACGCCCCCTATAAATTGCAGTGCATCTGGTAAACTTTTTCATGTAACCGGTGACACTAGCGCGCCATGCCCTACAGTACCACAAAGACAAGGGGAGACTGGACCTCTTAATCTCTTTGTCTGCAATAGAATGCTTTAGCCAATCAAGAGAGGACCCCCACCCAACAACTTGTACAATCAACAATCAAATATTAACTTATTTTTCTTATTTTAGATTAATAAATAAACCCACTAACATTTCAATATTAACTAAACAATTAAAATCTAATTTATATTCATAGAGATTTTCTTAAAACATGTAACTTTTTTTTTAATTAAAAAAACTTGTATCACTTTATTTAAAAAAAAACCATACATGAAGATGTTCACCCAACTAAATTACAATGCTAAAGACAACCATTTTCATCATTGAAGACAAATTTTTCATAAAAACAATTAGAATAACTGGGCCTACTTGTACAATTAAAAAGATGGTTTCCTTGAGTTAAATTTGATGGTCATTTCATTGTTTTTTTGTGATCATAATAGGTACCGTCTCCTTCTACGTCAGACAGTTAAGCTAAACTTTTGGCCGTATTTAACGGGAAAAAGCACGGCCTTACGGCCCTGCCAACCATTATTGCGACTTTATACGTAAAAGGGCCTTCATGCTGACGTCATAGGGCTTAAGGGGTCAATGATGTTGCCTATGCTAAAAGTCCACCTCCCATCATTACCCTCCACTGTTTGTCTCGCCTATGCCCACTCCAAATTCTAATACAACAAATAACGTATACAAAATATATATTACATGTGATCTTTTCCAAGATAAGAAACCAATGGTACAAAGGAAAGTGGCAATGTATATTCACCATTTTCAATGTATTTTTTATGAAAATAATTGTTAATTAAAAATTGAAATGTGTTATTAATTAGATTCGCTAGATGTTTGCGAGATGTAAATTTTCTAATAAATGCTCCTAATAATATGTGGTAGTCATAATAGCTCTAGGATGCAAGAGATCTAAGTGTTATTGGATAGGATGTCTAAAATGAACTAGGGTAGTCATTTTAAATATAACAAGTTTGAGTCATAAAAAAATGTTTCCTACCTTGAGTTGGCACATAATGGTTATAAGGATAGATTAAGTTCAACTCACATTAAAATTTGAGTTCTAAAAGCAAAGGGGTCACTTCCTTGAGTGCACAAGTGATTTCTCAATCAATTTTGTGATTATAGTTTTGACTCAGACCAAGAAAGGTCCAAGACTAAGGAACAAGATTGATCCCTAGAAAAGAGTGTAGATAGGAATGAATAAGGCTTGGGTTATTTGCTACTCTCAACTTAAAACATGACATTTGCATGCTTATCATCACATAGAGGCTACTTAAATTGAAGTGGGTCCAAAGCATAAGGGAAAAGAATATGGGTATGCAATTTTCACCATTTAAAAATTTCCTCCCACTTTGATGTGCATATGAAATACCATTAAATTTCATGTAACTACAAGAAGGCAACAAGAAACTAAATGCACAAGCACTCATAAAAAGGACATGGATATAGAAGTAGACTATGCCTTTGGTACTTTATTTCTTAAAATGAGTGCTTTATCTTGAAAAACTATGTAATAGGAATGAAAGCAATAAGTATCATCACATTGGAATTTAAAACAATAACATGTTATGTATGGTAAAAAAGTGAGAAAAGGAAAGAAATGTTGAGTTAGAGATACTACCCTTGAAAGAATAGGGTAGCTAGATAGTGTCATAGGGCAGCCAAAATGACATAATACTTTCCATGTGTTGATTCTCCAACTTGTTTTCAATTATATCTAAGTTAAGAATTCCTATGACTAAGACTATTGAGAGGATGGGCCAATGAATGAGAGAGATATTTATTTCTCTTGTACTTTAGGCTTCACAAGACCTACACCACAAATAATACTAGATTTTATATGAACAATGGGTTTATCAAAGTAAAGAACATATATTTTTTTCATGCATGTAAGGATCTAAAAATGACTTCACAATATCAAATTTTATATTACCCTTAATGATTGGAAATGAACATAGAATTGCCATAAACAAATTCTTTGTGTATTCATCTACAACAAGTTTACATGGATTTGACAAAGTTACAACAATGAATCTGTATATAATGGGAAAATCTAAATTACTTATATACAACACCAAAGTGTGGTTTTTTGTTTTTAAATGTATGAATGGATAGGGGTATTAAAAGATCGATGCCTCCTTCTTGGGATTATAGAGTCTAAATCGTGATTCAATATGATATTCTAACAACCTTCAATCTCTAGTGTTTAACAATAAGGTATCACTACCTTGCAATGATTTAAACCTACATATTTGACTTGCTAAAAATTATTCTAATTACCAATCCTCTACAAATAATGCACACCCCAATCAATATTTGAAAAGACTTACCATCCTGCTTGAAGATGAAAAATCAAACCAACAAATCTTATAGCAAATATGCAAGGAAAAAATTCTATTTTTCTTGAAAATATAATTCTTCCAAAGAACATTCAGTATTGTTTATTCACATCATTATTCTAGAATTTTTTTGTTATAATACACATAATAGAACAATAGTTTAGACTTCTACTATCCTTCAAAAAGAATATAAATTGCGGTAAACTTTCTCTTCACAAGGTTATCCTTTCAAAAATTTCCCAACCCTTACAAATGAAAATGCCTTTTACGTTATATATAACCCTTTTCAAACAATCAAGCCAACTATTACAATTTTTTTGAAAAACAAAAATATCACATTGCTAGCAATCTTTTATTTTCATCCAACTTTTGATTTTGTAACTCATTGCCTTTTACTTTTCTTTTATGAGCATTTAAAACTCATATCTAGAAATACTTGTCGTCGCACAACTTTCAAGATAAATATTTTTTTATCGAAGTACCTATTTGACCTCCTCTTTTTTTAAAATTGAAGAGCTCAAAGAACCCTATTTCACAAAAGTTTTCTTTACCATTTTTGGCAATTTTTAGAGCCAAATTCCATCATTTGACTCTTCAAAATTCAAATTTTAAATGTTTCCATGATTTTTGAAACTTTCAAATTTCAATAACTTATTTTTTGAGTGTAATGTTTTGGTTGAAAATGACTCTCAATGTTGAATATTATTTCTTAAATATTTGTGTAAACTTTCATATCCATATGTGCTTAAATGCAAATTTACTAAAAAAAAGCAATCTTGCTATTTTGATAATTTTGATTGTTCTGGAATTTTAGGGGATTTTTAAAACAAGTATATTCATAATTTTGAAAATACTATAAAAGGCTAAGCTCACACATAAACAACAATTTTTTTTACCTTGACCTAATTTGGGTAAATTGACACTATAGACACTGAAAAATGTCTCCTATAAGCAACATTTTATCACTAATTCACCTTCTTTCTTGCATAATTAAATAATTTTAATTATTTAATTACTTCCTAATTCCATATTCTTAATTGAATAATTCTTAATTATTTAATTAATTAATTCAATATATTTTTTAATTAATTCAAATAAATGCCAATTTATTTAAATTGTGTCACTAATTTCATTTTTTCCCTCTATAATTAAATAAATTATTATTTATTTAATTATTCATTTTCATTTTCTTCTATAATTAATTTTAATTATTAAATTATTCATCATCCTTTTTCCCCCATTATTAAATAAATCCTATTTATTTAATTATTTATCATTTCCTCTCCTCTATAATTAAATAATTGTTTCTAATTATTTAATTATAGAGGAGAGGAAATAATAAATAATTATTTCTAATTATTTACAATTTCCCTCCATCTATTATTAAATAATTGTTTTCAATTATTTAATATCATATCCCACTTTTTTTCTATAATTAAATAATTATTTTTAATTATTCATTTTTCCTCTCCTAAATTAAATAATTGCTACCATTTTATTTCTTCTTAGCTATGCCCTAAATGTCAACTAATTTCTTGAGTTTTGGTCCATCCTTCCCATCCTTATCTCTTTTCTTCTCAAATAGTCTCATCTATTGATTGGCATGCCTCATCATTCAATCCTTGCCCTTCATTTGAATTAGGATTTCCATAAAAGCAAGTCATCACCTTCATTCCAACCTTAACCACAATCTTTGAAGTTTTGCTATCTTGAGATCTAGCCGTCTTGCATCAAAATCAAGCTTATCAAACACATTGCATGCTACAAATCTAAGAACAAACAAAGAAAAATGGAGAAGAGCAATGGAGGAGAATCAACTATGGCATATACATTGAGTATTATTGCTTTATTATTTATCTATTTCTATTGTTATTTGTGCTTCATTATTGGATTAGGGTCTTCATTAGCTTGAATTAGGTTGGTTTGTGGTTGCTATCATTGATTCATACATTTTCCCTAAACTATACCTATCTACATTTGGTGAACCTAACGTGAACTAATTGAATTTTTCAAAAAAATTAAGAAAATTTGACTTTCAAGAGTGTGACACAATTGTTCTATGTAGGGCCACATTCGAGCCTTCAAACACCACAATCATCGTATGGATTGATGCATGTGAGGTCTACTGCACCACATCAGTTGCCTAGAATGACACGTCTCACTGTTATCTTGCAAAAATCAAAATCATTCAATCATTTCTATTTCAAATCATTTTATTGGCTATTGGTTATTATTCTAACATTCTAATAGTTTTCTTACATCATCTCTAGCATTAGATTTGTTGGTTTTTGTTAGATCTTTGTGTTTTTGGTAGCTACAGGTTTATGCACTGGAATCATGCCCTACAACGTCACAATCATTAATTTACGTGTTGTAGTCGTTATTTCTTACACCATAGTTTATATTCCTTACGTTGCAGTCACTGTTCCATAAGCCGCATTTGTCAAATACCGTGATGCATTCAAGCACTACATATGAGCCTTTGTGCACCACATTTGACTGTCATAGCAAAAAGAGGGTATAAATTTGAGCTTTTCATTTTATACTTTTGCATTCAGTAGGGAAAAGTTTTTTGGTTGTTAATATCTAATTTTTAGCTTGTGGCAATCATTGGGAGAAGACCTTTTTGATCTAAACTACTAATCTAATTTCTTGCAAGGTTCCATTGTGTGTTTGCGATTTTCAAATTAGGAACATTTGGAATTGGTGCTTAAAAAGAACAAGTGTCTTTTGTGTTTTTTGTACTTGCATGCATGTGTTATTATCAAAGGTGTGTTTAGCTAAATTATTATCTCCCCTTACGCTACATGCGATTCCTAGGTGATGAGAAATAGCGGTAAAACACAGTCTTAAGTATCCTCTCTCATTCTGTTATGTGTGATTCATGGGTGATGAGAAAGAGCATTGCACAAGCCTTCTTTTTTTCTTTTTGAGTAGGGTGGGCTTGCTAGTGGAGTTTCACCCCTAGGAATGACCCCCAATGTATATACCTCCAATACGTTGTATAAAAGTGCAAAAAAACCAAAAGGTGAGAATAATCCATTTGGGCCCTAAGGGGTGGGAATTCTAGTCCTAGGTGATTCTAGATCTTCCATCGCTACTAGGCTATGGTTTTCTTTGGAGTTCACATGAGAGTAAGAACAATTGTTTTAGAATCCTAAGAATTTTTTTGGTTGTCTACTATTGTTGGTGCAAGGAATGTGGATCATACCTTGAAGTTACTTATCATGTCTGATTCTTAGTTGAGGTGACACGGTTCCTTGTTTTGATTTCATCCTTTCAAGGAATGAGGTGTTAAGGTGCTACATGACCTTGGCATACTCTAGTTACCCATTCCTTTTGCTCAAATTTAACATCACTCGAAAGGGTGAGGTAAGCCCACTTTAGTAGATAACCCTATTACTACTAGCTAGGTTTTTCTTGTTTGTATTATTTGTGAACTAAGGCCTAGTGAGTTTTATGGAAGAAAACTTGCAAAATGCTTTCTTATCAAAAAGTCAAAGACTAAAAAATCAACCAAATCTATTTTTCAAGTGTTTGATGTGTTTTATGATCAAATCTAGAAATTGCCAAAAGTGGAAAACCACTTAGAAAATATCAGTTTTAGGCCAAAAATAATTTAACACCACAATCGTTAAACAAAACACTGCAATTGTTAAAAATAACATCACATTTATTAGAAACCTTAGGAAGCCAGAAACCTGTATTTTCCTATGTGTCATAATTGATAGGTACCACACCACAATTGACTAGCTCTACACTACATTTGTGGCTTAAAACACTACATTTGTTAGAATAATTTTTTTGGGGAAAATATTTGTACATCCAACTTCGAATTTCCTTACAGACAGTGACTGTGCATTTAGATCTAAGACTTGTTTAGGTTCAATTAGTCCATTCATTGCATTTCATCATTTACCTTAGGTTATCTTGCATAGTCCTAGTTTTCATACATCACATTCTACCTCATTCCATCATAATCCTCGAGTCTTAATATTAGGAGGCTTATCACACTATTGAGAATACCATAGTCTCATATTTAGGTGACTTGACCTTTCCATATGTCATTTATCTTATCCTTAGGTTGGGTCTACAACTCATGTGTCTAGTTTAGGCTCACCTCTTATCCAATCATCATCATCATTATCTTGGTTTTTATCCTCTTGAGGTCTTGACATTTAGATTTGTTACTTTGGTTCATCATAGTTTGCTTAGCATCCCCTTTTTAAGGTTCAAAATTGCATATCCAAATCCAAGCATAGTCATAGTCTTAGTCCCATTATCATCTTGCATCCCATCTAAGCATAAGAATAGTCATAGTCACATTGTCATTTTGCATACCAACCATAGTCATAGTTCCATTCCCATCTTTCATTTATTATATTAAAAAAAATCCAAAAATATAGTATAGTCTTATTGTTAGCTTCAATTTCATCCTTAGTTTGCATCTTCATCTTTACTTGCATCCATTCCAAAAAGTCTCAAAATCCAAAGATCACAAGTCTTATATGGTCTTCACTAGGTCACAAAGGAAATGAAAAGACATGGATCCCTCAAATGACCCCAATTTTAATCCAACTAGCACCATGAACTTTGGGTCATCTTCAAACCAACCTCAAGCATCACAAGATGAAATTCCAAACCCATTTTCCAATCTTATTTTGAATTAGGTTAACCAAAGTCTAACCCCCAAAGAGATTGAACAAACTTCCCAACACCGTAAGATAGTGTGTATCATATAAGAGATAGTCAAAGTGAATCCTAATAAATATTTTCTAGCACTTGCTCAAAATGGTGCCAAGATTCCCTTTGGTTTTGAAACTTCCACAATTGTAGAGGGAACAACAAAAACAAAAACTCAAGGTCAAGGTCATAATACATTCTCACAAGGTCATCCCTCAAAACAAATGTACACTAGTATGCCTCTTGGGGGTATGACACATAATGTGACAACTACACACATCCCCCCTACTCCAACATTTGGGACCAAAAGAATACATGCAACATCTCAAGGACCAAGTGCCACATTTGTCAATCTATTTGCTTCATCCTCTAGCACCATGGGTATGTATTTTGAAAATCCATTTTCCACATCATCCACTCAAAATACTGCACCATTAACCAACACAAACACAAATCTAAATCCAAACCCACCAAGAAATACAAGAAGGATTAATATTGCCACATCAAGAGTGCAAACCCAAACAATCAATACTACACCAAATATAAACATATTTTTGGGTCAAACCTAAACATCAACCAACCTCCATCACAACAACATGTTAATCCAAAACTCAACTTCATACCACAACACCAACATACAAATCAAACTCCACCACAACACCATACCAATATCAATACTAATACCAATACAACATTTACATCCCACTTCCAACAAGGCAATTAGAATCCTTGTCAACAAAACATCAGCACAAACCTAACATTTACATTCAACTTCCAAAACCAAAATCCATTATCACACAAGTACCTCGACACACTTAACACCATCACCAATCTCCTCATGAAAATTCAACCAAATATGCCACTGTCACCCATGGAAAATTTGATGCAACAAATACAATAAATTCAATAAAAAATGGAAAATATGCAAGTGAGTGGGACAAAGAAAACATACTCAATGGAATAGCTATGTCCTTATCCCTTTGATTAAACCATATATATGCCACCTTTTCCTCCACACTTTAATGTGCCGAACTTTAACAAATACAAGGGGAAAGGAGACCCAATAGGACATGTGAGCGAGTTTAATACTGATTATATGGATATCACTTTTTAGCCTACGTACTTAATGAGATTATTCCTGCAGAACCTTTCGGGACAGGCTCTAGAGTGGTTTGCAAACTTCCCTTCTGGGCTAAAAACATGGAATGAACTAGCTGACAAGTTTATCGCACACTTTTCCTATAACATTGAAAGTGACATGACCCTTGTGAAACTATGCACAACCAAACAAAAAGAAATGGGATTCACTTCATTCTTTCAAAGATGGTGAAGTATGGCTAGAAAATGTCCTTGTCACATGCTTGATAAATAGTTGGTCCCTATTTTTTTGGAAAAACTCAACACAAAATTAATGCACCAACTTCAAATCCATTGTTGCAATACATTTAAGGATTTCATTGAAAAGGGATTCTTCATTGAGAAATCTTTTGTTGCAAAAGGATTGGTCAAAATCTTCAAAGAAAACCATAACAATCCCATGACAAAGGAAATTTTTTGTCTAGAAACAAAAATGTCACCAATGATGGGGTAGTTGATGCTAAAGTGGTTAACAAATTTTACCCCACCATTCATCTCAAAGGTCCTTCCATGAAAAATAATCCAACACCAAGTCATGAACAAGCTAAAAAAGCAGTCCAAAATGGCCAACCATGTATAGGTCCTCCATGAGCAAACATGCCTAAAAAAACATATACACCCTTAAGGGAACCCATTGAGTCGGTCTTGAAGTGTAACTATTACAATAAAACGCCATTCAAATCCCAAAAGTTGGACCCTATGAACCAACAATTTTTAAACCAATGTAGTGGAATGATAATTATTTTTGTGAGTATCATCATATCAAGGGACATAAAAAAATCATCATGTTGGAAACTTAAAGACCTTATACAAGACCTTATTGAACAACGTGACATATCAATGGAAAATTCACAAGGAAAGACAAGTGTTGGCCACACTATTTTCAAGAAACCCCTATAATACCATGTAAAAGGAAAAGCCTCTAGTTCAAGGAACAATACAAGCAACAATTCCAATCACACTAGCATCTCATATGAGTATACCATCAATAACATTTGAGCCTTTGATGACAATATCTCTACCATTATCATCAAGAAAAAAATTGAATGTGTTGTAACCACCCAAAGAGCTAAAGTGACCTTGCAAGGGGCCACTTCAAATCCACAAACAAAAATTTAGTATAACCTCCTAGACCATCTAGGAATTTTTAAACTCTAGTACAAATATCCATTCTAGAGTTGCTTCGCATATCCTCTGAGCATAAAGCCATTTTGGATAGAGCTTTTCAAGAGACATCCATTCCCCCCAACCTCAATGTTAACCAATTTCAAGCCATGATAGGATACCTAGCTAAAACCCATCATGTTACATTTTTCGAGCAAGATATTCTCGCATAAAGACCAAATCATAATGGCCCATTATAGCTTGAGGTATATGTTAATAAACAAAAAATCAGACGAGTCTTGGTAGACAATGGATCAAGTCTAAATATATGCACTTTAAAATTGCTCATAACATTGGGATTCTTTGAAGCTTGCATAGACACGCGTAAGAAAATCATTATCCAGGCTTATGATGAAGTTGAGTATTCATCCAAAGTCATAATCACACTTCTTGTAAGGGTGGGCCCTACTATTCAAAATACAATATTCCAAGTCTTGGATCTAGAAATACCATATAACCTTCTCCTTGGTCACCCATGGATTCATGCATTGAGGGTTGTTCCTTCCACATACCATCAATGCCTTAAGTTTCCATATAACAATACCAAAATTACTATATCAAGTGATCTCAACCCCTTTCAATATTGTAGTAGTTTGAAAGGGACCATTGAAAATCAAGTGTCTATCAATCAAGAAAATTTCTCCTTCACCTCATCACATTACATTGATCCCTATTCACTAGATACATCCTCCACTCCATCCACTACACCTTCCAAACCTAAGGTCTAGATACATGCCACGGGATGTGGATAATATATCATTGAGAGCTTATTTTGTGTTGGGAGGTTGCCTGCATCACCAATATCTTATGGGAAACCTTGTCCTATTTAGAAGAACCTAAGGTTGTCATCAGTAATCCTCCTACCACGTTCACTAAGTGAGGTGAATAAGCAAAGAGACCATAGGTGAGGACATTTCTACATAGATCTACAAGGATGAAGAAGAAACCAAGTCTGCACAAATATAGGTTGAGAAATATGGAAAAGGTTTCAAGATCATGAAACAACAAGGTTATGATGGATGTAGAGGTCTTGGTTTGAACAAACATGGAATGAAAAAATCTTTATTGTCTCTTGTGTTGCCAAAGAATATAGGATTAGGGTATACACCACCAAAAGTGAGTCCTTCTCCTACTAAGTTATTTTTGGTTGAAAACGTTAATGCTTCTAATGAAATCTAGACATTTGAGGAATACTATACCAAAATAGAATCCAATGAATGGGAATGACATTCCTACTCCTCTAGTGACTACAACCTAGATGAAACCTTTCAAGATCTTGACCTATCCTCTTCTCAAATAAAAACTATGAGTGGCCTTGCTTCGATCAAAACCTTTTGGGATCTTGATGATACCATTGTTTTCACCATATCTGCTTATTCCTTAAGCTATAGTGATAATGATGGTGACTTACCCCTCGTTTACCCACAACTAATAGATTGGGATCAACAAGGACCTCTAAGCTTGGACATATTCGAGAATGGAAAATAAATAGTTGATTTCATGGGACTTTGAGAAGGAATACCAAGTGGGGATCATAATGTTGGATTTGTTATAGAGCTTAGTGCATACAGATTGCCAAAATATTTCATCTTTAGACTTATACCTTGACGAATTAGGGCGATTTGCAATTATTTGAGTTGAAGTTGTAGAATATGACACTCACCATAGACTGTTATATTCACTTAAGTTGCACAACTTGCCTAAACTGTGGGAGGAGCCGCAACATGTTGTTGGGAATGCATTAATGATCCAAGATTCCTTTCCTAGTGTGCGAACCCAAGCCTAGGTACCTATGAAACAAAGACAATAAACACTTTAAGTTAGATTTTGAAAGCATAAACAAGGATTCCCCATGAAATCCATTTACAAATAAAAAATGGAATGAAAGTATTGAAGAACACAAATGCAAATGATAAAAACAAGATAAAATCCTAATTAGATATGCAAACTCTTAATCCCATGGGGGAATTGGTGCCAATTTGATGTGAAAATTGGCCCTTTCCCAATTCCTATGATGCAAGATTCGAATGTTGAAGATGATGTTGATCCACTTTGACAAGGATAAATGGTAAGTGCTCCAAGCCAAATCTGCAATAACCTAGCTATGATTCAATGATAATGGTGAAGCTCAAGAGATTTTTGAGCATGGTAAGTTTGCTTGGATTGTGGATGATAAAATGAAGAGAGGAGCTCTTCATTTATAGGATTTCAAGATGGATGAATGTCCAAATTTGAGCAATGTGGGAGTGACATTCATCCAATGATATGGTGCCACTTGTCAAGTTCTGAATGGATGATGGTTGTGCAAGATTTGGGGTTTGTGCCAATAAATGCCAATATTTGAAATTTAAATTTGTTGAAATCACATGTAAGAGGGAAGGGAAAATGCAATAAATTCCACTTGGCTCAAGGCAAAGGACATGTAAGATGAAGTTATTGCCTTATTGGATGTACATGTTGACTTGGAATTTTTGAATTCAAATTGAGAGAATGTTCCAAAAAGATGCCTTGTGAGGAAAATAGGGATTTAATAAATTAATTAAATATATTTTCATGTGCAACTTGCATTATCTAGAGGATGTGACATGAGATTAGATTAAATTAATCAAGGGTTAATTAATTTAATGGGAGATTTGATGATGTGACTTATTTGACTTAGATTTATGGATTTATTTAAATCAAATAAGAGAGGAATATGATAAGAGGCTAATTAAATAAAGATTTTGATTTATTTAATTAAAAGGGATGGTGTTAGATTAAATCCAATAAGGTTTTAATTTATTTAATTTAATGGATAAAATTTAGAGATTTAATCAAATAAATTGATTATTTAATTAAATAGAGATAATTAGATCGAATGGATTGATTTAATTAACAAAAGAGATGACCTTAATTAGATAAAATGACTTATTTAATTAAAGGACGAATATTGATGAATTTAATCAGATAGGGGAATTTGATTAAATGGTTAGACCGAGGGATGATTTAGGAAGAAATAATGTTAGCAAGTCAGGATCAGGTGCATGATGTCAATCAGTACATTTTCGATGCCTACACCTAGTATTTTTGAATCTCTCTTAGTGGTGCAATTTTAGTTATCTTTTTTATACAAAATGGACCAAGCTTGAGATAGCAAAGAGCTTGAAGATTTTATTTTCTAGTAAGGTGGGTCCTCTATACCAATCCAAGTTGGAAGAGTGCTCAATCATGGCATCTCCCTCAAAATAAAAGATGAGTATGAAGGGGATTTCATCAAGATTGTAACCAACCTTCTTTAGAAGCCTTCTCAAACCCATAGGAAAAATCCCAAAAATGAAAGTAATTGGGTTTTTCACTACAAGATGAGATTCTTGACATAGTTGATATTTATTGTTATCTCCAACATTTGTTACAACTTTCTTGTAATAGTTTTGCATCTTTGTTTACCTTTTTTTTCTAACTATAATAATTAATTTAACTATTAGTGATTGATCAAAATGTCCAATTCATAATCAAACCACTAGTAGTTCATTAACTACTATCATTTTTATCGAATTTGTAGACTAACCATCAAGAGCTTAAAAGGGGGGCGTTTTATTTTTCTATAAATTGCAAACTAGGAGGGTATTTTTCAAGTTTAAATAATCAATAGAAAGTTGGTTTTGGTTTCAACATGATGTGGTATCAATTGTTTTTTTAAATTATGTTATTTATCATTGGTTTAGCCTCTGAAGTTTTATTTGCATTAAATTTTGACAAGGTATGATGCAGGAGCATCAGTCTTCAACCCTTTAGCTGGCGTTGCTCCCTCGTTGGCAAGACTTTGGCTTATCAATAGGAGGTTTCTACCCATTCCAGTGATGGAATGATGGTGTTGGTAGAATGGAGTTACATCAGCAAGAGTGTGCAGTATTGAAGGGACATTAGTCTTTGTCCCAACGATACAGCAATATCGACGTGACCAAAGTGTTTTAGTGTGATGATGGAGGAAGTCCTTTCAATGAGCCGATAATCTTCTTATCAACAAGACATGGATGGATCTCACAAGGGTGGTTTCCCTCTACTCTTTTTAAGCCCGTCTAGGAAAAGCTTAAGTCTATGGGCTTGCTGCGAGTTTGCCTAAGAGGACCACCACCTGCGGACCATTGTCCCTCCAATGCCATTCCTAATGGAAAACATACAATGGCGGCCTGGTAGCTCCCTCCCGCATTGGTCAAAATTTTGCACATATCCCTTAACACCCGAGGAATCCATAGGTCTCACATTGCATAATTTTGCTTGCGGGTTGTCGTGCTTTGAATTCCATTGCTTAACAATGAAGACTCCAAATTTCCTTCAACCTTCCTACACCCACATGCCTCGGACCTGCAAATGTATCAAGCTTACCCTGGTAACTTCAAGTGCCTTACAATTGATTTTTGCACATGCCAAAGCGCCTTACATGGAATTTAATCGTTGAGTTCACCATGTAGAACTTTTGTTGCAAGCATCTGCTTGCGGTTCTCCATGGCCTCAACATCGACTTGCTCCTAGCTGCTCCAAATGACTTTTGACCTAGGGGAAACCTGCACCCCTAAACCTTCATTTATGTTTATGGTCCCAATGAGCTCCAAATGTGGAACAATGATGAATATTATGATCTTTTAATGATGCACGGATGGATCTAACAATGAATCTATAGGATTTAACTGGTATTTTTCACCTCTATTTGTAAGAGCACTTATTGTGTCTTTGGGTGCATGATTTATGGAACCTACTAAGGAGCCATCAAAGAAGCTCGCAAGAGCCCTTGGAGGAAGAGAGGAAAAGGATGTCTGCATAAACAATGAAGGACTGACCAACATATGAATGCACGGCAAGGAAGTTAGTGGAAAAACTGGAAAGGGTGACCCTGAAAGGAACATGAAGGAGTTGTTTTATTTTCCACTAGGTGATGATGATTGCTAGGAGCTATCCATCTAGATCAAGAGAAAAATATCTACTTCTCAGAAGCACCAATCTGCAAAAAGAATGCACTTATTTGAATGCAAGAATGTTGTGAACACATCATACAAGGGGTAGCCTTTAGCAGTTCCAACTATAGTAGGTAAGGCAGTCACTAAAAGACAAAAATGCTATAGTGCTAGGGACACTACATGATACAATAGGGAAAAAGATAACAATATATTTTAAATTGTGAAATATTGGGGGTAGGTGGAACCCTAACTTGTATCAAATTTGGGCCACACAATGTAAATCAATCTTGGCCATTGATTCTCCTTTTGGAAAACTATAAATAGGGGCTTGCCCCTCATTTGTAAGTGTTGGAGAACTGGTGTAAAGGGAATTTTGCAGCAATAGAGAGGATCATTGCATGATTTTATGGGTGTTTCTTTTGAGTTTGTTCATTATGCATACATGGTTCAACTCCCAAGTTAGTTTTAGTTTGTAGTTTCTTGAATGGCTGTGATAATGGTGTTTGTTGTTATGGTATTTGATGAACTTTCAACCCATACTTTTAGCACTTGTTGATGACAAGTTGTTGTGCAAAGTTAGCCTGGGATTCCTCATTTCATTATTGCAACGTAGTTCAATTGTATGTTCACGAAGTACATGTACAATCTAAAAATTTGTAGTCCTTAGATGATTGCACTAGTTTTGTGTAGTTGTAGGCTTCTCTTGGTCAAGCAAAACTTAGTTTAGGAAGTTTGTTTACTGTAGTAGCCTCCATTGTTATTGTTCATTCATAGCTTAGGATTAGAACAAATCTCTTAAACCTTTCCTCTTTTTTTGTTTCTTTTGAACCTTGGTTAGAGTAGGATTTCAAGCATCACCATAATGTTAAATCTGATGAACATGGTGAATTTTAGCTTACTATTCTGAGTGGGAAGCCACTATTCATTCACTTCCAACACTTTGAAACTCTATTTGCAGACCCAACTTCCCATGCTTTGTAAACCATAAAGGCCTCCATGTGATTACCAACAAATTACATTAACCAATTGAACTATTCCAAGAATTTTCATGACCTGACACCAGAGAGACCTTGGGGTAGTAGTCTAGAATTTGTTTGTAGATTTCTACTTTTCAATAGAGGTAGCATACTTGTGTACTACCTGTGTTGATAAGGTGAAAAAAAACCCATCAATAGAGGATAAGAATGGAAAGCAAGAGAGAAGTTTGCAGTGGAGTTATGTCTTGTTGGAGGCATGGAAAAAGAGAGCAACCCGAAAGTTGCAACAATGTCTGAAGAACAAAATGAAGATGTGATTGTTGCAGTAGAGCATGATGTTGTGACTCGTGAAGATGAGGAAATGCTAGATGTAGTGGAGAGCGAAGGTGTCGAAGATTTAAGTGGGATTACAATAAAAAGACAAACAAATGGTAAAGGTGTAGATCTGATAGAGGAACTTGCAACAAAGGGACAAATAATTAATGAAGGTGTAAATGGCTTGATGGTTCTAGTTGCAGTAGTAAAAATTTAGGAAGTAGTTTTATTGATGTCGGTGGGAGACCATGAAGTTGAGTCAACTTGGTGAAGATTTGGAGTTGACAAAGAGAATCGATGGAGGAAGTATGCACAAAAGGAAAGAAATAGATTAAAGTAGTTTGAGAAGGTTCAAAGGAAACAATGCAAATATGGAAGTGCAAAATCAAGAAACTGGAAGATGAGGAAAAAGAAAATGAATCTGAAAGTTGACATTGCGGACACCATGTGTAGGAGCACATGATTTTTAATCACCTAGGGAGTTTGATGGGAGAGAATCATGCTCTAGCCCTTTGGCTGACATTGCTTCCTTGTTGGAAAGACATTGGCTTATCGACAAGAGGTTTCTACCCATTCCGGTGATGGAATGATGGTGTTGGTAGAATGGAGTTACATTTGTGAGAGTGTGCAGTATCAATGGGACATTAGTCTTTGTCCCAGTGACAAAGCAAAATTGGTGTGACCGAAGTGTTTTAGTTTGACGTTGGAGGAAGTCCCTTCGATTGGCCAAGAATCTTCTTATCAACAAGACATGGATGGATTGGCAGGAGTCTGGGAGAACTCTCATCAATGGGGTGATAATGCATAGGGAAGCATTGTTGGTGAGATAATGGAGTATCGTCGGGACATTAAGGAATGTCTCTTTGACATGGCGATAAGAGGGTAGCCTATCGAGTGGGACCGAGGCATGATGATGTGGGTGACAATGGTGACGAAGTCGACACATGGTGTGCAAAGATTGGGTAATCCACATCCTTGTCATGGATTATGATGCAATAACATGGTGATGAAGTGGTATCAGAATGATGTACATGCATAAACAAATGAAAATATGACACGTGGAAGGAACCAACCAAATGGTGACCATGGTGGATGGTGATGTCAAAAGTGTACACGTGGTCGTAGCCCGCTAGCCCTACTGAATTGTTGGTGGATCTTGAGCAAGATATGCAAGGTCAGTGAGAAACAGTGCAAATTGCATGAGATAGATTGGAAGGTGCTGGTGAAAGGATGATTTATCGATGAGACAGAGTGGTGTTGGTGGGACTTTGAAGGATGTCTCTTCGACAACCTAATAACCCTCCTATCGGTGAGACATTGACATGTTTCTTGGACCTTGAAGAAAGTATGTTTGACATTCCAAAAGTGATAGATGAGTGAAGATGGTGAACGCAGTGGATGGTGAGTTAGGTTATGACACTCGGTGGAGTGATATTCGACTATTCCACATCGTTGTTGTGGAATACATATTCATTGGTTGATTTGGTGGAGTGTTAAAAATGATTTAATGAAATGGTGGTTTTGAAAGCTTATTGGATGACGATGGATACTATGACAACAAAGAAGAAAAAAATGGCTGAAATGAAGGAGGAACACAATATAAAGAGGTGGCAAATGATAGGAAAGAGGAAGAGCAACTAGGAGCTCATAGGGTAGGTTAGTAAGAAGGGAGAGCTGACCAGAACCAGAAGAGAGCTAAGGAGAGACTAGGGTGGTCTATAACAGATTTGCAAATTGGTAGATGACTATAGTGAGATAGCCCATGTGGCATTGTAATTCTGTAATGTTTTTTTCATTAATAAAGAAAAGTGTTGGTCTCCCATGTTGTGAAAACCAATGTTGTGTCAATTTTTGTGTACGTGTGGTCTGAGTTGGATGTGAGATTGTGATAGCCTAATAAGGTCCTCTGATCTCAACTGTGTCAAGGTATAAATTTTACCTCGATTATAAAAAAATTATAGTTTTCTTTTAAAAACTATCAAAATTTCATAACGAATCCATTTTTACATAAATAGCTAAGATTTATGTAGTCAATTTATGAAAATTGTAAAAATATTTGTGTTATAGATAGATTATTTTGACATATTTAACATATAATTTTTCTTACATTTCTTTCTATGTGGGTCTAATTTTAGTTATAATGAAATCATGGGGTTGTATTGTGGTGCAGGTGCACCTTTGCAAGAGCATGCCTCCATGAGGCAAATTTGAGATTTTGAGTTTGTATAGGTATTTTCATGATGTAATAAGGCTTATATACCCATTTTGAGTTTGTAATAGTCCTAGAAAGCTATCTTAGGCATGAAAATGTAAAGTTGAAAATATTGACAAAAGTTGTCAAGTAAAATTGTAAAAATGCAAAAAGATGCCAAGTGGAGGAACATGAAGAGTTAAGGTAGCTGTAAGGTTGTTTTAGTCATTATAGGAAGTTGAAATGGTTGGGTAGATGTTTTAAAATGTCAGATACATCATTGTACTTGGTTGTTGAAGTGTTTGGGAGGAGAATTCTAATAGAAAATCACTATTTTATTGCAAATTTATGTAAACTTCTTCTTTACCTGCCTGTGTATGGGTCCGTACAGCAGGGTTTTGTCTTGATATTTTTTGAATCTATTAGAGGACAATGTTAGCTTTGTTTTTAATTTCTTCTTGAGAGATTTCATTATGATTTAAGTCATTTGAAGGGGGTTTATTGTTGATAGGTTTGAAACATGGGCATAAGGGTTTGAAGTTCAAAATGTGTTGAAAAGGCCATTCCTCCTTCTGTATGGGTTGTATCTCAGAGTAATGGGCCTATCTATATTAGTTATAGGTTTAGGAATATTTTTTTGTGGTGAAAAAGATATTAGAGAGGCTTGGTAATGCTGCCCCAGTTGTAAAACTCAGTTTTTGTGCCTTTTGAGCAAGGCTAGTGAGAGTGAATTGAGGGAAAGTGTTGAGAACTTAATAAAACCTGATGAAATATGTGTGATAAGATGTGTAGTGATATTTTTTGAGGGTTTGAGAGGTTAAGAGAGGTCAGCTGTGAGAAAGAGTAAGAAACCCTAGTTGGGAAGGGTGAAAACAAGTTAAAAGTGAGAGGTTTATGAAGGAAGTGTCATAAAGACTTGAGGGAAGTATAAGAGAAGGATAAAATAAGCATGTGCAGGCATAAATAAGCATATTTGAAGTGGTTTTGTGATTGTGAGAGGTTAGGGTATATGATTTTCAATAAGCCTTAGTTAAAGGTGAAGAAAGTGAGGGTTTGGTGTAATGGGGTCTAAATGAGTGAGTTGTGACCTGAAAAGTGGATATTATGTGGTTTTTGATGGCTATCTTTTGACTGTTTAGAGTTTTCAAGAGTTGGTTGAGATTTTTGAGGTGTGTTTCTTTGAAAAAGAGGCCTAACTGATGGTTGGTTCAGCATAAAAAGGCTAGTTTGAGGGAGTTATTCCAAAAGAGTTGTAAGTGAGTTTGTGATATGTGAAATTAGGTCATAATGGGTGCCTATATTGGTGGTTTAATGTGAAGGTTTTTTAAAGAGTTGGGAAGTTTTTCCAAGAAAAGTAGGTTGGCTGACCTAGTAGGAAGACTTGATATAAAAGTGAAAACAAGAGAAGAATTGAGTTTTGTGTTGAAAAGTGGGTTTGGACCCCTTTGAATGATGAATATAAGTTATTTGACTTCCCTGCATTGCATTAGTTGGTATCAGAGCACAACTTGAAGATTCCTGAAGAAGATTGATTGAAGGTTGTAGTTGGAAGTTGAAAAGACAAGCCAACATGATGATGGAGATCAGAGAAGCAACACAAAGGAATGCAATATTCAAGACCACCTACTAGTGTCAAGGTAAGGTATGTACTATGATGGTTGATTTAGGTAGTTTAGAAAATTTGGTGTCTCAAGAAATGGTTGACCAATTGCATTTAGAGAGGATACCTCACAAGTTACCTTATTTTGTTTCTTGGGTAAATGGTGAGTATGCTTTGTTGATCAAAGAACAAGCTTGCGTTGAGTTTCATATATGTGCATATAGAGATAAGATTATGTGTGATATTGTGCCTATGAGTGTGTGGAATCTATTGTTTGGGATGCCATGGGTGTATGATAGATTTTCTCTATATGATGGAAGAGAAAATAGTTATAAGATAAAGAAGGATGGAGTTACTTGTAGTTTGATTCCTTTGATAGAAGAAGATGAGAAACAATGCAGGAAAAAGAGAAATTTGATGTAGGGCAGTAGAGTTTCTATGAGACATGAGAAAAGAAAGTATAGAGAAGAAGCAGCCTTGGAGAAAATGGAAAATGTAGGGGCAATAGAGAGTAGGTATGATAAAACAGAGATGAGAACAAAGGATGAGATGGATGAAAGAGAATGGCATAGGAATAGGAAATAAATTTTTGGTGAGAAAACCATGAGGAAGGAATGTTGTCCACAGATTGGAAAAGCACACAAAGTGCAACAACAAAAGGAAGATAAAGAGAATGGAAGGAAACAAGAGCCTGATAAGAAAGGGAAAAGAGTGCAACAAATGTTGGAGGATAGAAGGCCTAAAGGAAAAGAGGTCTTAGAGGAAGATATCTTGAGAGTTGAGAAGATGAGTAAAAGTAAAGTGAATTAAGAGATTGTTGAGAAACTTGAAAGGCTTGAAAAAAGTGAAGAAATTATAGTAGGAACATTGATGTGTCCCTTGAAAGGGAAAGAGAATGGTGAGTAGCCAGGCTCTGCAAAGGTAGAGATATCTAAGTTAGTAAACATGGAAGACATGAAGGTAAAATATTTGATGTTGGATATTAAGATGGAAGATGCAGATAGCCAAGACAAAAGGCTAGTAAAGGATGGTATGACATATAAGGAAGAATACAAGCTCATAGAGAGCATGGCAAGAGTGGTGAGTTTTCCATTGAAGGGGAAAGAAGAAAAACAATATGAAAGTACAAAGATGATAGAGAGTTCAGTTAAAGACAATAAGTCAGAGAATGTAGAAAGCCAAAGAGAGTGGAAAGAACAAGTGGAAGAGGTTGTAGAGAAGTAGAGCGAAAGTGTGGTGATCAAAAAGGATGGTGGACAGTTCAAGGAAGTTAGGACAGAGTTCCTTGAGGAAGAATGTCAAGACAAGATAATAGAAAGGTAGGAAAGCCAAGTGGAATGGAAAAAGGTAGAAAATGAGTTTGAGAAAGAGTTGGTAGAGTATAAGGAAAGTGAAATCACCATGAAAGGTGAAGGAAAGGAAACAAAGTGTTTGCAGAATGTCTCAGAGATGGAGGAGACTAAGAAAAAGAAGTTGATAGAGATTGGCCAAGTGAAGGTTGAGAAGAAAGTGTTGGTAAAATCTCCAAATGAGATGGAGAAGAAAGCAAAGGATGTGGTTAGGACAATGGATTGTCCTAGGTTGGAAAGATTACTGATGTGGTAGTTGTATGCTATTGTGATAGTGGTTCTAAGCATAGGGAACCTGAGAATGATTGTGAGAAGAAGAATTAAAAGATAGAGAATGAAGGGAGTCATGTGTTACTTCCTTGTTTTGATGCTTATATTGATGATAATTAAGCCATGGGTGAAGATGAAGGAGAAAAAATAGGGTATGGGTCATTTTTCATAGAAAGGAACTGAAGAGTAGAGTAAGTGTAGATGGAAGAAGTTGGTAAAGACAAACAAGAGTATAGAGATGTAGATTCAAGATGACAAAGCAAGAAGAGAAGAGTTGTTGAGTAGAGACAAATATAAGCCAAAGGTCAAGATGAAGTAATTGCAAGGAAAATAAGGAGCATCAAAGGTAGAAAATAAAGAAGATGTTGTAGGTTCAAGGTACAAAGGCTTCCAAGAGACTTGGAAGGATTTTTTGTGGCCAGGTGAATGGTGCAGTTGCACCTTTGCAAGAGCATGCCTCCATGAGGAAAATTTGAGATTTTGAGTTTGTATGGGTATTTTCATGATGTAATAAAGGATTATATAGGAATTTTGAGTTTTTAAGAGTCCTAGAAAGCTAGCTTAGGCACAAAAATGTAAAGTTGCAAATATTGACAAAAGTTGTCAAGTAAAATTGTAAAAATGCAAAAAGATGTCAAGTCGAGGAATATGAAGAGTCAAGGTAGTTGTAAGGTTGTTATAGTTGTTATAGGAAGTTGAAATGGTTGGTAGATGTTTTAAAAGGTGAGATACATTGTTGTAGTTGGTTGTTGAAGTGTTTGGAAGGAGAATTCTAATAGAAAATCATTATTTTATTGCAAAGTTTTGTAAACTTCTTTATCTGCCTGCGTACGGGTCCGTATAGCAGGGTTTTGTCTTGAAATGTTTTGAATCTATTAGAGGATAGTGTTAGCTTTTTTTTTAATTTATTCTTGAGAGATCTCATTATGATTTAATCCATTTGAAGAGGGTGTATTGTTGATAGGTCTGAAACAGGGGCATAAGGGTTTGAAGTTCAAAATGTGTTGAAAAGGCCATTCCTCCTTCTGTATGGGTTGTATCTTAGAGGAATGGGATTTTCTAGGTTAGATATAGGTGTAGGAATAATTTTTTGTGGTGAAAAAGAGATTAGAGAGGCCTGGTAACGTTGCCCCAGTTGTAAAACTCAATTTTTGTGCCTTTTGAGCAAGGTTAGTGAGAGTGAATTGAGGGAAAGGGTTGATAACTTATTAAAACCTGATGAAATATGTGTGAGAAGATGTGTAGTGATATTTTTTGAAGGTATAAGAGGTTAAGAGAGGTCAATTGTGAGAAAGAGCAAGAAACCCTAGTTGGAAAGGGTGAAAACAAGTGAAAAGTGAGAGGTTTATGAAGGAAGTGTCATAAAGAATTGAGGGTAGCATAAGAGAAGGATAAAATGAGCATGTGTAGGCATAAATAATCCTACTTGAAGTGGTTTTGTGATTGTGAGAGGTCAGGGTATATGATTTTCAATAAGCCCTAATTAAAGGTGAAGAAAGTGAGGGTTTGGTGTAATGGGGTCTAAATGAGTGAGTTGTGACCTGAAAAGTGGATATTATGTGGTTTTGATGGCTATATTTTGATTGTTTGGAGGTGTCAAGAGTTGGTTGTGTTGGAGCTCCTAAAATCCTAATCTATTTGTCCTCTCCTTGGGTCTAGTTAGCCTCTTTGATAAACCCTTGTCCTCCCAGGTGAGTAGGGTTTCATTTGAAAAAGCACACAAACGTTTTAATTTGTGGTTGACTGGCTTGGTCGATCATTGACCCCTTAAGTCATTTCTTGAGGCATCTATCACATTTGTTTACCAGTCTCATTCAATTGCCAGACTGGTCATATTTTTCATCTCTTTTAAGTCACCTTCCTAAGGTCGGGCTTACATTTTAACCTAGTGACTTAAGTATTAAGTTTGTACCCAATGGTCACATCACCGTCAGTTCGACCCAAATTGTTCATTTAATGCTAACTGTGCCATTACAGATTTTCCAGATTAGAGGATGTGGGAGAAGATCTTGATCGTACCTCGCTAGCTCACGGATTTGAGGTGTTGGCCATTTATTTGGCACGAGGTCAGCGAGAGGTGGACATGTGTCCCATACGGGATGTAGGGCCCAACTTCCACTATTGCACATATGGCCTGTGGCTTTAGACCGGTGACTATGATTGAAATATTAAATTGATCTCCACCATTCCCCATTGGCTCGCTGGGGAAATATGAGCATTGGTTAAAAACCGCGCGATCAGTGATATTACAACACATGGCCTCGACCGTTCAGAAGTTTTCAAGGTACGTATGGCCCACCGACAAGAGAGTTGGTGTCTGAAATGGATAAATGTAACTGGCCAAAGGGCATGTCAACAGTGCTATGTCAGTTTTCAAACTTGGTCAGCCTAAGGTGAGTCGTTCGATCTGCCAACATTTCAAAAGATTTGCGGACATTATTCAAAGATAAAAAATGGCACATGGTTGTTGTTCTATTTTGCAACTGATGAAGCATTAATGAATTATTCTTTACTTATGCGATCACGTTGATCTCAATCCATGGGAAAATACAATTGTTGGAAATCATGAAGGCGGATCCATAGATTCACATGCTGCTCTAGTTAAACAGTGACAATACAAACACCAAAAAATTTCCATGTTTGTGTGTGCACTTTTATGAAGGATGCTATCACCTCACATGATAAATGTAGAAAGAATCAACTGCTAATTGTGTCATTTATATTAGTAGTTAGCATACTTTTAGAGCTATGTCCGACCAAGTTCGAGTGCTTGTGTGCTTAAAAGGAAAATGGGTGAACCAGTTAGGAGATCTATTCGCTTAAATGCCAGAGGGGTGGATGTACTAGAGGCCACTCAGAGGCCTAGACTTATACCTACCAGGTGCAGTCAGAGATTGTAGTTCCACGATGATGTTGTAGAGGGAGTAGTGGACTAAGGTAAAAACCCAGTGCAGTCGTTTGTTGGATTGAGACAGAAAGTAAGAGATGGACATGGTTCCTATGGGTGTCAGCAAAAGCCCATCAACTTGACGAGCAAATCTTTTGAAAGTGGCAGCAGGACCGACTCATCTTACAGTCGGTATTTGGCCCGACTATATGATAATTTTCCCTCTGACAAGGAGGTGATTTTTGTGCCACCTTTGGTGGTCAGGACACCTAGTGGTTGGCCTGGAGTAGTGCTTAGTGATTAGACACAAGATGAGGAAGCAGAGGTCTCCTCTCTTCCTCTGGAAATGACAAGGAGTGGTTGATTTTATTGTGGGAATGTTGTTGGTATTGGTAGGGTGATGGAAAATTAACAATTTGGTGTGTGTGGGGTTTTGGGTTCTTTTTGTGATAGTGCAGTCTATTTTGTGGGTCCGACTTTTGGCGTGGGTGGAATCTTTTTGGTTTTCAATGACAGTTAGGTATGCCTCCATGGAATTTTAGTTCCTTGTTTGAGCTAGTGTGGATGGCGACAAGGAGAGTTTTGGCGACACTTTGTACTTCTCTACTATGGTGGTTATATTTTCATTCCCTAGTTGCATTGTTTTTTGATGATTTCGCATATGGGGTTTTGAAATGCTAGCAAATGCAGTTGAAATTGAAATGAAATGAAGAATCTAAAAAAATACATTTGGGCTAGTGGCTTGTTGCTTCCCTTACCTTATAAAAGGAAAATCATGGCTCATTTGGCAAGGATATAGATAGAGAAAAAGAAAAAAGAGATAAAAATGTAGAGGACTCAGGCTAGGTTTTAGATCGCATATATAGCTGAATAGAATAGTTAGTTTTCTTGGGGTATTATGAATGAACTTATGAAATCATCTCAATTTTTTTATCAGACATGATTCAAGTATAAGCATATATATAATTATGTTATATTTCTCTCCTTTTGCAAATGTGGGTGAATTCAGGATGAAGTATTAATGATATTTCAATTCTTCTTTGAATACCCATTTGAATGCATGTCTTGGTTCTTTGTCTTGATTCAAGTAGTCAATTAAAAACTTAGATGAGGGCATGAATTTACTTTCATTTGCAGTGGATTTGATAAGTAGTTGTATATCAAAAAATTTGAGCTCTGTAATGCAAAGTATTATAGGGGTAGTCTATTTCATTGTTGAATCATATTTTTGTTACTGATTCTTGCATATGTGACTCCATTTTTCCTAATGAATATGACACTAATCTATTTATTAATGATTTACCTAAGGGGTTAATCAAATAATTAATCAATGACCAACCTGTAGCCGGGGTTAAATTCACTTTAAGATTCATTTATTCAAGTATCCACATATGTCAAATCCCACTAGGGAAGCCTTGATTTGATGAATGGGTAGTGGATTATTTAGAAACAAGCCAATTTATTGATGATTATTGCATAATTATCCTTCATTAAAATATGATCTGTGTAATGATGTGTTCAATAGAGTAAAACCTTAAATGAACAAACTAGGAACACCCTCCTTGGTCTTATAGAGCCTAAAGTGTAGAAGGTCGTAGTCCTGGACTAGATCTTGTTAGTTGGCCATTCATTTAAAGAGTCTTGAGTATAGGAACTGGCTATCCCTTAAAGATATCTTGGGTATATTGGAAAAACACCAAAAAAATGGTGACTTTGTTGGGGATTTCTCATTCTCCAAAGACGCAAATATAAAGTGTAGAGTCAAATGGTGATTTAATCTAAATGTTCTCAAATTGTTGAACCTAGTATACAATTTGTGTGTGGAAGGCATTAAAGGATCTGAATGTGACTCTGTTATGGGAGATAGCCCATAACCTATTTTATTCTACAAAGGAAGCTTCATCTTCTTTGAAATTTTGTCCTTCAAAGGGAGGTGGAAATTCTGACTTGAAGAACCTGTTCAAGCATACATCAAGTTTTTAGATCTTTGTTCCAAATGTTGAGAAAACCCTTTATAATTGCTAACATCCAGGTATTTTTTTAAAAACTTGAAATAATTTTGAGCATTCTACAGATGATGTCATCATAAATTTCCAATTATTTGATGTGAAAGTGATTCCCTAATAAGTGATTTAGCACTAGATCAAGGAATATTCAAGAATTCTAACATGCTTCATATATAAATAGAAACATATGTAATAGGGTACAAGAAGCATGTCACATTATATAGATCTTATGTAGCCTTTAAGTGGAATACTTGTGCTAAGATCTTGGGACTATATTTGTAAAAGGAATTGAGATAGTGTTGAATAAATTGCATAAGTACTTACAATTTCGTTTAAGAATTAGGGGTGAGTTGTCAATTTGTGTCATCTGGTACAAATATGGACAGAAAGATACAAGTAAAACAGTCTTGGGATGGATTATGTATTGATAGGTATAGGGCTATCAACTTTGATAATATTTTTGGTTACCCGAATGATATTCCACCCAAGATCAGAAATAATATACCAAAGTTTAGTGGTGGAGAATCTGAATCAGCAAATAAACATCTGCAAGAATTTATAGATGTAATGGGTGATTATGAAATTGATTTTGAAGATGTCGTGATGAAACTTTTTGTTCAATCATTAAGAGGAGATGCAAGAGAATGGTTCTCTTATTTACCAACATCCTCCATTCATTCATGGGAAGAGTTCAAGACAGTGTTCATGGAGCAATTTGGAGAAAGGATTGACCTTGCTTTGATAAGGAAAAGGTTCATGAACATGGAGAAAGGAAAAGATGAATTGGTCCCTGCATTCAATCTCATATTTGTGAAAGAAATGAGAGATGTTCCTAAATACATAAGACCAAATGATGTAGAAGGCTTAGTTTTCTACCTGGGAGCATTTGAAAAGAGGACGAGTTTCTTGCTAAGAGACAAATAGCCTACAACCCTGCAACAGGCTTACCAAGAGGCTGTGCATATTGAGAATAATCTGAAGTACTCAATCATGAGGAGAACTACAGTAACCAATGCCACTAGTTCCAGTAATGTCCAAACATTCCAATTGGGTCAATCAGAAGGTAAAACTTTTCATCAAGAAGAGGACTCATTAGGTATGGTGCTCACATCATTTTCAAGAAATTCAGAGCAAGCATCAACCTCTAACCAACCATGTGGGGGAGGAAGGGACTTGATGCTACCTATTGGAAAGTTGTATGAAATAAAAAGACATACAAATGAGTCTGCATATGAATTGTTTTCAAGATTCTTGGATATTGCAATGGAAATTCCCACAGAGTTTAGGCCAAATGAGCAGATGTGTATAAATCTATTTTATGAAGCCTACACATTAGGAGCAAGCCAATGGTCTAAAGATATGAAGCCCCAAAGTATTAGTCAAGTGGTGGATTGGATAAGTATAGTTGAAGAGGTTAAGCATGGTTATATGTCTCCCACTACTTCTCACAATTCAAATAGTGATTGAAACAGTGAGGAGAGATAGAGAGTAACACCACCAGATCCAAAAGAATCCTTGGTATAAGGACAAATAGCTATTGAGTGTTGTTATTTCATAGACAGTCTAAGGATAGATGCACCCGACAGTGATGAGCATGAAGAAACAAAATGTGAAGTCAAGAAAGTCATCTCTCACTACACCCCTCTAGATTTCTTAAACTATGAATGTACACAAGATATGCATAAAAATGCACAAAGGCTTTTTGCTAGTATTACCCCCGTGTCATCTAATAGTGGGGATGCTTTTGGTGTCTATGAAAAATCACAAGGGGTCGGAGAGGTGAAGTTGAATTTGTACAATCTTGAAATGAGTATGATTCTCCATATGAATTAGATATTGAATCCTTAGCTTCTAGTAATGGGTATGTCAATAGCCTTGAAGGGATTTGCTTTCTAGGAAATGGAAAATTCTCTTCAAGTGAATAATTTTTGGAGCATGGATCAATTGTTAAAGGAATAAGTGATGAAGAAGTAGATGAATATGCTTTTGTTGGTACTCTCAAATTTTGCAAATTTGAGGTTCCCATTTCAAAAAATTTCCTTTGCACTCTTAGAAGTGCACTTGAAGAATCTTCCTAAGTGACCCACTTTGGAGGGTCATAATTTGATGCCTATTGATTGTCAAGAAAAATCCCTACTCTAAAAGCTCAATTAGGCTTGTTAGATTAATGGCGACTCTGCTAGGGATAATTCTGAATTTCCAATTGTAGGTTGTTTAGAAGCAGATTCATATCATTTGCATAGAGTCATATTGTTTTCCATTTTGAATTTGTTCAAATATTGAAAGGATTTCAAACCTAGAGAAAGATTTGTTGCAGTGAACCTAAAGATTTCAAGATTTGTGGTGCTCTGTTGGTGAAAGGAACTCAAAAATAAATTTACAAGTGAAAGAACTTCCTGTTGTTTGAAGTTCAGTCCTCTACAAAGAGAGTTGGCGACTCTGTTAAGAACCTATTGAAGAGGTGAAAATTTTCCAAATCTACAAATTTCCAAAACAATTTGTAGAAGATGTAATATTCCTAGGTATTCTTCACATATTTGAACATCTTAGAAAGAAATTTTGGTTCCCTATTTCGTGATTTAGCACTAGGAAAGGGAAAGATTAGTGAATTTAAGTCTGCACACTTCCATTTGCTAGATCTATTGAATGTAATTGCAGTTCCATTGAAAGAGTTTTGTCTAGTGCTCAAATATTTCATAGTGTGGATGGTTAGAATGTATTTGTACATCTTATAGATTTCCATCCATTTGTATTGTCGTATGATCCAAGCCTAGGTTGTCATTATGTCATTAATTGTCATATTTGTCCACCATTTGGTCATGGTCATGTATTTGCATAATTAGTTGAGTCCTAATTTTCAAATATCTATGGATCATCAAGCCATAAGAGGGATTTTCAAGAAAATTCATAAGTCCGATAGGAACCCACAGGTTAGCAAGCCCAGGTTTAGCCCAGAATGGGAAGCTATACTTGAAAGAGGACTTAGATAAATGGATGAAAGGTTGCTTCTAGCTAACCTTTGGAATATTTTAAGGGGATGCCAACCTCTATACTCAAAAATCACTAGGGATTAGTGGCCAACTAATGGGTAAAGACTTTTAGGATTTTACCCCTACTCTTTAGGCTCTGTGGGACCAAGGAGGGTATTCCTTTTTGTGTTCATTTGATCTCTTCATTCCTCAAGAACACTCTAGCACATATTTGTTCCTATGAAATGCAAATAGATGTTATGTACTGAAGGCTTGGAATACCTTATAAGTAACCACCTACTGCTAGGAAACAAATAACTCTTTGTAACACACACATCATGATTGGAAGATTTAATGATTTAAGAATGTTTATGAGATGCACTAAGCTGCAAGATAAATCAGTGCCTAATTTTGGGCCATGGAGTCAAACACATAAGATGAATTCATCAACAAATTAAACTCAACCAGTGGATTTAAAATTGTTAATGCCTTGCATCAATTGCTAGTGTCTTACACCAACAATCCAACTTCTATTATCAATCAAATTATTCTTACCAAATCCAACCTGCATACTTTAATCACAATCATCTGCTCTAAGCATTTTAACCATTTCATTGAAACAAAACAATGAATAGACAAAACAATCTCGTGAAATTGAGATGCCAAACTCAAAGATACTTGGTATTATTGAATTCAAATGACTGAAAATGTATAATTATGGAGACAATTTGATGACATTCATGAATGTACAAACACTTTCATGATTATTTGCATAAACTGGTTGTATTTGTTCATGAAATATGCATTTACAAACTTACAGACACAAAATGACTCAAAACTTCAACCTTTCTCTATCTACCCAGCCCAATACAAAACCTCAAAACCAAAATAAGAACCTTTACAAATGAGAGAAGAAGAGAAGAAATAGAAAACATAAGTATCCCTAGAAAAGAAAAACTTGGGTTGATTCTAGTTCTAATTGAATCCACAAAATCCCTAATGTGGAGGTTGATAGTTTTGAGGTGTGCCTCTTTGAAAAAGAGGCCTAATTGAGGGTTGGTTCAATGTAAAAAGGCTAGTTTGAGGGAGTTGTTCCAAAAGAGTTGCAAGTGATTTTGTGATATGTGAAAGTAGGCCATAATGGGTGCCTAGATTGGTGGTTTAATGTGAAGGTTGTTTGAAGAGTTTGGATTTTTTTCCAAGAAAAGTAGTTGGATGACCTAGTAGGAAGACTTGGTAGAAAATTGAAAACAAGAGAAGAATTGAGTTTTGAGTTGAAAAGTGGGTTGGAACCCCTTTGGATGATGAAGATAAGTTATTTGACTGCCCTGCATTGCAACATATTGTGTTCTTTTTTTAGTTCTTCAATAATGGACCTAATTCCAACTCCATTTAATTACTATGAATCGAAACATAAAATGGAGATTCATCTTAAAAACTTAGGATTATATAGGGTCACAATGGGTTTGGAAACTTAACCTACAATAGCGACATGAAATAAAAAATGGAATGATAAAAATGATGAAGCCTATGGTACATTACATTGTGTATGTCTAATTTTGTAAATATTCTCTTCCATCTTGAATTGGCCACAACACTTAATCATGTATGGAAAATATTAGGGAATCTATTTGGAAAACAAGATGTAATAAGAGGGAATTAGTTGGAAATTGAACTAATAATTCTTAATCCAAAATATTTTAACACAATACAATATTTCTTCACAAAATTGAATTTGATCAATTATCAACTCAAACAATGTGGAATTAAAAAATAAGATGAACAATTAATTTTAAGTGGCATATCCAATATAGGTCCTCACTATTTAGTATTTGTTTCTATTTTTTGTGCAACAAAAAGTGCTCTTGGTGCATTCTTCTCTATGCCTTCATTTGTAGATTTGGTTGTTTCTCTCATAGAGAAACAAGATAAAATTCATATGGGTACTTTGAAGTCTTCAAAACCACAAGATTTTATTGCAATAAGACAAAAGGCTCCAAAATACAAGGTAAAGAAACAAAATAAGGATCAAGCTAAGGGAACAAGAAAAAAGCTTACATTTGATTCATCTCCCTCATGAAAAGGAAAAATTCTAAGCCCACATGAAGTTATTACAAGAAACTTGGGCATGAAGAACACCAATGCTTAAAAATAAATTGATGAGTTGAAGAATCTTCCTCAAAAAAATCAAATTCTATTACCTACATCAAGGATAGGTGGTTCTTCTTCACCATCAACATCATCCACAAATTTAGATAAAGATAAGAAAAAATGCATGACACTCTTTGCTATTATAAACACCACTTCACACAAGTTCTTCTTGATTTTAGATCATTGTATCATATGGTTGCATCTAGAGAATTGTTTTCTACATTTGAGCCTTGTTCATTCCCGCCAATTCTGATAGTTAACAACACCTATATACTAGCTTATGGGAAAGGATCTATTGAAATTAGTGAAGGAACATTCAATGATATACTTTATTTTACTTCCATATGCAATAATTTCTTGTTTTCATATATCAGATCATGCATAGTGACACAAGAAATTGAGTTCACATCATATTTAATTATCATCATAGATTTGCAAAGTAGAGACATCATTGCTACAAATATTCTAATAATTATTACATAGTGTATTATTTTTTCCTTTGGTTTTGTTGACTTTGATGATGGTTTGAGTATAGATGACATTGATACCTTTAACATCCATAAATAGATACTATTTGGTTATTTCAATCTTGGATTTATATTGTCCTCATTGGTTCCTATACTTTACATTGATATCATATCTCCTTCACCTCCTACTTCTTTAGTGTTGACTATTTCTAAATCTATGGTTTCTCATAATTTAGGGCAACATGAACTTCACATTTGTGTTTTCATCATGGTTGATTGGGATGATTACTTGACAAGAATATCAAACTTGTGTAGTGAATCCCATTTTACAAATTTGGTAGGCACTTTTGATGATAGCCACATCAATGTTTTTGTCACCAAATTTATAGCTTTAGATCTTGTTATACATCAAACTTCATATGGAGCATATGAATGGATTTCAAAGATCTGATCAATATCTTTGGATCTTGTGCATCATTCAAAAACATATTATTCTCACATGGGAATATTTCATGCACCTATCTATATTTTGCATTCTTCAATGGGGAATAAATATTGTTAAACATTTAGGGATCACATTTTTCATTATTTTCTTAACATCACTCAACACTACATGATCTATCATCTTATGGGGGATCCATAGTCTCTATTTATCTCTCCTATGGGGGAACGATTCTTGTAATTACATGATAGAAGTATTCCTTGGGGGTCATTTTGAGTCCTTTCCTCTATCTTCTATCTTCTTCACTTGTACATTCAATTTGCATCATTTTTCTTTTCGAGAGGGGTTTCTTCTTACAATTTTTTCTCTTTTATTCTATTTATAAGAAATTTATACATAGGTACCAAATATGTCCTAGTAATCATGACCCATCATCATCCCTAATTTCACTTAAGGGGGGATGTTAATGTAAATAGGATCATTATCAAACTAGTTAGTATATCACTCTTTCTATGTTGACCCATTCACAGGATTATTAAGTATCCACTTAGGGAATTTTTATTTTGTCTTACTTCATGTGGTTGAGACACATAGACTCACCTCTTGAGACACCTATCTCATGCACACTTAACACATGCTCTCACACTTGTCATATGTACTAACATGTGGCACATTTGAAGGGGTAGTTAGACATTCATCCCTACCTTCATATATCCTCTTCTATGCATTTATATACAAGGTTGGTCATGGTATATTTGACACTCTCATTTTATTTGATAGACATGCTTGCTTGTTCTCATCATTCACTTGTTGAAGCTATATTTGTTCTTTCTTTTAGTTCTTGGTTGGTCCAACATAAAATAGTATAAAAAAGTGTAACAATTTAGAGCATGCACTTCTATAATTTATAATAGATATGTTTTATAGAACTATAAATTTACATAGATCACAAAGTGTGATTCAAAATATTGATGTAAAATTTTTAACACAATCAAATCCAAATATAATAATGAACAACAATTTACATAGATTTACTTTATTTTTAATATAATATAAAATGTTTATTAATATAATATTAAATGTTTAGATTAGAACTTATCATTTAAAAAATGTTTGATTACATTACTTAAAACATTATAATTAAGCTAAATAAATTTTAAAGGGTGACAATCTAGCATTTTATTTCAATACAAAGCATAATAGAAAAGAGAAGTGAATCATGTAATAGGTGGAATAATATTCATCATCGAGAAAGATAAACATGTGATATAAATAATATTATTCCTAATAATATTAAGAATTATTTTGTGAATTATTTTTTAAATAGAATAACACATGACAATTGAATTAAATAATAAATGAGTTAACAAGATAAAAAATAACTTATAAAAAATAACTTATAAAAAATTAAAATAATAAATGAGTTAACAAGATAAATAATAGTCATCATTATTATCAAATGAGAAGGATAAGGGTGGTAGGAATGAAGAGCCCAATAGAGAAAATCTCTTAAAAAGAGTTAAGAAAATGATGCTACCTATCACTTTGGAAAAATATAACAATAGTATTTATGAAATAAGTAGGATTCTTTTTTTTTTTTCTTTTGCTAATTTGAGTTTTTTGAAAAAAAACTAATGGTACATATAAAAACTTAGTTGAAAATAATGGTACATATCAAAACTTATAATTAAAAGATTTCAGTGCTTTATGCATTTTTAATGTGATATAATATGGATGAATTTGCATATTCACAAGGTGTAAAAGTAAAGATTAATTATGCCTCATATATTATTTACATGGTCTATTTTTGAATAATAAATTAATGGTGTTGTTTTATTTTAATATTGGTATGGTTGAGGTTAACTAAACTATCTTATAGTAATTTTTTTCATGAGAAAACTCATATCAATGTAATAATAGAAAAAATAGTTATTTAATTTTGGAAAAATTAATTAATTAATTTAAAAATAAATATTTAATGAAATTAATGAATGATCAAAAGATCAAAGGATGTGTATTTAGAACATAAGAATAATAAAAGGGATACTATATCTTGAGGAAATATAATTAGTACTAGTAGTAGGTAAGAAATACATTAGATAACCATAATAATTGAAGTAGACATGATATGTAACTTATGATAACTCAAGCAAAATTAATGAAAAAAGTATATTAAAGCTTGCTAGAATCTATTATAATGAATATAAGAGGTCGAAGCAATAAAAATAATCATTTGGGTTCTCTATTAATTGGTTGATTTATATTATTTTAAAAACTATTATCAAATGGTTGCTCCATAAATCAAATATCCATTTTAGTGATTGTCCGACTAAAAATTCTCACACCAATTCTAATTTTATGAATATATCTTGTAAGATAATCTCTAGTAACCTTATGTTCTTGATGCTTTAGAATAGTCTTCAATTAACATGAAAGTCAATAAAGTTTTCTTTAATATTTTTATCCCAATGATGAAAATATAAGAACTCTCTATTTGAAACCTCCAAACACTTATTGCAATGAACAACTCGACCCATTAAGGTTTTTTTATTGAAGCTCTACCCATTATTATCTTTGATCAAAACTCTAAAAATTCTACAAATAATCATAATTGAGAGATCATGGAATTGTGATTAAAAAATCTTAAGTGGCCTAATGATGATGTCATGTGTATACTTGATAATAGAGGTCACATGTTTGACTTAGAAACTTAGGGTAAAATAGTTGATCTCAAAATAATAGAAGATATATACAAAACTAAGTATCTCATGAAATGATTGCATTGGAGGGATCTCATGCATCAAAATTTATCTCACATAGTAGCATTCTAAAAATAACCTATACCTTTATCTTTGGAAATTGAGGCATACATATTAAATGATTTGAAGTAGTAGGAGACACAAGTATGGGGAAGGTCAAGCCCCTTAAACAAAAGGATCATGTTAGCATCTATTTAAAGATGGTACTCCTTAAAGACTTAACTTAGCCACTTCTATTGATAAAAGAACTTGAACTAGGATATAAAAATGACAACATATATATGTAAGAATATGAAAAAAAAATTAAAAAAGACTCCTTAAATCCATTCACAATCAAAACATTTAGAATAAAATTATGTATGTGGGACCATATATATTTCTGAAGATTTGTTGAATTGAAATAAACATTAACAATTGGATATCTAATGAAATTAATAAATGATCAAAAGATAAGATGTGTATTTAGAACATAAGAATAACAAAAAGGATACTATATCTTGAGAAAATCTAATTAGTATTAATAGTAGGTAAGAAATACATTAGATAACCATAATAATTGGAGTAGACATGATATGTAACTAATGATAACTCAAGCAAAATCAATGAAAAAAGTATGTATTGAAGCTTGCTAGAATCTATTATAATGAATATAAGAGATAGAAGCAATAAAAAATATCATTTGGGATCTCTATTAATTGGTTGATTTATATTATTTTAAAAACTATTATCAAATGATTGCTCCATAATTAAAATATCCATTTTAGTGATTGTCTTAGTAAAAATTCTCACACCAATTCTAGTTTTATGAATATATCTTGTAAGATAATCTCTAGTAACCCTATGTTCTTGATGCTTTAGAAAAGTCTTCAATTAACATGAAATTCAATAAAGTTTTCTTTAATATTTTTATCCCAATGTTGAAAATATAAGAGTCCTCTCTTTGAAACCTCCAACCACTTATTGCTATGAACAACTTGACCCATTAAGGTTTTCTTATTGAAGCTCTACCCATTATTTGTCTTTGATTGAAACTCTAAAAGTTATACAAATAAACATAATTAAGAGATCATGGAATTATGATTACAAAATCTTAAGTGGCCTAATGATGAGGTCATGTGTGTACTTTATAATAGAGGTCACATGTTTGACTTGAGAGAAGGGTAAAATTGTTGAACCCAAAATAATAGAAGATATATACAAAATTAAATATCTTGTTAAATGATTGCATAAGCGAGATCTCATGCACAAAAATTTGTCTCATATAGTACCATTCTAAAAACTATCTATACCTTTATCTTTGGAAATTGAGGCATACAAATTAAATCATTTGTAGTAGTAGGAGACACAAGTATGGGGAAGGTCAAGCCCCTTAAACAAAAGGACCACATTAACATCTAGATTTAAAGATTGTATTCCGTAAAGATCTAACTTAGCCACCTCTATTGATAAAAGAACTTGTTAGGATATAAAAATGACAAAAATAATATGTAAGAATATGACAAAAATAACTACAAAAGACTCCTCAAACCCATTCACAATCAAAACATTTAGAATAAAATTATGTATGTGAGACCATATATATATATATATTTCTAAAGATCTGTTGAATTGAAATAAACATTAACAATTGGACATGTTAAGTGATTCTTATTTATAAGCTTCTAATTGAAGTCCCTACAAAAGAGAAAAAAGGAAAAACAATTCCCAAATCCATACAAGAAACACAATTATGAGTCCAACTTCAAACCATGCTAAAATATTTGAACAGAGATTTAAAAGAATTAGCAAAACAATTCCATCAAATTCAATACCATACATATAGTTGACTACCTAAAGAAAACCATCATAAATAAGCATAATATATCTATAGTCCATACTAACAAGCATTACTATGTACTTTATATGATAGTGAAATAAACGGTCTCGCTTTTTTTTTAATGTCATAACAAACATACATTCAAATCAACATCAAGAAATAAAAAATAATCATTACAATATAATTTGAATAACTTTCTAAAAAGCAATAAAAATATCTTGATATCCTACAAACCAATTAAATTTCATTCCAAAAAGAATTTGAACACAACACCTTAACTAAATAACTCCAATATATTAACTAACCCTAATCAAACCACCATAACCACCACTTGAAAAGAGTAACAAGCTTAAAAGTAAAGAAATGAGTCATGTGAAGAAGAGTCATAGTCCCCAACCCTCCTAATTGCCAAAAAAGAGAGAATCTTTACATTGGAAAATCATATCTGATATATCAAAATGAGAGCGATTCCTCCATTAGGATGTGGCTAAAACAATGATATAATGCACTTATATCTAGGTTGAGTGGGACTCCACATAAATTAATTAATTAAAGGAGCATGCCACTACCCACATAATGCCAAAACCTTAAACTTCGCGACCTTCTCCTCCGCAATCATATATTTTTGTAAGGGCACGGAATGCAACCCATATGGATATTTTTGTCATAAAAAAGATTTGATAAGTACCCTCATTTTTACCAAATCCATGTATTGCCAATGGGAAAAATACATGAGGATTTTGTATGCTTCCTTTGGATATTGTGTAGTACATTTCCATACCAACCATGCGGTGGTGATTGATTGAGTTTAGTATTAATTTAGGGATAAGGTGGCGTAGGCTAAAAACTTTGGGATAGAGACAATTCCCACCAAACATATATACCTTACATTGTCTACTTATGTACCTTAGAAACATGGTTAGAAGCCAATGATATGGATAAGCAACACATGGTGGCCAAAATAAATAAATAAATCTCATTAAATACTATGTAAAGGTCAAAATTGTACATTTGCATATTTTTTTTCTTTATGATTTGGGTTCATTTTGATTAGAGGGATTTTACACAATAATAAATATGTAAATGGTGTATTTTAAGTTGAGAGGGACACATAATTTGAATTATATTATTTTCCGTATGCATTTTTTCTAAAAAGACTATCATAATCTTTGATTTTACCTCTTTCTTGTTGTGGATTATATATGTAGTTTTGATAGTGATCTCTATTACTTTTACAGTACCACAAATTATCCCTTTACTTTTAAAATTCAAAGCTTTATTGGAGTCTCCTTAACATGTTCTTATGACTAGTGTGTACTCACCTTCAAGGAATAGAACATTTCATGTGTGATTCCCAATGTTGTATTTAAAGGTGTAGCCTTAGATAATTTTAGATCAAGCCATATCTAGATCCATTACATTCAAGAGCACACTTTGTCAAGATCTTATTAGAATGTATACATTGTACAAGGATCTAGGGAATTTTACATGTTTGAGAGTATTATCCTTGATCTTTTATATGTCATTGAATTGGTATCCTTCCATAGTTTGACACAAGAGAAGCAATAATCCATGTCACAAGTGCTCAAATTTATACAACTCCCAAATATGTAAATCCAGGCCATTACTAAGTGTCGTGTAGGTATCAAACTCAAATTAAAATACCTCTAACTTATGGTTAGGCAAGGACAACAATGAACTGATTTACTAAGGTGGGTATGCCTTCTTTGACTTTAGGCCTTCTTATGCCAAGGGGTATATTCCCTAAGGTTTTCTATTGAATAATAATGATAGGAAATGAAAACTATGAGACCATATTTTCTTGTGATCTTGTTGACTCTATGTGTCCTTGATGTTATCATGCTTCTCATTTGATGTTTCATATATATGGATGACGATTGTAATGCTTGGTTGTTATTGGATATGGTAAACTGAGTGGTTTTAGCTAAATAATGTTTGTTGTTATTACTTAGCGATGACCAAAAGAGTTCATTTCGTTGAGTGTGTAAGTATGTGTTGATCAAGATGAGATTTAATGAGTTAAAAATGTTTATTTGTGATGGGTTATTGTTTATATGATGGATCTCAATAATTTTGCTAGTGGTGGTGTTATTTTGTTTATCAAATGGTTACACTATGTGGATGTGTGAGTAAGTGTTGTTGAGATGATGGATTTTACTATTTCTAGACGAAGTTATTATTAGATGATTACATTATGTAGTTATGTGAGCAAATTTTATGAAGATGAGATTTTGATAAATTAATATTTACATGTGATGGTTACTTGATTTAAATCATTTCTATATAATTTCATATATAATTATTTTTAGATAAGAAATTACAAAAAAATTATATTTTTGAAGTGTTATGTGATAGTTGCTTCAGCTATTATTATTTTTCATATGATACATTTTTTTTAGCACGAGCAAGTTATATTTTCCAATGGTGGTTGGGGTCACATAGCTACATCCTTTTTATTATCCGTGTGAATTACTAACCTTATCTTGTATGGAGAAATAAGATTATGTGGTGTATTGTTGTGAAATGTCATTTATGTGGATAAGGTGGTCTGTGGTCATGCATTATGTAAAATATTATTTTATTACCTTTATGGGTTATCTTTTGGTATGTTTATCTTTTTTTGATTTATGAAGTTCTTTATGTGAATCAAGTTATGTTTTTATAGTCCTAAGTTGCCCCTATGTGATAGAAATATGGGTTAGGGGTTCTTTTAACCTTAGAAATACCTTTTTAAGTGTTTCCAACTACCTTAAAATCCTCATTCTTTTAATGGTGGCAAAAATGGGGATTTGGTTGGTTAGTTTATGTGGTTAGGAGATGTAGTTTCTTCTTCCCTTACTGTTTATGCTTTCTACTTGAGTGGAGGAGATTTTTCTTATTGGATTATTCTTGATTTTATTTCAGGATTTGTATTTGGTAGAGGAAAATTCTAGGTGGAGGAAGAGAAGGATAGAGAAAGGAAATATGGAAGGAAGGGCTTGGAGAGTCTTCAAAAATTTGGATAGAAAATCTCATGGTAGGGTTTAACTCTTGTTAGATCTTTTCTTTGATGTGTAAGGGAATTATTGAAATATTTTTTTATGTTTGTGAAATCTATGTGAAATAATTGAGAATCCTTTGTGGTATTTTGTTGTAAATTGTGGGGTTTATTTTTGGGTATGAGTATCCTCCTTGTCTAAATTTTTACATAAATAATCATTTTTGTGTATAAGGTGAAGGAATAAAAGTATGTGAACTAGATTGTTGTAATGTGCAAAGAATAGTAATTTGAATTTTATGTGGTGTATATTTTTTATGGAATCTATGTGATAAATGTTGAGTGTACCTTGGAGGAGCTATGCGACCCTTCCTTGGGGTGGATTGAATTTACAATCATGTGGTTGGGTGGAGAGCCCATTGGCACTTGTTGTTTTCTTGTTTTTAATTTTAGGTTCATGTGTGAAGTGAAGACTACTTTAGGAATATATCAAAATAAGTTACAAGAGAATGTATATGATCATTGTTAAAATTATAAAGATTTAAACATTTAAGGATGAATCTATGTTTAATTTGTTGTTGAGTAAAAAAATAACATATTGCATCTGTGCAAAGATAGGAAAAGAAGGTTGTTTAATCATTGTAGTTGTGTACTTATAGACAAAGGAAATACATGTTGGTTCTTTATTCCAATGTATATAGTTCAATTTAATATTATTGTTCAACAGAGTGGAAAACTAAAATTTACACATAGATTAAGTTAGTTAAGTAATCAAGTTGGTTTGGAAATATATTTACGAATTTAGAACCATGTTTTTAAATTAGTTGTGGAAAAAAAATATTAATTTCTCTATGTTAATGGTATAACTTTAGTTAGTTCTTAAATTATAGAAAAATATATTGGATTCAATGTTATTAATTCTTGAAAATCTATAAAAAATGTTATCATGATAAGTAATCATAATAGTAAATATAAAGCTATTATATGTGTCTGTATAAATTAAAAATATATATATAAACTATAGATATAAACAAGTATTAACAAATTTACAAAATCTTATAAAAATATATATAAGTAAAATATTTTTATAAATAAATAAAAAACCTTATATAATAAATACATTATATAAATTTTAGAAACAAAATAAATAAATTAAAGGTTGACTAAGAATTGGTATGTGCTACACATAAATTTCCCTTTATGGGGTGGCCTAGGAGTTGTGGCCCCTTGGGGCCATGACTCCATGGTGACCAAAGACCCCCATGGCCAACCGCCACCCCCACACTATGGAAAGTTCAAAAAATAGTATACATTTATTAAACTTGATAAAATTTGTAGCAATCATTAAGTTTCTTTGCAAATCAGTCGACACTCTATACACTTGGCTCTGCATTGTATTAACAAATTTTGTCTTTAGATATCTATGTTGCAAAGTAATTTACAAGGAAATAAGTCAATGAATCATATATGTGTGTGTGAACAATATCGAATAAAAGAAATAAACTAATCATCAATTTGAATTGCAACGAATTGAAGGAACAATAAATAAATTCATAAGTCCCAAACCTGACAACAAATAGAAAAAAACTTGTAAGATATCTCTTAGTAAAATATTTCTCTATATAATTGTTTGGAAAATTCTCAAAGAAAATAAAAGGAGAAAACATTTAGAGGGATTTGTTTTAGTTGGAAGAATTAGTTTTTAGTTGTTAGTGTAAATAGTATTTTTCCTAACTAGTTATTAGTGGAGTCCTATTAACATGTTAAGTCCTCTTAGGTCCAAGTTGTCAAGATCTTGTCTAATCATATCTCATAATTTACTTTTATAAGCAAGGCATCATATGCACATCATATATTCAATTTTGAAATAATGTATATATAATTATATCATGATATTCCTATCATTTCTCTCTTATGGAAGCTATTTTTTCTCTTATAGGTGATTCCGAAGTGTTGGGAGTTCACCATTAACTCCTACATGGTATCAAAGCTTAAGTTTTGCAGACTTCTTCCTAGATTTGAGGGAACCATTTTGGCTTGAAGATTTTATTGGGTGTGATTAAGGGTTTCAAGGACCTCATAGTTGAATCTAGGGTGTTAGATAAAGTCAAATTTGCATTTCATTTTATCAAATTGCATTATATTTTGTCAAATCTACAAGGGTTTCAAGTTGGGAAAAGGTTACTAGATCCAGAGGTAGTTGAATTTTTGGAGCACTTTGGGCAAAATCTAACCCTACCATCATGTATGAAAGGCCCAAAAACCTTAATATCAACTATCAAATTGCTAAAATTCAAGCACTTTTCCTTGGGCTTTATAGAAATTTTTCCCCAATTTTGTCATACTTATGATCGTATATTCGTACAACCATATGGTCACACAACTTGCTATAAGAAGAAAAACAATGTAGGTGATATATATATATATATTGAAATCTAAAAAAATGAAAAATAAAAACTTTGCAGTTTTTGAAGAGTAGTGTAGGTACCCTAGACCTGTATATGCAGGCTATACTCACTGGTGCAAGAGACGCCATGTTGGTGCACACAAGACAAGCCATGTAGGTCCCCATGACCCACATTCTTGCTCTATCACCAATAATTAAGAATATCTTAGTTTCATTTTTTAAAGATTCTATAGAGATTCATATGCTGATAGCCAAAGAGAATATTCATGTGGAATATTTTGACAAAGAATATTCCATGGAATCTTTAGAGATTCTATTGCCTAAAGAATATATCGAAAAACAAGGAGAATATTCTAGTGTGATGGCTACGTGGCCATAAAATTTAACCTCAATTGCTGATGTCAATAGACCTTAAGAAAAATTTGGCCCCCCTCTCCAATGCAGTTTTTATTTTGGCAATCCGACTTCAAACAACCAAATCTTAGTCATACAGACTCCTTTTTGTTGGTGTGAATAAAGTAGTGTAACTATTTAATTCTTTACTAGGGACTTAGGGGACTTATTCACATGTTGAGTTTACTTAGGATATAAGCTTTCTTCTATAATTTTATCTTTTCTATTTTTTACATTATCCTAGGTAGTTATGAGTTAGTTGGCTCATGTGATAGGATTAAGACACTTGTCATGATCTTGTCTAATCCTATCTCTCACCTTGCCTCTATAAGTAAGACATCTCTAGCATATTTTACATCTTGATAGCATTGTGTCATATTGTATTTCTTGTTTGGTGGAATAGCATCTTTCATTGTTGCTCCTCTCTATTGCATGTGGAGGTTATTTGGTGTTACAGATTGAAGATCTCAGTTGCTCACTTCAACATGGTATCAAAGCTTTGAATTTGCAAAGCCCCTTCCTTTTTTCTTAGAGATTTTATGCCATCAATTTTTCATTGTGATTTGAGTTTCTTTTATGTTCTTGTAAATTCCTGTATGCTCTTCTCTTGCATTTCAATACGATATTGAGAATCATAAAGGATTTGAAAAGATTTGTTAATCCTATATTGCATGTATGCTTTTTGGTAAGATTTGGTGATTCTAGCACTCTTGGATATAGTGGAAGTATTTTTTGATATCCCATTTCATCCAAGAGGCTCGAGAAAGTCATATTTCTCTTTTGTTTCACTTAATTTGGTTACCATTTGCAACTTTGGCAAATAAGGGTTTGAAGCTCTGATATGGAGAACAACTTTTTAAAGGAGCAAATTTAGCCAAAAATAACCCTTCCATTGCATCTGAGAGGCCGATTCCATGAATTTTGATATATATTTTACCTATATTTGTTAAAAAAAAAATTGGGGCAAAATTTGTTTACCCGAAGAGTCGTATGACCCCCCAAGCTATGCAAGTATGATTGTAGATTTAAAAATTTGAAAAAAAAATTTAATCGGCAGTTTTCTTTTTTTAAAAATTTAAAAAAATTAAAAATATATATTTTTATAGAGCTTAAAGCGCTTTTTTATTAAGCGTTGCAAGTGCTTAAGGCAACGGAGGGAGGCATACACCCCCACTGCAGCCTTAAGGCTGCAATCTGTAGCTTTGAGCCTAGTTCCCTATAGCTTAAAACAAAATCGTGATTGCTAAAGTCAAAGTTGTGACACATTTTTTTTTAAACTATGGATATTTTGCTGCAAGCCGCCGATAGATCCAGCTCCTGGTCACATGGGCAACCAACGCCTAGCCCTTAGGGGCTAATTTCTTTTGCTTTTTTTCCCAACTAGGCCTTTTTTTTTCAAACGGCTATAACTTTTCACCAGGGTATCAGATTTCTACAAACGAGATATCATTGGAAAGGTGGTTCAATGAACTTCACAGTGGTGTAGGTTATTTTTGCATATTTTTCTATTTTTTCAGCCCGAAGGTACACTTGCATTTATTCCTTCTATCTGGCATAACTTTTGCATATGAAGTCAAAATTTGGTATTTTTTTTAAATTGCTAAAAAAATCACAAGGAATATGTTTGTAACCTCTATTTTAGTTTTGATAAAGCTTTAAATTGTAAAAATAATAGTGTGTTATAAATGGTTGATTTGAGCTTGTCACTTGTACAAATTGCAAAAAAAATTCATTGTAATTTGCTAGAGAGGTTGCAAATTTGGTTTTAATATATTTTGGGGGGTGAAAGGCACAATTTAAGTGCCACATTGTCTTCTTTCTCTTGGTGTTGCTTTTTCCAACATGAAAAATCTAAGGCAAATTGAACTGCTCACTCCACACAACTATCATACATGGAAGTTAAAAATGACTCAATTGCTTCAATCTAAGGGTTTATGATAAATGTTAGAAGCACAACAACCTGAATTCACAAGGGAATATGAAAAATTTACCCATATATGTAAAATAGATGAAGCAAAAGGGCTCGTTTGCTTACATGTATCTGATAATTTATTGTTCTATATTGCAGAGTGTAAAACACCTAAGAATATTTGGGATAAACTTGAAGAATTGTATGGTCAAGTCAATCAGTTTAGAATCCCGTAGCTTCAAGCAGATCTACAATCACTCTCTATATATGCATTTCCTTCTATTCAAGATTTTCTCATAGTTCAAATTGATTTTGTCACAATTAAAAGGGTGTGGGCATGATAAATCTAATGATGAATGTATCTTCTTGATTCTATCTAAATTAAGAGGCCCTTATCAAGTGGTCTCTTCTAATTTATATTCTACTATGGATGCCATGGGAAAAGATAGTAAAATTCCTTCTTTTGATTTGTTTTGTGAGCATCTTACTAGGGAGTAGGCCAAGTTGATTCAAATGTATGCACTTCCTAGTTCTAAGAATCAAGCTCTAATGGCTCAATCTTCCAAGGGTAAAGGAAAGAATAAGAAGAAGCCTAAGGAAAAACCATCTTCAGATAGTGAGTCTCCCTCTAAACCGAAGTAGAAGAAAAAACAAAATTCCACTCAACCTCCTTCTCCTTCTACCTCTAGAAATTCTTCTTCCAAGTCCAAGAAAAATAAAGGATAACCTTGTTCATTTTGTGGCAGAACTAGGCATGATGAGCCTCATTGTTTCAAGAGACTAGAAGCCTTGGAGGAATTTACAAGGAGACATAATATTTCAATGCCTAAGTCTTCTTCCATGGGAAAAGGGAAAACTCTTTCAACACGCACCTTGCATATATCTACTAATAGTTGGATTCCTGATTTAGGTGCTTCACATCACATGACCAGCTCATGTAATCTTCTTTATTCCATTGCTCATACTTCTACTTCTTAGATTACAGTTGGGAACTCTTCATAGATTCTAGTTTTGGGTAAAAGCTTCATTCAAATGCTAGATGGTCGCATTGAGGATGTTCTTCTTGTTCCTAATATTTTAGTGAACCTACTTTTTATAATTAGATTTGTAATTTTAGAGATGATAATTTAGTTGAGTTTACTCCACAGAATGTGACTATTAGATAGTTGTAGGATACTGAGAAGGTTGTTTCTATAGGGTTAGTTGATCATGAGAACCATTTGTATTGGTTTATGGCTTTGAGTCTTCAATGGGTTCATGTTTTATTGCTCATGCTAATTTAATGAGAAAATTTTGGCATGAAATATTTGGGCACTTGAACTATAGATATCTTCAACAGATGCACACACATAACTTAGTGGTTGGTCTTCCTAAGATCTCTTGCACAGATGGTGTTTTTCAAGGTTGTGTTCTTGGAAAAAAACATCAAGATCCTTTTTCTAAGGGTCAAGCTAAAAGTACAACCACACCCCTTGAGTTGGTCCATGGTGATCTCATGTCATTCCCAACCCCTTCCTTTTTAGGGGCTAAGTATGTGCTCACTTTCATTGATGATTTTTCATGACGCACATGGGTCTACTTTTTGAAGTTCAAGAGTGAGGTTCTCACCACCTTCAATACCTTCAAAACATTTGAGGAAATCAATCATCTTTTTCTTGGGATTTTTTTTAATTTGGAGTAGAATTTTGTTCTCTTCATAGTGGTGCAATTTATTTTTATTTTGGTGCATTCTTTTTTCCTATAAATTGCAAATTCTCACAAGTGTTGCTAAGTCATTCTCATTTTCAGAATTTTCAGGGCTCTATTCTTGCTCCTACAATAACATTTTTTGGGTTTTATTTTTAAAGTTCATTTTTTGTGTGTATTTTCTAGTGGTGTCATTAGATTGAGCCAATTCCATGTAAAAGTTTTACTTTGATCTTGTGGTAAATTTTGGAATTTGTAAGCACTAAGATCAATTCCACTTCATTTTTTTTGGCAAGTGGCACCTATAATTGTACTAATTATAAAGTATCACAATCATATATTGTTGGAGGTTTCTTAATTGAGTAATTTGGTGGGGGTAATCTTGTAGTGGTTGTTTGCTTCTTCTTCTTTTTGTGTGTTCTTGTAATGGGTAAATCTCAAATTGAACTCCTAACTTCATATAATTATGCTTCATGTAGAAAATGAGTATGGAGTTATCTCATGGGAAAGGGTTGTCTTGGCTATCTAAAGGAAACCATTCCTTAATCTAATGATGCTAAAGAATTGGAAAAATGGGAGCTTGATCATGATAAAATACTTGGATACATATTTTAATCTCATTTGATTTACAATTTTATGTTGAATCATGTAAAACATCTAAAGAGGCTTTGGAGACTTTTGAGAAATTATATGATAAAACTGATAAGATTAAGGGATATCATATTAAAAATGATTTGATAAATCTTGATATTAAATTCTTTGACCACATCCAAGACTAAATATCCAAGATAAAATAGCTAATAACAAAACTAAAAGATTGCAACATTGATAAAGATCATTTACAATTGATTCTGAATGCGTTATCCAAGATTGGTCCTAAGTATTCAGTGTTTGTTTCTGACTTTCATAACCATTGGATTTCTATAGAACAATCATATTTTGATCCTAATTTTGATGAATTTGAAAATCTCCTAATCCAATAGGAAGAAAATTTAATGAAAATGGATCTAATCAAGTCTTACAAGTCACAAGAATTGTTGGCTAGTGAGTCTAAGGTACAACAAGAATTATAGAATCTTAATACGAAGAAAAAGAATAAAAATGATAAGCCACATAAATATTTTGAATAATATTCCTCTAAAGGGGATTCATATAAGAAGTAGAATCCTACATGTGCATATTGTAAGAAAACAAGGCATGATGAACATCAATGTTATTCAAAACAAATTGATGAAATAAAGTATATTATTAACAAGAATAAAATTAATTTTCCTTCATAATCAAATGGTTCATATTCTTCTTCATAAAATTATGATAAACATAAGAGGAAAGAACTTTTTTCAGTTGTATATTTTGAGTTAGAGAGGTGGATACTTGATTCAGGAGCCTCACATCACATGGCTTCACTAGAGAGTATGTTCACTTCATTTTAGACTTGTTCCTCATCACACATCCTGATGACTAACAAAACACATATATGTGTTTTTGTGGGAAGGGATCCATTAACATGGATGATAGAGCATTTAATAATGTTCTTTGTATGCCTTCATTGTCAACCAATATCATTTCTATCTATTAGATCACACATGGTGGAGCAGGTAGGATTGTTGATTTCACACCAAATTTTATCATAATCCAAAATTTTCATAGCAGAGACATAGTTATAGTTGGGGAGTTTGATCACCAATATTAAGTGTACACCTCACTTTTTTATCCTAATGATTCAGTATATGTTCATATTCAAGTATCAATGTGGACACTTTTGAGAAGATTTAGTATGGTCATTTGAATCTAGGTATACTTTCATCTACTGAGGATAAAGTGACATGTGTTGATGTTCCATATCCTTCATTTATTGTTGTACCAAAGGATGATTGTGATTCCATAGTTTTGGCTCCTTGTGATTCAATGCAACAAGACATATATTATCTTCCAAAGATGGCTACTTGGGTTGAGTGCTTGAAAAACATTGGTGGTTTGTTCTTTGAGTCCTAAATTTCAAATTTTGGAGACACCATTGATTTCATTCATCTTCTCTTTGATGGAGATGATCCTTCTTCAATAGTTATGAGGGAACACTTTGACCCTCTTGTTCATTCTCTACATGATCATCCTTCACATTTTGACATGAGAATTTATTTTTTGGAAAACATTGGAGGAGGCTTCTTTATTTTTGGAGGTCTCTTTGTCTTTGGATTGTGTTCTATAATTGTTTCTAGGAGATTCTAGTTTGTCTTCTTCTACACTGTGGCCTAGAGTTCCTTTTTGGAGTGTGAAACATTTTGACATAAACATGGAGACACTTGAGCATTATTCAAAGACATCACATATCATATTTCTTCTTACATCCTCCTTTCAGGAATGGGAAGACATCTTGCATACCATATTGGTCTTGTTTCTTCCTCTGGGTCAAAATTTTGTTCAACAGTCTTTGATCATCTTCAGCATTCAGTATCAACCATCTATCATCATTGAAAGTGACTCTACATTAAGGGGGGGCTACATGGTCTCCCTTTTTCTCTCATATGTGATTTCATTTTTTCTCACATGGGGTTTATTTCTTCTCATTATTCATTGAGATAACTTTGTATTTTAATCTCTCTTTTGGGGAGGAGTTTTTTCCCATTGGGTTTTCTCCTTTTCTCCGTTTGTGAGAGATTGCACTTTCATTTGTATGTAGGTACCTAACATGGCCTCATAGTTGGGATCCATATTTGCTTTCTTTGCATAATAATCTACTCCATAAGTTGCACTTAAAGGGGGTGTTGGTGTAAATAGGTGTTTTCCCAACTAGTTATTAGTGCAAACCTATTTATGTGTTAAGTAGACTTAGGTCCTAGTTATTTTTTCTAAAAGTCTTAGTTTTCTAGATAAGATCTTATCTTATCTAGTTGAATTTTATTTAATACATGTGTCTTGGGTCATTCAATATTTTTTGAGGTAGTTGTCTCATTTTATATGATTAAGACACATGTCAAGATCTTGTCTAATCTTATATCATGATTTTCCTTTATAAGCAAGGCATCATATGTACTATGTTGTGGGAAAAGTGATCTTAGGGTTTTACTAGGATTAGCCACCTTTCACTATAAAGTATTAGAATTTATATTACCAAGGGAATGTTGCAAGTATGATGGTTTTGTCATTGATGTCAACAAAAATTCTACCGACTAGTGTTGTCATTGATGTCAACTATGGGATGAAGATGTTGAGGATATTGAGAAAATTATGAAAAAGAGGAAAAAAACTTGTGCATGTGTAATTGAGACCTTGAGGAAGTGTTGTGAGTACATGGAGATATTCTTTCGTTGCAGAGTTTGAAGGTGAGTTGGAATGTAATGATGAGCTGAGATGATGTCTCTGGTACTTGGTTTCCAAGTGCTTTTGAAAAAAATTGATAAACAAAGTAAACTATGTTGTGCAAATGTTCATAGTGTGATTTCATATTGTGCTTCGCATTCCTTTTGTGTTGTTGTTATGCATGTGCGAATCTTATAGGTTATTCAAGGTTGTCAAATGTTGCTATATTCTGAATTTGGGTTTCTGGATTGTTGTATAGTGTGAGATATTTTCACCTGTATGTGAACCAATTGTTCAGTGATGTTTTTTTGTGGCTTAGGAGAAATGCATTTTCCTCGTGTTTCTCCATTGTTTGGATTTAGGTTGTGTAGATTTTGGAAATTGATTATAATTATTTATCTTTTTGTATTCAATTTTTTACTTGATTTGGTGTAGTATAGTGTGAGTTTCATTTATCAATATGCAAATGAGGGTTACCAGTTGTCCTGAGTTGAATTATTTTTTGGTGTGACCTTGGATGAAGTGTTTGATGAATCTTAAGTAGTTCATGGATTATTCTGGATTGAGTTCAAGTGAATTATGTTGTCTGAAAGTTTTGGCTTGGTTTAAGGAAGTGTGTACTTGATGTTTATGGTGTTTTGCATGGATATTGGCCGACCTTTTGTTTAATATTACATACGAGGCTTGTGGAAGCATGTTGAAGTGTGTTGGGGTCTATTTGGGTTCTAATTAAGGATTTATGTAGGTCGCCTTTCTTTCCTATCCACAGCGGGAATGTTTAGGTGCCAACCTATTTTGAATTTGTCTGTATAACAGCTAGTAGCTAACACTGGAGAAAGTTTTTGAGGTAGAGCTTGATATAAATATGTATGGTGTTCATGCAAGTAAATAAGTGAAAGAGTAATAAGTAAGATAGATGTGATATTGATGCAAGTGATGTGTGTGATGCAAATTTGAGCAAAGCAATGCAAACTTCATGTTAGGGTTCCTAAAGGTAGTGAGCTGAAGGCATCCGATATCTTTCATGTGAGACTGAAAAAGTGTGTGAGCAATTGTGGTGGACTCCTTGTTGCATTGAGAAGTATTATTTGTGTAACATTATTCTTCTATCTTCTTGTATTATTTTTGTGGTAGTGAGCCCTGGCTATGAGCCATTTGGATAGTGTGTCATATTCTGGGAGTGAGCCCCTTTGTATTGGTTTTGTTATTACTTATATTGTGAGCTAATCCTCATCGTGGTTTTTCCCTCATTGCATTTTCTATGTAAATTTGGTGTTATCTTATGTATGATGTTGTGATTTCAATTTTTGTTATCTACATTTCATGTTTAATCAAACTAACAGAATAAGGGTTTAATGGATGCTTGTGGATCTGATTATTGTTGAGGGTTTTGAAGGTTTAATTTTCTATAATTGATTCACCCCCCCTTCTCAATTGTCTTGTTCATTTCAACAATTGGTATCAGAGCAAGGTTCCTTGAAGAAGAGATTAACTACTTGAGGTAGATGCAAGATGGTGAACAAGATTCCTTTGGAATATCCTAGATCTGATAGCTCAGATTATGCATTCTAGAAGACAAAGATTGGAGGATATTTGTTTTCTCAAGGATATGGGAATGAGAAGGCTTATTAGAATACATATACTCCACCTCTGAATGGTCGGAGTACAAGTGTAGAAATTAAGGCACATGAGGTCAATGCTAAGGAAAGGTACATTATTGTGAATAGTCTTTCAAATATTGAATTAGTTAAAGTTATGAGTTTGAAAACTACTAAATAAGTTTGTGATAAGCTAGAAATCATTTATGAAGGAGATCCGAGTGTCAAACAAGAAAATTTGTAGAATTTGAATGCATGACTTGAAATGATGCATATGTCTGAAGATGAAACAATTATGTTAGAAAACCAAGCTCACCTGCATGCAAGATGGATACCTATCACATGCAAAAGATATGAAGAACCAAAAATGTTTTGTAAACCTCAAAGTGTAAAATGCATTAAGAGAATCCATTATTACAAAGTGATCAATCCTTATGAAGAAGATCAAGAAACCCTAAAAGGGAAACCCTAAATGAAACCCTAGTGTGCACACTTAATAATTAATAATTAATTATTAATGTGCCTAAGTTTAGCTTAAGTAATAAAGAGGAATAAGTGACTTAATTAATCATAATAACTTATTACTCTAACACCCCCCTTAAGATGAACTTAGGAAGAAGCTAAAACACTAGAATAAGATGCATGAAAGCAAAGATGGGTCCCGACAACTAGGCCTGATCAGGTACCCATTTACAAATGCAAGAAAGAGTAAGAGAAGGAAAAACCCAGTGGGACAAAACCCCCCTTACAATGAGATGACATGCTGCAAAGAAGCACTGGAAGAACTCTGTAGAGTAACACTGGAACCGCAATCTGACAAGCGAGGAAAGATATCTCTATCTACAACTGAAACCAAAACCGGAATCAAAATAATGTGACAGTAGACCCGATGCCACGGAACACTCAAAAACTCCAAATGGGAACAACCCTAGAATCTATGAAGCAACAAGAAATTATTGAATGATGTATTACTGAAAATGAAGTGCAAAGATGCAAGATGGACTCTCCCAACTGCCAAAACATCCAAGTAATCGCCAAACAACCCATCGAGCCAAATATGGACTAACTAATAAACCTAGGATAGATACAGAAAAAGTGCATGGAAAACAACATAAATCTTCTCAATACCTTTCCAATGCCGCAAACGAGGCAAAAATTGGACATCGTGGCAAAAAGTTATTAGCTTAGAAGTCCAAAAATAACATCTGACTTAAAACAGAAATAAATCTAGGAAAATTGTAAAATATTGTAAAATAAACTACACCAAATGAAAGTACTCAGAACCAGCTTTCCGGTGATATCTCGTTTGCCCGATTTCGATATCGTATGCCCAAGTTATGGCCAAAAGAAAAAAACTGCTCTTTTAGAAAAAAACTAGGGTTAGGAGGGGCAAAGAGGGCTGTACAGCCGCTAACGTCATGTTGACATCACCTGTTCACGAGGTTAAAATTGATGGCCATCTGGCCGTCACCGCAAAAAATTGGCCCCCCTGCAAAATGAAAAAAATTTGGGCGCCTGGTCCCCAGGGGTGGGTCCTGGTCCTCCATAGGACCTGCAGAGTGGAGCTGGAGGGGGGCTAGGCAGGAGGCCCCCAGTCCGCCATGTGACCAGGGCTAGTGTAGCGGAGCCTGCAGGGGCTGTGAGGGAGCCGGTGGCGGGTGAGTGGTGGAGAGGATTGGTGGCCGGAGGCCGCCGAGCGGTGGGTTTTTTTCTGAACTATTAGCGCCACACGGTTCTCCAAAAAATGTGATCTTTTTTTTTGAAAAACATGCCTCAGAATGCATACAGGCCATACGGCCCTTCAAACAAAAAAATTTTGCCTCCCGGACCAACTTCACCAAAATTGATGAAACGACAAGCGTTCTTAGGGTTTTTGGCCGCTACAAACGCGATGGTGACCTTCGTTTCTGCTCAAAATACTCCAAAAAATTGGCTACCCCTAGATCTTGCAAAAAAGATGCCTATGGAAACCCTTGCATTTGAAACTCACTGAAAGGCCATATCTTCATATCACGAACAGGCAGTTGCAGGTCTGGAGCTCTGATACCATGTTAGAAAACTAAGATCACCTGCATGCAAGATGGATACCTGTCACATGCAAAAGATATGAAGAACCAAAAATGTTCTGTAAACCTCAAAGTGTAAAATGCATTAAGAGAATCAATTATTACAAAGTGATCAAGCCTTATGAAGGAGATCAAGAAACCCTAAATGAAACCCTAGTGTGCACACTTAATAATTAATAATTAATTAATTATTAATGTGCCTAAGTTTAGCTTAAGTAATAAAGAGGAATAAGTGACTTAATTAATTAGTCAATATGATGTAATTAATTAATCATAATAACTTATTACTCTAACAAATTAAAGGCTACATACAAAGAGTTGATGAGTTGGTAATTAATATGAGAGGTCTTGGTGCAATCGTTAAAGAATATAAAGTGGAAAAGAAAGTTATCAAATCTCTTCTAGATTGTTACAGTGAGAAGGTATCTGCTATTGAGGAGAGTGTTGATTTTGATAATTATTCCGTAGATAATTTGATTGGTACTCTAACTGCATTTGAAATGAGAAAAATGAAGAAAGGTACAAAATTAGAGACTGCTTTCAAGGATGGTAAATCAAAGAAGGTTGAAGATTTAGGTGATTAAGATCTTGATGATTTGGAAGCTAACTTTTCAAGGAAGATGAAAAAGGGCACTGGTAAGTTCAAAGATAAATTACCCTTCAAATGTTTTAGCTATGGTGAGATAGGTCATTATGCTTCTAGCTGTCCAAAAAGAGCACTAAATAATTAGAACAAGGAAAATAAAGGAAAGATGATTATTAAAGCTTACTATGTGAAAGAAGATGCTAGTATTTTTTATGATGAATATGATTATGGAGATTTTGATGATAATGAATGTTTTGTTTTTGCTATAAAAGAAGAATATGGTTCTGCTAACCCTGAAAGTTGTGTGAAGGAAAGTATTTTGGAGATGAAGAATAAGGTTGAAGGTACTTTTGTATCTACCTTTCATGTCAAAGAAGATAAGAATTACTGGGTTGTTGATAGTGGTTGCTCTAATCATATGATCAGAGATAAAAGTAAGTTTATTAAAATTGAAAAGTATGATGGAGGATTAGTTAAATTTGGGGATGATTAAGGAGCTAAGATTTGTGGAATAGGTTCAATCAGTTTTGATGGCAAGAATAATACTGGAAATGTTTACTATGTTAAAGGCTTAAGACATAATCTCTTGAGTGTTGGAAAAATGTGTAGAAAAGGGTATAATCTTGTGTTTAGGGATGAAGCTTGTGAGATTTGGAAAGGGTTTGGAACTGTGATACCTACTAGTAAGAGAACAGATGGAAACATCTATCAGCTTAAGGGTGTTGATGGTCATTGTGTTATGTCTGAAATTAATGATAGCTAGTTATGGCACCAAAGCATGTGTCACATGAATTTTTGATAATTTGGAAAGAATTAGTTCGGTTAATACAATGAGAAATTTACCTAGAATCAGAAAACCTATCAATGTTGTTTGTGAGAGTTGTCAATTTGGAAAAAAAATAAGGAGTAGCTTTACGGGAAAGGAACAATCTTCTACCGAACAACTGGAATTAGTGCATACAAATATTTATGATCCTATAAGGGTGAGAAGTCTACAAGGTGACAGGTACTTTATGATTTTGATTGATGATTATTCTAGAATGATATGGGTTACTTTTCTTAGATAGAAATTTCATACATTAGATAAATTCAAGGCATTTAAAGCTATGGTTGAGAATGAAATGGATTTGAAAATAAATTTTTGAGGTCTAACAAATGTGGTGGATTCACCTCCAATGAGTTTAACATGTTTTGTGAAGTTTGTGGGATAAAGAGGCATTTGTCTATCCCTATAACTCCTCAACATAATGGATTTGTTGAAAGGAAAAATAGAACTATTTAAGAAGCTACGAGGAATATGATAAAAGAGGAAAATCTACTAAAAGTCAACTGGAGAGAAGCTATTCATACTATTGTTTACATACTTAACAGAGTTCAAGCTAAAGCTAACAACACAAAGACTCCTTATGTGCTATGGTATGGAGGGATTCTAATTGTGAAATACTTTAAAGTGTTTGGAAGTAAATGCTACATTAAGAGAGAAGAAGAAAACTTGGGAAAGTTTGATGTAAGGTCTGATGAAGGTATCTTCCTTGGGTATTCTATTAGAAGCAAAGATTACAGATGTTACAACAAAAAGTTGAGAAATATAGTTGAAAGTGCAATTGTTAAAATTGATGAAAACTTGCAGAATTCTATTGCAATAGATGGATATGTGTCAGATGAACTTGATTGCAAAGAAGTAGAAGAAAAAGAAGAGGAACAAGAAGTGCAAAATGAAGAGGAAGGAGCTTCAAAAAAGATCCCTAAGACCCCTAAGTATGTGAAAAAGAAACATTCAGAAGGTCAAATCATTAGAGATATGAGGAAAGGTATATTGACAAGAAGAAAAGCTACTAAAGTTGAGGTCAATTTGTGTCTACTTTCTAAAGTTGAACCTAAATCGGTGAGTGAAGCATGCAAGGATGAACATTGGATCAAGGAAATGGAAGAAGAAATTATGCAGATAGAAAAGAATCAGACTTGGGAATTAGTCCCTAGACCGGAAAACAAAAATATAATTGGAAATAAATGGGTATTCAGGAACAAGTTGAATGAGAATGGAGAAGTGATAAGAAACAAGGAAAGACTTGTGTGTAAGGGTTACTCACAAGTAGAAGGTATAGATTTTGAGGATACTTTTTCTCCTATGGCTAGGATGGAAGTTGTCAGAATGTTTTTGGCATTTACAACATAAAGATTTTAAGGTCTATCAAATGGATGTGAAGTCTACTTTTTTGAATGGAGAATTGGAAGAAAAGGTTTACATGGAACAACTAGAAGGATTTTAGTTGTTAGATCAATCAGATATGGTATGCAAGTTGAAGAAGGTTCTATATGGATTGAAGCAAGCTCCTAGAGCTCGGTATGCAAGATTGGATAGGCACTTGATACAACAAGGATTCAGTAAGGGTGTCGTAGATAGTAATCTTCACTTTAAAATTGAGGAAGAAAAAATATTGATAGTAGTGGTATATGTGGATGATATTATTTTTGGTGGAAATGAAGCTATATGTAAGAAGTTTGTAGAAGAAACATAGAAATAATTTGACATGTCAATATTTGGGCAGATGGATTTCTTTCTTGGGCTACAAATCAATCAAACAGATAAAGGGATTTTCATTTCATAGTCTAAGTATGTCAAAGAGATGTTGAAGAAGTTTGGAATGAATCCAAATTGGTATGTACTCCTATAGTGACTAGTTGTAAATTGAGCATAGATGATGATTCACCTAGGGCTGATCAGAGCAAGTATAGATCTATGATTGGTGGACTGCTATATTTGACTGCTACTAGATTGGATGCAGTTTGACTTATGGCTAGATTTCAAGAAGATCCTAAAGAAAACATGTTGCAACAATGAAGAGAATATTTAGATATTTAAGAGGCACACTAAATTACGGCTTGTGGTATCATAAGGATACTAATTTCACATTAATTTCTTATACAAATGTAGATTGGGTTGGTTGTGTTGATGACAGGAAAAGTACAAGTGGTGGTACATTCATTCTTGGATGTAGATTGGTGTCATGGATGAGTAAGAAACATGATTCAATTTATTTATCCATTGCAGAGGCTAAGTATATTGCAACAACATCATGATGCACATAGGTACTATGGATGAGACAGACATTGAAGGATATTAGAATTGTATATGACAGACCTATATCTATCTATCTTCTGTGATAACACAAGTGTAATTAAGATTTCAAATAATCTAGTGATGCATTCAAGGACAAAGCATATATCTATTAGGTAGCACTTTTTGAGAGAAAAGGTTATGGAGAATGAAGTAAAGCTCTAGTATATTCCTACAAAGGATTAGATTGTTGATATATTTACTAAGGCTCTTCCTAAGGATACTTTTGAGTATCTTTGGGAGAACGTGGGGGTTATTACCCCTCCTTTATTGAACTAGATGCATATGGAGATGCATCAGTCCATTGGATCTATGGATCTATCTTCTTTTCTAGATTGATGTTGGTGGCTACCTCTTAGGGGGAGTAGCTAGTTTCAAGTGTTTTCATTGAATTGTTGATTTAGTTGGGTGTACTCCTAAGGGGGAGTATTCAAAGTAGGTATTTTTGGTTTAGTGTCAAAGAGGGAGAAAAATGAAAAAAAAATTATCCTTTTCCATTGATGTCAAAGGGGGAGAGAGAATCATGTGAAAAAGTAGAGAAAGTTGTTGTCAAGAGAAAGAGACTTCTATAAGAGGGAGAAGTTTCAAGAATGTTTAGTAGGCTATCTAATCTAAAAAAAGGGAGAGAGAGTGTTCAAAGCTATTGTATGGTCTTTGGTGGCTTTTCACATCTTGTGTTGCCATCAATGACAAAGGGGGAGATTGTTGCAAGTATGATGGTGTTGTCATTGATGTCAACTATGGGATGAAGATGTTGAGGATATTGAGAAAATTGTGAAAAAGAGGAAAACAGGTTGTGCATGTGTAGTTAAGACCTTGAGGAAGTGTTGTGAGTACATGGAGCTTTTATTTTGTTGAAGAGTTTGAAGGTGAGTTGGAATGTAATAATGAGCTGAGATCATGTCTCTGGTACTTGGTTTCCAAGTGATTTTGAGAAATTTTGATAAACAAAGTAAACTGTGTTGTGCGAATGTTCATAGTGCGCTATGGTATTGTGCTCCATATTCTTTTGGTGTTGATGTTATTCCTATGTAAATCTTACAGGTTATTCAACGTTATTAGAGGTTGCTATGTTCTAAATTTAGGTTTCTGGATCATTGTACAATGTGAGATATTTTCACCAGTTGTTTAGTGATGTTTTCTATGGCCTGGGAGAAATTTATTTGCTCCACGTTTCTCCGTTGTTTGGATTCAACTTGTGTAGATTTGGTAAATTGATTATAATGCTTTTATCTTTTTGTATTCAAGTTCTTACTTGATTTGGTGTAGTATAGTGTGAGTTTCATTTATCAATATGCAAACAAGGGTTACCAATTGTCCTGAGTTGAATATTTGCTAATGCGATCTTGGATGAAGTGTTTGATGAATCTTAAGTATTTTATGGATTATTTTGGATTGATTTCAAGTGAATTGTGTTGTCTAAAACATTTTTATTGGCGTAAGGAAGTGTGTAATTAATGTTTGTGGTGTTTTGCACAGGTATTGGTTGACCTTGTGTTTAAGACTACATGCCAAGCTTGTGGAAGTATGTTGAAGTGTGTTGGAATTTATTTGGGTCCTAATTAAGGATTTATGTAGGTTTCCTTTCATTCCTATCCACCACAAGAATGTTTAGGTGCTAATCTATTTTGAATTTGTATGTATAACAGCTAGTGGCCAACACTAGAGATTTTTTTTGAGGTAGAGCTTGATATAAATATGTGTGGATTTGATGCAAGTAAAGAAGTCAAAGACTAAGAAGTAATATAGATTCTAAATTGATGTGAGTGACGTGTGTGATGCGAAGTTGAGTAGAGCAGTGTGAACTTTATGTTAGGGTTCCTGATGGTAGTGAGCTGAAGGCATTTGATTTCTTTCATGTGAGACTGCGAAAGTGTGTGAGAAATTGTGGTGGACTCCTTGTTGCATTGAGAAGTGTTCTCTGTGAAACATTATTCTTCTATCTTCTTGTATTCTTTATGTGGTAGTGAGCCCTGGCTATGAGCCTTTTGGATAGTGTGTCCTATTCTAGTAGTGAGTTTGTTTGTATCAATTTTTCTATTATTTATATTGTGAGTTAATCCTCACCATGGTTTTTCCCTCATTTTTTTCCACATAAATCTGGTGTTCTCTTGTGTGTGGTGTTGTGATTTCAGTTTTTGTTATCTGCATTTCATGTTTAATCAAACTAATAGAATAAGGGTTTAATGAATGCTTGTGGATTTGAATACTGTTGATGGTTTTGAAGGTTTAATTTGCTACAACTAATTCACCCCCCCTCTCATTTGTCTTGTTCATTTCAATAAGGAATTAGATTGACTTGCAAACTTGAAGGTGAGCCAATCAACCTTGGATCTAAATTAATTTTGGGGGTTTTAAATATATTATGAATGAAAATGAAATGATGTAGCTAAATGATTATGAAAATGTACTACTTTGTGATGCAAATACAAAGAAACTAGAAACTAAAAGTCAAATTTTGAGACTAGATCTAGAAATGGTACATTACTATACACCTGTGGTTCAAATTTGGGCCTGATTTTTGGGACCAAGTCACCTAGGATGACTATGTACTTGTTTAACAATTTGAAAAAAAAAATCACAATCCTCTAGATCCTGATTAGAGCCTTCTTCCTTTTGGCGCTCACTATTGGATCTTAGTTAGATGTTGAGATAACTCAATTTTCATATATTGTCAAGTTGTAGGGTTTGAATGTAACATTGAATGAATGATCTTCAATATTTCTCCAATCTTCCTTAAATATACAACATGTAGATTCAAAGAGAGAGGAGGGGTTGTTCCCTATAGTGGCTTGTCTTGGTCAAACCCCGTGTTGGTGTTTTCATCTCTACAATGGCAAATTTGATGAAAGAGAGCTTATCCTTTTGAGGGATAGAGGCTAAATGATAAATGAATGATGAATTAACAATGGAATAAAACTCAACACTCATATCTGATTTCCTTGAAGGACTTAAGTCATGCACATCTCCTTAAGGCTTGATTATTATTTGGCTTGATTTTCTTGAAAGACCTATAAGGGTTAGTACAAACAAAATGATAGCATAAACATGACCAAACTCACATAAAACTTGATATGGTGCTTTGATATTGAATTGATGTAATAAATACGCTCTTGACTTGATAATAACTACTTAGTAATGCTCTTGATTCCCAATTCTAGCTAGATAGATTTCAAATGATACAATGACTAGGTATTTATAGGCATTTAATCTAGTTTCCCAAAAATTAAATCCTAATAGCTGATATTTAACATTTCAAATTCAAATAATAAAATTCCATCTCCAACATATTAAAAAATTTGGAAGAAAAATAGAGGGACCAATTCGCCTAGGGTGACTTAGTCTTGGCCCTATTTTGCGGGATGTAAAGTGTCAAGAGCAAAATATTAAATGTTTACCTTGGTTTTGTACATGGGTTTTCTTGGTAAAGATTCAAATGGGCCACAAGATGCATAATATAGGATATTAAATGTACAATTAAGTCCATGCACTTAAGAGGGAGAAAATATAGTGTGAAATTGTCAAGGGTGACAATTTATAATACTATATTTAGCCCCCACTTTATTTAAGAGTATGACCTTATGCTCAAACTCACACTAAAGTAGAAAATATGTCAAGAGGGGTCTAATTATCTCAATTTTGAAGAGATGGGATGACAATGAATCTAGGGGGAGTGCATAGGTCTCCATGATTCAAGATCATGTGGAAAGACAACATAAGGAAAAGGGAACATACATGTATGTAATACAACAAGACAACACAAAACATACATGACAAAAAAAACATAAACACAATGCACAACGAACATAATACAACATAATGATAACATGGTACGAACATAGAAAATATATACAAACATAAACACAATGTTAGTACTAAGAGGATTCGAGTCAGTAAGGAAAAGAGGCCTATGTTTTAAATTTATCTCAAGTACCAAACATCATCCATCTAATGTGCTATCTAAACAAAATGGTGCTCCCATGGGGATGTTAAATCACTCATGAGCCACACAGATCTATTGGCTATCAAGTTGTGTTATACTAGGTGTCCATTTAATATGATGGGTTTCACAAGGCTAGAAAGTTGTGTTATGCTAAGACACTTATGAAACACATGGCTTCTCTGGAAAGCAAGTTGTGTTATGCTAGGTGACCATGATAAAAAGGGTTCTCAAGTTCATGAACCAATAAGTTGCATTATGTTGAATCCATGGACTATCTTGTAAAACCTCACTTCATAAAGTGCATAAAATTTAATGTCCAAGGGGATGAAAAAAACTCACCCTATGGGGTGCATAAAATTTTAATGTCTAAGAGGATAAATGATAAACACCTTAGGGGATGCACAAAATTTTAATGTCCAAGGGGATGAATTAATAACTACACCTCATGGGCATTGAAAAAAACACCACCACTAAGGGGGTATGTCAATAAGTCAAATATCACAATACATTTATGAAATGGCTATGGGTAATATATACCCCCCCTTAAAATGTCAACATACATGCTATTTGTCATTTTAAGGAGAAAATAATGCACACTTTGAAAACTAGTTATCCTTGCCCCCCAAGTGTAGAGGTAAAGATAACCACACAAGAGACTATTGTTGCACTATGTTTTCATTAGTGTTTTCATTGATTTCAACCTGTTTCAACCTCTAGTTTTGTGTTTATGAGGTGTTTTTGGAGTTGAGCAGGTGTTACAGATGCAACAAGGTCACTTGGGTTCTAAGTGCTTTTGAGAAAATTTGTATAAAGATTGTACAAAGCGATAGGGATGTGTTTTGTATTGTGTTCCACATTCCTTCATGCTTGAATTTGTTCTTGTGTGGATTGGATATGATGATCAAAGTTCTTTGAAGGTGTTATATCTAGATTTTTAGGTTTTGGATCATGCGATAGTAGATGTGTTTAACAATGTGTTGGACTATCTCTATTTTGTGAAGAAGGATATTTGGGAGAAATGTAATTTCTCTACATTTCTCCACATTGAAATTTCTTGTCTTGTAGATTTAGGAATGTACTAATGATGCATGTATCTATCTTCCCTTGGATGGTTTGGTGTTCAACTATTCTAAAATTTTGGTTCATGTGTTGTGTCTTAGTGGTAGTTTGATTGGTTGCATAGGATGACAATACTCTTAGTTTTATATGTGTTTTCATGAGTGTGTTTGAATATTTTGTTGGTGTTGGAATATTCCAAAATTTTGTGTTATGTTGTTGCATGGTCTGTAGGATTTTTTTGGACCTAGTGAAGTGTGAATGTGGTTACTTGGTAGCGTTAATGTTGCTTTGTACAACCTAGCATGTTAGTGTTGTTTAAAGATGTGCTTCGTAGCTTGTGGAAGTGTGGTATAGCGTGTCAATGTAGATTTGGGTACTAGTTAACCCTTGGTGTTGTCTATATTCACTTCTTTCCACCATGAAAGTTTCTTGTGTTGACCTATTTTGTGGTTGCACGTTTGAGGTGCATGTGTTTCATTGAAGCTGACTTGGAGAAGGTTATTCATGGTTGCGGAAGATATATATGTAAGTCCAATTATTGGAGGTGTGTGATGTGAAGTGTGGTGTAAAATAATGTATATGTGATCTGAGTGCGATCATGATTGCCTAAGACTACCAGAAGCAGTAAGTAGAAGGTGTCTACATTTTATTGTGATTGACATTGTTGGAGGTAGTGAGTTGAAGGTTGTGGATGGTGAAGATTTTTTATGGTTTTTTTTCCTTTTTCTTTGAGGTAGTGAACCTCCTTGTAACAATTTATTTGTAATCTCTTATATTCTAGAAGAAGTGATCTTCCTAGGTAGTGAGCCCTTGGTAGTGAGCCTTTCTTTCTTTTGGAGAGTGATTAATTTGGGAAATGAGCCCTTTTGTTAATGATCCTTTTGTAATCAGTGTTGATATTTATATATATGTGTGTTAATCCTCACCATGATTTTCTCCAATTAGGATTTTCCACAAAAAATTTGGTGTTCTATTATGTATGGTTGTTGATGTGTTAATGTATCATTTTTTTACATTCATGCTCATGCTTAATAAGGGTTTGAAGGTATTAATGTACAAATAATTCACCCCTCTCTCAGTTTTCATGTATGTCTAACAATTGGTATTAGAGTAGAGGTTCCTTGAAAGAGTTAAGCGCTTGAGGTAGATATGGATGGTGTATAGGAATGGTGTCAAAGTCCCTATGTTTGATGGAACAAATTGTGCCTTCTAGAAAGCTAGGATGGAAGCCTTTCTTGTCTCATTAGGGTTTGGTGTATGGAAGTCAATTCAAGATGGATATACTATGCCTACTACTTTCCTGACAAGTGAAGATGATATCAAGAATTATGAGAACAATGGAAAAGTGAGGAATGCTATTTTGAGTGGACTCTCTAATTCAGAACTCGTGAAAGTGATAAGCTAAAAAACTACTAAAAAGGTCTGGGAGAAGTTGAAGAGAATTTACAAAGGAGATGCTAAGGTCAAGCAAGCAAAGATACAAAATTTCAAAGCCAAATTTGAAACCCTAAGGATGTCAAAGGATGAAGATATTGCAGGCTACATGCTAAGGGTGGATGAAATTATCAATGCCATCAATGGTCTTGGTGGAAAACTAGAGGAAAGTGAAATTGTGAAAAAGGTATTGAGAACCTTTCCTAAATATTATAGTGCTAAATTTTTTGATATTAAGGAAGCTCAAACTTTGATCAATATTGTAGAGATCGATTGTTTGGTGCTTTAACTACTGTTGAATTAAGAGAGTTTGACAAAGATGCTCCAAAGAAAGAAACTAGTTTTAAAGTTAGTAAGAAAGAGAGGAATGGTGAATTTGATCCAGATGATCTTTGATGAAGTGGAAGAAAAATTTGTAAGAAGATTAAAAAATGGTACTAGAAAATATAGAGGTAAGTTACCCTTCAAGTGTTTCAATTATGGTAAGATAGGTCATTATGCTTCAAAATGTCCAAGAAAAGTTTCAAATGAAAAACATAAAGATCATAAAAGTAAATCTCTCAAGAAGAGTTATTATGTTAAAGAAGATAACGGTACATCTAATGATGAGGAATTAGACTATCTACATGATGGAAATGATAAATTCTTGTTCATGGCTTTGAATGTTGGAACTAATTCTACTAACCCTAAAAGATGTGTGAAGGAAATTGCTCTAGAAAAAAGTCACGGTATTGAAGGAACTATGTTGATTTCCTTTCATGCAAGAGAGGAGAGAAACTACTGGATAGTTGACAATGGATGCTCAAATCATATGACAGGTGATAAGAGTAAGTTTGTTAAACTTGAGAATTATGATGGTGGTCTTGTTAAGTTTGGTGATTACACATCTACTAAGATATATAGAAAAGGTTTAACTAGTTTTGATGGAAATCATAAGACAGATGATGTTATTTATGTCAAGGATCTCCGACATAATCTTCCCGGTCTAGGAAAAATGTGTAGTAAAGGATACAATCTAGTTTTTCAAGATGATGGTTATGAAATCAGAAAAGGAATCTATAAAGCTCTATTTGTTGGAGGAATAAGGATATATGGTAATGTTTATTAGCTTAAAGGTGTTGGTGGTAAGTGCTTTATGACTCAAATCAATGAAAGTTGGTTGTAAGTGCTTTATGACTCAAATCAATCAAAATTGATATACTAAAGAAAATAAAAGATCAACTCTACTCATGTTGTGAGAGACATGTCAGGAATTACAAAGCCTATCAATAAAATTTGCAAAGAGTGTCAAGTTGGAAAACATACAAAGAAGAGGTTTAAAACTAAAGAATACTCTCTCATAGGACCTTTGCAGTTGATGCATACAAACCTATGTGGACCTACTAGAACAAGAATCTCTCAAGGTGATAGGTATTTTATGTTGTTAATAGATGATTACTCTAGAATGGCTTGGGTGGCCTTTCTCAAAGAAAAATTAGAAGCTCTAGATAAGTTTAAAGAATTTAAATCTATGGTTGAGAATGAAATGGATTTGAAAATAAAGTGTTTAAGGTCTGATAGAGGTGATGAGTTCACCTCCAATGAGTTTAACAAATTTTTGAAGATTATGTGGATAAAAGAAATTTATCAGCTCCTAGGACTCTGCAACATAATGGAGTTGTGGAGAGGAAGAATAGGATAGTTCAGGATGCATCAAGAACCATGTTGAAGGAAGCAAATCTATTGGATTTCTATTGGAGAGAATTTATTGTACTGTAGTTTACATTATTAACAAAGGTCAAGCAAGAGTGAATAGTTCAAGGACCCCCTATGAGCTATGGTATGGAAAAAGTCCTATTGTGAAATATTTTAGAGTGTTCAAAAGTAAATGTTATATCAAGAGGAATGAAGAGAACTTAGGAAAGTTTGATGCAAGATTAGATGAAGGAATTTTCCTTGGATATTTTACAAAGAGAAAGGAATACAAGTGCTACAACAAAAGCCTAAAGAATATAGTTGAAAGTGCAGGTGTCAAAGTGGATGAAGAATTGCATCAAATCTTAGTGTTGATAGAAGGATATGAATCTATTGAACCCCCTTGTAGAGAAGAAGAAAAATAAGATGATAACCAAAAGGAGATGCTAGTGGAAGAAGGAGAAGCTCCATAAAAGAATCATAAGACTCCTGAGTACGTGTAGAAGAATCATTTTGAGGGTCAAATAATTGGAGACAAATCAAAGGTGTGTCGACAAGGAAAAATCTGTTATGGTAGAGGAATAGGTAAAATTTTGTTTACTTTTTGAAATAGTACCTAAAATACTTACTGAAGCAGCCAAGGATGAAAGTTGGATCAAAATTATGGAAGAAGAATTCAGGCAGATTGAGAAGAATTAGACATGGGAACTGGTCCCAAGACCAACAAATAAGAATGTGATAGGAACTAAATGGGTTTTCAAGAACAAGTTGAATGAGAATGGAGAGGTTATCATAAAAAAGGCTAGGCTTGTGTGTAAAGGCTACTCACAAGTAGAAGGAATAGATTTTGAAGAAAATGTTGCTCCTATAGCAAGAATGGAGGATATTAGGATTTTTTTGGATTTTGCATCACATAAAGACTTCAAGGTATATCAGATAGATGTAGAGTCTACATTTTTTAATTGTGAGTTAGAATAAGTGTACATTGAACAACTAGAAGTTTTTTAGTTATTAGAATATCCTGATATGGTCTGTAGGTTGAAGAAAGCATTATATGGACTCAAAAAGGATCCTAGATCTTGGTATGCAAGATCAAACAAGTACTCATTACAGTAAGGATTCAAAAAGGGTACTGCAGATTGTGGTTATGTATGTTGATGACATAATCTTTAGAGGAAATGAGGTAATATGTAAATTTTTTGCAAAGGATATGCAAAATGAGTTTGAAATGTCAATTTTTGGGGACATGAATTTCTTCCTTGGGCTGCAAATATGTCAATCCGAAAAAAGGTATATTCATTACACAATCAAAATATGTTAAGGAAATGTTAAAGAAATTTGGAATGGAGGACTCTAAACTAGTATGTACTCCCATGGTTATTGGTTATAAATTGATAAAAATTGATGAATCTCCTAAGACATATTAGACCAAGTACAAATCTAGGATTGGTGGATTACTATATGTAACTAAAACTAGACTTGATATGATGAATGTAGTATGTCTTGTGGTAATATTTTAAGAAGATCCTAGAGAATCACATGTTGCAGCAGACAAAAGGATATTCAGATACTTGAAGAGAACTAGATACTATGTTCTATGGTATTCTAAGGATATTGGATTCTCTTTGAGTACTTAAACAGATGCAAATTGGGTAGGTTGTGCAGATGACAGAAGTACAAGTGGAGGTGCTTTCTTCCTTGGAAATAGACTAGTTTCTTGGTTGAGTAAGAAGTGGGATTCAGTGTCATTATCTACTGCAGAGCAAGAATATATTGTTGCAGCATCTTGTTGTACATAGGTGTTGTGGATGAAGTATAAATCGAAAGATATCATAGTATCGTATGATGAACCTATCTCCATCTTGTGTGATAATACAAGTACTATTAAAATTTCAAAAAATCTAGTAATACATTCATGAACAAATCATATATCTATCTGGTATCACTTTCTAAGAGAGAAATTTGTCGAGAATGAAGTAAAGTTGGAGTATGTGCCTACAAAGGATCAAATAGCAGACATTTTCATAAAGGCTCTTTCAAAAGATACATTTGAGTATCTCGGACATAAACTAGGGGTTATTGCCCCTTCTTTCAACTAGATGCATAAGCTAGTGCATCTATCCAAGGGAGAAATTCAAGAAGTATTATTTTTCCTATATTGATGAAGGCTACCTCTCAGGGGGAGAAGGTAACGGTGCCTTTGGTTGGTGCAATCAAGGGGAGAATATCTTGTGCCTAAAAGTGGGAAATAGAGAACAGAAGTATGTAGGTGTTTCCCTTTGCCATTGATGTCAAAGGGGGAGACAAAGAAGCCTAAAAAAAAAATGGGGAGAGAGAGAAAGAAGTCTCAAATGTAAGAAATTCACAAGGGGGAGAGTTACTTGAGTGTTGGAGATGTAGAGTTCCTTTTGTTGATGATGGTTTTTCAGCAAGTGTTTCCATCAATGACAAAGGGGGATATTATTGCACTATGTTGTCATTAGTGTTGTCATTGAAATCCAAATATGTCAACCTATAGTGCGGTGTTGATGAGAATGTGTTTGTGGAGTTGAGAAAGTGTTGTAGATGCAACAAGGTCACTTGGGTTCCAAGTGCTTTTGAGAAAATTTGTATAGAGATTGTACAAGGTGATAGGGATGTGTTTTGTATTATGTTCCACATTTCTTCATGCTTGAATTTGTTCTTGTGAAGTTTGGATATGATGATTAGAAGTATTTGAAGGTTTTATATTCATAGTTTCAGTTTTTGGGTTGTGCGGTAGTAGAAGATATGTTTGAGAGTGTGCTAGACTGTCTCTATTTTGTGAAGAAGGATATCTAGGAGAAATGAAATTGCTCTACATTTCTTTGCACTGATGTTTCTTGTCTTGTAGATTTGGTAATGTGATAATTATTCTTGTATATATCTTCCCTTGGATGGTTTGGTGTTCAACAGTTCTACAAGCTTGGTTCATTTGTTGTGTATCAGTGGCATTTTGACTAGTTGCACAAGATGACAATACTCTCAGTTTAATATGTGTTTGAACTAACTAGAATATTTGAATATTTTGTTGGTGTTGGGATATTATAGAATGTTTTGTATTGTTGCTACATGTTCTGTAGGATGTTTTTGGACCTAGTGAAGTGTGAATTTGGTTGCTTGGTAGTGTCAATGGTGATTTGGCCAACCTAGTGTGTTTGTGCTATTTACAGATGTGCTTCATGGCTTTTGGAAGTGTAGTGTAGCATTTTAGTGTAGATTTGGGTCCTAGTACTTAACCCTTGGTGTGATCTTCATTCACTTTTTTCCACCACTGAATTGTTTGGTGTTGACCTATTTGGTGGTTACACATTTGAGGTCCATACGTTTCATTGAAGCTAACTTGGAGAAGGTTATTTATGGTTGTGGAGAGGATATAAATGAAAGATCAATTATTTGAGAAGTGTGTGATGTGAAGTGTGGTGTGAAATGGTGTATGTGATCAAGTGTTGTGATTTGAGTGTCATCATGAACACCTAAGACTACTGGAAGCATTGAGAAAAAGGTATGTATGTTAGATGCATAGGACAACTAAGATGGAGGTGAATCAATTATATACTTTAAAAATAAAAAATCACTCATTGAAATTCAGATCTGCTATTGGCCTCCTACAATGATCTCAATAAGTAGGACTTTACAGACATGATTTAGAGATTGAACATCTAACCTGAATAGCCATTTCAACCATCATGAAGGTGCATTTAAATTTTCAACCCAAGGACGTGAACTTGAAATGGGTCAGCATAATATATGCACTAGGAACTCAAAGTAGCCATTCTATTTTATAGCTAAGGAACACACAATGCTAAAAGTAAATTTATTAAAAAGGAATGAAACAAATGTTGAACATCAATCAATGAATATGCTAATAAAAAATGCATAATAGGAATGAAAATCTATGCAACAAACATGACGCTACTCTGCCTGCTTTGGTTGTAGGAACAGTCACAGAGTGAAATTCTAGTGGCTGTAGGAACAGCTGATGTCATATTTCTAAGTAAGTACTAAACAATAAATAATACTAAACTAATGCTAAACTAATAATATAGATTACTCACCAAGTGGCCCCCCTTGTATAAGTATCCTCTAAAACTAAAGAAACTCAGATGCTCGAACTCATAACTTTATTTTATTCATCGTGAATCATGCATACAAGAGAGTAATGTATTTGTATTACTGAAAACTAGAGAATGAGAGTACAATATCAAATCATGCAACCCTGAAGAAGGAGCATCAAATCATTATTTATACTAATCAACTAAATGTGTTAGTCAACTCCACGACTGGGAGGATGCCATTTAGGGAAAATAGGGAAAGTGGAGCAATGATGGTTACACATGCATAAAATTTGGTCAGACATGTAGGTCCAAACGCAGATCTAGCACAACAATAATGGGCATGCATGCTTGATCATTAAAGTCCACTACAAGGTGGTTATGTTCAGTTGCATGAAGAATCTTCTATCGTCAGCTACCTTTGACTTGGAGCGATTCCTCAGCTAGACGTTATGATGCATTCCCAACTGGCGGTGTCTTCCTCAACTTGGCATATTAAATCTGCATGGCAAGGTTAGTACGCATAATAATGCACATCTATAACCATTCTAAGGAACATTCATTAACCACATGCAAAATAAATATAGATAATCCACATATTATGCCAAATGTCATTAAAGGTTGCAGAGATAGGATTAAGTCCATTGTCAATAGTTTGAGGGAAATATTATGAAAATACCAACATTTAACATTAAAGTCCATGACATCTACTAGCAAATAAACTATAGATTGTACCCAAAATTGGACCAAAAACTAGGCTCATCATCTGCATTACCTCTTAAACCCTTAACATGCATTAATAGGATGTAAAAATGTAAATCAGTAATTCAAACACATCAAACACATAAGAACACCAAATTTATGTGGAAAACCCAAGAAGGGAAAAACCACAGTGAGGATTGCTAGGATTAAGATTCCATCTACCTTGTAAATCCTATGACATATGCCATGGTTCCAAAATCCTTGTAAATTGTCCCTAGACACTTAGGGTGAATTGGAAAATATTTTTTAATATTAATTCTCACCATTGTTTGTAATATACTCATAAGGGGTGATGGGTCCACTAGCAGAAAAAGGTGGTGTGTGGACACAATTATTTACTATTATTTTCACCACATGTGGATGCATAAAATGGGATAAGAAAAGATAAAGGAAATGATAAATGAGTGACTATTGGGATTCTCCAAGTGGGTTCTTGGATAGAGGCAATAGGTGTCACTTGGCTTTCCATCATTTATTGCATTTAATATAATGTTTATCTCTCATGGTTACGCACCTAAGTTGGAGGGAAAGTATTCAATCCAAAATGGATGTCCTTTCACATTCTGATGAGGTAATTCACATGTTGGGATCATTTGGAATGAAGGTTCATCTTTGGGTTCCATGTTTGGTTCATTAGATGCCTTCACAAGTCTTTAAATTCAACCTCTTGGATATAGAATTTAGGAGGAACAGTTGAATGTAGTGTTACTATGCAAGAACAAGGATAGGTGGAGGCATAAGGAGGTTGCTCACAAGTACAAAGATGCTGCCATGTTGGAGGAAAATAGGAGAATGGAAGTGGTTGTATTGTAATCTCATTTATTTGATGATACTGCATACTTGGCATCTCTTCTTGGTGGAGTTTTTTCTCACAAGGGTTTCTCCACATAAATCTTGTGTTATGTGATGATCTTGTGTTATTTTTTTGTTCCTCATTGCTGCTATCTTATGCTAATGATATTCTTTATTTATTGTTGTTATAAGTTCACATAATTTAGTGTTTATAAGCATGTTATGTTGTTTGTTTTTTGGCATCATAAAGAAGATGGATTTAATCATGATATTTCCATATTAAGGAAACTTATTTTTCAGATTTGCATATAAGTTTTAGATTTTCATGTTTTTTTCCAAGATTTGAATATCATCCATTGAATTCTTTTTTTTGGATAGATATTGAATTTCCCAACAATCATTATTGAACCTATTTATTTGTCATTATTTGGTATTAGAGCTTATGGTGAGCTTGGCTTTGGGTATTCCTTCTTTTTTATTTCTTAGCCTAGAAAGCTTGTGGGAATTTTTAGAAGGATTTGGAGGTTGTTGGAAGGCTTTTGGGGCAGCAATGAATTTTCTTGAGTTAACTATTTTTTTGCAGATTTGTGAGATTGTAAACCATGGATATTGTCAATATGATCTATGTTGAGCATGGAAAGCTCGTGATTGTTGATCTTTATGGAGTTGGTTATGTTTTGGTAACTTGGAGTTCTTGTTTAACAATATCTATCAAATCCTCTTGTTTGGTGGTTTTGTTGCTTTACCTTGTGATCATGTGCAGTGAGAAGGTGTTCAGGTTGGATGGGTATAGACATCCCGATCACATGGAGAAACACCCTCGATTTGGACTAGATAATGGATTGCTTATGTTGGCTTCATGGATTTATCCCTTGGTTACATGAAAGCACTAGAAGATAAGCCACTAAAATCCTTGTGAGTTGTGGAGCTGATATGTTTCATATGTTATAAGCTCTTGGACAACTTGGTTTCTCGTATTGGGTTGCAGTTTAATCTTGTTTTCAACTGTAGGTTTTGTAGATTTGTGCTTATTATATTATTCATATGACATGTTTGGTGTGAATGTTTGGGTGGTTAAATGGATTTCAGATTTACAGAGATGGTTTTGCATGTTATACATGTTAACTTAAATACATGGTATGTAGATGTAAGAGAGGGGGACCAACCAAACCAAGGCTCCAGGTCATAGAGAGATGAGATTGGAGGGCTGCCCTAACTTACCTCAAGAAAATGGGTATCTAAGACAAGAATTGAGAATGAAGATCACACTCAAGTTCTTCTATCACTCTACATATCCAAAAATTTAAATGGGGTTAGTGGAACTAGTTTTGGAGTTCAAACTGTACCTTAGACAACTCTCTGTTTGAGGATGGCAGTGTGGGTCTAGGATGACAACGCGGCATGCTGGCATCTCTCTGGCATGTTGGTGTCTGTATGGATAGAAAATGTAAATTATAGTATAAAACACTAAAGAACCTACTAACTACCTAGCTAACTAGCTTTAATGAAATAAACATAATTATGAAGTATAAAAAGTAACTACATAAATGGTAAAGAAAGTAGATGAAGATAAGGGTAATGAATATTAACTCACTAAATCTCCACTTCACCAGCGATCTCCATGCACACATTCACCTACACACAAGAAAGAGGGAAAAATTTTGGGGCTTTAGTGTTTCCACCTCCATGGACAGCCAATAAAGCCACAAAATAGAAAGTATGATGAAGGAAATAGAAGGAAAGTATTGAACACTACAAAAGATGCTATGCTACTCTAGCAAACCACAAAAGGAAAATGAAGTGATACCACCTCCACCCAAAGGATCTCAAGGTTGATGAAGGGAGAATCCAAGCAACAAGCTTGGAAAATTTGACATAGCCACAACAGTGACAAAGGGAGGTCTTGCAAGACTCCAAACTCACAACTTCTATGGTAGCACTACACGTACAAGGATGGAATTAATGGAGTGACAAGCTTGATTGTTGCAATACTCAATCGATTTGTGTGAAAATGCTTGAGAGAATGTGATAGATTATTAGAAAATCCTAGAAGAATGAATGAATGAGTGTACAAAAAATGAAGTGATAGTGAAATGGATGCATTTGAAGACCAAAATGGGAGAGGAGTCATTTTTGGGTTGGTTGGTCGCACAGAGGCATTAAAATTCATTCCAATGAGGAGTGTAATGTCCCTATGAACTCTAGAGGCAGGAATCCATCAGGGACAACAATGCACCATGCAAACGTCTGTGTGCCATGCTCACGTCCCTAACAAAAATTCCCCCACCAACACACACAACACACACCAAGTGGATGGAAGGTAGGTGGGTGATGTGGAATTTTTCCTTCGGGTTTGGTTTTCTAGGGTGAGGGTATGCAAAAGTGGAATTTACACAAGGGGTGCAAATTCACTCTTATATAGTAGATTTGTGATGAGACTATATTCAAGGTGTTCTAGATGAAGACAGTTACAAGTTTGCTGCTACGCCCTTAATATTATTGTACATCGGCTTATGAATAGTCAGCTTGTGGCTATCTTAACTCTCTATTAAGTCATATTATCATTAGTATATTGTTATTTAGTTGTTTAGGTCAGCCTAAGTCTTATATAGGTGTGTCTAAGTCGGCCTAGGTGATATCCTTGGCATAAATAGGTATATATAGGAGGTTGTGAGTCTTATCTCATCATCAAGTTGTGAAGTGTGTTCTCATTAGAGATATTTGGAGGTTTTCCCCCTTGAAGTGGCTTGTTATTCTCAGTTATTATCAATTATTTGCAGTATATTTCCTATCATATTCTTCTATTGTGCAAGTTATTTCATAACAAGTGGTATCAGAGCATGATCTTGGCACCATAGAGGCAAGGTTTTTCTCAATTTTAAAGGCAATTTTGGGAAGTGCATATCTTTCAGATTTTGGCAAAAAAAATTCTGATTTTTAAAGGGTTTTTGAAGAACATATTGAGGAAGCTACAGTCAAGATTTTAGAATAATTGGACCAGAATTAAATGAATTATTTCAGAATTAGGGTTTCTACACTATTTTTTTGGAATCTACATATCTCACACATCTTGTCGAATTGGAATATGATTTTTATTGGGTTTTTGAAGACATAATAAAGGAGATTACAGTAAAAATTTGAGAGAATTTAAGTTTCATTTGTGTGATTTATTTCAACATTAGTGGTTTCCATCATGATGGGGCCTACAACAAGGGGTAAAAAGAATGTTGTCACTCCGGGGAAGACTCCTAATAAGGATGGTGAAACAATCAAGGATATTACTCATAATGATGAAATCAATAAGGTCAAGGAAGACATTTCCTCAATTAAGATGGATATGTGTGACCTAAGAGGTGATATATCAGACATATGAAACATGTTAAGCACCTACATGGCTGAATCAAGAAAGGAGTTCTCAAGCGGCCAAGGTGAAAATTCCAGGTCAGCTACTACTAACACAAGCTTTAGTACTCCTATGGGATATAGGAATTTATTTCCAAAGGTGGATATGCGCAATTTCAATGGTAAGGATCCTCTAACATGGATAAACCAAATCAAGAATTTTTTTGAAGTACACCAAATCCCAAATGGACAAAAGGTCATGATGGATTCCTTATATCTAGAACCAGATCAATTATTTGGTATCGTTGGATTTGCACTCATCGAAATAAAAAGGGGCTCACCATCTCAGAGTAAATTTTTATAGAGGAACTCCAAGCACAATATATCAATAGTGTCACAGACAACTTCTTCAGCCAGCTAGCTAAACTTCAACAAATAGGATCAGTTAAGGATTATATTCGGCAATTCCGCAATCTATCCTTAAGGTTGGATACAATTATGGAGGAAAACTTGAATGACTTATTCTTGGGTGGTCTCAAGGATCACATTCAACATGAGGTACGCATGTTTAGCCCTAGTTTCATAAATGAGTCTTTTATCTTAGCACGCAGGGTAGAGGAGAAGTATTTGATTCCTAAGAAGCAAGGGGCTAATGTGACAAGAGAGAAAGGATATTCAACACAACCTACTAAGTTGACTCCACAACAAATTGAGGAGAAAAGAGCAAAAGGCTTGTGTTTCAATTGTGATAGCAAATACAGTCGAGGACATAAATGTAGTGAAAAGAAATTGTTTTATATTGAAGGTCCCAATGAGGAAGAAGAGGAGGAACCCATACTAGAAGATGAAAGGGAGTCAAATGAGGAATCACATGATTCTCAACCAATCATTTCTTGTCATGCACTCTGTTTAGTGCTCCACAAACTCTCAAGGTGGTGGGGTTCCTAAAGAAGCGAAGGTAATAGTGTTGATCGACTCGGTAGTACTCATAATTTCATCAACAAAAAGTTAGCTACTCATCTAAATTGTTTCATATATCCAGCTCCAGAGTTTCAAGTTTTGATTGCAGATGGTGGTACAGTTAGTTGTTTAGGGAAGTTTCATAGCATTAAATTATCCATGGGAGATTATCAACTTGATACCCCAATGTATGCGATATCCATGGGTGCAGCAGATATTGTTTTGGGAGTACAATGGCTTACTACATTAGGAACAATTGAGATGAACTTCCAAGAACTATTCATGAGATTTCAATCGGAAGGAAGGCTAGTAGAGCTAAGGGGGTTGAAGGAAAAATCTCCACAAATGGTAAGCTCTCATCAAATGCAAAAGTTGCTTAAGAAAGGAGTGGATGGATTTGTGGCCCAACTATGTTCATTAGAAGTCTCTCAATCTAATACTCCTACTCATCCAAATTTGCAAGCTATAATTGATCGTCACTCAGTTGTTCTTGGAGATATGCCTAAAGGACTTCCTCCTAAGAGGGATCATAATCATGCCATACAGTTAGTCCCAGGGAGCCAACCACCAAACATCAGGCCTTACAGGTATCCACACATACAAAAGAGTGAGATAGAAAAAATTGTTGAAGAGATGCTAGAGGCAGGAATCATCAGGCATAGCCAAAGTGCTTACTCCTCGCCAGTGGTGATGGTACGTAAGAAGGATGATACTTGGAACATGTGTCCAGATTATAGAGTGCTCAACATGTACACCATTAAAGATAAGTTTCCAATTCCAGTCATTGATGATTTGCTAGATGAATTAAATGGAGCTATGTTTTTTACCAAGTTAGATCTTAGATCTAGTTATCACCAAATTCGGATTAAGGAGGAAGATATTTGTAAGACACATTTCAGACTCATGAGGGTCATTATGAATTTTTGGTGATGCCATTTGGTCTTACCAATGCACCATCTACATTCCAAAGTTTGATGAATTCCATTTTTAAGAAGTTCTTGAGAAAGTTTGTGTTAGTATTCTTTGATGATATATTAATTTATAGCAAGAATTGGGAAGAAAATTTGCAACATGTGGACCAAGCATTAAAAATACTTGAAGATCATAAACTCTATGCTAAGCCATCCAAGTGTGCTTTTGGTCTTATAGGTGGAGCATTTGGGACACATAGTTTCACATGAAGGAGTAAAGGTGGACCCTAAAAAAATTAAGGCTATCATGGAATGCCCTATTCCAAAAAACATTAAGAAACTGAGAGGATTCTTGGGATTGACAGGGTACTATAGAAGATTTGTGAAGAATTATGGTAGTATAGCAGCACCTCTCACCACTCTATTGAAGAAGGATTCTTTTCATTAGAACGAGTCTACCAATACAACATTTGAGAGATTGAAGGAGGCTATGTGTACAACTCTAGTACTTGCCACTCCTGACTTCACCAAGGAATTCATTGTGGAATGTGATGCTTCTGGAAATGGGATAGGAGCAATGCTCATGCAAGAAGGTCGACCAATTGCTTTTCAGAGTCGTCAATTAAAAGGTAAGAATCAACTAAAACCTATTTATGAGAAAGAAATGCTAGCAATACTCCATGCAGTGAAACAATGGTGGCCTTATCTATTGGGTAGACATTTCAAGGTTAAGACAGGTCATGATAGCCTAAAATATTTTTTGGAACAACGACTATCTTCTGAAGAGCAACAAAAATGGGTCACTAAGATGTTAGGATATGACTTTGAGATTGTATATAAGAAAGGGAAAGAAAATATTGTCGCAGATGCACTATCAAGGAAGGATGAGAAAGATGAAGCCTTATTGTGTGCCCTTTCAATATTACAAGAAAATTGGGTGGAGGAAGCCAAAGCAAAGTGAAAAAATGATGTGGCGACAAGTAATCTCATCGAGAAATTAAAAAGTGATCCTAGTAGTTTAGATAAGTTTTGTTGGAAGGGAGATACTCTTTGGTATAAAGAGTGTTTGTATCTCTGCAAGAACTCCAACCTTAAAATCAAGATTCTCACCGAGTTGCATGAGTCTCCAGTGGGTGGTCATTTAGGATTTTTTAAGACAAATCATCGAGTCAAGCAAGATTTCTTTTGGGAGGGGCTAAAGGGTGATGTTCAAAAATTTGTGGCTAAATTTTTGGTGTGTCAAAGGCATAAAGGGGAGACAATTAAGACACCAGGTCTGTTGCAACCCTTATCTATTCCTAGCCAGTGTTGGGAAGAGGTATCCATGGACTTCATCATAGGGCTTCCCAAATCTAAAGGTCATAATGTCATCATGGTGGTAGTTGATTGGCTCACTAAATACGCACATTTCATTGCATTAGCACATCCTTTTACAACAAGTGCAGTGGCTAAAGCTTTTTTGGAGAATATCCAAAAGCTACATGGTACACCTAAAGTTATTGTTAGTGATCGTGATCCTATCTTCACTGGTCACTTTTGGAAAGATTTATTCTCATGTTTGGGTACTCAATTGGCTCTTAGCTCTTCATACCACCCTCAATCAGATGGGAAAACAAAGGTTGTTAATAAGTGTTTGGAAGGATATCTACGTTGTTTCACTTCAGAGAAACAGTCTCAGTGGGTAGATTGGCTACCACTTGTGGAATGGTGGTATAACACTTCTTTTCATAGCTCATCAAAAATGTCTCCATTTTTGGCACTTTATGGATATCATCCTCCTTCCATCACATCATCAATTAATGTGTCCCCAAGAGTTTAGGTAGTAGAAGACCACTTGCTTCATCAACAACAAGTACTTTCAAGACTCAAGGAGAATTTAGCCATGGCACAAAATCGAATGAAACAATAGGCAGACCAACATCATAGTGAAAGAAGTTTTGAAGTTGGGGATTGGGTCTTCTTGCGATTGTAGCCTTATAAGCAAATCTCACTAAAGCAGCAAAGAAAGAATAATAAGTTTCCTCCAAAGTATTATGGTCCATACCAAATCATGCAAAAGATTGGTAGTGTTGCCTACAAGCTTGAGTTGCCACCAACAACAAAGATACATCCAGTTTTTCATGTTTCCTATTTGAAGAAGGTAATTGGGCATAATATTCCCACTCAAACAACACTTCTCGAGTTGGATGAAGAAGGAAGAATCATTTTGGAACTAAAGTGCATTCGTCAAACATGCACAAAGAAGCTGAGGAATAGAACTATCACTGAGTATCTCATCCAATGGAAGAATTTACCAGCTAAAGATACAACATGGGAAAATGAGGAGTTCATTCAAAAGTTTCCAAACTTGATTAGCATTGAGGACAATGCTTCTTTGAAGAAGGGGGGCATGCTACGCCCTTAATATTATTGTACATTGGGTTATGAATAGTTGGCTTGTGGCTATCTTAACTCTCTATTAAGTCATATTATCATTAGTATATTGTTATTTAGTTGTTTAGGTCGGCCTAAGTCTTATATAGATGTGTCTAAGTCAGCCTAGGTGATATCCTTGGCATAAATAGGTATATATAGGAGGTTGTGAGTCTTATTTCATCATCAAGTTGTGAAGTGTGTTCTCATCAGAGATATTTGGAGGTTTGCCCTCTTGAAGTGGCTTGTTATTCTCAGTTATTATCAAGTATTTGCAGTATATTTCCTATCATATTCTTCTATTGTGCAAGTTATTTCATAACATTTTCGTGGCTTCTTAGAGGATTCTTATTCATCTATGGTTACTCCTATGTGGGTTTATTTGGAAAATCAGATCTAACATTGATTTTGGTGTTTGAGTCTTGGAAGTTCACATGTTATACCTAATTATCGATATTTTTCATGATACTAATGTGGGGTTGAATCTATTTTTTAGTTATTTGATATTGGAGCACTAATTATGTATTTCTCCTTTGAGATGTTTCATATGTGCAAGACTTGGAAAATTATCTAATGTGGATTCTATTTTATAGGTCATATTCTTGGTCACCATTATTACATTGGTATGCTTATTGCAATGAGAGATGGTTATTTGGAGTGCTTGATATATTTGTTCATTTGAATCTATAGAAGTTGTTTATGGTGCATGAGAAGCTTTGTTCACTTTCAGTAGAGTGTTGGAAATTATATTGTTCATGATGCCATGTATAACTCAGTATTACTTCTAGTGGGATCTTTATGCAGTTACATAATGTATTCTATCTTCTTTGTTTCAAGATTTTGGTTCTAAATATTACTGCGGTGTATAGTGAGCCATGGATAATATTTGATTAGAAGATGGATGGTCTTTTGCAATGGTTGTTGGTGCCATAAGGAGCTCTTGGATTCTGTTTCAAATTGTAGTGAGAGTTATGACATCTTTGGTTCTATTGACAAAGGATATGTAGCAGTTGTATCATCTTGGTTTAGAGATTGTGGTTATACTTTATCTTTTGGGAGATCATGGTTTTGATTCATTCGATTGTGTCAGGGCCACAAAGGATCTTCAATTCGGAGATGGTTATCATGATGCCTGGAGAGCTTATTTACATAGTTCAATGGGAGCTTTGGCAATGATATTCATTCATCATTTGGTGATGGATGGTTATTTTTATGTGATCTCCTAGGAGGGGATGTTAGATCATGATGTCATGATATGTTCCTGATTATGTAGCTAGAATTTTGATAATGGTCTTATTTGGTTCTCTTTGTTTTTGAGTATTAATCATTTTCTTGGAGCTTCACGAGTTTGTAGGATTGCATTTGAAGTTGGCATGGATTGATTGGTGAATGCTCCTAGAGACTAGAGAGACTTGGGTGAGGCTAATAGATCTTTTATTTATGGGATCATATGTTGAGATGATTGTACTCTTTGATGATGATTTCAGTAGAAAGACTGAGAAACCTATACCTAGTTATGGATGTGAATCTATTATAGACCTAAAGAGAACATTTCCATTTCTTGGTGTTCTGTACATAGGATAGTCTTGTATTCCACTCTTGGTCTACTCGGCAGGTGAATGATCTGAGAGGTATTTCCCACTTGATTATTAGATGCATTATTTATTTTGTATCTTGTCTTCTCATATGACATAGTCTTGAATATAAGTAGTCTGAAGACTTGTTAAGAAGAAGATGCATGGTTATATGGATTTTTTTTGTTCTCCTTGTTTTGGTCTTGAGCTATGGATATAGTTCTAAGGATTTATTTGAAGAGGTACAAGAAATGGTTTGTGTCTTTGGGAAAATTCCATTTGTTGTGGGAATGATTGGTTGGCTTGATCTACCTTCGATATGAGAGGTTTACATCTATTGCTGCTATGTTTTCATTTTATTTGAATGTTAGATGTTGATATCCTTTTAGTTTGGGAATGGTGAAGATATTACTTTACATAGCTTGGTACATGTTAGTGTGGAACAAGGATATGGTTTGATTTGTAGGTTCTCTCATTGGTCATGGTATTCTTCTTGGATGTTTGGTTTCACATGGTTGAGTGTGAAGAAATTGGGACAACTATGGATACTAATGGTGAGAAAGGTATTGAAGAATATTTGTTTGCAAGATTTGTATATCATTGTATGTTTCCTTGACACTGTGTAATAAAGGAGTTAGCCACATCCTCTATGTGAAGTACTATAGGTATACTTGATATGCCTTGATCTATTTTCATCTTTTTCATTACTCATGTAGTGAGAGTTTCTAAATATATGTCTGGTTATCCTCTATGATATCTTGGTTTATTGGTTATTGATGTGATGATGAGTTTGTATGTTTCATTGGATTTGGATCTATGAGTTATGCAGGTTGTGGATTAGCTACCCACTTTCTTGCAGTGGGATGACTAAGATGTGGATTGTCTATATCCATGAGATTGTTTTAGTGTTTATGCAAACTTGTTAGTTGGCCTTTTCTATGTGCATTTATTCATTGGTATGTTTCATTGAGATAGGAGGGTGGATATACAAAAATTGATTGCAATTTTTGGGTTGATATGTTGATGGGATGAAGTTTTATCTATGTTTAGTACACCCTAGTTTGAGATATGGTTATCTTGGATGAGTTGCAATGTGTTGTGGCTGCTATTCCAGGAGGTATGAGTAAGGAAACTATTTAGAGCCTTTATTATCATTTGAATCTGATGCTTATGTTCATGTAAATATTGATACAGGTTTCAATGATAGTTGACATATTTCACCTTGGCATGTTCCTTCTTCTTCCATAGGTGGCATGCTGGAGGATGTGAAGGAGTTTTTTTCTTGATGGTGGTTATCATGGTTGCTTTTATAGGTATCTTGTTGTATCATGAGAGAATGGTAAAGATTCAAATGGTACATTTTTGGCTAAGGGATATTTTCCCCTTGTTTGTGATTCCTTTGGGTGTATTTACAATGTTGATTTCAATTGGGAGAATGTTAGGATTAAGGTGTCATTTTCCTTGTAAATCATATGCCATATTTTATGGTTCCAAAATCCTTGTAAAGTGTCTGTAGGCACTTAGGGAAAAATTGGAAAAATATTTTGTAATATTACTTCTCACCATTGTTTTTAATATACTCGTAAGGGGTGATGGGTCCACTAATAGAGGTAAAGGTGGTGTGTGGACATAATTATTTAATATTGTTTTCCCCACATGTGAACACTTAAAATGCAACAATAAAAGATAAAGGAAATGATAAATGAGTGACTGTCGGGATTCTCCAAGTGGTTTCTTGGATAGAGGCAACAAGTGTCACTTGGTTTTCCATGATTTATTCCATTTAATATAATGTTTATCTCTCATGGTTGGGTGATCAAATTGGAGGGAAAGTATTGGAGCCAAAATTGGTGTCCTTTCGTATTCTAAGGAGGTAATCCAAAGTTTGGGGATGTTTGGAATGAATGGTCAGCTTTGGGTGCCATGTTTGATGCATTGGATGCCTTCACAAGTCTTTAAATTTAGTCTCTTGGATGTAGAATTTAGGAGGAAAAGTTGAATGTAGTGTTACTCTGCATGAACAAGGATAGGTGCAGGCATAATGAGGTTGTTCATAGGTAAACAAGTGTTTGCATGTTGGAGGAAAAAAGGAGAATGGAAGTGGTTGTATTGTAATCTAATTTATTTGATGATGATGCATACTTGGCCACTCTTATTGGTGGAGTTTTTTATTGCAAGGGTTATTCCACATAAATCCCGTGTTATGTGATGATTTTGTGTTGTTGTTTTCTGCCTCATTGCTGCTATCTTATGCTAATGATATTATTTATTTATTGTTTTTATAAGTTCACATAAGGTGGTGTTTACAAGCATGATATGTTGGATGATTTTTGGCATAATAAAGAAGATGGATCTAATCATGGTATTTCCATATTAAGGCAACTTAATTTTTTAGATTTGTAGATTTCATATTTTCATGTTGCTATTTTCCAAGCCTTGAATCTCATCCATTGAATTCTTCTTTGGATAGATATTGAATTTCCCAACAATCAGTATTGAACTTGTTTATTTATCATTAAGGATTAGCTCACAAATATATGAATTGCAACACTAAATACAATAAGGCTCATTTCCAAGGTTTCACTACCAAAGGAATCACTATCCAAAAGAAAGAAGAATAGAATAAGGGGTGGCTCACTACCAATTTAAACTGCTAATAATGCATCTCTTATATGTCAAAGGTACAATTCCATTGAAGCACAAACAACTCATCAAATAGAATAAAATGTAAACATCTTTTGCTCACTGCATTAAGAAGTCATTGGCATTAAGGCTTGCACTCAAATCATCACACTTGATCACATTTTCATATTTTGTATCACATACTCTACTCTTAATCCACACAACAATTCTCCATGTATTTATATCCTCTATGACCTAAAACAATCTCAATTAGGTCAGCCTTAAGGAAATGTATGCACCTCAACCATGCAACACCAAATAGGTCAGCACCAAACACTTCCACAATATAAAGAAGTGAAGAAAAACCATGCCACTACTTAACTGGGACCCAAATCTACACAAACATGCTTCTCAAAACTTCCTCAACCAACAATTATTCTCCACGATTAGTGCTAGCATGCTAGGTCAACCAAACCTACACTAACACTAACAAGTGACTCCAAACACACTTCTCAAAGTCTAAAAACATCTCACAGAACACACAACATTCAACAATATCCATACAAAATCTCATAATACTCCAACATCATCACAATATTATACACAACTACTATAACCACCTAAAACTCAAGGACACCTTCCTTCTGTATAACCATGTTGATGGTGTTTTAAGAACTACAACAACACAAACAGAATACAAGTACTCTACCTCTCTTGAAAGGTAAATTTCTATCAACAAGCCTCAAGAAACAACCCCAAGGTCTCTAATGTCGGGTTTTGATAATGCACAAACAAATTAGTGAAAATGTGATTTGTTGGTTAACACAAAGGGAATTTATGGTAAAAAAAGGGCTAAAACTCTCAAGTGAATGATGAGGGATTTAGAAGATAGGAAAATGAAAATGAACCCTAGAACTTTCTAGACTTGTGATCAAGAAATTGTATTTCATCAAATTAGCAATTTAGTGATGCTTTGCAAATCCTATTCTAACAACAATTTCAAAGAAATAGCAAAAGATGAGGGTTTAGAGAGATTTATAATCTAAATTCTAAGATCAATCATGAAAATAATAGAGCATTCAAGGTGGACCAATCTTCAAAAACCAATTCCTACTTAACCAAGATCAAAACTATAGTATCATAGAAACAGTGCAATCTCCAAAGGTATGAAAGATTATCAGATTGTGAAATATCCAAACATTCAACCAAAATAGCATTAAATGCATAAAAATATACAATTGAACTTAAGTGCAACAAAGAGTAGGCTTGGGCTAAATTTACATAGCAACTTACAATAAACAAATTTCTAAAAGTATGGACCGAAGATTCCTCAACACCTTAAATACTTTATCATAAACATGAACGAACTACAACTAGCTTTAATTATAATATGAAAATTACTCACTCAAAACGAATTGAAAACAACTTTGAAACATAGGAACCATCCATGTAGATGTAACAACACAACAAAGAACGCCAAAACCAACTTTACAACAATTCTAGTATCCAATATCCAACCTTTTCAAATGACGAGAGAGCTCCAATATATAGAGTTTCAAGAACATGTCAACCTAGAGAAAACTAAATTAGGGCTTTACAATTTAGGTCAGCCTAGGCAATTTTATTGCCCTTTTAATTTTACAATACAATATCAAGAGGTCAAAATCAAAAGATATTTTAATATTAAATAAAAGGCATTTTGGCACAAATCTCTAGGCGTGTCTGACTTGTGGCTCCAGCTAGCTTGATGTAGTATGCACATAATTCGATGCAATCATGCTAGGTCATCTTCCTTATCCTTCTCTTTCCTTCTAGAAATTTCTTGGATTTTGTAAAACACCTTATCTAAGTTAGCCTGACTAGGAACTAAGATAACCTTCATTCTTAACTTGGTTGATTTTATCTCTTCTCTATAACTATCCAAGTTTTTACTCCATCCTATTTGCATCCATTGATACCTATCTAGATGTGAAATATACATGCTTGCATCATCTAATTGGTTTGATTTTATTGGCCCATGTTCAACTAGTGAATAAACTTCATGCCACCATTTCCTTAACTGATCAATCTTTAGATTCTTCTTGCCAAACTTCTTTCTTCCAGTTAAAGTTTCAAGGAATGAAATGCAATTGTTTAAAACATCTTTCAATTTATTCTAAACTTTCAAAATCTTCTCCAGAGCTCCATCCATGAGTTATTTTTTCAATTAAAAAGCTTCTTACCATTTCCATGGCTTATTTTCATCTCTAGATGCAAATATATCTTCATTTACAAGCATTTCCCCTAGGATTTCAATTATCTCCATTATCTATGGAAGCATCATCTTTTCCCTTACATTTTATTTCTAGTTGTTGCACTTCATCTAGAAAGGAGGATGTTTTCTCATATGTATGCAAAAACTTCTCAATTAAATCATCTCCCTTTTGTCCAACATCACTTATCCATTGTTGGGTGATTTATATAGAGACCTTAATTTTCTTAATTTCATTGATTGGATCATTGATAATAGACCCTTTGAAGTTAAAGAACTTACCCCATCCTATGTTTGAAAAGGTTTCACTAGGTGTTGGATGTATTTTGTAATTCTTCCACCTGTTGTTGTAGTTTCTCCTTTTCCTAGGTTTCATTATCTAATCTCTTTGAAATTGCATCCACAAATTCTTGTTGATCTTCCTTCTCCTGTGCCTTTGTGGATGGGCCTAGTTTAATGGTTTCAACCTTATAATCTGCTGGAGTTTCCTCGTCTTTATATTTTTTAGATATTGGAGTAGCAACATGAATCACTTTGTTATTTGATTCATCCCTTGTCATTCTAGAGACAACTCTACCTTTCTTTCTTTCTCTAGTCTTTCCCAAGCTAGCTAAGAACTTATCCCAATTTGTGCTTCTTCAACAACAACTAGTTTTGGCTTCAAAAGTTATATCAACTAGTTTGGGGTAGTTGATTCTTCTAAATCTGTATCATCATGGGAAATATTTTGCTCACCATGGTCCACAGGTTGATTAGTTTCAACATTGTCTTCTTGTTTCCGCTCATCTTTTTTTTCATCATCAGATAAATGTATTTCCTCTTTCTTAGGAGATTGAGAAGGTGCCTCCTCTATCTTCTCAAGTTCTTTCTCCTCTTCTTTATTTTCTTCTTGACTCTGGACCTCAGAAACCTTTTTCCCCAATTAAATTCCAAAATTTCTTAGGTCTCCACTTTTTTGAGTTTCAAACTCCTCTTCTTCTTCTTCTTGTCTTGGCCCTTGCTCTTAGGAGACATTAATCATTATTTTTTATCTCCTCTACCTCCTTATCATATTGGGCATGCTTAGGAGGTGATTGAGGAGGATTCTCTTTTGCAACATTTTCAATTTCATCAATAGGTGGATCGTTGACATTTTCCTCAGGCTCTTCAACCACCTTTTCAATATTCTCTATATTAGGAGGGGAAACCTTTGAATTAGGAGAATTTTTCCTTACATATACCTATTTTTATCTCCCGAGCTCTCTACATCAATTAACTTGGCTTGGGTAGCACCTTCGTCATTAGCCTTAGTCTTCTTTTATTTCTTTGATGGTGACCCCTTATCTCTTTTTGTGACTGTTATCACCTGAAGTTGCACCCTTGTTGAACCTGATGTTCAACACCTCAATGTAACATGGGAATACCTCTAAAGTTGTGGGTCACTTGTAGACAGAGGTCAACCTCGAAGGCTGGCTTCCTTTGGTGTCACCTAAACTAATGATTCCTTGAAGGGAAAGGGAGAAGGAGAAACATAAAAATGAAACTAAACTATGGTGATGCACCAAAATGACAGGAACAATGAGATACTCAATTTACACTTGAAAACTGATGATGAACATAAGATTACACATCAAATTCTATAAGCCTTGCACTAACGTTTCACAAACAGGTTCGATTCACACACTTTTCCAGAGAGGAAATAAATATTTTCACATACTAGAATCCATGTGTGACTAAGTGAACACAATTTGTGATTTGTATAGTGATACTTTTGCAAAGGAAGTCATGAAATACAAGATAAAGTTATGAAGGAATGAAAGAAATTCACAAAAATAACTTGATTATGAACCTGAAATGCATGACACTCTACAAGAACAAGATGGAAATCTGAACACCAATAGTCACCAAGGCAAACTTTATATATCATACTCCAAAATGAGTTACAGAATTTTGCTAATCTGAGAGAGGAACGTAGAAGTCACAGAATTCAGCATCAAGAGAACTCTCAAACTCCTTTACAAAGAGGCAAAAAATGCCTTATATAAAAAAATGAGGTCAGCCCCTTAGGGCTTACAAAAATATCTACCTTCGGGATAAATATCCCTCAGATCTTTGATGAAATTAATGTTGCATCCCTGTGTCCTTGTTGCCTATGTCAGCGAAGAAACATTCTTAGAGAAGCCTTCAGATCTTTCGTAGCTACCGCATTCATTTCTGATCCTCGTGTCCACCTTGAACCTCTTCGGCCGAGCTACCTTGAATGCTTCTGACTTCAGAATAGATATGTTAGTGCCATTTCTGGTTTTCTCATTGTCTAGTTGTGTACTCTAGTTTTTCATGATAAAAATTTAGCTATGGGGCGTTTCTCATTTCTGCACGTGGGTTAAGTGGGCTCTCACAAGGGTTGAGCTCAACGTGTTTGAATTCACTTATGGTGGGTGTTTCTCCCTCTGGTTCTGTTAGAACTGTAAAATTTTGAAATTTTTCATAGTCAATTGCATCCATGAGTGTTCAAATTGAGCCCTTGTCAATAGCATATTGTCCCTTCCTCATATTTCCTCACTCATATTCTGTCGTTTGATCCATTTGAATCCATTATGTCATGCATATTTTTCATTCTGGTTCATGTTGGCATAGGTACCCAACTGTCTCCCCGACCTGTGTATGTTCCACTATTCTTTGTTGCAGGTTGTCGGCAAGACATTCCTCTTGTTGTGGCGATGGCAGGAACCCTTATCGGCATATCTTCTAGCTATTGAGCTAGCCTCTTGCCGAGTTTATGATGTCTTGGTGACAAGTCCATTTTGTATTCTATCGGCATATGTTTTGTATTGCAGTGGGAGGTCTTGGCGAAGGGGTCGGGTCTTGCTGACATGATTTAAAGTGGCACTCGGCAGGAGTTCTCTCTTCTCTTGGTGACCTAACATGCTCGGTTGTTTCGGCATAACTTTTCACTGTACATAGCGTCTCACCGAGGTTTTCATGTTATGGCAATAGGTGGACTCTGTCAGCGAGAGACCCATTTTGTCTTGGCAAATGTGAATGACCTCGAATGATTTTCGGTGAAGCAAGGAATTCTCTACATAACATCTCGCCGAAGGTTGAATGTTATAATGACATGAGAGTTTTCTTAGTGTAGGGATGGCAGTGTCTTGGTGATACATTATGGCTCAAAGTTTTTGACAAAGCAATGTGATATCTACAAAGGGTCTCCCTGAGAGCAATAAGCTATAGCGACAGTGAGTGAATGCAGGGGCATCAATATAGGTCATAAGTCTTAGTGACATATAAAGAATGAGGTGGGTTTTTGGTATAATTCCATGATTTATATGACGTCTCACCAATGACCTCGGGCTATGGCGACATTCACAAGGGAGAAGGTTGCATCGGCGAAAGAAACATAAAGTCATAGCAACATCTCATAAGGGGTTTCTTTCAAAGGCTTGTCGGTGAGAGTTATTTTCTTCGGGGTGATGTCTTCCTGAATTCGGGATGCGTTCTCGAGACCCCCTCCCATCGGCTTGTGTTCATTATGTCAGGGAGATGTCTCCCCAACCCTGACTTGTCTCGTCGATTATGTTAACCTTTTGGTGTGACTCCCTTCAGCCGCAGTATCTTAGCCATGATGTTTGGCCGACCCGGCCAACTCTTGCCGACTATGTTGAGCATTTGATGCAACATATGATTTTCAGCCTGTGGTCTCCCCGACCTCTTTATGTCTTGCCGACGGTGGTTGCCTACTTCAACGGCTATTGATATTTAAAAGACAGCTACCCGATCACTATCGATCGATGGCCTAGATTCAATTTCACGTGTTTCAGAGTTTCTGTTATGTTTGCATGTGAATACTTGGAGCATTCATGGTGGCAAATTAGAGGGTCACCAGATCCACTGAACCAGCATTCATGGCGACGGCTCTAGGACAAGGATGGCATGGCTCGAGTCTGGACGCCTGGATTCAGGAGCGGATATGACATTGATTGCATGGCTTCATTCGTGCGGGAATGTCTTTCCTGCAGCAACCCGACCAGTGGCATTTATAAGACCTGAGAAGTTGTTGAAGGTCGCAGTGAGTGTTTTGATTGGTCACAATGCAGTTGGGGTCTGACGTGGCGTGTTGATGTGGCTCTGAGCTAGATGGCGATCCCTGGACTATTTAAAAGGAATGTCTGAATCATTTGTAAAGGTCTTCGACTAGATACTGAAATTAGAACTAAAAGAGCACTAAGTCACAGAGTTAGGTTTTTACCAGATTTTGAGGTCTAGGGTTACAGTCTGTAAATTGTAAGGTTCTTGGATGCATACCAGAACCCGAATGTATTTGTTTAGGTCTTTGAGTCTCTCCTTTGGATTGTACATTTGAATTGTTAATGAAACTAATCAAGATCATTCCATTAGCCTTTGTAATACTTTCTTGCATTGTCTGTTTTGATAATAGCTCATGTTCAAGGAACAGGTTAAATTGCTTTCATCATCTCAGAAATTTATATGTATGATTGAAGGATTTGATAAGTAGTCTTTAAGATCTGATCACTAGCTGTGGGATTAATAAGGTTAGTTTCACATAGGTTTTATTTGTCCAAGTAATCATTCCTTCTGTTTGCAAATTGTCTTGACTCCTAGCCCAATGGATATTGGCACTGATCTGATATATGCTATTTGTCTTTAGGGTTTCAGTTATCTTGCTTAAGAACATTCATTCAAGTTAATGTTTCCTATTTCATGAATGATATTTGTGTTGAGTTTCATTCTCTGTTAATTTGTCTTTCTTATCCAATGATTTTCCATCTCTTGGATGAGTGTGTACACTTTAACCATGCCCGAGAATGCATCTGCTGAGTTTTATTTGAAGTCTTGTAAGAGTATGCATTGGTTGCTTACAATAAATCTCATAGTGTTCTTAAGGAACACCCTCTTGGGTCTTGCAGAGCCCAAAGTGAAGGAGAATGCAATAACTAGGTATTGCATCTCGTTAGTTGGCCACCTGTCTAGCAAGCATACAAACATTGAGTGTAGAAAGCTCATAGGTGCTTGCTTAGACCTGCTAGTTAGTTGTGAAAACAACCAACAAGATCCATGTCGACCAACATTTTTTTGATCTTCTTGGCACCAGTCAAGCTGCCAACGATTCACCCGTAGCTCTCTCTGACTGGCTGGGTACATTCCACATGGATTCCCCTATAGTCAAAAGCTTGTTCAGTCTGAATCGCATCTCGATGAGACACTGTAAGTGTCTCACCGATGTGATTATGCCCCTATGCAGCTATCAGCATATCATGGAACTGTCGATGAGAGTTCTTATCGAGCCACCAAAGTTATATCAAAATCATCTTTGTCATTGCTCAGAACATCAGCAAGACATATCATTTTTAGAAAGATGCTACAATGAGCCCTTCAGGAGTCATACTAACATCACCACTTCATTAGCATATCCATCATTGTCGGCCAAAGATTATGTGTTCGAGAAGACCTTATATCGATCCCCTTATCTCTCTGTGAGCACATTTCATATCAGGGAAACCTCCTTTGGTCAGCGAGACCTCCTGCCAAGCTCCCTCTTGTCTCCCCGCTGACGTCTCCCTTCACCAAGGCCACATTTCTTTTGGCAAGACTCTGGCAAGTCGGGAAGACTTCATAGCGAGGTCCATTAGTCATACCGATACTCGCCTTAATCGCTGAGACCACACCATGTTAGCAAGACACTTTGGCGAGCTCATTTCATTTCGGGAAGACTCTAAGTTGTCGGAAAGACATCTTGTCGATCTCTCCTTTTTCTCCTTGAGCTCACTTGATTCCATCGCCAAGACATTCCCAAGTCGCCGAGACCTCTTAGTGAGCTCAAATTGCCACGCCAATGCCACTTTACTTCGCTGAGATTACTCTTCGGCGAGCTACTTTATGTCGGTGAGACCTCCTGGCGATGTTGGACCTTTCTCCCCAAGCTGGTTCCTCTTCAGCAAGACATTAGTTAGTCGCTAGGACCTTTTCGCGAAAGCCTCAACTCCCCGAGCTCCTTCTACTTTTTGGTGAGACACTGGCAAGTGAGCAAGAAGTTTTGTGGAGCTCCTTATCTTTTGGTGAGCTCCTTGAAGTCGGCAAGATGTTTTTGTAGTCGGGGAGACCTTTTGTCGATGCTGCCATCCTTCGTCGAGACCACTCCACTTTGCCCAGACATCTCAGCGAACTCCTCTTTTCAGCGAGGGCCTATGTCGACTTCACTCCATGTCGCTGAGACTTCCTTTGGTTGGTGAGACTTTATACCAACCGAAGCTTCCTTTTTCCAGACCAAGAGTACTTTGGGGAGACCTTAACATTTTGGCCATACCTCATGCTGATATCGATTCCTCTCGACGAGGCCTTTTCCAGTCATTGAGACCTCTTGGTGACTTGCCCTTCCTTTTGGCAAACTGGGATCCCATCGGGGTGACTCTCATGTGTTAGCGAGACTTCCTACCAAGCTTCTCGCATTACACCAAAGGCATCCTACTTTGGTAAGACATCACCAGATCAGTGAGACATCTGGACGATGATAGTTGCGTCTTCTCAAAATGAAACGAGCTCGCCAAAGTGTCTTGCTGACATGGTGTGGTTTCAACGATTGAGGCGGGTATCGGTATGACTAATGGAGCTTTCTATGAAGTCTTCTTGACTTTCCAGAGTCTTTCCAAAATAAATGTGGCCTCGGTGAAGGGAAATATCAGCGGAGAGACAAGAGGGAGCTCGAAAAGAGGTCTCACCGACCAAAGGAGGTTTCCCCGATATGAAATGTGCTCACCGAGAGATAAGGGGCTCGATATAAGGTCTTCCCGAACACATAATCTCTGGCTAATAGCAATGGATTTTCCAAAGAAGTGGTGTTGTCGGTATGACTCCTGAAGGGCTTGTTGTAGCATCTTTCTAAAAATTATATGTCTTGCCGATGTTCTAAGTGATGACAAAGATGATTTTGATATAACTTTGGTGGCTCGATAAGAACTCTCATCGACAGTTCCATGATATGTCGATAGCTGCATAGGGGAATAATCACATCAGTGAGACACTTACAGTGTCTCACTAAGATGCGATTCAGACTGAACAAGCTTTTGACCATAGGGGAATCCATGTGGAATGTACCCAGCCAGTCAAAGAGAGCTATGGGTGAGTCGTTGGCAGCTTGACCAGTGCCAAGAAGATTAATAGAATGTGAATCAACACAGATCTATTCTAAAGTCAGAAGCATTCAAGGTAGCTCGGTCGAAGAGGTTCAAGGTGGACACGAGGATCATAAATGAATGCGGTAGCTATGAAAGATCTAAAGGCTTCTCTAGGAATGTTTCTTCACTGACATAGGCAACAAGGACACGAGGATGCAGCATTAATTTCATCAAAGATCTAAGGGATATTTATCTCGAAGGGAGATATTTTTGTAAGCCCTAAGGGATTGACCTCACTTTTTTATATGAGTCATTTTTTGCCTCTTTGTAAAGGAGTTCAAGAGTTCTCCTAATGCTTTTCTGAAGTCTATGACTTCTACAGTCCTCTCTCGGATTAGAAAATTTTTGTAACTCATTTTGGAGTATGATATATAAAGTTTGCCTTGGTGACTATTGGTGTTTGGATTTCCATCTTGTTCTTGCAGAGTGTCGTGCATTTCAGGTTCATGATCAAGTTATTTTTGTGAATTTCTTTCATTCCTTCGTAACTTTATCTTGTGTTTCATGCCTTCCTTTGCAAAAGTATCACTATACAAATCACAAACTATGTTCCCTTAGTCACACATGGATTCTAGTCTGTGAAAATCTTTCTTTCCTCTCTAGAAAAGTGTGTGAATCAAACCTATTTGTGAAACGTTAGTGCAAGGATTACAAAATTTGATGTGTAATCTTATGTTCATCATTAGTTTTCAAGTGTAAATTGAGTATCTCATTGTTCCTGTCATTTTGGTGCATCACCATAGTTTAGTTTCATTTTTTATGTTTCTCCTTCTCCCTATCCCTTCAAGGAATCATTAGTTTAGGTGACACCAAAGGAAGTCAGCCTTCTCCGGAGGTTGACCTTTGTCTACAAGTGACCCACAACTTTAGAGGTATTCCCATGTTACACTGAGGTGTTGAACATCAGGTTCAACAAGGGTGCAACTTCAGGTGATAACAATGACAAGTCTCCTTTTCTTTGAAAGTTGAGCACCAAATGCCCCTTCAATTGTTTCTTTTGTAGGCCTTCTTCTCTTAGGGATTTGTTTTCTTTTAAACCCTTTATCTTTTGCACCAACTTTAGCTTGACTTGTTTTTTTCCTCTTGATCACCAGAGGCTCATCTTCATAATCGTGTTCCTCTTGAGGAGCTGAAGTGTCATCTATTTTTTTTTTTAGAATCGCTCTCTTCTCTTTGAGACTCTAATTCTCCCATCAAATCATAAGTGAATTTCTTCCCTTTTGCTTCCAACTCCAAAACCTTATGTTTAACCCACCTCTTTGAATATTCTATCACTTGAGCATTAATTTGGTCAAGCTCCACCACTTCATCTTCTACCCAATTCACTACAGGGAGTGGCTTATTTTGGAACTGTGCATAATCATGATATTAAACTAGATCCTCTTCATCTTCAACTTGATTTGGTACATTTGTCACTGCATAAAGTCTTATCAACTTCAAAGGGAGCCTAGAATTTTTCTCTTAATAACTTCAAATTCATGATGGCAATTGGCCCAATAATCCTCTATGTTATCTTTATGCCTATAATCTCTATTGGTCATTTTCTGTGCCACTCCATAAGGACCAAAACTAACTTTGTCTGAATGAGAGTACAAGTGCAAATGAGCCATCTCTTGTTTTGAATGATGTGCACTCTAAATAGAAGGAAAATCCTCCAAACTACCAATCCGCAAGGGGAAATCCCCACCAACTCCTATTTTATGCATTAATTTTAAAATTGAGTCAAAGGCATCTAGTTGTCTTGTCAACTCAAGCAATATGACCTTATCAGTGGGATACCTAGGAAGTCTATAGGGTACCTTTGGAGATCCATGAACTCTAATGTATGTGAACTTTGTAGATGGAATGAACCAATAACCATACTTCTTTATCAAATCCATAGCCTTTGTTAAAATTCTCATATGAAGAGCATCTTGCAATGTTCTAGTTGTATACATAGTGAAGGCATCATTGACCCTCCTATAGTTGGAAGTATTCAAGTGAAATTGAGGGTACACATCATAGAATCTATCCTTCCCAATGACTCCTTTACAATTCAAACCTCTATATCTATAACTTCTAGCTAGCATGTACACCACATAATATGTCATGGTGAATTTCTTTGTATCCTGCACTTTTCTCAACTACATATCCAAGTTGTCACTAATCATTCTAGCCCAGTGGTAATTAATTCCTTTGTTAATCTATGATATAACATAGAACATCCATTCCTCAAATACAAATTGCTTCTCCAAACCTACCACTCTACTCTGGAGAGTGATCATATCATTGCATTCTAACTTAAAGTCACTTTTGTGCAATTGTTTTGGTAGCTTGGAATAATGGGACTTTGGCTTGTCAATCCAAGCCATGTTTATCATTTCCAATGCTTGATCAAGATCATCATCCTAGAACTTCTTTTCTATTTCTAAGTTCACCTTGATCAATTTATGGTGTGTTCCAATATTGAATACCTCAGCTATTGCCTCCTCTATCAGATTTGTCATGACTCTCCCTTGAGGCCCAACTATTATCCTTTTGTCGGAGTCATAGTGTTTAGCACATTCAATGATCAATTTGGGTCAATGTATGGAAGGTGGAAACCCAAATATTTGTGCCAATAATGTGTCCACTAATCTCTTATCCAAAGGAGTAGGACCATAACAATACATTCTTTGCTTGAAGTCCTCATAATCTATGTGGTCCATATTCATGTCTCCAACCTTTACCCAACATGAGATGATCTTTGACTCAAGAAGTCTGCCCTTGAAATAATACTTCATCCTTTTGGCTCTGGTTGTAGGCTCCTCCTTAATTGGTTCAGTAGCTTTGGAACCCTTAGTCTTGCTTGAATCTTCCTACATCTGGTTAGAAAAATACCATAATTACTAAAATACAAAGAAAAATCAACCACAATATCATTACATCATCAAAAAAATTATCATTATAGCTCATATGAAATATGTAGCCAATCCTAAATCATCATTAGAATCCACAAAATCAAATGATAAACCCTTAAAATCAAACTTAAAACACATTTTGGGTTTCTTAGAACCTCATGGATTTTAGCCTTCAAAGGATTTCGGGGAATCCAAGGCCTCAACGATTCCTCAAAGAATGAAACACTTAGCCATATTTGAAATTTCAACCATAAATCATCCCTAAAACCATAGAATTCAAATCACAAACCCCTAAGATAAAATTTCAAACATACTTCAGGTTTTAGGCAAGTTTAGGGATTTTGGGTTCTTGTAGATTTCAGGGAATCTGGCCCCAGGTGGATTTTGCAAAAAAAGGTTTCTTGGGCTTTTCCTGACCAAGTGGATTCCATGAAGAGGGACAACAAATAGATCTGAAGATACTAAGTCCTCTTCTATTGATAAAATACACCTTGAACACTTCAACTTGATCCATCACATACAATTCACACCCATACCAACTCAAACCACTTAGAAGAATGCAAGCCTTAAGGACTTCGGGAAATTTGTCCATAGATAGAATCCACAAAATACAAAGGCTCAAGGAATCTGTAGTAGAGCATATTTAGTGAAATAATTCCATTTGGGTTTTCCATGAAGCTACTTGGATTACGCGAGAGATCAATTTATGGGTTTTCCACATAGGGACAGATTTAGTGAAGAAATGTGCTTTGCATAATCCATGCATCAAAGGATTCAACAAAAGCCTCACAACAAGCTTGAATTCACTAACTCATAAAATATTATCATACCATGCTCTTAAATTCCAAGACTCGATTCAAAATTATATACTAACACCAAGAATTCAAATCTGACTCAAATCAAAATCAATGCCTTAGTTCAAATTATACTCTCATGAACTCAATCACCAATATCGCATTCATGACACTTAAAATGGATTAATTTAGGGTTTGCATACAAATGAATTTATCAACCTTAAGATTCTCAAAACCATAGGTGAATGGATTTTTTAACTCAAACATGCCCTAATTCATGTCGTTTAAACTCAAAATGCATTATTGAAACATCGAAAGCCCAAAACCCTAATTCAACAACGATATACAAATGATGCCCTAACTTCAATTTACTAACTTCAAATGTATATGAAAAGTAAAAAAAATGAAATTTGAAGCAAGAATTAGATCAAAACCCAAATAGAACCCACATAGAATAACCAATTGCAAGGAATAAATCACCATTAAGTTAAAATGCAAACTCAACTTGAAATAACATGAGTTCAAAGACGCGAAAGATCATTCAAGTTGCAACCTCGATCAAATAAAAAATTGAAATCCCCGACATGATCACTCACTGAATTCACAAAGAAGATTGGAACCCTACCTCGAAATGAGGTCAATGATGATAAAGCACAAAAAGAACACCAAGAAAGCTCAGTCAATAAACAACAAAATCCACTAGCGAAATACACTCAAATCCAAACTTTCAATTCGCCCAAGCACTTGAATGCACTTCAAAACATAAACTCCCAAAATGACAAATGAATAATGGCATTGAAAAACATATAAATCACACCACAAATCTTCATAATACTTTCATTAATGGAAATTTGTGTGACTACAAAGGTTCATAAATTCTTTAACAAGATACCTAAGAAAAGCTCAAGAAATTATGGGTGTCAAGGAATTTGGGGAATCCGTGACCAAAAGGATCTCACAAAAAAATAAACTTCGCAGATTTAGAACAATGATGGATTTAGTGAAAGGGAACTTTGGTGAATCTGAATACCCCTAGATTAAGTGAGAACTGGTGACTTCGAGGAACCTGGCCCCAAGCGGATTCTGCAACACTCTCCCATACTTAACCAAGTTTAATATCAAGTGAATTTTCATTGAAGCCAGTGATTCCAATCATTCACATAAGATCAATTATTGCAAAGTGAACACACCCAAAATGTAGATTATATCTTTAAAAACTAATGAAGTGAACCAAAACTTCAAGGATCCATTCCTTAAGGGGAAAAGGAAACACTTAAAGCAAAAAAAAACTAAAATAAAAAGCAAGAGGGTCCCTGCCTCTAATGGGGTTTGTATGCGAAAATGGCACAACAAACTAGACACACTAGCACAAACATACAACACACCAGACAACTTTTTAGAATAGATCACTAGTTAAAACTTCAAGGGAAGGTAGATATAGACATTATAAGCATGTTCCCATATCTGCAACACCAAAACCTTTACTACAGAGAAATGTAGAGCAATCTCATTTCTCCCAAACACCCTGTTTCACTAGATAGACATATTGTCAAACACATCTTTCACTGCACTATGATCCAGAACTTGAAAATTTGGATGTAACACCTCTAAACACCTATGATCAACAAGTCCAAATTTCATGGGCATATCTTCAACCATGAAGAAATGCAGAGCAAAAAACTGAACACCACTATATCACACTAAACTCTCTTTTATTCAAATTTTCTCAAAGGCACTTGGAAACCAAGTAAACTAACTTTATCAAAAACATTAATAACATATTTGCAACATGTCTACAACATCTGCAACATGCAAAACTATAACAATCTCTCTAAACACAAGTCAGACTAACAAACTCTGCAAGTATACTGAAGTAGGACATCAATGACAACACCAGCATGTGTTGACATCAATACCAATAATTCTAGACAAATCATCAATAACAGTACTCTCTTTATACGAGGGTTTGACATCAATGACAATACTTGGGAAATTCACAAACAACTTAAGCTTCCAACATCTCCAAACTTCCAATAATCTCCCCCTTTGTCTTTGATGGCAACACCTGCTTTCTAAAAAAACTATAAACAACAAAAGCAACCAATAGAAATATTGCAATAAGTAGTACTCCCCCTGAATAGGAAAATTATTTACTCTTCATCCTCTCTCTTCATAGGGTTCATCTCCTACAACACCTGCATTCTATATCACTCTCTTCCTTTGCTCCTCGGATGATACTTTTCCATATTCTCTCCCCCTATGGTCTTCATACCATATTAACTTCTACACTAAGTTTTTTCAACCAATTATCTCCATGTTTCCTTCTTGTTATTTCTCCCTTATCATTTTTCAACCACTTTAATTCTCTCCCCCTTTGACATCAATGGAAAAGGTCCATAGACATATCCAACTCTTTTTCTTGTATTCTTTTGTGTGAACTCTTTTTCTCTCCCCCTTTGACATCATTCAAAGGACAACATCTACACCTTATCTACATACACCACTTGCAACATCAACAAGAAACTGCACTCACTTTTCTACACTTTTCTTCACCATCTAGCAACCATTACTACCTACTCCCTTGAGAGGCAGCCTTCATCATTAGTCTAGGACCAAGGATGTAGCTTGAAATTCTTCACAAATAGATGCACACACTTATGCATCTAGTTGATAGAAGGAGGGGAAATAGCACCTAACTTCTCCTAGGGATACTCAAAAGTATATTTTGGAAGGGCCTTTGTAAAAATATCAACAATTTGATCCTTAGTAGGAACATACCTCAACATCACCTCATTCTCTACAACTTTCTCTCTCAAGAAGTGATACTAGATTGAGATATGTTTTGTTCTTGAATGCATTATCAGATTCTTTGAAATATTGATTACACTTGTATTGTCACACATGATATAAATAGGTTCATCATATGAAACTTTCATATCCTTCAATGTTTGCTTCATCCACAACACCTATGTACAGTATGATGCTACTACAATATATTTTGCTTCTGCAATAGATAATGACACTGAATCTTGCTCCTTACTTATCCATGAGACCAACCTGCTTCCAATAAAAAAATCACCACCACTTGTAACTATCCTATCATATGCAAATCTAGCCCAATTTTCATTTGTATATGCACTCAAAGAGAGGTCAGTATCCTTAGGATACCACAAACCATTATCTGAAGTGCCCTTCAAATATCTAAATATCCTCTTCACTACTGCAACATGAGATCTTTGGGATCTTCTTGAATATAGCCACAAGATAAACTAAATGCATGATATCCAGTCTAGTAGCAGTAAGGTATAATAGTCCACCAATCATTGATCTATACTTGCTTTGATCTATCTTAGGAGATTCATCATTCTTGCTCAACTTACAACCAATAACCATAGGAGTACATACCATTCAAAATCATCCATTCAAAACTTCTTCATAAATTCCTTAACATACTTAGATTGTGATATGAATATACATTTCTCTAATTGACTAATTTGTAAACCAAGGAGGAAATTCATCTTCCCACACATTGACATCTCAAATTCTTTCTGAATTTCCTCTAAAAACCTTTTGCACATATCTTTGTTTCCTTCAAATATTATGTCATCAACATATACCACCACAATTAATATTTTTTCATCTTCAACTTTGAAATACATATTGTTATTTGTAGTGCCTTTCCTGAATCCTTGCTGCAACAAGTATTTATCTAACCTTGTATACCAAGGTTTGGGAGCCTTCCTCAATCCATACAATGCTTTCTTTAATCTATACACCATATTTTCATAATCTGACAACTGAAAACCTTCTAGTTGTTCAATGTATACTTCTTCCAATTCACCATTCAATAATGCATACTTCACATCCATCTAATATACTTTAAAATATTTATGTGTTGCAAAAGCCAAAAACATATTGATAGCTTCCATTCTTGCAAATGGAGAAAAATTTCCTCAAAATCTATACCTTCAAGTTTTGAGTAACCATTACACATAATTCTAGCCTTATTCCTAAAAACATTTCCATCTTCGTTCAACATGTTTTGAAATACCCACTTAGTACCAATCACATTATTGTTTGTTGATCTTGGGACCAATTCCCAAGTTAGATTCTTCTCTATCTATTCTAGCTCTTCCTTCATTGCTTTGATCTAATTCTCATCTTCGCATGCCTCTGACACTATTTTTACTTCCACCTTAGAAAGTAAAAAAAAAATACTTGTTTCTTTGTCATAAAAACTTTACTCTTTGTCAACACACTGTTTCTCTTATCTCCAATGATATAATCTTATAAATGATTCTTCTACACATACTTAAGAGTCTTAGGATTCCTTTATGGAGCTTCTTCCTCTTTAATTGTCAACTCTTTTCCTTTATCTCCAACCTTTTTCTTCTTCACTACAAGGGGATTCATCAGATTCATATTCTTCTATCAATATTGAAATTTGATGTGGTTCTTCATCCACTTTGAGACTTGCACCCTCAACAATCTTCTTCAATATTTTATTGTAGCATCAGTAGACCTTGCTTCTTGTATAGTATCCAAGGATGATTCCTTCATTAGATCTCGCATCAAACTCTCCCAAGTTTTCTTCATCTCTTCTACTATAACACTTGCTTCCAAAAACTGAAATATTTTATAGTAGGAGGTTTACCATACCATAACTCATAGGAATTCTTTGAAATATTAGCTCTTCCTTGACCTTTGTTAAGAATGTAGACTACAGTATGAATTGCTTCTCTCCAATAGACATTTGGAAGATTAACTTCCTTTATCATTGTCCTTGCTGCTTCCTGGATTGTTTTGTTTTTCCTTTCCACAACTCCATTCTGCTAAAGAGTTCTAGGGGATGATAAATGCCTTCTTATTCCATGATCTTCACAAAATATATTATACTCATTTGAACTAAACTCACCACCTCTATTAGATCTCAAACATTTGATTTTCAAATTCATTTCATTCTCAACCATAGACTTAAATGCTTTGAACTTTTCTAGAGCTTCTAGTTTTCCTTTAAGAAATGTAACCCAAGCCATTCTAGAATAATTATCAATTAATAATATAAAATACATGTCACCAAATGATCTTCTAATTCTTGTAGGTCAACATAGATTTGTATGCACTAACTCCAAGATACCTTTGGTAGAATATTCCTTTGTCTTGAATCTTATCTTTTTTTGCTTTCCAACTTGACATTCTTTGCAAATTATATTGATAGGCTTTGTAATTTTTGGAAAATATCTCACAACATCAATAGAACTTATTCTCACCAGGCTATCAAAATTAATGCAATTCTTTCTTCTATTCCATAGCCAACTTTCATTATTTTGAGACATAAAGCACTTTGCACCACTACCTTTGAGTTGATATACATCACCTCCTATCCTTGTTCCAATAATAAAAAAAATACTAGAGCTTCCTTTTCTGATTTCACAACCAGCATTCTAAAATACAACATTATATCCTTTGCTACACATTTTTCCTACACTTAGAATATTATGTCAGAGGCCCTTGACATAAAGAATATCATTTGTATTATGCTTTCCATCAAAACTAATTGAACCTTTTCTACATATCTTAGCAGATGTATCATCACCAAACTTAACAAAACCGCCATCATACTTTTTAAGCTTAACAAACTTACTCTTATCACCTATCATATGATTTGAGTATCCCCTATTAATGATCTAGTAATTCTTGTCCTCTCTAGCATGAAGAGTGGTCAACATATTCCTTTAATGTTATGACCTATTTCTAGAGCACTTTCCTTCACACATCTTTAAAGATTAGTAGAATTAGTTCCAACATTTAAAGCCATGAACAAGCATTCATCACTTCCTTCATCTAGATAATTTGATTCTTCATCATCATATACACCATTTTCCTTTTCAATATAATAACTCTTTTTGAAAAATTTACCCTTATGATCCTTTTGTTTGTCATTAATAACTTTGATTGGACATTTAGATGCATAATGACCTATATTTCCAAAATTGAAACATTTGAAAGGTATCTTACCTTTGTGTTTCCTAGTACCCTTTTTAAATCTCCTCACAAAGATTGTTTCCACCTCATTAAGAACATCTAGATCTGATTCATCGTCCTTTTCCACTTTGCAAATTTTAAAATTATTTTCTTTGTTTGTAGCATCTTGACCAACCTCTCTCATTTCAAAAGAAGTTAAAGCACCAAACATCTAATCTCTAGAATAATTATCTAGATTTTGAGCTTCCTTTATTGCAAAAACTTTAGGTCTATAAGCTTTAGGAAGAGTTCTTAATATCTTTTTCACAACTTCAATTTCATCCATCTTTTCACCAAGACCATTGATGGCATTGACACCTTCATTAACTTTGAGCATGTAGGTAGTAATATCTTCATGTTTAGACATTCTTAGGGTTTCAAATTTGGCTTTGTAGTTCTACATCTTTTCTTGTTTGACCTTACCATCTCCTTCAAAGATTCCTTCCATCTTTGTCCAGATATCTTTAGCATACATCAAACTTATCACCTTTCCAAGTTCAAAATTAGAAAGACCACTCAAGATTGCATTCCTTGCTTTGCCATTGTTCTCATAATCCTTGATCTCATCATCACTTGTTGGACCATTTGTAGGCATGGTATAACCTTTTTCAACATACTACCAAACACCAAATCCAAGAGAAACCAAAAAGGACTTCATCCTAGCATTCCTATAGGTAAAATGTGTTCCATCAAAAAAAGGGGCTTTAACACCTTTCCTATGCACCATCTAGATCTACCTCCAATGTTTAAGCTTCTTCCTAGGAACCACAACTCTGATACCAATTGTTAGATGCACAGGACAATTGAGAAAGGGGGTGAATCAGTTGTATACTTTAAACATCAAAAAATGCTCATTAAAATTCAGATCTGCATTACCCCTTAAACCCTTAACATGCATTAATAGAATGTAAATATGCAAAGTAGTAATGTAAACACATTAGACACATAAGAACACTAGATTTATATGTAAAACCTAAGAAGGTAAAAACCATGGTGAGGATTAGCTCACTAATATAAGAATTGCAACACCAAATACAATAAGGCTCACTTCCAAAGGACTCATTTTCCAGAGGAAAGAAGAATATAAGAAGGGTTAGGTCACTACCAATTTGAACTAATAATAATGTATCTCTCATATGTTGAAGGTAGAGTTTCATTGAAGCATAAACAACTCATCAAATAGAATGATATGTAGACACCTTTTTCTCATTGTATTAGGAAGTCATAGGCATTAAGGATCACACTCAGATTATCACACTTTATCACATTCATATCTTTCACATCACATACTCTCCTCTTAATCAACACAACAATTCTCCTTACATTTATATAAAGTGTCACCTAAAACAATTTCAATTAGGTTAGCCTTAAGGAAACGTATGCACCTCAACTGTGCAACACCAAATAAGTTGGCATGAAACACTTCCACAATGTAAAGAAGTGAATCCAAACCATGTCACTACTTAATTGGGACCTAAATATACACAAACATTCTTCTCAACATTTCCTCAAACAACAATTATCCTCCACAATTAGTGCTAGCATGCTAGGTTAGCCAAACTTGCACTAACACTAACAAGCAACTCCAAATACACCTCTCTATTGGGAAAATGTGTCTCAACCTTCCAAATACATAAGGTACTATTGATACTATTATCACCTGAAATTGCACCCTTGTTGAACCTGATGTTCAACACCTCAATGTAACATGGGAAGACCTCTAAAGATGTGGGTTTCTTATAAATAGAGGTCAACCTCCAGAGAAGGTCGACTTCCTATGGTGGCAGTATCACCTAAACTACAAATTATGTAAGGAAAAGGGAGAAGGAATGCATAAAAAAAAAGCTAAACCCTATGGTGATACACCGAACTAATAAGAGAAATGGAATACTTAGGTTACACTTGAAAATTGACAATGAACATAAGATCACACATCAAATTCTTTAAAATATTTGCATTAATGTTTCACAAATAGGTTCAATTCACACACTTTTTCAAAAAAGGAAAAAGATTTTCACAAATTGGAATTCATGTGTAACTATGTGAACACAGTTTGTGATTTTTATAATGATACTTTTGCAAAGGAAGGCATGAAAACACAAGATAAAGTTATAAGGAATAAAAGAAATTCACAAAATAACTTGATCATTAACCTGAAATGCACAACACTTTGCAAGAACAAGATGGTAATCCGAAACATCCATAGTGATCAAGGTAAACTCTGTATATTATGCTCCAAAATGAGTTACAGAAGTCTGCTAATCTAAGAAAGGATTGTAGAAGTCGCAGAATTTTGAAAAGCATCAGGAGAACTCTTTTACAAGAAGGAAAAAATGCCATCTATACAAAAAGATGTCGGCCCCTCTGGGCTTACAAAAATATCTACCTTTAGAAAAGATTTTCCTTTAGATCTTTTCATGTAGTTAATGTTGTGTTTGATTGCATCCTTGTTGTCTATGTCGGTGAAGAGTTACTCCAGGAATGGCCTCCTTGATCTTTTATAACCACAACATTCACTTCTAGTCATCATGTCCACTCTCGAACTTCCCTCACAGCCGCTTTGAATGCTTCTGAGCATTACCATAAATGTCGATCAACTCTTGCCAATTGACATCCTATCTATCCCTGTGGTCTCCACCTTTTTGTTGCTCGATGACACCTTCTAGATATCAATCTAATTCATTGCTTTATTCTCAAAGCAGATACATGTTGCTTATGCTCTGTTGATCTCATCCACAGGGGAGAGTCAGGTAGTCAAACAACTCATGGTGCATCCTTAGCTCCCATTTGATTGGTCGAACTCATGCCCCATAGATTCCAGATGGTCAAAGGGTCCCTCAAACAACATCTAATGTCGGTGAGACACTAATCGTGTCTCCCCGATGCAAGTATACTTCACAAGACGGTCGACATAGCTTGGGACTATTGGCAAGACTTCATATCGAGCTATAGGAGTTATACCGATATGCACAAAACATGCCAGCGAGAGTATCACTAGTTGGTGAGACATCATTGCGAGCTCCTTCTTTCTCTCTGAGCTCATTTCATTTCAGAAAGACTCCCTCTTGGTTGGCGAGACCTTTCACCAAGATCTCCATTTCACCGGGATATTATTGGGTCAGCATGACCTCATGGCGAAGGAAAAAAGTCATAGCGATATCCACAGTGGTCACCAAGACAATCGCTATCAGGAAGACCTTTTGTCGAAGGGAATATCCTTCAAAAAACTCATCTCATTGTTAGGGATACTTTTACAAGTCGAGGAGACACCATAGCGACGACACAACTTTCGTCGAGACCTCTGTTAGTCACCCCGACACCATCAGGTCAGGGAGACTTCCCTCTAAACTTATTTCATTTCGCTAAGACTACCCTGTTATCGATAGGACATCACTCTGATGGCCAGACATTATGGCGATGTCATATGTGTCGACGTGATCTTTCGCATCGGTGATACCTCTGGCGAACACAAACCACCTCTCCAAGCTCAAATATTTCTTTCGGTGAGACACTGGCAAGTCAAGAAGACCTCACGATGAACCCCTATCATTATACCATTGTGCCTTCCATCGGTGAAACACCCATGTGTCGGTGGGACCTCTTGGCGACTCTAAAATCTTCAGGCTAGACTATGATTAATCAGTGAGACCTCTCAGCGAAGTCACAATCTTTTGGCAGGCTCAGACCATTTTGGGGAGACTTCGTCTTGTTGATGAGACCTTTTGCCGAGATCATTTCATTTCACCGAGACATCACGACGAACACAAACATCTCCCCAACGCCAACCTTGTGAGCTACCTTCGGTGATACATCCCACACGGAGAGACACATAAAGAGTCATGGCGACCCGAATGTCCTGACGACTGGTGCATTTGAACAAATAGAGGGCACTGCTAGTCGGCAAGACAACAAGACGGTCTTGTCGACTCTCTTCTCTGATAAGTTTTGTGCCAAAACTGATTGAGGTGAGGCTTTCCAATAACTCCTTGAGGAATGTATCAGGGGTATGATTTAATCATGTACAACAATGTCCCCATTTGACCTTCATGAACACCTGAAACACAAATTGCCCTACTTGATTGAGCTCGTAGGTGAAAATCGGGCAACAGATACATCAATGCGGGGCAATGTACAGGCTCATCCTCCTTGGTGGGGGTCGTGGATCACATGCCTCGACAAGGGTTTTGGGGTAGCACCCTTGAAAGCCACATTTTAAGTATATTTTATTATTGTAAATTTGAACCATTTGTCATTGCGTCTCAGATTTGATGGTCGATATTTTGTTGGCTTGACTTTCCTTAGAAGGAAACCTTATTTTATGATGGTTTTTTTTATTATGACTAGGTATTGTGATGTATTCTAAGAGTTTGATAGAAGTTGTGTTTCCTTTGGATCTCTAGTTAGTGATACTCTTGTGAGAAGCTTTCTCTGCAATTATATTGTAATATTTATGATTTTTGAATAATATATTGGGCAGCTTTTGGATTGGGGTTTTTCTCTTGAAAGGGTTTTCCCCACGTAAATCACTATGTTTTGGTATGCATGATATTTATGTTTATTTATGCTTAAGTTTCTATAATTGTCAAAGATTGGTAATTTTTTGTATTATTCTCCTCTCAAGATTAGTGTAGGAAGTTGTTATGCTACCTGAGCTTCCTTACAAGTGGTCTCAGAGCCTGATCACCTTTTGTTTCAGTTGTAGGTTGTTGGGTTTTTTAACTAATCTAGATTTGAGTGGGAGCTTGTGCAAAAGACACTTTGTGATCTTTTTGCAAGAATTTTTAGATGGGAAGTTCATCTTGGAGAATAGAAGTGGAAAAAAAATGGAAATAATTTTGAGATGTGGAAGCTGAAGATGGAGGATTTTTTGATAGATCAAGATCTATGGGATGTCATTGATTAGAATGTTTCAAGTCCCGTAGATCCTACTCAAGCTATTCAATATGATGTTATGGACTGTAAATCCAAGGTTCTAATTAGATTGTGCATGAAAAACTCTATTTTAATTAATGTCTGTGAAGAGACCTCTACATAGAAACTATGGAAGAATCTTAGTGAAATGTATCAAGCCAAATATTTAGTAAACAATATTTTCTTGAGGAAGAAATTGTATTCCTTGAGAATAAAAGAGGGTGGATGAATTAAAAACCACCTAGAAGTATTCAATATTTTGGTGGCTCAATTGGCATTAACTGGTGTCAACATGGATGAGGATGAGAAATGTCAGATCCTGCTTTGTTCTTTTCTTGATTCATGGGATTCTCTTGTTATGGCTATTGGGATCACTTTTTTTATATTCAATATTGGAGATGTAGTGGGTTCTTTTCTTTCTAAAGATATTAGGTGGAAGGTATCCATCAATACCAAGGAGGCCCTAAATATTCGTGGAAGACCTAAGAAAAAAGGAAAAAAAATGAAAAGCATGATAAATCCAAGTTCAAGGGGAGATTCAAATCTCCTAGAAAGTCCAAAGTTATTTGTTGGAACTATGGTAAACCTGGACATGTTTATAAGGAATTCAAAGAAGAAAAGAAGAAAAAGAAGATATTTGATTATTATTATGATTCTGAGTCTGAGAAGGAAGATGGTGATGCATTTATTGCATCTTTGGAAACTCCTGAAGTAATGATGCATGGTTAATTGACTTAGGTGCATCTTTCCATATGACCTTTAATAGAGATTGGTTTTTTGAATACAAAGAATTTGATGGAGGTAAGGTGTACTTGGGTGATAATTCTTATTTAAATATTGTTGGTTGTGGTAAATTTAAAATCAGGTTTCATGATGGTAGAATAAAAATAATTAATGGTGTGTTGCACATCCCTAGATTAGCATAAAATTTATTATTTGTGAGAAAACTAATAGATGCAAGTGTGCAAGTAGTATTTCCTGATGCAAGATGTGAGATGGTTAGAGGCGCTATGGTGATTTATAGAGGTGTCAAATATGGCACATTGTATAAGCTTGATGCATGCACTGTTGAGTGCAATAGTACTTTTGTGGAAGAAGTGATAGTTTCACCTTCAGCAAATGGTCATGGCTTTTGGGTACCCAAGGGTACTCTTTCTTCTTAATCAAAGTTACCTGTAGAGAAAACTATGTTATAGCACCAAAGACTTAGCCACAATGGAGAAAAGGTTCTAAGGACCTTGAAAAAAAAAAACCTTGTTGAAGGGTTATCTAATTGTAATCTTGAATTTGATTTTTGTGAGCATTTCACTTATGGAAAACAAAACTACATTCATTTTTACTCAAGTTCACATAAACCTTGTGGTGTATTGGATTTTATTCATTTTGATGTGTTTGGTTCTGTAGATTTTCCTTTAATTAGAAAATCCACATATTATGTCTCATTTATTGATGATTATAGTACGACATAGTTATATTTTCTAAAGAGTAAATCTAAAGTTTTCATTCGATTTAAAGAATTTAAAGAAATGGTTGAGTTGTAGACTAGAAAGAAAATAAAATGTTTGAGGATTGATAATGGCAGTGAATTTTTCTCTAATGATTTTGATAGATTTTGCAAATAGTGTAGCATTCATAGACATAAGACAACTTCATATTCTCCATAGAAGAATGGAGTTGTAGAAAGAATGAATAGGACAATGATGGAGAAGGATAGCAGTATGTTGAGTGGTGTTGGTCTAGAAAAAAGGTTTTGGGCTGAAGTTATTTCCACTACTTGTTACTTGATTAATACATCTCCTACATTAGCTCTTGTTGATATGACACCTATAAAGGCATGGTTAGGTCACAAGCCTTCATTAATACATCTTAGAGTGTTTGGTTGCGAATCATACACACATGAGCCAAAGGAGAAGCGAACAAAGTTGGACAACAAGGTTGTGAAATGTATCTTCATTAGATACAATTATAGTGTGAAAGAATACAAGCTTTGGGCTCCTATTGCACATAAGGTAATAGATAGAAGAAGTGTTTTTTTAGATAAAATAAGCCTTCTATTATATTGCAGCCAAAACAAAGTAAACAAGAAGATCTGATTCAATTTCCTTCTACATCTAAGAAAGTTCAATCGAGGCCCATGGATAGACAAGAAGTTGAGGAGAGCTCATCTAGTTTTGAATCTTCAAAAGCGAAGAAAAAACCTCCACTCAGCTTGTTCGTAGGTCTACAAGGAATAGACAACCACCTAAAAGGTATTCACCTAGTGATTGGAGATGTATTTTTCTTTGAATACTAACATGGATGAACCCAAATTGGTAGAAGAGGCATTAGGTATGAATGATGCAGAATCCTGGAAGATTTATATGGATGAAGAAATAGAAGCTTTGAAAAATAATGATACATGTGATCTTGTACCATTTTCTAAAAGAAGAAAACATGTTGGTTGCAAATGGTTTTTCAAGAAAAATATTGGTTTAGATGGAGGTATTGAGAAGTACAAAGCAAGGTTGGTCATAAAAGGTTACTCTCAAGTTGAGGGTGTTGATTATGGTAATATATTTTCTCCTATTGCAAAAATGGCATCCATTAGATTTTTTCCTTTCTATTGTTGTTGCTTTTGATTTAGAGGTTGAGCAAATGGATGTGAAAACTGATTTCCTTCATGGGGACTTGGAGGAGAATATTTATATGAGACTACCAGAGCACTACGTGGTGAAAGGTAAAATTAAATTGGTTTACAAATTGAGGAAATCTTTATATGGGCTAAAACAAATTCCTAGGATGTGTACCAAAAATTTGTTACATATGTGCTGAGTTTTGGATTCAAGCATTCTAAATCAGATCATTGTGTTTATTATAAAACTAATGGTGATCATTTTATATTTATTGTATTATATGTTGATGATATGTTATTTATTGGTAGAGGGAAAGGTGTGATTTTAGAACTGAAGTCTCAACCTGCTACTAAATTTGAAATGAAAGATCTTGGTGTAGCTAAACACATTCTTGGGATGGAAATTAGAAGAGATTGAGAACATAAAGCTATGGCTTGGCCAAAGTAAGTATGTCAATTATATTTTACAAAGGTTTGATATGCAGGATTGTAGACCATTATGTGTTCCTATTTTAGTTGGAATAAAGTTGTTTATTTAAGATTGTCCAACATCCCCATCAAAGATAGAAGACATGAGCAGGGTACCTTACTAGAGTGCAGTTGGAATTTTGATGTATGTTATAGTTTGTACTAGATTGGACATTTCCCAAGCAGTGGGAGTTCTTTCTAGATATATGTCTAATCCTGGTAGAGTTCATTGGGATGCAATTAAAAGAGTCTTTATATATTTGCATAGTACCTAAAATTATTCCTTGTGTTATCATAGTAATATGACTAAAGATGATATTTCCCTTTATATTCATGGTTATTTGGATTCAAACTAGGTAGGTGATGTTGATAGAAGATGACCCACTAGTGCTTGTGTGTTTACTTTATTTGGTGTTGCAATTAGTTGGATGAGTAAGCAATAGGCTTTGGTTTCTTTTTCCACTAATGAAGTTGAGTATATGGCAACTACTCATGCTTGTAAAGAAGCCATTTGTCTTGAGAGACTATGTTTAGACATTGGAATAAAAAAAGGTGCAGTGACAATTTATTGTGACATTCAAAGTGTGATATGTCTATCCAAGAACCTGAAATTTCATGCTAGGACCAAGCACATTGATGTAAAATATCATTTTTTTAGAGATATGGTCGAAGATGGTAGGATGAAGTTGGTTAAGGTAGAGACTTTGATGGATTTTGTTGATTATTTAACCAAGCCTATGAGCATAGAGAAGTTTAGATGGTGTTCAAAGACTATGGTCCTTTCAACCCCTAGCATTTAAGAGATGATGTTTATAAACCCTCTCATTGCTTTTGCAAGGTATTTGACAAGTGGGAGATTTGTTGGGAAAATGTGCCTCAACCTTGCAAATACATAAAGTACTATTGATACGTCAATGGAGGGGGGGCAAGGGGGCACCTCCTGTGGGGATTTGGGGGGCTCATCCCCCTTGGTGAGGGGTTTATGGGTCATGTGCCCTAGTGAGGGTTTAGGGGAAGCACCCCTGAAAGCCACATTTTAAGTATATTTTATTATTGTAAATCTGGACCATTCATCATTAGGTCTTAGATCTAATGGTTGATGTTTTATTGGCTTGACTTGCCCTAGAAGGAAACCCTATTTTATAAGGGTGTGTTGTATTATAAGTGTGTATTATGATGTATTCTGAGATTTTGATAGTGGTTTTGTTTCCTTTGGATCTTTGGTTAGTGATGCTCCTATGAGAAGCTTGATCTTCAAGTATATTGTAATCTTTGTGATTTCTAAATAATATATTGGGCAGATTTAGGAGTGTGGTTTTTTTCTTCCAAAAGGGTTTTCCCCATGTAAATCACTATGTTGTGGTATGCATGATATTTATGTTTATTTGTGTTTAAGTTTATGTAATTTTTAAAGATTGGTAAATTTTTTCATTATTCTCCTCTCAAGATTAGTGTAGGAAGTTGTTATGTTATCATAGCTTCCTTACACTCTCAAGGTCTAGAAACATCTTGTGGACCACACAACATCAGTATACAATATCCATACAATATCTCAAAATATTCTAGCATCATCAAAATATTCTACACAACTACTGCAGCCACCTAAAACTCAAGAACACCTTCATTTTGTGTAACTAGACACATTGGCACCAACATCCAACACACCAGAAAACTTTGTGAAATAGATTAGCACCTGAAACTTCAAGGGAAGGTAGATATAGACATTATAAAAATATTCCTAGGACCACAACACTATAACCTTTACTATGGAGAAATGCGAAATAATCTCATTTCTCCCAAACACCTTGTTTCGCCAGACAGACGAAATGTCAAACACATATTCCACTTCACTACAATATAGAACTTGAAACTTTGGATATAACACCTTTGAACACCTATGATCAACATGTCCAAACCACATGGGAATATCTTTAACCTTCAACAAATGCAAAGCAAAACACTGAACACCACTTTGTCACACTGAACTCTCTTTATTTCATTTTTTCTCAAAATCACTTGGAAACCAAGTAAACTATCTTCATCAACAACATTAATAACATCTTTGAAACACTACAAAAATTATCCTCAAACACAATTCAAACCAACAACCTCTGTAAATATACTAAATTAGGACATCAATGACAATACTAGCATTTGTTGACATCAATACCAACAATTCCAGACACATCATCAATACCAGTAGTATTCCAAAACTCTTTTTATACAAGGGTTTGACATCAATTAAAACACCAAATAAATTCACAAACAACTCAAGCTTCCAACATCTCCAAAACTTCCAATTGTCTACATTTCAGTTTGCCTGAAGTTGCTAGAGGTAGTGAGTCAAAGGTTGCAGATGGTGAAGAGTTGTTATGGTGGTTTCTCCTGTTGCTCTAAGGTAGTGAACCTCCTTGTCACATTTTCTTTGTAATCTTGTATATTCTAGAAGAAGTGATCTTCTTGGGTAGTGAGCCTTTTGTAATCGGTGTTGATATTCATATATATGTGAGTTAATCCTCACCTTGGTTTTTCCCTGATTAAGGTTTTCCACATAAAATTTGGTGTTCTATTGTGTATGGTTTTTAATATGTTAATGTTTCATTTGTTTACATTCATGCTAATGCTTAATAAGGGTTTTAATATTAATGATGGTTTGAAGGTTTTAATACACAACTAACTCACCCCCTTCCTCTTAGTTGTCCTATGTTTCTAACAACTATCATGTTGCTACAATGGAAAATATAGTTGTGCATAATATTGTACCACCATGAATGGCAATGAGAAAACACATAAACCTACAAATGCCACATAGTGAGGAGAAACACCATAGAATAAAGATCATTATTGTTCAGAGTGATTTGGTGTATCATCACATGGAAGAGCACCACAATCCTTAAGTTGTTGAATTTTATTACTCAAGGCCTCACATTCATTGGTAGAATGACCATGCAGTCAATGATATGCACAAAATGAGAATATTTCTTTCATTTTTTTGGAGGAATATTAATCAAGCAGGCTTTGAGAAGCCTCAACAAAATGTGTTAATGCTCAATAGTAGGGGACATTTCTTTCACTTGTGAAGAAAATCTTGCTTACTTACCACAAGATGTCATAAATATAGAAGATGATAAAGAATTAGATGAATATGGGGACAAAGGTTGAAAACCTAGACCTTGTTTATAAAATTATGGTATATTCTTTACTTGATCCTTAGCAGTTTGTTTGATGTTTACATTTTTCCATTATTTTTAGAAAAAATTGTATCCAAGCCCATAATACTCTTCCAACTCAGATGAAGAAATCATATCTACACGCTCTTAAGAAGAGTTGGATTTTTCCTAAGCATGCAAATCCTTTTTTATTTTTTTTAAATTTAGACATCTTCCACTCATGAGGGATGAGAGTTGAAGAGCCCCCTATCACCATCATGGCATGATGTTTTTGAATTTTTTGGTGCAGAACAAGACGAGCAGAAGACTCTTTAGGTTTAGATTGTGATATTTTGTACTCTCCCATAAAAGAGAGTGTAAAATTTAATGAACCCCAATCATCATCTAAGAGTTTTATTACAAATGACATACAATCAAGATTATCATCAATTTGTATAGGTTCTACTTTTGAAGTTGGAATCAAAGTATAAGAGAGTTGGAAGTATTGTGTTCAACTTCGGTATATGAATTATAACTTTTTTCATCCACTTTAACCATGTATATCTTGTTATTATATTTATACTTCATCTCAAGGTGAAGAGTATACATGACTCCCTTCGTGGCGTGAATCCATGATCTACCTAGGAGAAGATTATATGAAAGAGGTCTTGGCATGATATGGATAGGTGTTTGTAAAATTATGGATCCTACATTAATGGGTAACATGATCACTCCTGATGATTGCTTACTAACATTATCAAATCCATGAAAATTACCATCATTATGTTCTATAAGCTTGTTTTCTACACCAATTTGATATAGAAGGTCATTGCTATAAACATTAAGACTTGATCCATTATCTATGAGGGTACGATTAATTCTAGTTTTATTGATAACCACCATTATCATTAAGGCATCATTTTTATTTTGGATCTCAAGCGAGGGTAATTCATATTGAGGGAATGTAATACCCAAATTTTTCACTTACATACAATCAAACAAGGTGGCTACATCATTCAATTTAACTAAAGTTGGGACATCATGTTAAACATCTAGAATACTGAGGGGGGGTGAATCAGTACTCACTAAAATTCATTAACTTCATCAACTTAAACATGCATTCAAAGCATCTCATCAAACTCACAAAAATGGAAAGGAACAATTAAATCATGCATCACAACAATAAACAAAAGAATACCAGATTTACATGGAAAACCCTTAGAAGGGAAAACCATAGTGAGGATTAGCTCACAATATACTATAACTGGTTACAATGGATTACAAAATAGAGGACTCACTCACTATCCAAAAATAATGGCTCACTTCCAAGGGCTCACTGCCCAAAGGACTCACTATCAAAAATAGAAAAGAGAGTAGAAGAATGGCTCACTACCAAGTTTTGAACTATTAACAATGCATCTGCAACATGTTGAAGATACAATTTCAATTAAGCTCAAAAAACTAACTTTGCACACTTCATACTTCACCACTATCACCTTTTGCACTTCACTCTACATCACATCTATCACACAATATCTACCTTCATATTCATACACTTCTTACATACTATTATAAGCATTGAATTGACCTTCTATATATATGCATATATTCCACAAAAATGCATATCATCAATTAGTTCAGCCTAATTACATGAGTCGTGTAACACCATGACCTATCAACCCAAAACTCCTTCACACATGCCTTGTAGAAAGAGCCAAAATGTGTTCATCAAAATAGGTTGGCATGACCTATAATCACTCACATGAATCTACTCCTTGCACAATTCAACTCTACACAATTCCAAAACCCTTAGGTCAGTACCGTATAGAAAATTTGACGAAGCAACAATTGAATGAACCAAATTTTCATCCACAACTCAACATGAGGACCACCAAATCACTTCCCACTTGGATTGCATACACTTATGACATCTTCAAACACTTCCTCAAAATTGTACAACAACATAATAATCTATGGTGGAATGTGGAGCATTCCAATATGCACTATGCACTTGTAACTCTACTTATACTAAGCCTGATACTATGGTATTGATATCTTCATCTGTGGAAGACATACAACCTTAAAACTATAGATATAGACTACTTAAAAATATACCATTATTACCTCAGAATTGCATGACAAGATGATGCAAAGAGGAGAAATGCAGACCACAAAATTGTTCCTCTATAGCATACTCTTCCAGTCTAGTACTTAGGTTGTTTTCACAAAAACACTTGGTCTTCTCTGGACTTCTTCAGACTATGTACATATAGATGCACCATCACTTCTACAATGGGTTTACATCAATGACAACACCATATACCATCATGCTCATTTTTCCAACAATCTCCCCCTTTGTCATTAATGGCAACTTACTTCTCCAAAACATTCTCCCCCTTTGACATCAAGGGCAAAGGGTACCAAAAAGATATTTCTCTTCTTTACTCCCCCTTACTGATATATTTAGATGAGATTAGCTCCCCCTATCAACTTTACTCCCCATTTTTATATTATCCATCACCAAAAATGATAAAAATGTACCATGACTCCATCTACTAACACTGCATATGTACATTGAAATTAGAAAATTGCATATACAAAATTAAATTGTAATGCCCTGTCTTGTAACCTAAGGAATGTTGCAATTGTCTACAAAAGTGAAATAATTTTTTTTTAAAGTATTATTATTAACTTTATTAGTTGCATACATTCTCTAAGCTACGCGATATCACTCTACTTGAGAATCCCATAGATGACTTTAGTATTTAGCATTGTATATATATATAGTTAACACAAACTTAAAAGTAAACATTGCATAACATTTGAATTCTATTCATGAAAGTATAAAGTACAAATACGATTCTTACATTGCATTTGAAATGATATTACAATACTCATTCTTCAGATGAGGTACATCAAATAATAGTTTACAATTACATATTTCAAATGTTCACCTCATAAACAATTGAGGGATGTTACAAATACAAGATTTCTAAAGATGCAATAAAGGAAGTACATAAATATCCAAATATGAGCTCTCCATCCATGAAGCTCTCATTGCCACAATCATAAATTGGGGACCCAACGGAGTAAGGTGCACGTTCCACCCAACCATGTGGTACCCGTAGGTCCACCCCCCATGCTAGGAGACAGTAATAAGATTCCCTAGACATAACCTACAAACCCTAGACACAAGTATATACATAGACCAATCTACACAAGTACACACTTAACTCTTGGTTACATTGCTTCCAGAATTAGGATAATCAAATATACTAAGTTCACAAGGTTATTGTTATTTTAGGTGGAGTGTCATCACAATGTTGCATAGGTTACCCTGGTGTTTCTTCTTAGGTTCCGACCCCCAACTTGGGTTACCCTACAACCTCTTACGAAACCCGGCCCCACATGAAAACTATTGCGGTATTGAATATCTTTTAAAATAACAAGATATCGATTTTCCATTCCAGGCCTTCTCGACTCATTCTCAAGACTGAACTAGCTCTTAAGACCAAGAGTGAGGCACATTTATTCTAGTTAAATGTTTTAGAATACCCAATATGTTGATTTAGTTTTCACTAACTTACTAACTCTACATGAGTTACCCAGGTACCACTTTGTGTACCGGCCCTCACATAGAGCCACTCCCCTAAAAATAACACAAGGAATCTAAGTTCCCTAACTAAGGTAAACAAGGTGCACAAGAATTCAACAGATATTTCTACACATTTCATAATGGACATCAAATCCATGTTCATAAAACCAAGTGTCTATACACCATGCAAAACCATGTACACTACCTTAGTCAACACAAGGATTATTTTTAAACAATTACAACTTCCACATTATATAACTTATCTGGAAGACTTGTACATCTATTACATTCCCAATTTGCCCAATTAAGAGAAACACAATTTAAAGCAAATCAAAAAATAAGGAGTCTACATTAGATTTACTAAATCCAGTCAAGACAAATAATATAAGCATGAAATTAGTCAACTAAAACATAATTTGATTTATCAATCAATATGAAAATTGGACCTATATTCTTCTCGATTCTATAATCATGTACAATAATGAAATTTTGTTTTCTTTACTTTATACATTTCATTATTGATTATCTTTTAATAATATTTTTTTAAATACCATTTAACATTATAACATTCATGCAAATAAATACACAATAAAACATTATAATTAATTATTCATTTAAATAATTAGATATTCTAGATTATCCAATTAAACTTATAATTCCTCAAAAAAAATGCACATATTATAACTTATACTTTATATATATATATATATATATATATACATTACATATATAATATATCTATTAAATAGTATATATCATATATGACAAATATATATATATATAATATTAAAGTTATAAATTAAAGAATAAACTAAAAATCATGTAAAAAGGTTTTTTTTTTAAAAAGAAGGGGCACGGTCGACTATCTGCACAGTCGAACCCTCCATGGGAGGGCACGGTTGTGCAGGCAGTGTTGACGTTGTCCTCACAGCCAGCTCCCTTATGGGGGTCGGCCATGGGGTAGCCCTGACCCTTCCCACTGTAACAAAATGAATAAATTAAATTTTATTTCAATTAAAATCCAGAATTTCTTCGGCGTTTCCTGTACGAAAATTCACGTATGGAAATAAAATAAAGAATTTCATCACAAGAATTTGTCAATCTAAAAGTTTATATATATATATTGATTTATGTATATGTATATCTTTCAATTATACATATACATATATTGATATATAGATAATTTTATTTAATAAATAAAATTACTCAGATTGGCAACTATTTTCTACAAAATTTGCTACAGGTAATTGAGAAAATTATCGTTGTACAGAATTATTTCCTCTTAAAATTTTGATTCAACCAAAAGGGTTTCAATTCCATTTTAATAATAAACAATTTCCTTCATAATTTAAAATACTCAAATGCTCTCAATAGTCTTTTCTGGTAAGATCTTTCAGAGGCTTCTTTTCACCAAATATCAAAGAAATATTATTTTACAAATCTACAGAGCATACATCTGTTTCCCTTTTGAATTTTCTTCTATTGTTTTCTCTTAAATTCCCACAAAAATCAACAAATCTCTACAGAAAGATTTCTAGCAAACAATTTACCGAGAAGAACAAGGGTTTTAACAAAACTTTCTTTTCATAGGCAATCTTTTCAAAAGTAAACAAATTAAAATACAAAGGGAAATACCTGTATTCCTGTAGCTAGAAATTTTTCTGTAGGGGAGAATCTTTGCTGCCTGTTGCGTGCAATCCTCCAAAGCTTCTCCAGAACACAAAATCCAGAAAGATACTAAAACCAACCTAAAGAGATCTTCCAGAAATATACAACAAATCCAAAGCAAAATTCACAAATTTACACAAATCAATATATGTTTTTTTTGCAATAACCCTGTTCTTTTCATTTCCTGTGTAGTTATTTTTTGTTTTCCCCAAAAACATAAAAAATCTTCCAAGAGAATTCTCAACAAGAAGCAATTAATTTAACTACCACACATGTCAAGAAGAAAAACTTCCAACAAACTTACAGGTAATTCTTTCTTTCTTCTTTTTCAAGAATCCAATGCATATTAAAGAATTCAAAAATTCAAAACACAATTTCCCTTTACCTTATTTAATTTATTTATTTAACAATTAAAATATCATTTCCCACAAAATAATTTAATTAAAAATAAATCTATTCACACAATTAAAGTAACTTTAATTTAATTTATTTATTTAATTAATTAAATAGTTTTAATCGCAGTGATCAAATTACTTAACCAAACAAACTAATTAATTAAATAAATAAAATGTAAAACTTTATTTTCAACATTTAAATTAATTTAAATAAACAGTAAATTAAAGAATAATAAACTACCATTAAATTAACAAATTTTTCCTTTCAAAACAATTAATCCAATCAGGCACATACGAGACAACCAAAGACATCAAACTTAACTGATGACATACTTGACCAGGTTTAAGACTAGTCTAGGATAAACCTTGTTACTACCTCCCAATCAACATTTTTGTTGAGTCTTGAAATGCTCAGACCTGAGTAACCAGGTGGAGTCGATGTCATGTACCTGCAATCCTGCAATCAAACAAATAACATGCATATATATAATTCATTATTCAAAACACACCGTGTGGAGAAAATCACGGAAATCACAGGGCACTCACAAGCGAGTGATGTAACTCCATTCTCCACACCAATACACGTCACATCAAACTGACAATTAAATAATAGTTAATCTACCATAAACATATATATAGCAATAACATTTGAAGGAAAACATCTACGCTAATACAAAGCATGTCAGAAATTAATTATCACCATACAATGTTTATCATATCACAAAATAAATCCACCATCGCTCTAATGTCAGTGATCTAAATATCCAAAACAAAGTACCAAAGTCTATCAATGTGAAAACATGCTAACAGAAAACATAAGCAAAATGGAGGGGTACTACATAAATGTACACCTTAACTAGATGGTGGTAAAATACCCTTATAAGAAACCTTCAATTTTGCAAGGTGTTCCCCCCAATCCTTATTTGAAACCTCCAAATATTTCTTGGAAAATTCAAGCATATGGCATTGATTTTCAAACTAAACATGGAGGTCTTCTTCTTTCGAAGAACTAGGCACTTGATTCTTTTGCACAATATTCTCAAAATCAACAAAAACTTTAGTTAAAGGGGTAATCATGTTGAATGCACAAGAAAATTGAGAGAGGAGGTGAATTAGTTGTACCTTAAAACTTCAAAACACTCACAAATATTTAGATCCACATTAATTTAATTAACCCTTAATCTATTAGAATGATTAATCATGAAACCAGATAGCTGAAACAAAACCAAATCAATGCTATACACAAAGAAACACCAGATTTATGTGGAAAACCCAAGAAGGGAAAAACCATAGTGAGGATTAGCTCATAGTATAAAGTAATATCAATACCAATTATAAAGGGCTCACTACCAGAGGGCTCACTTCCAGAATAAAGAAAGGCTCACCGCTAGAATAGAAAAGAAGATAGAGAAGAGTGTTATAATGAGAAATCCATCTCAAAGCAACAAAAAATTCCACCACAGCATCACCAACACCTTCACAGTCTTATTGATATTGTAGACACCTTCTTCTCACTGCATCTAGTAATGGAATGCATGAAAGCTTGCACTGCACTGCACAAATTTGTACCTCACAACTCTGCAATTCGCATCATTCACATCACTCACATCCCTCAACAACTCAACATATATTTATACCATCTTCAACCTTGAAAACATTCTCCAAGTTTGGCTATGCACCTCAACCATACAAACTCAAATTAGGTTGACACCAAAACATTGTTGTGGTGGAAAGGAATGAAGGAGGACCACAAAAAACCTTAGCTAGGACCTAAATCCACTCATATACGCCACACCATGCTTCCACCAACACTGAAGCAACTTCACAATTAGTGTAAACACCCAAGGTCAGCTAAACTTGTGTTAACACCATTAATATTTAAGTACACACTTCCTCAAATCCAAAGTACAACTCACAGACCACACACCACAATTGAACATGATCTAGAATATTCTACAAACACTCTGAAATCCAACAAATTCCTTTGCAACAACTTTCACCTAAAGAATGTACACACCCAGTACACTTAAATAATTATTTCATGCACTACAACTCAAGAAAATGACTTTTGAAGCACCAAACCTCAAAAAAATTCAACAAAAGTAAGATACAAACACTATCAACATCCTTCCAAATCTACAAGACCTGAAACCACTTTGCGGAGAAATGTGAAGCAAAAACATTTCTTCTAGACACCTCTGCACATATCACATACTAGTGAATATAACTTCATCTACACAATGATCTAGCACACCAAATTTTTAATGCAACACCTCTAAATACCTCTGATAAACATATCCAAACTACATAAGTAGATATTCAACATAGAAGAAATGTGGAGCCAAACCAAAGCACAACTTTGTATACGAGAACACTACTACAACATAATGTTTCCTCCTTTTATTCAAATTTTCTCAAAAACACTTGGAAACCAAGCACCAGAAACATATCATCAACATCTTCAACACTACCTCATCACCACCAAGCCAACTAAAACCTATCAACTCAACCATACATCCATAGAAAAAAGCTTATCAAAGAAACACTAGAGGTTAACACAATAGCTTACTAATGACAACATAATGCAACTAATCAAAGCATCATCAGAGACAACATCAACTCAATACCAATTGCACATCCTTGAAATAAACTCCTCATACAATTGACACCAATGACAAAACCAAAGCTTGTTGACATCAATGACAGAAATAACTGCACATACTTGCAACAATCTCCCCCTTTGTCATTGTTGGCAACACATGATGTGAAAAACCATCAACAACAAACACAACAAATTTGATCATCAATATTCTTGCTCTATATCAACTCTTCTTTTATTTTCTTACTCTCTCCCCCTTGCTCATTAGTCTCTCTCTCCCTTTGATAACTAACACTTTTCTTTTTCATATTATTCTCTCCCCCTTTGTGGCTTATATTTTTTGCATGACTTTATTTCCCTTTGACAACAAGACAAAGGGAAAAATATTTTCCTCACTCATTCCCCCCCTTCAACATTAACCATACTATTCACTGCTATTTTGCAACTTCCTTTCTTTTACTACTCTGCATACTCCCCCTTAGGAGCACCCACCAAGCTGCATCAATTAGAAGCCATTGCAAAATGACAGCTCTCACTCATCTTGACTGCAACAACCAAAAATGCCACTACCTACTCCCCCTAAGAGGTAGCCACCAACATCAATCCAAACCAAATAATGAATCTTGAGATCCCCTAGATTGATGCATCTCCTTATGCATCTAGTTCAAAGGAGGGGCAATAACCCCCAAATTCTTCTGGAGATACTCAAAAGTATCCTTAGGAAGAGCCTTAGTGAATATGTAGCAACCTGATCCTTTGTAGGTACATATTCAAGCTCTACTTCATTATCTCTAACCATCTCTCTCAAAAAGTGATATTGGATTGAGATATGCTTTTTCCTTGGATGCATTATCAAATTCTTTGATATATTGATAGCACTTGTATTATAAAAAAGATAGAAATTGGCCCATCATATATCACTCTGATATCCTTTAATTTTTTCCTCATCCACATCACTCATGTGCAACAAGATGTTGTTGCAATATATTTTAGTTTTTTAGTAGATAAAGACACTAAATCTTGTTTCTTGCTTAGCCATGACACCAATTTGTATCCAAGAAAGAATGGTCCACCAATTGTACTTTTCTTGTCATCTACACAAACAACCCAATTTGCATCTATGTAAGCACTCAGAGTAAATTCAATATCCTTTAGATACCACAAGCCATGATTCGAAGCACCCTTCAAGTATCTAAATATCCTCTTCACTGCTACAACATGTGACTCTCTAGGATCTTCTTGAAATCTAGCCACAAGACAAACTGTGTGCATGATATCCAGTCTAGTAGCAATTAGATATAACAATCCTCCAATCATAGATCTATACTTTCTTTGATCAGCCTTTGGAGATTCATCCTTCTTGCTCAACTTGCAACGAGTAACCATAGGGGTGCATATTGGTTTAGAATCTTCCATCCCAAACTTCTTCAACATTTCCTTGACATACTTTGATTGTGAAATGAAAATACCTTTATCTATCTTATTGATTTGTAGCCCAAGGAAGAAATTCATCTCCCCAGACATTGACATTTCAAATTCTTTTTGTATTTATTCTCCAATTTTCTTACACATAACTTTATTACCTCCAAAATTATTCCATCAACATACACAACCACAATCAAGATTTGATATTTTTCAACTTTGAAGTAAAGATTGCTATTTGCGGCACCTTTATTGAATCATTGTTGTAACAAGTACCTATCTAACCTTGCATAACAAGATCTAGGAGCTTGCTTCAACCCATGTAATGCCTTCTTCAATATGCAAACCATATCTACTTTATTTGATTACTAAAATCCTTCTGATTGTTCTTTGTATACTTCTTCCAATTCACCATTCAAGAAAGAAAACTTCACATCTATTTGACATACTTTGAAATCCTTAAGTGTTGCAAAATCCAAAAATATCCTAATAGCTTCCATTCTAGCCACCAGAGAAAACGCCTCCTCAAATTCTATTCCTTCTACTTGTGTGTAGCCATTACACACAAGTCTTGCCATGTTTCTTACCACTTCACTCTCATTCAGTTTGTTCCTGAATACCCACTTAGTTCCAATCACATTCTTGTTTGTTGGTCTTGGGAAAAGTTCCCAAGTTTAATTTTTCTCAATATCCATTAGTTATTCTTCCATTGCCTTGATCAAATACTCATCCTTGCATGGTTCAATCACTATTTTAGGTTCAACTACATAAAGTAAACATAAATTTACCTGTTCTTTAGTATCTTTCCTTCTTGTTAGTACACCTTTGCTCTTATCACCAATTATTTTTTCTTCAGAATGATTCTCTTACACATACTTAGGATTCTTAGGAATCCTTTATGGAGCTTCTTCCTCTTCAATCTGCACTTCTTTTTCCTTAGCTTTTTCTTCTTCTCTACAAGAAGTCTTATCTAGTTCATATCCATCTATCACCACTAAATTCTTCTATAGGTTTTCATCAACCTTGACACTTTAACTCTCAACATTTTTTTTATTCTCTTGTTGAGTACTGGTAAGCTTTTATTTTAGTAGAATATCAAAGGAAGATTCCTTCATTATATCTTGCATCAAACTTTCCTAAGTTTTCTTCATCTCTTTTGATATAGAATGTGCTTCCAAACACTCTGAAGTATTTGACAGTAGGAATCCTTCCATACCATAGCTCATAAGAAATCTTTGTGTTGTTTGTTCTTGCTTCACTCTTTTAAGTATGCAAATAATAGTATAAATTGCTTCTCTTTAGTAGACTTCTAGTATATTTTCTTCTTTCATCATTGTCCTTGTGGCTTCTTGAATAGTCCTATTCTTTCTTTCAACCACTCCATTCTATTGAGGAGTCCTAGGGGCAGATAAATGCCTCTTTATTCCATGATTCTCAAAAAATATATTGAACTCATTGGAGGTGAACTCTCCACCTCTTCTAGACCTCAAGCACTTGATTTTCATATCCATTTCATTCTCAACCATAACTTTGAATGCTTTAAACTTATCTAGGGCCTTTTATTTTTCTTTGAGAAAATTAACCCATGTCATTCTAGAATAATCATCAATCAATAGCATGAAATACATGTCACCTTGAAGGCTTCTTACTCTAGTAGGACCATAAAGATCTGTATGAACCAATTCTAATGGTTCAATAGAAGATTGTTCTTTGATTTTGAAACTTCTTCTTGCTTGCTTTCCAACTTGACATTCCTTACAGATAGCATTGATAGGCTTTATAATCTTTGGGAGTGAACTTATTCTTATTAGGCTATCAAAATAGATGTGACACATTATTCTATGACATAGCCAACTCTCATTGATCTGAATCATGAAACAATAACCATCAACACCTTTGAGCTAATAGACATTTCCATTTTCCCTTCTTCCAACAACAATCACAATTTTAGATCCTTTTTTGATCTCACAACCATCATCCTAAAACATAAGATTGTATCCTTTGATACACATTTGTCCAATGCTCAAGAGGTTATGTATTAAACCCTTGACATAGAGAACATCATTTGTATTATGCTTTCCATCAAAGCTAATTGAACCTATTCCACATATCTTAGCACCTAAATCATCACTAAATCTAACAAGTCCTTCACATTTTTCAAGTTTAACAAACTTAATCTTATCACTAATCATATGATTAGAGCATCCACTATCAATGATCCAATATTTCTTCTCCTGTCTAGCATGAAAATTAGACACCAAAGTGCCTTCAGTATTAGCACTTGATTTCGGATCCCTTTCCTTCACACATCTCTCAGAGTTAGAAAAAATAGTTTTATCATTTAAATCCAAGAACAAGAATTCACCATCCTCATCATCCCCATAATCAAATTCATCATCAGATATACTTGCATCTTCTCTAACATAATAACTTCTAGTAATCATCTTACCTTTGTTCTCCCTATTTTTGTCATTCAAAGCTCTATTTGAACATCTTGTCAAAACATAATTACCTATCTTTCCACAACTGAAACATTTGAAAGGAAAATTACCTTTGTACTTTTGAATACCCTTTTTTCATTCATCTCACAAAGTTAGCTACCACATCATCAAAATACTCTTGATCTAATTCCACAATCTTCTCTGGTTTGCCAGCCTTAAAAGTAGTCTCAAGTTTTACATTACTTGTACCAAATTATCTCATTTCAAAATCACTTCAAGAACCATACAACTAATCTCTGGTATATTGATTCAAATTCTATAATTCCTCAATAGCATAAACTTTATGACTATAAGATTTAGGAAGAGTTATGAGTACCTTCCTTACCACTTCTTCTTTCAGTTCTCCGCCAAGACCTATAATTTCATTGACAACTTCATCTGCCTTCTACAAGTTGCTTTTGATGTTTTCATCTTCAAACATTTTGCAGGGTCTCAAACATAATCTTTAGATTATGCATCTTAGCTTGCTTCATCTTATCATCTCCTTCATAAATGCTTTCTAAATTTACCCAAATTTCTCTATCAATTTTCATATTCATAACTTTCACCAATTCAAAATTAGCAAGACCATTTAAGAGATAATACCTTTCTTTATCATTGTTTTCATAGGCCTTGATCTCATCATAAATCTTTGGACCATTTGTAGGTATAGTATATCTAGTCTCAATAGACTTCCAAATTTCAATTCCAAGAGAAACCAGAAAACCTTCCATCCTTGTCTTCCAAAATGAATAATTTAATCCATCAAACAAAGGGAAATATTTCTTGTGTGTCATCTCAAATCTACCTCAAGAGGTTAATCTTTCTTCGAAGGAACCTTGCTCTGAGACCAATTGTTCAATGCACAAGACAACTGAGAGGGGAGTGAATCAGTTGTAATTTAAAACTTCAAAACCCTCACAAACATTCAAATACACATTAATTCAATTAACCCTTAATCTATTAGAATGATTAATCATGAAAGTAGATAACTAAAAATACACATAGAAACACTAGATTTACATGGAAAACCTAAGAAATAAAAAACCGTGGTGAGGATTAGCTCATAATATAAAGTAATATCAACATCAATTAGCTCATTGTTAGAGGTCTCACTACCTAGAAGAAAGAAAGGATCACTACCAAAGGCTCATTTCTAGAATAGAAAAGAAGATAGAGAAGAGTCTTACAATGAGAAATACATCTCAAAGCAATAGAAAATTCCACCATAGCATCACCAACACCTTCGCAGTCTTACTAAAGATTGTAGACACCTTCTACTCACTACATCCAATAATCTAATGCATAAAAGCTTGCACTACACTACACAAATTTTCACTTCACAACTCTAAAATTTGCATCATTTGCATCACTCACATTTACCTTCACATCCCTCAACAACTCAACATATATTTATACCATCTTCAACCTTGAAAACATTCTCCAAGGTCAGCTATGCACCTCAACCATGAAATTTCAAATTAGTTCAACACCAAAACATTCATGTTGTGGAAAGGAATGAAGGAAAACCACAACACATCTTATCTAGGACCTAAATCCACTCATATATGTCGTTCCACGCTTCCACAAACACTAAAGAAACTCCATAATTAGTGTAAACACCCAAGGTTGGTTGAACCTATGTTAACGCCATTACCATTTAAGTACATGAATCCTCAAATCCAAAAGAAGACTCATGGACCACATACCATGCTTGAAAATGATCTAGAATATTCCACAAACACTCTAAAATCCAACAAATTCCTTTGCAACAACTTTCAATTGAAGAATGTACACACCTAGTACACTCAAATAATTTTTGCATGCACTGCAACTCAAGCAACTAACTTTTGAAGTACCAAACCTCAAAAAAAATTAATAGAATAAAGATACAAACACTATCAGAACCCTTCCAAATCTGAGAGACATGAAACCACTCTATGGAGAAATGTGGAGAAAAAACATTTCTCCCAAACACCTCTATAGTACACAATTCACATACTCGTGAACTTAACTTCCTCTGCACAATGATCTAGCACACCAAATTTTGAATGCAACACCTCTAAACACCTTTGATAAACATATCCAAACCACACAATTAGATCTTCAACATAGAAGAAATGCAAGAAAAACTAGATCACAACTCTATATACCAGAACACCACTGCAACACACTGTTTCCTCCTTTTATTCAAATTTTCTCAAAAGAACTTGGAAACCAAGACCCAAAAACATATCATCAACATCTTTAGCACTACCTCATCACCACTAATCCAATAGTAGCCTAGTAACTCAACCATACATCCAAAGATAGAATATTATCAAAGCAACACTAGAGGTTAACACCAATAGCTTACAAATGACAACATAATGTAACTAATTAAAGCATCATTAGAGACAACGTCAATTCAATACCAACTACACATCCTTTTAACAAACTCATTCTTATACAGTTGACACCAATAAAAACACCAAAGCTTGTTGACATCAATAACAACACCAATTACACATACTTGCAACAAACCCTTGCACTTACCATATCTTTGAGCTAGCTATACTGCATTATTATTTTCTCCTTTAGTTCATGTAGTAGAAAGAATTGATGATGTATATTTTTAATGAAAGCTCTTTTAGCTCCATTTGCATCACTCATCAAATCATAAACACTTAAGTCCTAAGCAATTTGAGACTAAATTGAGTCCATTTAATCCTTAATGCTCCTTGTAGAAACTGGCCACTTGAAACAAAACTGAAATAATACTTTAGCTTCTTCCAAACAATTTTGTACTTCTTTTAAGTTGTCTTGCAACTTGGCATGTGCAGTATGACACTTATCAAAAATATCAGCTAACCTTTTATCATTGACATTCTTTTCCATTTCCTTCTCTATCTTCTCTTCCAAACTAGCAAAATATTCCTATTACCTATTTTTACCTTCTAGGTTAAAATAGTGTAATAACTCAAATGTCATATGTTTACAAGGCCTCCATGTGAAAATATTTATTGAAAGGGGAAAAGGAGATATTAAAAGGCCTTCTTATTTCCAAGTTTTGAAAGCTTATTTTTAAAGAAATCTTCTTTTTAAATATTATCATAGTTCAAATGATAATATTTAAAGTCATGTGTAAATGGGCAAAGAAGATTAAATTTTTTAGTTTGAGAGGAAAAGCAGTGAATGTTTCCATGTTTGATAGAAGGTTTCCTTGATTTTTTGACAAAAGAAAGGAAGAAGACTTGAGTTGTGAAGGCAAATGAATTCTTGCAAAGGGGAAAATCTTAATTTTTAGGCAACATTCGCTTGTGGACAGTTTGTAGCATCTCATATTAAAATATTCATATCTCAAAAATCACAAATTGGGTTTTCATGTTTTTTGGATAGAAATTAGAAAATAATTAAATGAAAAAACTCATTAAATTTTGCAAAAACCCAATTTGTCATTTGGGAGAAATATTCACTAGTTTGAGGCCAAGTTCAAATGCAAAATGGAAACATTTCAGTCATCCTTAGTTGCAAAGAAGGGTCCCAAATTGGAAATTATGTGGTTTCCTTCTATCTTGAAGTTTATTTCAAGGAGTTTGCAGAAGTTAGGGGCAGCAATCAACTTCAATCAAGCTAGTATTTATTTTTCATTTTCAAATTAGTAAAAGTCAGATTTAGGAGTTGAATTTCTTTATAAAGGCATCTCTAGGCCTTTCTCTTCTTAGTTCTTGCCTTATTTTCATGCTTATAGCAGAAAAGATTGTTTTGTAACTCAATTCTGAAATGCATTGTAAAAACAATCCTTTTGATTCAATAAAATGATGACAGTGGTTCCTTCTCAATCTTTTTTATCTCATGTTACAAATGAATTGGTAGATGATTAGTTGTGATTAGAGTTTCAGTCTTTCTTTTGTCCCTTTCCAAGTAATGTTTTGGAAAAGGATACAAGTCTAAGTGCAGGTCATATGTTGTGTGTTAATTGTAGCTGATTGTAGTTGTGAAACTTGCCTTTCCTTCATGAAATAAGTTGAAACCAGCACCTTCATATGAAATACTTATGTGCTTCATGTTTTGATTTGATTTGTGAACAAGTTAGAACCTTGTTGAGTCATATTGTGATTTGGTTAAAGCAGTTTGTTATAAATATTTTGGTGCATCACCTCCTAGGAATTAGTTTTCAGTTTCAAGAAATCTCTCTATCCCTTTTCCTTGGAGTTTTTTGTAGTTTAGGTGATCCATCAGGGGGAACCAATCCTCTCTAGAGATTCATTCTCATTATAAGTTAACCACAACTTGAGATAAATTCCATGTTTCAATAGGATAGTTAAGTCAAATCTTAGCTAGGGTGAATCCTGATTAACAACTCCTTAAAGGAATCAAGCAATAACTTCAACTATTGCACATCGAATAAAGAATTGTCAATAGAAATTCTAGGAATTCCTTGCAATATATCCATAGCTTCATCCACCATCTCAGTACTCTTTTGGTGAGTTTGAAGAATCTCCTTCCTTGTGGGGGCATGAAATAAATCACCAAGCTACAACTTGTGTAGAGGGGAAATCTTATCTAGGTCCACTTGACCTTGTTGCATAGGAATTTGCAGCAGTTGTGTAGACACCACCGATTGAAAATGTAGTTGCATATCCAAAATATCTTTTAATGAATCTCTAGAGGTTCAAGAGGATCCACCACCTATTTTATTGATTTCTTCTTCATTTTTATCAATCTTTTCTTTCTCACCATTGACAGAACATTCTTTTGTAGTCTTCTCAACTTTCAGAGGAGGAAAAATTTCTTCTTTTTGTGCTTTAGTCTTCTTTGGGACATATTTCTTATCTTCTTGAATATGTTCATTATTTACCTCCACATCAATTATCTCCACATTTGGATGGGTATTATCTATCTTTATTTCTTCTTGTTGCTCACACTCATGGTCATTTTTTTCATTAACTATCTCATTGTCTTTCAGGAGGGGTGTGTCTTGTTGTATATGATCTTAATCATCCAAAGAGACTCCCAACTCCTTAGCAAGTGTTTCCACTATTTTTAGTGTCTCTTTCCATAACCTCTCAATATCTTCCTTATCTTTTCTCATAAGAGTACTAACTCTTTGTTTTGCTTTGAATTTCTTGATATACAACTAAGACATCTTGAGTCTATCCTCATGAGACAATGAGGAACCAATATTTTCCAAGGAAATTTTTCTTCATCTTTACATCCTCTATAATAGCATCTTTCTTCTTGCATTCAAAATGCCTTTTAGATCATCTGGTAATTTATCCTTAATCTCACCTAGGTTAGAATTAAATATCACCTTGTATTTCACTATAGCCTCTTCAATTGTTGCCTTGTCTTCATCATTTTCATCTGAATACATTTCAATAGTTTCCTTTGGCATACCAAACTCTGCAATACCATTGAATAATGCATCTAACTTCATAGGACTATGCTCATGGATGGGAGGGGTCTCCTCTTTCTCTTTTCCCTTATCTACACTGGTCTATTCTTAAGAGACACTAGATTTCCTTTTCCAGACCAATTGGGATCCTTCTTCTTCTTCCTCTTCTTCATCTTCACAACTAACATACTTTTCTTTGGTTTCCCTATCCTTCTTTCTTCTCTTTGCAGAATTTTGTTGAACAAAGGTGTTTGATGTATCTTTCTTCTTATAAATTCTTGTAGGCTTTATTTTGAAGGACTTTGGAACATCAAGAGTGGAGACTAAGGTCTTACTTGACCTTCTTATTCTTTGTGGAGTCTTCGGAGGAGGAGATGTACCTTTGGATTTCTCTATAGGGGCTTTAGGGGCACCAAACTCCCTCTCCAGATTAGCCTTCATCTTCTCAACCTTCTCTGCAATTTCCTTCTTCTTTTCTAGGTTCTCTCTGTTGGATTTTTCTTCATAAGTGCCAAACCTACCACTATTAGATCTCTAGGTTTACTCATACAACCTTTGCAAGGCTAGTAAGTTCAATTTTTGTTACCTCATGGCCAAGCTCCAAAACCTAGATAGTTCTAAGTTCAACTACTTCCATATAGCAATAGTCTCTTCTAACCATAAATGTTATGCAATTATTGTATTTATTCACAACACTTGTCCAAATCATATATCTCTCTTGCATTTGATCTTGAAATGTTTTGAAAAATCCTCACAGAGTTGAATTCCAAGACTCAAAATCTACAAATCTCCTTAATTGATCTCTAATTTATATAGTTACCAAAATATTATCATCCCATACAACATTCTTTGATCTAGGCACTTCATTTAGAAAGTAAAATAACAAGAAAATAATTAGGGTACCATACCAAAAAGGGTAACTTGACTATTTTTTCTTTTGTAGATTCTCCAACAATTGCAATTTTAGAAGCTCACACAAACAATGTCTAGACCTTCCTTCATCATTTGGTGTGTAGTATGTATTGCGATGGAAGACACAAAATTCTCTTTGTCTATGAAAAAAATTTGTAACCAATCACCATTGAAGCATGCCTAACCATCAGATCTTCAATGTCATTCACTGTCAAGGCATGCTTGTCAAACTTCACACTAGTGAGCTTCATCACTACCTCATTCTTCACTTCCTTCAATGTCAAAACTGGTCTAATGGAGAACAAACTCGTGATATCCCTAATTGCAACTTTAGTGATCATGTGTGGCATGTCTAACCACATGAATTTTTCATGAATTATGCTAAGGAAATAATTCACCCACTCATCTTCATAGCATAAATTATGAAACTCATTCCACACATCCAATTTCTCCTCAGTCAAGCTAGAGTACTTTGGTTTTAGCTCAAAATCATCCCCAGTTAACACCTTTTCCCTAAATTTCACCAACTTCAATTGATCATACTCATCCATCTTTGTATTAATAAATATATGCACATCCTTTGTGTTCATTACACCACTAGGAACCTTCGAAAATGAACATTCATGATTTGTTTCCATTGATTTTTATGGGTGCTTCTTAAAATTAGGTCTTGGTCTGTCAAGCACATCAATAACTTGAGTAAACATTTTAAACCTCTCTAAAACTAGGGTTTTACAAGAAATAGTAAATACCATGTGAGTCTTCACTAGTAGGGTTTCACACAACACTTCAAAAATGCTCCAAATCTCTTTTCCTCTACTCTCCTCTTCTAATATGCATCATCAAATGTAAACCCTTTTCTAATGACCTAATTTATACACATTAATTGCAGCAAATAAAGTTAGGATGAAAAGTTTTCAAACCCTTACTATATCATCATAGGAACCTCAAAACATTCTGCAAATTTGTACAAGATATTTCTTACCAGAGATTTCACCAACAAATAAATCATATCAACAAAAAATTATACCAATATGTTGAAGACATGAGTGTCTCATCTTTGGCAGGGGCTAAAGAGTTTTCTATTAAAACTCACCCTACGACAATGCTCTCTATCTAGTTTTTGGAGGAAAGATCTACACCAAGATTTGGCACAGACTCATTCTTCACCTCATTCTCTTCCTTTTTCTTCCATATTTAGTTCATCTCCTTCTTCATCTCAACCAGATCAACCTTCTTTATTAGATCAATTTTCTTTTGTAAACTAGAGGGTTTCACATTCTTACTTCTGCAAATCTTATCTATGTGTTCTAGTTTATTGCATTTATGACATATGACACCATTTTTCTAAATAAACTTACTTCTTTCCATTTTAGATCTGCATTCAAAAGCCTTATGCGCAAACCCATTGCATGTATAATAGTAACCATTGAATGATTGGAACATCATACCACTATTAGAACCATTCATCATCTGACTTTTGTATTCACTAGCCTTCTGACCAAATCTATTGCATGTATGGCACTGAATAGAAATTGATTGAAATTTTTCATTCATTCTACTTCTACACTCTATAGCTCTATGTCCAAATATTTTGCAAGAATAACAATAACCATTAAAAGATAAATACCTTTATGTAGTTGGATATCTGATAGGAGGCCTTTTTAAATCTTACTTATGGTTGTGAACATGTTTTAAATTTCTCTTCCTATCTCGAGTCTTCCTTTGCTCATTATTCTTCTTTTCTAAATCGTCTGGAGTTGAATTTTTATTTGAGGTTCCTCTTTTTTCAAACCCTAATCCTTCTTTGGTAGCTTTTTTACTAGCAAGCATATCATTAAGCAAGGTGGATCTCTTCTTGAATTTTTCCTCTTAACTCTTTGCTTTCTCCAGATATTTCCTTAGAGACACAACTTCTTCTTCAAGTCTTGAACATTCTAGAGACTTATCTTTCAACTTGGAATCCAAGCAGTCTTCAACTCTTTTTCCTTCTTCAACCCGCACTTTCAAATTGGCGACTGTCTCATTTGATTGTTTGAGTTGCTAATTTGTTTCCTTGAGTCTTTCTTAACATTCTTGATTTGATCCATCAACTTTTTTATGTACTCATCTAATTCCTTAATATTTCCTTTTATATATTTATTCTCACATTTTTCTTGATCTAGACCATCAAGAGCATATCTTAGCTCTCCTTCCATGTCAACTTCACAATCTTCTTTAATAAACCCTTCCATCATAATTTCTTTTAGAGGGATAGGATACTTCCTAGTTTCCATGTGTTCAACCTCCAAGATCTACTTCAATGTTTAAGACAATTGAAGGAACCAAACTCTGATACTAATTGTTGAACACCTGAAATACTGAGAGGGGGGGGAATCAGTATTCACTTGAATTAATTAAATTCGTCAACTTAAAAATGCATTCAAAGCATCTTATCAAACTTGCAGAAATGGAAAGGAACAATTAAAGCATGCATCACAATAATAAACATAAGAACACCATATTTACGTGGAAAACCCTTGGAAGGGAAAAACCTCGATGAGGATTAGCACACAATATATTATAACCAATTACAATGGATTACAAAATGGAGGACTCACTATCTAAAAAGAATGGCTCACTGACAAGGATTCACTGCCCAAAGGACTCACTATTCAAAATAGAAAATAAATTATAAGAATGGATCACTATAATATTTTGAACTAGTAACAATGCATTTTCAATATGCTAAAGATACGGTTCTAATTAAGGTTAAAAAACTAACTTTACATACTTCATACTTCACCACTATGACTTTTCACACTTCACTCTGCATCACATCTCCCTCACTATCTCTACATTCATATTCACACACTTCTTACATACTATTATCAACACTAAATTAACCTTCTATATATATGCATATATTCCACAAACACTCATATCATCAATTAGGTTAGCCTAATTTAATGAACCGTGTAACACCATGACCTATCGACCTAAAAATCCATCACACACGCCTTGCAAAAGGAACCAAAATGTATTCTTCATCAAAATATATTATAATGACCTATAATCACTCCCATGAATCTTCTCCTTACACAATTCAACTCCACATGACCCCAAAACCCTTATGTTGGCACCGTATAGAAAAATCATTGAAGCAACAACTGAATGAACCAAATGCAACAACTGAATGACACCAAATGTTCATCCACAACTTGACATGTGGACTGCCAAATCACTTGCCACTTGGATTGCATACACTTTTTACATCCTCAAACACTTCCTAAAAATCACATAGCATAATAATTATCTGTGGTGGAATGCAAAGAATTTCAATATGCACTTTGTACTTGTAACTCTACTTCTACTAAGCCTGATACTCTATTATCAATATCTTCATTTGTGGAGACATACAACCTTAAAACTCTAGATATAGACTGCTTCAACATGGACCATTATTACCTCATAATTACATACTAAGATGATTCAAAGTGGAGCAATGTAGACCACAAAACTATTCCTTTGTAGCATACTCTTCCAATTTGGTACTTAGGAAATTTTCACCAAAACACTTGATCTTCTTTGAACTTCTCTAGACTATGTACATATAGGTGCACCATCACTTTTGCAATGGGTTGCCATTAATGACAATTCCATATACCATCATGCTCAAGTTTCCAACAATCTCCCCCTTTGTCATTGATGACAACATACTTCTCCAAAACACTCCAAAAAATTATCCCCCCTTGACATCAAGCGTAAAGGTTACCAAAAAGATATTTCTCTTCTTTACTCCCCCTTACTGATATATTTACATGAGAGTAGCTCCCCCTATCTACTTTACTCCCCCTTTCTATGTTATCCATCACCAAAAATGATAAAAATGTACCACAAATTCATCTACTAGCTCTGTATATGTAGATTAAAATTATAAAATTGCACATACAAAGTAAAAACATACACCTTAACTAGATGAGGGTAAAATACCCTTATGAGACACCTTCAATTTTTCAAGGTTTTCCTCCCAATCCTTCTTTAAAACATCCCAATCCTTTTTGGAAAATGCAAGCATATTGCACTAATTTTCAAATTGAACATGGAGGTTTTCTACTTCTTTTGGAGAACTAGGCACTGGATTCTTTTACACAATCTTCTCATCATTAGATAAAACTTCAGTTAAAGGAGTAAACCTTGCACTTAACATATCTCTGAGCTAACTATATTGCATTATTATTTTCTCCTTTTTTTCTTGCAGTAGAAAGAATTGACCATGTATGTTTTCAATGATAGCTCTTGTAGCTCCATCTACATCACTCACTAGATCATAAACAATTGAGGCCTAAAAAAATTTGAGATTGAATTGAGTCCAGCTGATCCTTAATGCTCCTTTTAGAAATTGTCCACTTCAAAAAAAATTGAAATAACACTTTAGATTCTTCCAAACACTTATGTACTTCCTTTAAGATGTCTTGAAAATTGGCATGTGCAGTACCATGTACTTATTAGAAATATCAGCTAACCTTTTATCATTGACTTTCTTTGCCATTTTATTCTCTATCTTCTCTTCCAAACTAGCAGAATACTCCTTAAAGGAATCAATAAATAACTTCAATTGTTGCACACTGGATGAAGAATTGTCAATATAAATTTTGGGAATTCCTTGCAATATCTTCACAACTTCATCCACCAACTCAGTAATCTTTTGGTGATTTTGAAGAATATCCTTTCTTGTAGAGGCATGAGATAAGTCACCAAGTTGCAACTTGTGTAGAGGGGAAATATTGTCTAGGTCCACTTGACCTTGTTGCATAGGAATCTATAGCAGTTGTGTAGACACCACCAATTGAAACTATAACCACATATCTAAAATATCTTTTAATGAATCTCTAGAGGAATTAGAGGATTCACCACCTATTTTATTGATTTTTTCTTCATTTTTATCACTATTTTCTTTCTCACCACTGACAAAACATTCTTTTGTAGTCTTCTCAACTTTAGGAGGTAAAGTTTCTTCTTTTTGTGCTTTAGTCTTCTCCAGGACATCTTTCTTATCTTCTTGACTTTGTTCGGTATTTACCTCCACATCTGGAAGGGTATTATCCATCATTGTTTCTTCTTGTTTCCCATGCTCATTCTTATTTTGTTTATTGAATAAATCATTATCTTCTAGGAGGAGTGTGTCTTGTTGCATATGATCTTCATCATCCATAGAGATTCCCAACTCCTTGGCATGTGTTTCCATTGTCTACAATGTCTCTTTCCTTAACCTCTCAATATCTTCCTTATCTCTACTCGTAATAGTACTAAATCTTTGCTTTGTCCTAAATTTATTGCTATACAATTGAGACATCTTGAGTCTATCCTCATGAGACAATGACGAACCAATCTTCTCCAAGGAAAATGTATTCATCTTTGCATCCTTTATAATAGCCTCTTTTCTTCTTGCATTCAACACACCTTTTAGATCATCTGGTAATTGATCCTCAATCTCACCTAGGCCAAAATTGAATATCACCATGTATTTCACTATAGCCTCTTTAATTTTTTTCTTGACTTCATCATTTGCATCCAAATAGATTTTAGTAGTTTTCTTCAGTATTCCAAACTCTGCAATACCACTGAATAATGCATCTAACTCCATAGGACTATGCTTATGGATGGGAGGTGTCTCCTCTTTCTCTTTTCCCTTATCTACACCAATCTCTTCTTGAGAGACACTAGATTTTCTTTTCTAGAACAATCGGGGTCCTTCTTCTTCTTCCTCTTCTTCATCTTCACAACTAACATACTTTTCTCTAGTTTCCTTTTCCTTCTTTCTTCTCTTTTTAGACTTTTGTTGCATAGAGGTGCTTGATGTGTCTTTCTTCTTAGAACTTCCTATAGGCTTTGTTCTGGAGAACTTTGCAACATTAGGAGGGGAGACTGGGGTCCTACTTGACCTTCTTGTTCCTTGTGGAGTCTTCGAAGGAGCAGATGTGCCTTTGTATTTCTCTGTAGGGGCTTTAGGGGCACCAAAATCCCTTTAAAAACCAACCTTCATGTTCTCAACCTTTGCTTCAATGTCCTTTTCTAGGTTCTCTTTGTTGGATTTTTCTTCATAAGTTCCAAACCTATGCACTATTGGATTTCTAGGTTTACTCAATAAAACCTTCACAAGGCCAATAAATCCAGCTTCTATTACCTAATATCCAAGCTTTGAAACCAAAATACTTATAAGGATTAATGTGTACAATTTTATAGTGGTTCAATTGTTGATTAAATATTGATAGAACAATTTTTATTATCAAATCTAATACTTTTATAAGATTTTTCTAATTAGTTGATGAATGTAATTTAATACTGATAACTAGCTCGTTAGAATAATAGTGCATAAACTTTATCATTGCCTAAATTAATTACTTGGTTATGGATAAATGTATTTAGTGATGAAATTATCATTGTTCCTACAAGTTTAACCTTCTAAAATTTTAACTAATTAGAATTTTATTACCTAATGACTTAATTGATTTTGAGGATTGCAAACATAATTGTATTTGATAACATTATGAATAAATGATGATAAACATACTTAATTAACTACTGAGATTCTAAACTTAAACTTAAAATATAATTTGGAAATTAAATTAATATTATTTCATCATTATTAGTAGTTAGTAAACAAATTCTAAAATCAGTAGATACATATAATTACTCATTGATGCTTGATTAAAATTTTGGAGTTGTGAAATTTGCTACTAAAATTAATAATTTGCATAATCTTATAGAAATTTAATAGTACAACCATGGTTTAATAATTGTTTTGGAATTTTGAGCCCTTTCATAAAATCTAGCTTAGGTGATAAGATCCTATAAATATCTTTAGAAAAATTTGGAAATATTTCAAATGAAAATAATTTCTTCATGTTGACTTGCCAAATCTCTTGCTCGAATAAGAAGTTTGCATGGTTGGGACTATTTATATTTTTTTCCTAGAGCCACTTATGTCTTTACTCCTCTGTATTATGGTTGAAATACTTATATGGCTCCGTAAATAGGATGCTTTCAATGTGCAAAGGTTCATCCAACCAAAATTGTCTTGTTTTTCATTATAATAGAATGGGAGTTGTGTTTGGTTTAAGTAGTGTATTTTCTTATGGCATGAAAAGAAAAAACCCTATGACAAACCATATGTATTACATAGAACACTCTCATTTATTTGTCAATAAATTACTATATGTTGGTTTGACAATACAAGGGTTTTGCACCTTCATAAAGTAAATGAACAACCATGTAAATATTATGAAGGTATTTATTTGATAATATCTAATTATATTTCACACATCTAGACATGGAAGTAAAGATAAAAACATCAACAAAATATAAAAATAAGATTTTATTTTAGTTGTTTTGAATGTGTTGGTTGATGAGAAATAAATAGGTTCATATACCAATTATTGTAAATTCAATCTCTATCCAAATATGACTTCAATAGATGAGACAGAAGGCTTGGAATACAACAACATAAAAATCTGAAAATTAAGTTGCCTGAATATTGAATTACCATGATTAGATCCATCTTCTTTATGAATCCAAAAAATATCCAACATAACATGTTTAATAACATCATATAATGTTAACTTATAAAAACAATATATAAAGAATACCATCATCATAAGATGGTATAAATGAGGCACAAATTAGCAACACAAGATCATCACATAACACAGGATTTATGTGGAGAAACCCTTGTGATAAAAAACTCCACCAAGAAGAGAGGCCAAGTATGTATTATCTTCAAATACATGAGATTAAAAAAAAACTACTTCCATTCTCCTCTTTTCCTCCACAATGGTAGCACATGTGCAACTATGAACAACCTCCTTATGCCTCAACTTGTCTTTGCTCCTACAATGAAACTCTACATCCAACATTTGCTCATATTTTCTTTCTACATTTAAGAGACTGGATTTATAGACTTGTGAAGGAATCTACTACACCAAGCATGGCACCCAAACATGACCCTTCATTCAAAATATACCCAACATTTCTATTTCCATCTCAGAATGTGAAAGGATGCTAGTGTATATATATATATATATATATATATATATTTATTTATTTATTTATATGTGAACATCTATATGCATGGGTTCATTGTATAAATATCTTGCATTCTATAATTATGTATAACATTCAATAGATGTGAGTATGTTTTTATATAGTTATAGATTTATATATATATACATATACATATATTTAGTTAAATGGTTAAAATATGTATTAAAGTAGTGGGGGTTATTTATATGTTTCAATATTAGAAAAGAATATTGCATATTCTAATTACAAGAATTATTGTGAATGGAAATTGATAATCTAATTACAATCTCTTACCTTCATTTAGCTCTATTTAATTTGATTATGCTAAGGAGAAAGTAAATTAGGGGCATGGGTAAAGTATTAAGGATTGGTTATGAAATATAAATGATTGAGGTAATAATGGTGGTATTTTTCTGAAATAATCCATTTACTGTTTATGTGATGTTAGACAAGTATAATTGTATCTTATTATCAAGTGATGGATATAGCTATTACTATGATTAATTGTTGTTCTAAGCCATGTGTCTTGACGAAGTTGTGATTGTATTATGTTAAATAGGCAAGTTTGAATGTCTTTGGTTAGACACTGAATGTTGAGTACTTTCACAAATATGTATGGTTGAGTTGTTAATTTAGTCTAATTCATTGGTTTATTTGTATGGAATTTAGTGCTTGATTTTGAAATTGGGTCTATTTTGATTATTGTATAAGGGGAAGTATATTGTGCGAGTTGTTGTGGTTGACTTCTAGAGGTTTGGGGAAAAAATATTATTGGTTGAATTATTATGTTTGAGTCTTGAATTAGATGATGTGTTACTTGCAATGTGATGTTGAGGGTTTTAGCCATGCACTCGTCACTTGTTGGATTCTATGATCATTCTTTTGAGATGGTGGTTTATGGGTTGAATGAGTTTATGAGGGTAATTAGCCTTGCATGTTATACCCTCCACTTTGATTGGGACTTGTGTGCAGGATGGTTTATGCCTCGCCTTTTTGTGTATGTTTATGAGGTTTTGTGAATTTGTGCAAATGGCTTTACCCGGTTGGATATTTTTGGGTCTTCTAGTTGTTAGTAGGGGGAGTGGCTCTCTATGGGGGTCCAGCACACAAAGTGGCACCAGGGCAACTCATTGAGAGTTTCCTTAATTAGTGATAACCTAAAATAAATTAGGGGGTTGGGTAGTTCACATTAATCAAGATAACACTTCACTCATGGCTCAAGTGCTTGTTCAGGCTTGAGATGAGTGGGATGGCTTGAAATGGAAAGATCAACTACCTTCTCTTGGAAGGTATGTTGATCCTGCATGAGTTTGTATGGGGGTTCAACAGCTGATAGAGGTTGCCAGGGTAACCTAGGATGGGGGTTTGATAGCCTATGAAGGTTACACCAGGGTAACCCATAGCAAGCTATGTGATGACACTCCTCCCTATAGCAACCTAGCATTCCCTTGTCTTGTGTTCACTTTTTTGTTTCGTACCTCCGGAAGTGGTGTCACTTTGTGTGTTGTTTTAATGTACTTGTTTATTGGAGACATGTTAGCCTTGTGTCGTTCTTAGAACTATCTCTTGACTGTTTGTGGTGGGACCTTATTGTTATCTCCTAGCATGGGGGGTGGACCTTAGGGTTCCATTTGGTTGGGTGGAATGTTCCTTGCACTCCATTGGGTTTCCCTTGTAGTTGTTTGTGTTCATGGGGACTGCTCTTGGTGATGTGGACTTCTGCATTTGTACAAATCGAGTGGACTATAATTAGTTGTATCATGTTTTACACTCTAATGTATATTCTTCCCAATAGATCTTGGAAAATCATTGATGTAATGATGTAATGTTGTAATTCAATATTTTACTCTCTCTTGTAATGGGAAATGTCAATGATGTATCTTGTTTATGTTAGATAATGAAATTGACTCTGAATGGTATCTATTGTTGTCATGTTATGGTTGTTTCATATTGATTGTTCACTTAAATGTGATGGATTAATGGAATTTCATATTGTTAAATGAATCTTGTTTACTATGATGATAGCGATGATTTATCATTCTTGTTAGTTGGTTAATGGGATTCACGTAGCATAGTCATGGAACCTTAGAGGACTTAGGTTTAGAAAATAAGTTATTATATCTTCTGCAATCTTTATTATGTTGCACTTCAAAAAAAAAATCATTTTTTTAGTGTTGTACCATGTTGTCCTCTAGGGTTTCATGGTAGGGAATTACAAGAGGAATTTCAAAGCTCTAGAAGTGTAAATAAATTATGCACAATGGAAATTGGAGTTTTGTAGGTGGAAGGGAAGTGGAAGAAATATGTTAGAAACCTAAAATTATACAAAATAGAGGGAATGGAAGATTATGGGGATGCAAAAGAGGATAGGAGATTGTGGCATGGAAAGGAAATGGAAGAAGTTTGGATGAACTACACAAATCCACAAAAATGGAAAAGGGGAAAGGAGAAAGAGAATGGGAGAATGTGGGAATGTAGAAGATGATATGAGGTGTTAGATTAATCTAGTAATTAAGTCTACTTAGTTCATGTTTTTTTTGTGTCTCAAGTCATAAGATGAGGACACATGTCATGATGTCCTTTCATCTTGACCTAGGGTTTCATTATTTATTTATAAGCATTCATTGTATCATTATTCACATGTTGTGAGGTTTACACATTTAATATGGTTCATATTTTATATAAATTTAGCCTTCATATTTATTTATCTTTATGTAATAATTGTTTGATTGCAAGTGATCCTTGGGAGTTGTGGGTTTGAGGGATCAGCTCCAACATGGTATCAGAGCTCCAAATCTATAATTATTTATTCATTTTTTAAGAGATATAGCCTTTAAAAAAAATTGATATCTCATGGAGCCAAAAACACATCACTATTACATCTAGAAGGCCCAAAAACATGCAAATCGAGTGTCAATTCATCAAAATTGGGGGTAAAATATTTTGAACCATTGTTTTGGCTATGCCACATATTTTGATGCATTGAAATATGTATAGTTTTACAAATCCATGCGAAAATATAGATTCATACACTATATGAAACCATATTGATTCTTGGTGGAAAAATCCCCCCTTTCTTTACAAATTTTGGTTCAATCTATGCATTTTTTGAGTCGTCTTTCTAACATTTTTAACATTTTTTTTCTTTTTGCAATATCATTTTCTATGCAACAAAATATTTCGTTGGTTATTTCTCAATGAAACTAGGGTTACCCTACTATTTTTGGTGGTTTTTTTTTAAATATATGGCATCTTTTATTTTATTGGTGACATTTTTAGGGTTTCTTGGCACTATTTTTTTGAGAGATTATGATTTTGTATGTTCTTGTTGTATTGTTGGTGGATCTTTATTTGGTACTGGTGTTGTTGTAGCTCACCATTTTCCATGCCCTTTCATAAATATACTCTTATTTTCTTTGATCCAAGGTGCTTTGTTTTCATCAATACATAGCTCTTTTTTTAGGAAATTGGACAAAGCTTTTACTTTTTCCCAACGATATAATTTTATATTGGTGGTTTTCTTTTTCATAGTGGCATAAATCTATTTTTTCCATAGGTAGTGGAATCCTCTCTGTTTGGAAATATTTTTTGGGGGTGACAATTTTCCCAACCCTCAAACTCCCTTCTATGGTGGCTTATTTGTTTCTTGTTATTTGTTCATCAACAACCTTTTATTTTCATTTACCATTAGTGCCCTAATATCCCACAACCATAGTGTTGGTGTTTCCAACTAATTGTCTAGGTTTTCTAAGGACTATCTAAATCCTATGCTTAAAAACCCTAGGTCAATGGCCAACAAATAAGAGACAGATTTTATATTTGTTCTCCTCTACACTTTAGGCTTTACAAAACCAAGGTGGGTACCCCTATACACAACATTATTTGAGATACAAAAATACATAATGATGTAAAATAAATAATAATCTTCACATTGAGTATTTTAGAAAGTAAACCTAATTAGCTAAGTCAATACCTTTTGTTAGCTTTGTATTATTTTAGCGGTGTGGAATGAGCATAAATAAAATTGCAATAAAATAAAGTTTTAAATTGTTTAAGAAAAAAATCTTAGTTTTGAGTCCTATGAATCAATTTGACCAGTGCCTTATCCATTATAGAGTCAAAGATGAAGTAAAACTCTCCCACAATAGACTAAACTCGTGGCTTCTTATAACCTCGTTGCATTACAATGAGCAACCAATAAAAAGACAATACCATTACTCCACTTGCAAATCCTTACTATAACAATGCAATCTTAATGACTTAACCAAAAGCAACTTTAATCTACTCTTTGAATAGAAGCCAACAATTTAGACATTCATAATATAAAATGTGAAATGAGAACCATGAATAATCCTTGATTATTTAGATTCAAAAGAAAATGTATTACAATATGGAGACAACAATAGCTTGATATTCCATTTGAGAGAAAACAACAATTGTTTGAAGTGTCTATTGCTATCACAAAGAATTTACATCATCTTTGTATTTCAAAAGAGTAATATAATTGTAGATTACATATCCCATTTTGGAAATAAGATGCAACGTACATTTTTTACTAGCTCCCTACCTCTCTGAGGAGTCATGATATCCATTTCTTCTTTCACATTTCTCCTAAACTCATTAATTATTTCCTTCTTTTCTTTCTTAGAGAGGCTTCTATTTGAAACCCTTTGTTGCAGTTCCTCTCCTTTTTTCTTAAGGACAAAAATTTGAACTCCTTCATTGCGATGAATTGGTCATCTTGCATGAATTCATGAAAAATTTAAGCCCTAATGTCATCCACAACTTTCCCTCCTATTTCAAAATTGATGGCTAACCTATCATTAGTGGGTCTCTTTGTGATGACCCTTGGAGGGGGTTGTATTACTTTCATTATACCCTCATCAACATTAAACTCATCTACCCAATAGGATAGTCCACTAGTGGCCCAAATTCAATATCAATTTTCCTTAAAGGAGTGAGTTGCAAAGGACTTGGTTGTACACTCATCTTGGAAGTGGATGGACCAAGAGTGCTTGAAGGAGGATTTGGCACATTTTCTAGCAGCTATTTGGAATTGTCCAACATGACCATCATTTGGAGTATGGAATCACTGATATGCAAAAATGATCCCTCAAAGATGATCCTTCTTGTTTTGTCTTCGTTTTTGCTATCTGAATTCTCACCCAAAGAGCCCTCCTTTGTGCAGCCTCCTCAATTGTACAATTCCTTATAAGATCCTCCATATCATCAAAGGCATGTGTATAAGGTACCAATTTGAAGATGGTTCTCTACTCATGTATAAACCTTTTTGGGTCACACCTTATCTTATCCACTTTCATTCTATAGGACAAAAGTTTTCCATAACAGCTCCATACCCTCCCTTAATGTCACTAAGAAATCTGAGAATATAAATATAGTAGGGAGGATGGCACACTTCTAATTTTTTATGAAATGAGTCTTTTCAAACTCATTCAACTGCCACATGACCTCTAAAAAAGAAATTATGTCTGGCACATCCCTAGGGAGCACATGTGGTGCCATTGGAGATCCATATACCCTAGTAATTGTAGCATCTATATAAAAATAATAATCACCCAAGTTATGATCAATTCCTTGTTGCATGTTGTGGTTGTGTTTCTAATATGTGGTTATCATTGATGTCAACACTATTAATGTCTTAGAGGTTGTCTATGTCAAGGATATTCAGAAAATTGTAATGAAATAAGTTGCAGGTTGTCAGTTGTGAAGTGAAGTTCAGTCTGTCGATGAGTTCAGTACGTTGATGATCAATTATTGTGGATTAAAGGGTTTCTTGTTGAGTATATCTATTTTATCCATGTTAAGTTTCAAAGATCCTCATGAATATTTGATTGAGTTATGAAGATTTGTATTCTGACATTTTTTATGTGGCTTTAGTTGATATTCCTGAATGAAGATGATACGATTTTAGTTAGTTCAATTGTTGCAGATGCTTCTCTGGTGATTCATGATTTTTTTGGATGTTTCTATATCATACTCTATCTGTGTTGCACGTTCGCATTGAATGTTGTGCTCGAGATTTGATATTTTCTCTTGTTTGTTTATGTTTTTCATGTTCTTGGCCGACAAGGTGTTGTAACATGTTGTGGATCTTTTAGGATTAATTTTTGAAGGTGGTTCATGTTTGAGAATTTTATTTTGGGTCTTCACTATGTTGTGGCTGACCTTGGTTGATTCGCATTAATAATATTTAATGTTTTGGGCCAACAGTTTATATTCATTTTATTATTTTATTGAGGCAGACATGTAGCGATGTAATTTCTTGTTGTGAATATATAAGAGTGATTGATTTATCATTTGAAGGCATGAGTATTCGAAGTGTGTGAGTCCTGTGTGCAAATAGTGTTCAAATATTTTGAAGGAAAAAGTAGAGTGTGAAGAAGTGTTCATGTGCTTAACTAGAACTGTAATCAGCCATTAGCAGATGTTAATTTTCTCAGTTCAAATCTTGTGGATGTAATTCAATATTTTGTTAGATAGTGTGTTTTCCTTTAGGTAGTAAGCCTTTTGTATTTGAGCAGTGATCTTAGGCAGTGCACCTAAATGCATGTGCATTCCCCATTCATATTTCTTTATACTTTTAATAGGGTATAATCTTGTGGACTGACCTCCACCGTGGTTTTTCCCCTAACAGGGTTTACACATAAAAATCTTGGTTTTATGTGTGTTTATGATGTGTTTTTAATTTATGCTTTCATGGTTATTGATTAGATTCAAGAATAAGATTAATAAGTTGAATAAGTTTGAAATTTTGTGACAACTGATTCACCCCCCCTCTTAGTTGTCTGCCCTTGTGTTGCCAACAATTGGTATCAGAGCAGGTTCCTTGGAAGAATTTTAACAGCTTGAGGTAATCCAGGATGGCGACATACAAGAAGGATAGTCTGAGATTTGAAGGAACAAATTATTCTCTGTGGAAGACTCGAATGGAGTGCCATTTGAGATGCATTGGTGAACCCTACTAGATTATTAAAAGCAATAGGTATGTTATTCCTCATAATGGTCCTAATACTACTACTAAGATTAGGGATGTTGAGTACAATATCAGGGATAAGGAAGCATTGTTGAGTGCTTTGACTGATTCTGAGATGACAAATGTTATGGATCTGAAGATTGCTTATGAGATCTAGAAAAGGTTGGAAACTTTGTATGAAGGTGATGCTAATGTGAAGATTGCTAAGTTACAAAGTTTGAAAGGGAAATATGAAATGTTGAGAATGGGTGATGATAAGAACATTACTAATTTCATGCAAAGAGTGAATGAACTTGTGTGTGGCATCAGATGTGTTGGTGGGCAGTTGGAAGAATCAGAGATTGTTGCTAAAGTGTTCAGATCCTTTCCTGATGGATTCAAAGTCAAAGCTACTACTATTGAGGAGCTCTAGACTATAACAAATGTAACTAGAGACATGTTTATTGGTAAGCTTACTACTTTTGAGTCGAGTGAATTTGGTGATGCTCTTCCTAAGATAGAATCTGCATTCAAGGCTACTACCTCTGAGAATGATAAATAGAGATATGATCCAGGTGAAAGTTCTTTTAGAAAGGTATTCAAGTATAAGGAGGAAATGAGAGAGATTGAAGAAGAGGAGAGAAAGCTACAGGAGCTTGAGGAACTTATTGTCAAGAAAGAAACCAGAGGAGAAGGTAAGTATAAGGGAAAATTCCTATTAAATGTTTTTCTTGCAATAAGATAGGTCATTTTCCATCAAGGTGTCCAGAAAGAGTCCCTAAGCCAAGACATAACAAGCCTATATTTCAAAGAAAGTGCTATTATGTTGTTGATGAAGGTGTGACAGATGATGAATCTGATAAAGGGAATGCAAGTGAAGATGAATGGGTATTTATTGCTATCAAGGAAAATGATATAGTCCCTAATGAGTCTGTTAGTTGCTCAAATGTGTAGAAAGCTCTAGTAGCTAGAGTTGAGAAAAATGAATGGATGATTGATAGTGGATGCTCTCATCACATGACAGGTGATAAAAGAAAGTTTGTGAGCCTGGAAAAGTATGATGGTGGTGTTTTAATATTTGGTGATGACAAAGCAGGTGTAATTCATGGCAGAGGATCCATTTCTCTTGATGGTAAGAATAATATTGATGATGTTCTATATGTGGAAGGTTTGAATCATAATCTCTTAATTTTTGGACAGATGGTTGACAAGGGATACAATCTTCAATTCAAGAATGGAAAGTGCAGAATATTGGGAAGTTTCATAAATGTGATTGCTCCAGGTACAAAAATAAAAGGTAACATCTTTCACCTGAATGCTACTAGTAAAAGTTGTTTGATTGCTCAAGTTGATGAAAGTTGGTTGTGGCATAGGAGAATGTGTCATGTAAACTTTGATAATAATGTTAAGATAAGTTCTACTCAGGCAGTGAGAGATCTTCCTAAGTTGGTAAAGCCTACTAATACTATATGCAAGGAATGTCAATTAGGGAAGAAAACTAGAATTTCACTTCGAAGCAAACAAAATTGTTCAAAAGAAGTGTTGGAGCTTGTTCATATTGATTTGTGTGGTCCTTCTAGAATTAGAAGTTTACAAGGAGACATGTACTTCATTCAATAAAAGTATTGTTCATAGTAATCTTTATTTCAAGATTGATCATGATAAAGATTTGATTGTTAAAGTCTTTGTTGATGATATCATTTTTGGAAGAGATGATGGTTTGTGCATGAAGTTTACTGATTAGATGTGGAAGGAGTTTAAGATTTCTATGGTTAGTGAGATGAAATTCTTTTTGGGATTGAAAATTACTCAGTTAGATAAAGTGATCTTCATATCTCAATCCAAGTATGTGAAAGAATTACTGAAGAAGTTTGGTATGGAAGATTCAAATCCAGTTGGTACACCTATGGTGATCGATACAAGTTGACACAATATGATGATTCTCTGAAAACAAATCAGACTAGATATAGATTGATGATTGGTGGATTGGTTTACTTGACTCAAACTAGACCAGATATCATGAATGTTGTATGCATTGTTGCAAGATTTCAAGTTGATCCTAAAGAATATCATGTAACTGCTATGAAAAGGATTTTTAGATACTTGAAGGGAACAATTGATTTTGGGTTGTGGTATCCTAAAGATGATGATCTTACTTTGAGTTCTTTTATTGATGTTGATTGGGTAGGAGATGTGGATGAAAGAAATAGTACTAGTGGTGATGCATTTTTCTTGGGTAAGAAGTTGATTTCATGGTTAAGTAAAAAGCAGAATGTCATTTCTTTGTCTATTGTAGAGGAAAAATACATGGTTGTTGCTAACAATTGTACTCAAGTATTATGGATGAAGCAGATGTTGAAAGATATCAGAGTTGTGTATGATGAACCCATTGCTATATTCTATGATAATTCAAGTGCAATTAACATTTCTAAGAATCTAGTGTTGTATTCAAAGACCAAGCATATATCTATCACGTTTCACTTTTTGAGAGAGAAGGTGAGTGAAAAGGAAGTCAGATTGGAGTATGCTCCTACTAAGGAGCAGATTGCAAATATCTTTACAAATCTGTTGCCTAAGGATACTTTTGATTATCTTAGAGGGAAGCTAGGGGTGATTACCCCTCCTAATCAGAGCTAAGATACATTGGCTTACATCAATCCATGCATTTCATGGTCATATTTTGATCCAGATTGATGTTGTGGTGGCTACTACTCAATGGGAGTAGTCAGATGTTCAGATACGTGATTTAGAGCTTGTGTGGAGAAAAGAGATCTGTGTCATTGATGTCAAAGGGGGAGAAGAGTAATGTGAAAAACTGTGAATTATCTGAGAAGAAGAGTCATGTGAGAGAGAAGATTTTTTGAGGAGAAAAGAGTCAAAACCTAAGGGGGAGTAAGTGCTAAAGATAGTTGTGTTGATGGTGTTTTTCACATCATGTGTTGCCATCAATTCCAAAGGGGGACATTGTTGGATGTTGTGGTTGTGTTTCTAATATGTGGTTGTCATTTATGTCAACACTATTAGCATTAATGTCTTAGAGGTTGTATATGTTGAGGATATTGAGAAAATTGTAATGAAATAAGTTATAGGTTGTCAGTTGTGAAGTGAAGTTCAGTCTGTCGATGAGTTCAGTACGTTGATGATCAATGGTTGTGGATTAAAGGGTTTCTTTTTGAGTATATCTATTTTATCCACATTAAGTTTTAGAGAACCGTGTGAAGATTTGATCGAGTTATGAAGATTTGTATTTTGATAGTTTTTATATTGCTTCAGTTGATGTTCCTGAATGAAAATGATACGATTTTAGTTAGTTTAGTTTTTTTGGATGCTTCTCTAGTGATTCATGATGTTTTTGGATGTTTCTAGATCATTCTCTATATGTGTTTCATGTCTGCATTGATCGTTGTGCTCGCAATTCAATATTTTCTCTTGTGTATTCATGTTTTTCATGTTCTTAGCTGACAGGGTGTTGTAACGTGTTGTGGATCTTCGAGGATTAATTTTTTAAGGTGGTTCATGTTTGAGAATTTTATTTTGGGTCTTCACTATGTTGTGGGCAACCTTGGTTGATTCACATTACTAATCTTTAATGTTTTGGGCCGACAGTTTGTATTCATTTTATTATTTTATTGAGGCCAACATGTAGCGATGTAATTTCTTGTTGTGGATATATAAGAGTGATTGCTTTATCATTTGAAGGAATGATTATGTGAAGTGTGTGAGTCCTGTGTGAAAATAATGTTCAGATATTTTGAAGGCAGAAGCAGAGTGTGAAGAAGAGTGAGCAAAGTGTGAAGAAGTGTTCATGTGCTTAACTAGAACTGTAATCAGGCATTAGCAGATGCTTATTTTCTTAATTCAAATCTTGTGGATGTAATTCAATCTTTTGTAAGACAGTGTGTCTTCCTTTGGATAGTAAGCCTTATGTATTTGAGTAGTAAGCTCTAGGCAGTGCACCTGAATGCATGTGCATTCCCCATTCATATTTCTTTACACTTTTAATAGGGTATAATCTTATGGACTAACCTCCACCATGGTTTTTCCCCTGATAGGGTTTCCACGTAAAAATCTTGGTGTTATATGTGTTTCTAATATGTTTTTGATTTATGCTTTCATGGTTATTGATCATATTTGAGAATAAGATTAATAAGTTGAATAAGTTTGAAATTTTGTGACAACTAATTCACCCCCCTCTTACTTGTCTTCCCTTGTGTTTCCAACATTCCTTTCTCAGAAGTTAGATCCTTGGGCCTCAAGAATGTCCTAACCTCATCTAACAACCTATAATCCATTGAGAAACCTAAGTTGTCGAACACTATTCTAACAAATAATGGCTCAAATTTTGAATAATTATCCTTATCACAATCCTTATCCCAAATATAAGTACATTCCTAGACTGACAGTGTTCTTTTTTATTCATTCATGGTCCTGATTTACAAATGGGGGGACCATACCTTTTCTTCACTATAGAGAATAATGTGGCACAACAATGCATACAACTTAAAATGAACTATGTTTATATCCTTCTTGATTGAACTTAAGGACTTATGTAACTCTTCTACAACATATCCAACATAATCATAAGGTTTATTAGCATCTATTCTATGGACATCCATAGCTAACACCATTAGGTTTCAATAGGCATTTTTTTCTTGTTTTCCAACCCTAGGATTTCACATAAAGAAAAGTATGTCTTCAAAAAATAATCTTTAAAAATATCATAGCCAAAAGGATCCAAATCACCTTTTGCAAACCTTTGTAATTCCCTGTGAGTCCCTCTAGGCCTAAAACATGGTAACCACTTAACTTTGTAACTATCGAGCTATAACTTTGATATTATCTAGTTAAAGCACCTGAATCTATAGGTAGTTGAGCATTAGGATTTAGATTGAATACCTTATAGATATGGGCTTTATTCATGGGAATGAAGCATTTCCCACTTGTAGTAAATAATGCCATTTTCTTAGGGTTGTAATCCCTAGCAACTGTTATGATCAAATCAGCATTAATCAAAATATTGTGCACAACCATTCTCCCTAACCCTAAGTATCAAATGTCATAGACAAGTCTATCTGCTAAGGCTTTTTGGAAGGAATGCTTAAATAGGGCATAATCTTGGATGGGAATGATAGGATCTCTGTAATTCTATTTTTTTATCAAAAACCCTATTGGCTAGAATTTTGAACCCCTAAGCCATTCTCGGCCTCTTTTGTTATCGAGGAAGCTATGTGGTAATTTCATCATCCAACCCCTCTTTAACCCTTTGATGTCTCAAACATTCTCTAATTTTAGGGTTTATAACTTAAACAACTAGGGTTTCATAAATTTTGAACTTCTCTGAAGACTTATGTAAAATTTTGTAGAATCTACCCCTTTACCAACCCTAAATTCCTTTTTGAATACTTGATTCCAAATAATTCACACCCTTACACCTTAAAATTTACATAGAGATGATCTAATATACTTACTTGAATGTAACTCACATAATGCCCTAATTTCACTTTGAAAACCCTCGTTCACCTAGAAATCTTTAGTAATTTTCTTTGGTATTCATCTTTTGTGATTTGAATGTGTGCCATAGAAAAATGGCCCCTTGTCATTTTCATGGCCTTTTAGGTCTTGTTTCATGGTGTTGGAACTATGTTGCTTTGATTTTATGTTGCAACATGGCTTGAACATGCTTATTTAGGTACTTAAATTAAAAGAAAGACATCTTGTGAAGGTTTTGTGGAGTGTTGTAATACATTTCTACATTCTTCTTGACCCTATTAATTACAATTCACCTAAAAATCACCTTTTTATTCATCAACAAGTCTTATTTTGAAGTGTTGTAAAGTCTTGTAACAAGCTTTCATACTTTTCTAGGCACATCTTCACTATTTATCCTTTTCTTATGCTTTATTTGACCCCTTTAGGATCTCATATGCTTAATTAAGTGTTTTTCTCATATTTCCTAGGTGGGACCCATTCGCCATGGGTGGCGAATGAGTCCCCCTTGGCCCCAAATTTAAAATATTTTAAATTTCCTTTTGAGATGTTATTCAAAATAACTTGATGTTGGCCTGTGATGAGGTATGAATGGGAAACTAAGGCACAAGTGTGTATAAATAAGTGATTTTCATCTCATTCTAACCCCCATTCATCAAGTTCACTTATCCACCTATTCACTTAAGTATTCAAGCATTTTACAATATCAATTCAAGCACTTTGAAGTAGCCATTGACATTACTTCAGAATTGCATCATCAAGGGTTTGATAAGTTAATAGAAATTGCATGTTGTTATTTTATCATTCCTTTGCATTTCATTATTTTATTGAAGGTTTGATTACCAAAAGCGAGGTTTGACCAAGGAAAACCCCTATTCACTAACCTTAAACCATTTTTCCCTATTGCATGTTTGTTTGCAAACCTAGGTATGTAGATTTGACAAGATTTTTGGTGTTGAAGATTGGTTTACAACTCAACTAGGTGCTTCAAGTCAACTTATGTCTATTTCAAGCTTGGAGAAGGTTTTCTATCCGTTTTTTGTAGAATTGACTTTGGCAACCTGACAAGTAGACTTTTACAGATCTGGTGATACAGAGTTTTCTCCTAATTTTTTAGAAATTTGGGAGAGGACTGATTCGCCACCTGTGGTGAATAAGTCTGACCTTAGGACTAAAAATCTGAATTTTGTCAGATTCTGAATCCTGACAGACAAAAACTTGCTTCTGATAGTTTTTCACCAAGAGGACTAATTTGCCACCCTAGGTGAATGAGTCCCACTGTGAAAAATCAGTAATTTTCATCAACATCCAAAACACTCCAGATTCATCACAATTCATCCAAGTGCACTCATATTCATCCCTTTCCTTTTTGTTCTGCATATTTTCTTCATTTACTTAGTTGTTTGCATATCATAGTGTGTTTTCAAACATAGCTTTAATTGCACTTTTGCATTCATTTTCATTCATCTAGATTAGTCAATTTCATTTACTTAACTTCATTTAGGTTATACAACATCACACATAACATTAAATTGAATGAACAGTTAGCATTTTTGGCCTACTTCTCTCCTTTTAGGTGAAAAACCCTAGAATAGTTAGAGAAGCCCTAGGAACCAAAAATCAATGGTTCAGAATGACAAGAAACGAAGTAGTTAAACCATTCCCTTCAAGAATTTGGTAGATGCATATCAAATCCATAATTAATTCATTTTCATGCTTAAATGCACAACCAGTAGTAGTCATAGTTTATATTTTAATGTAGGTCATTGATCTTAGGAAATCAATAGTGATCATGGCAATTTGAAATTCCCTTCACAATGAGAAAACATTTTTTTATGGAAAAGTCTATGACACATTTTTTCTTTTTAGGGACTCAATGGATCATGAAGACAAACTTTGACGCTTTATCGATAGTTGATTCTTCTACGAAATATTAACATCAAAGAACACATGACACATGGCAAGATTTTGGAAGTTCAAGGAAGAAAAATATTGGTTTAATATTTCTCTACAAAAAAAAATTCTATAAACACCTAAAAATTTCCTATCCATATCACGCATCTTGATTTCACGTAGTATGGACAAAGTTTTTGGCACCCAAGATTCTCTTGCACTTCTAGGGTTGTTCACCTAAAAGGAGAGAGGTAGGCCAAAATGTGCAATGTCCTTACTTAAAACTATGCAAGTATGAATAAAATACACCTAAATGAAATGATATAAATGTAGAAAATTGGTAAAAGATATTGATTATTAAATGAAAACTAAAGAAATGCACCTTGTTTGAAAACATAGTGATGTATGCAAAAAGACCTAGAAATGTAAACAAACAATAACAGAGATGAATGAAACTAAAGAGGAGCACCTGGAAATGTGTTGTAGACTGGAATGGAGACTGGAAATGTTGTTGATCCTAAAATTTTGACCTACTAGGACACTTATGCCATTCTAGGTGACTTAGACCCAGATTTGGAAAACTACACCAGAGCCCATTTCAGCCAAATGGGTATCTAGATCTACATAAACTTCTGAAAATAGGTATAGTGGGACTAAGTCACCATTTTACATGACTTACTCTACTTTGGTTTTTCTAAAAATCTAAAAGTGAAAACGGAATCCCTCGGTTTTCACTTCAGTTCCTAATAGGTGTCCACCTCTAAAACTCTAATTTTTGGCACTGTAAGTGAATTTTTGTGGATATTTTGACTTAGGCAATAAGAAGATGTCTTCAACAACTTTGCAATCTATCCTTCAATGATTTCTAAACCCTCAAAGTACCTAAATCTGCAAACACACAAAGAAAGAGAAAGAAATGGTGACTGGTAGGGCATGGGGGTTTGCCTTGGTCAAACCCCTTTTTAGGTAATTAAACCAAAATGAAGAAATAATGTAATGAAGCATGAAACAATGGAGTTAGAGACTTTCCATGATGATCGATCTTGAATTTCTACAGCAATGGATGAAGAATTTTCCCTTGAATGCCTTAGAAAGCTATCTTGATGACTTAGAATGCTAAAACCCTAGCTTTCTTGACTCAAGATGGAAGATTAATGAATGAATGATTAGGTTATGAATTATGGCTTAGAGGCTTGTATTTATAGGCAATTCACCTAATTTTCCGTTAATTTGATCCCCAAGGCTGACATGAAGGAAAAATAAAGTAAAATTGAATTTTTCTTTCCCGAACCTCAAAAATAGCCCAAATGGGACTAAGTCACCAGGTTGGGTGACTTAGTCCACTTGGATGGGACTAATTCACCAAGATCGGTGACTTGGTCCCAAAGGGGCTCTTTTTCCAACTGGATTGTTAGGGAGTGAAGAAATCAAGTTTATATGATGATATAGTTAGGTCTTTGATCAAAATAAGCCTCAAGATGCACAATATGGAGCCATAGGTTCCTATTAATGATGATGTAAAGGGTAATTAGGGTTAGGGACACAAAGTTCCATGTGAAAGTGTGATTAAATAAACTTTACATCATTAAAATGAGGTCCACATATCCTAGAAAGGCACAACATCCAATGTGAATGTGTAAAACACATTACAACACTAGATTAGAATTAGGTTTAATTTACAAGCCTTCTAGATTAATGTGATAATTCCATTAAATGCATTTTACAATATTGAATTAAGGGGAAAATAGTTCCATTAGTCTAGAAAAGTGTGAAAGTCTTTTACAACACCTTTACAAGACATTGTTAGATGCATTTTATTCAGTTTACAAGGGTCCAAGACCTAATGTGGATATGTAAAACACCTCACAACACTAAATCAAGGCCTCATTAAGTCCAATTTTTTGTTAATTATTCCCATATCAAGCAAGCAAAAAGGGATACTTTTTTTGTGTCCACACATACTAACATCATTTCCCTCATTTTCACCCTAATTAGTCCATTTAATTAAATAATTTCCAATTATTTAGTTAAATTCACTTTATTCTCCTATTAATCAAATAATTAGGTTTATTTGATTAATTCATCATTTTCACACTAATATTCCCTCTTGATTAAATAATTCCCAATTATTTAATTAAAAATCTTAGTCCCCTTCATCCTCACAATTAAATAATTTTAATAATTATTTAATAGGCCAATGTTCCTCCAATCCTCCAACTTGCACAAAGAATATTCCCTTTTCAAATTCAAATTCTTCCCTCCAATTCAAAATATTTCCAACCTATTTCTATGAAATAAGGAATATTTTGGGCTCTCATGAATCCTCCACCATTGATCTTCCTTGATCCATACTCACCTCCTTGAGTTTCCTCTCATCCATTGATCCTCAGATCAAATCTTGACCATTGAGATCAGAATTCCCAAAATCTATAAAACAAGCCTTCGTCAACATGAAAATCATTCACAATCTTGATAGCATCCTTACTCTAGAATTCTTGAGCATTTTATAGCCTACTTTGTGAATTACATCCTCTCGTATCAAGCTTTTGCAACATGAATTATGCATTCAATCAAGCAATCCACATCACAATTATGCATCAATCCACATTGGTATTGAGGGTTTTCACTTTCTAATTGTTTAATTTATTTGAATTATGTTCAATATCTTAGATTAAAACTTTTGAATGATTTGCAAATGAATTTCATTGAGTATGGGTTTGTATGATCTTAATTGTTTGAATTCTTAGTGTTTTAGAATCTAATTGATTCATTCATGCTTAATTACTTCCCTACAATATTTTGGCATGCCTGGTGGAACCACATCCTTGCTTTAATCATTTTGTGGATTTTTTTCATCCTTAAATGTTACAAAGACAGTGTGAGACTTTTGTTTCAATAGTGTGATGTCTTTGTCAAAATCTTGATGCATCTATAGCTCAAATTTTGGTGCCTTTGTCAAAGCCCGGCATATTTGATTTTTTTACATTTTGTTTATTTGTAGGATACATTGCAATGCCTTTGTCAAAGGGTAGTTCCTTTGTAAAATTTTGGTGCATCTATCATTCAACAGTCTAACACCTTTGTCAAAAATTGAAACCTTTATTTTAACTTGTTATTTGTCTTCTATCAAGACAATCTGACGTGTTTGCTATGTTGGTTATTTTTAAAGAACCAAGCAAATCTCACCGAGCATCTATGAATTTTCTAGATTCAATTCTTGAATACTTAGGAGGTTATTTTCCAATGAACGATAGGAAGCTATAATGCTTCCCTCCTACACTGTGGGCTCTACAAAACTTGGGAGGGTGATCACACAATGTGCATCCTGCAATCTTTTAAATAACTATATCACACATTGTATACTAAGTAGATATATTCCCATTAAAATGCTAAATAGATGAAATCCTTTAAGAAATTGGCAATTCCTTAAAGAGAATTAAACACCTAAAGCTAAGAATACCACATAATACCAACTACACACAAAATAAATCGAGTGTAAACTTGTTTATGAATATTGTTCTCAAATTGAAACATCGGAACCATAGGAAATGTGTTAACACCTATTAAATCAATGTCTTATCTTAGGGCATGGAATAAAATAACAATAAATTGAATTATAAGGTAAATTTAATATCAAACAGCCACGATCTTTGTGTAATTGCATTACAATACACATATCAAATACTCAAATTTATGACTACTTATCAAATCCACTAAATATTCATACGAACTCATGTTTTAATCAAGGTATTTTAACTGATTCATTAAATCAGAGCCAAAATTAAAACATAATTCACTACAAAGCACAATGAAAATTAATAAATGATCATTGATTAGGTTTTCATTAATAACTTGTATGAAATATTACAGATGGAGAGACAATAGACTCAGAGGTATGCATTTCATTCCAACATGCTTGAAAACCATACAATTGATAAAACTTATTTACTTGACTCAAAACCTAACATATAGACTCAAAACATAATTTCTTTGTGTTATACATTTGCATTTTATAATCTAGAATTCAAAAAGAGACATGCACTAATGACCCTGAATTCCCTTTTATCAGAAACAATGGAGCAAAACAAGCTTCAGCCCAAAAGTACACATGTCACATTTTCATTTGATAACCTAAATCGATCATTCCTTAAGGAATGGTTATAACAAACTAAAAGAATATTCTCATATGAGACAAAGATTACATTCCAGTCAGTGGAGATTCTCGTGCCTTCCAAAAGGTAGTTCATTGGAGAGAGTGGTCTTCAAACCATTGGAGCATCTTTATCTTCCTCTTCACCAAAAGACAAAAAGTGTGCAGAAGGAAAGAAAAACATGGATCAATATCCAGATTGGCATCTAGCATTAGTCCTAGTCACCAATAGTCAGCATTTACTTGTCACATGTTGAACTAGGAGAAACATATATTTTATTCATTGCAACTTCTAAGGCCAGACCTACACTATACTTGACCATGTATATATGTTCTACATCCCTGTGTCTACAACTCCAACTCATCAATAGCAATCTCTAGGTGTTGCAGAAAGGAACTCCATAATTTCTATTTCTAAACCAGTTTTGGAACATTTACCATCATGTGTATGGCACATCGGCATCCTTGATAAATTTTTGTTTGTCAAGTAACCCCTCTTTAATTCTAGGGCCATAAAATAGAGTTGTTCCCTCGGCCTTTTTCTTGATTCAGGGTTCAATTGGTCAATGATATCTTGGGCAAGAGGTCTTGATGCTATTTCAAAACCAAAAAATTGAGCCTTGGGAGCCATTAGTGACATGTAGGTTCAAACTAATCTTGGTTTCGACATCGGGGAGGTTCAAAACCTAGTCCTTTTCTTAAAAACCTAGGGCACAGTTTAGAGGTAGAATTTCAACAAGTTCGATAGAATTTCAAATTGATAAGAAATTCAAACCACTAAAGAGAAATTCAACATAATGAGGAATATCTTGATAGCAAGATAAATTAAAAATCTACCCTAATCTAGTGCAATTTAAAGGAAACACATAGAGGAGTGTTTATTTTTTACTTACAGGTTTTTTGCTTGAAGAAAACCCTAACTCCAATCGCCTTGAACTCTGGAACACTCAATTTGATCTCCTGAATGCTTTAAAAATTGTTTGCAATCTTCAATTATGTGAAAGAAAATCTCTTAAGTTCCTTTAGATCAGATTTGGGTACGTCTATATGTCATTTCTACCATTACTACTCACTCGTGCAAAGGAGAACAACTCCCATAGCCACTTCTTCAATTTTGAATGTCAGTTGTTGATCTCTTCATGAGATGGTGTGTTGGATGACTCAAATTGAGTCAAAAAAGTTTTTTTTTTTGGATCTCTCACTTATCTCATGCCAATAATGTTTCATCATCTAGAATGTTGACTCGTTCATTCTACAGGCTCCACCTTATTTCCAAGCGACGGGAGAGTCCATGTGGCGATAGCCCGCTAGCCCTATTGCTTTTCATAAAGTATTATTTTATTCCTACAGGGTTAGCTAGGAACGTTTGAGATTAAATCTCAACAATGGATCTCAACCATCGATTCAAAACTCATAGTGTCATGTATGTAAGTGGAGACCAGGCCCCACACCTGCAACAATACATGTGTCTTCAGCCCGCTAACCCCGCTGCTTTTTGAAAAGTATTATTTTATTCATGTGGGGGTAGTGGAGAGCAGTTGAGATTAAATCCTTAGATCCAATCATCAACAATTTTGCACATGCAAAAAAAATAGTCTTAAAAAGGGGACCCGACTAGGTCGACAAGACCAAGACCCATGGGATTAATGACTTAAGACTTAAGTAATTTTAATAGGAAATATTAATGTGATGATATAAAATTTTATGACTGAAAAACCTAGAGAAAGGGGCCAATGAAAATAAGTTTCTTATGACTTAATTCATGACTTAAGTGACCTACAACTAGATATAGCAAGTCAATGGTGGATTAGAATGCCTAGGGAAAAAGACTATGAAATTTGAAATGAGGGTTTTTGAACCAAAACCCTAAACCTTACCCTAGGGCATAGATACAAAGGACGGTGACAAGGTAAGGAAGCATCATAAAATTTTCAAAATTTAGAGGCTCCACCAGTGGCTCCTGCTCGGGGACGCATACCCCTAGTGGGTATGGAAGGAATTTAGATCTCAAGGTTGAAGTAGACCAGACACAAAGAAACAAAAAACCCAGGAGCTTTCCAGGACAAGGCAAGAAAACGTAGCCATAAGAAAACACACCAAACCTATATACAATAATTACAAGACTATACAGTGTACATGGAAAACAACCTATTTCAAGAGAAACAGGGCTTCAAGAACTGTCCATGTACTGGTAGCTGAAGAAGTTCACCTGTTAATGATTACAAGAAGTATGAATCCTCTCCATGTGTGTTTGCAATCAGATATGGGCCCAGCCATAGAGGGTCAAATTTTCCATGTTTTCCTTTATCTTATGATCTTGTTTTCCACATCAAGACCATGCTTCCCACTTCAAACTTTCTTTCAATGGATTTCTTATCATATAGATTCTTAACTTGAAGTTGTAGCTTTTCATTTTTTTTATGATCTTCTCTTCTAGTTTCATCTAGCTCAGCTAACTCCTCCATTATGTGTTTCATATCATCATAGATATTTGTGTCTTATTCCTAAACAAACTTGTACATTTTCAACAAGTTGTTTGGGGTATCCTCACTTCTATGCCATACACAAGGTTGAATGGAGATTGTCCAATAACTTTCTTGATAGGAGTCCTATTGTCCCATAGTGCAAGCTATAGTTTTGAATCCCATGTCTTCTTGTTCTTAATCACATGTTTGATGATCTTCATCAAACTCTTATTGTTGGATTTTGCTTCTCCATTTCCTTGGGGATGATAAGGGGATGAGTAAGATATATTTATTTCATGCTTACTACAAAATTCAGTTAATTCCTCTAATATGAAACACATGGCATTGTCAAAAATAATCTTTTCTAGGGCCCCAAATCTTCTCAATATGTTCATCAAAAAGTCAATCACTACTTTACTTGTTTCCGTCCTTGTCAGAATTTTTTCCACCCACTTTGTAAAATAGTTTGTTGCAACAACTATCCAAGAGTTCCCCCCACTAGACTTCTCTGACATTTCCCCAATAAAGTCAATGCCCCATTGTTGAAAAGAAGCCTAAACTGAAATCTTTCTAAGTGGCAGATTACCTAAGAACTTCAACTTTCCAGTGAATCTTTGGCATGCATCACATTTCTTGACAAATCTATGATCATCCTTAAACATAGTTGGCCACCAAAATCCTGCTCTTAGTATTTTATGAGAAGTGTTCTTCGTCATGTAATGACCTCCACATTCTCCATTGTGCATTTGATTTAGAAGTTCTTCGGCCTGATCTCCATTAGTGTTAATTATCAATAATGATATATTTAATATCATGTAGCTTTAAAGTTATTTTCTCATTATTAGGCATTCCTTCAAGACATTGCATAGTTTGCAAGTATTCCACAATTCTCCTATACCACCCATAGGTCTGCATTTCACACATAGGTGCAACATTTACATGTTCTACTTGATTTATTTGGTTTGCTTCTAAGTTAGTTTCAACCATCAACTTAGCCAAACCTTGACCTCTTACTAGTTTTTTAATTTGAACATCAATATTAAACTCCTAGATCCTATTGATCCATCTGCATCTTCGGCCTGTGGTTTCTTGTTGGGTAAAAATATCCTTGACTACAACACTTGGAACATATGCCACCACAATTGCTCCTGTTAGATATGTTTTGAAATTTTTTACAACCTTAACTAATGCGTAGGCTTGATTTTTTGTCATGTCATAATTAAGCTTAGCTACCTGCAAAGATTTGTTGAAGAAAGAAATAGGCTGCTCAAATCCTTCATTGTTTTTTTGTAGTAGTACTCCTGCCATAGTATGAAATGAAGCAAAAGTAAATAATTTAAATGGATTTAAGTAATCTAGAGACTTGAGCATAGAAGCCTCCTTCATGGCATGCTTTATGTCTCGAAAGCCTTTGGTGGGCTCTTTTTTCCATGCTATCTTTTTTCCCTTCTTCAACATTTTGGAGATAGGTCTAACAATCTCAGCAAAGTTGGTGATAAATCTTCTCACAAAATTAATTTTTCCAAAAATGGATTAATGCCCTTTACATTTTTAGGCTATGGAATTTTTTCTATTGCTGCCACATGCTCAAGATCAATCTTGACCCCATCTTTAGAGACAATGTTCCCTAAAAGCTTACCTTCCTTAACCCTAAAAATGCATTTCTTAGGATTCAAGGAAATTCCATATTCCAAAGCTCTAACAAATATCTTCTCCAAATGTGTACAATGATCCTCTTTCTTTTTACTATGTGTCGTGAGGTCATCTTGGTATATGGCCAGGAATAAATCAATAAAGTCAGCAAATGCCACATCCATAGCTCTTTGAAATGTAACACCAACATTGATTAAACCAAAGGACATTCTTACATACACATAGGTTCCCCATGGTGTAGTGAATGTAGTCTTATATTGTTCAAATTCTCTTACCATAACTTGGTTGTATCTTGAGAAGCCATCCATCATTGATAAAAATTCACTCCATGTCACCTTCTATAACATAGCCTCCATATTAGGCAATGGGTAGTTGTCCTTCAAGGATGATACATTCAAATTCCTGAAATCCACACAAAGTCTTAGGTCACCATTCTTCTTCCTAACTGGAACCAAGTTAGAAACCCATGAAGAATGTCTTATAAGCTTGATAATTTTGGCATCCCTTAATTTTGTGAGTTCTTCTTGCATTTTAGGCTACAATGTTGGATTTATTGGCCTCTACTTCTACCTAAAAGGTTTGGCATCTAGTTTCAAGGGTATCTCATGTTGAAAAAGATCTTCCCTATAAGGTTTTAGGTCATCATTTGACCAAGAAAACACATGTCTATATTTTCTTAGCAGAGCAATCAGCATGGTTCTAACATGAGGTTTCAATTTCTTCCCTATATATACCTTCTTAGGAGCATTCTCAGTTCCAAGATTAATCTCTTCAAAATCTTCCTTGTGAGTAGATGTCTACTTAGCATTTTTCTTATCAAGGCCATCAAAAACCATTTCCAATGCAACCAACCCCTTAGGAATCTTGTTTTTTTTCAATTGAATAACTTCATTTCCAAACAATGTCTCTTTACCATCAACCTCCACCACCAATGAACTGAAGTCTATTTCCTGACTTTCATATTGATCAATACATTCCAAGAACTTAAAAATATCTTTATCATCATCAAATACTTTCCAATTGCAAATATTACTAGGCACTGTAGGCCAAGTTTGTACCTCTACTTTTGAAATACTAGCAAAAGTAATATCATCTGGTCTGATAGCAATGTTTTCTAACAAATCTACCATCACATTCCTTCCTCCCTTTATCCAATCAATATTAAATGCATCAAAAGATTTAATGGTATCCCAAAATGCATTCGTATATTGCTTAAGTCTTTTATTTTTTGAAATAAACCTAGACCTAACTTGGGATACCACTAATTCAGAATCACCTAACACTTTTAGCATCTTAATGCCATGCTTTGAAGCTAACCTTAAACCAAGTAGTAGAGCTTCATATTTAGCCACATTGTTTGTGCAGGTGAATTTCAACAAGAAAGAGTATTTGAATGTATTACCTTGTGGGGATAGTAGGATAACTCCTGCACCTGAGCCCTCCTTGGAACAAGCTCCATCAAAATACATGGTCCAGAGAGCATCTTCTTGTGATACATCTATGACTTCTCTATCAAGTGGTGGCCGAACTTTTGCTTCCTATTGTAATCCTTCAACTCTAAAAGTATCCAAACCAGTATCCACAAAATGAATTATTGCTAGTTCTTCTTCATACTCAATCATATGGTGAGCTCTTAATTCTCTAAAAATCTTGACATATTTTTCATCAATGGAAAAGGTAGCATATGATAAATCACATTGTATGCTCCCACCCATTGATGCACTCCATTGTCTTGACAGCAACATTCCATAGTTTGGAAAAATTTCTACTACCATGACACTCATGTATAACTCCTTAAGGAATGTTGCAAGATTGTATGGGACCCTATTAATTACTCCTATGACTGGTACTTCTCTTGAATCCATAGCATAACACTTTCCATAAGTGTTATCAATTTTCAGACCCATTTCCTTCATAATTTCTGCTGGCATAACATTAGAAGAGGATCTTGAATCAATCATGTAGTTCTTTAGCAACTTCCCATCAATAATCAAACTCAGAAAAAATGGGTTGACCTAACTTGGGCATGTAGTAATTGTAGTTCCCAAGTATATTTGAGATTTTTCACTAATTACTCCTTCCATTTCATCACTCTTTTCTTGATTTTTGCTCACTTTGGGTGGATCAATCACCATCTTGTCATTAGAGGCCTCAGCTATACCGTTAATGAGGGAAAGTGCCTTATTTTTATGCTCATCATCTCCAACAATGGGACTGTAACCTTAACCTGAGACAACATTTGAAACATGTCCACATAAGCATACTTTGGTAATTCATTAATTATTACATCCTTTTCCATTATCTTATCATGTTTTTTTCACCCTTTTTAGCACTATGCTTCTAATCGTTAGCCTTTACAACTGGGGAAATAACTTCCTCATCTATCTTGACCTTTTCAACCTTTTTTGCCCAAATTCTAGCTCCTTACTTTCTTTGGGTTTTTCCTCCGCTTTCTTAGTTTTTTCCTTGGTTCCTTTGTCACCTACATTCTTTTCTTTGATGAACATGTTGTCTAGATTACCCTCATCGCTGTCCACAACTCTTTTTCTTAGATTATAAGTATTCCTTGCTTGAGTAGCCAATGCAATTGTCAGATTTTGAATTTCTTCATTTGATGGTCTTCTCAAACAAATTTCATTTGATTCAAGATTGTAAATGTTGCAATCATTGTCTGTCTCTTCATCTGAGAACACTTGTTGATTGTATACACTCACTTCCTGCCTTTGCACATCCACATCACCTCTAACAGGCTCATCATCAAAAGATTAATCATTGCAGGTGAAGTCTAATTTAGTCATGAGCACATTTATTATTTCATCTTGATCATGAGGGAAATCAAAATCTCCTTGATTATCTTGTGACTTCTAGTAAATAGATCTTGTAACAACACATTGATGTGATGAATGAGGTAATTAACATACTATGCACCACGAAAAATATTCACTGGCATTCATAGAATGCTTTTGCAATGGGTCAAGTGTGCCTTGAGCTTGAGCATTTTTCTTATTACTGTGAATTGGATTTCCATTTTGCTAATTAGTGTGATATGGATAATCTTGCAACCTTGGAGGCCTATCATTTCTTTGGAACTGAGGTTTCTCATTCTTTTTCACCTTTTGCAACAAATTGACAATCTAATCCAATTTTTCATCAGGAGCTACAACTTTACTAGCTATTTCATTTTGAACTCTAGGATTCTTCAAAGTTTTAGGGTCATCTCTTCTCCCTCCCTTACCCAGTACTTTCCTATTGTTTTCTATGTGTACTACCATTTATAAGCATCTGTCAGAGTTTGCAGATCTTTGTCTCTAAGTAAATAGCATATTTTTGAATCAAATGCATTGCAATATACCACTAAGCATGCACTCTCATTAGTCCTTAAATACATAGGAACTCCATTCATGGCCTTTTTAAACCTTGCATTAAATTTAGTCACCATTCCATTATGTCCTTTTGTGATATTTTTGAAGTCATTTAGCCTAAACCAAGGATTGGTTTTGTCTCCATACTGCTCTCTAAAAAATCTATAGAAAGCATCTTTTGAATCAATGCTTGCATCAGGACAAATTTTGTACCAATCTCTAGCATCTTCAATCAATGATTGCATAAAATACTTCATTGCAAAATCATCGTCCCAAAGCTCAAAATCTTCAACAAAACTCTAAAAGGCTTTCAAATGATCTTCACCGTGAAAATAATTGTTACCAATGAACTTACGTAAATGTTTTCTTACATTATTAGGAACAAAATTTGGATACCCTGGGATTGCATCAAAGCATAATTGCCTATATATATCAGTATGCATTTTTCTTCTTGCAAAGGGTCCCTCCTATTCATTTTGGTTGTCATGGTTCCTTCTCCTATCATAATTGTTTTCAGGCCTTCCAGTGTCAACCACTCTCGGTTGGGAATCATATTGATCATGTTGTTGAGTTTTCTTAGCCTTATTTTCTAGCTATGAAGAGGAAGTGGAATGGTTTGTATTGGAAAAATGGTTATCATTTGAATGAGGATTTGAAGATGATGCATGAGGATGAGGAATTTGGGTTTCAGGAACAAAAGTCTTTATGGTGGATTCTAAGAAACTTAGCTTCTTCTTCATCTTTGTGTTCACAACTAATAGTTCCATCTCATTCACTCTTTTTTGTAATTTCTCATTTTCTTTTATTAACCTATCATCCAATGAAACAATACTATTCTATGATGTGTCCCTCTAAGAGGAACCTCCCTCTTTTATCTTTATACCCCCAACTGGTTTCTTTCCCTTATCAACAATCTAGGAAACAACATTTGTACTACTAGGGACAGGATCAACTGCAATAGAAGCTTTCACAACAGGATTGGTCCATTTATTTACATAATAATTATCGGTTGAGGTAGTTATAGGCTCCCTACGTACAACCTCTTTAATTGTAGGACCAGTTGTATGGGTAGATTGAGCTATTAATTGTTCTAGTTCTTTCATTTTCTCAACTTTTCTTTGTAGCATGTCTCTCTCAACCATAGCTTCCCTTATCCTTTCTTATTTCTCCTAATCCCTCCTATTTTCATCTAATCTTAATGCTTCTCTTCTAAGTTGTTGAACATCATTGAATATTTCCTCCTCTCCTAGTAAAGTGGTATCAGAATCCGATGTCTCTACAATCTCACCATAATTACGGGCATATTCATCAAACCCAATCAATAAGTCATGAGGAAGAGGAGTATTTGTGTTAGAAGTTGAGGCCAAATGCCTTGAAGCCCTAGCACAACTAGCATTTACATTATCCTAATGTATCATTTTCCTCTCTCTTCTCTATTTAGCAGTTAAGGCTTGATTTGAATGTTGCTCACTCACAACAGTTTTTATTGTAACTTTCCCTCTTTCAGGAGAAGCATCATCACTTAATTCTAAAAAATATATTTGATGTTTAGAACTAGAATTAGAATGAACTTCATGTTCAGGAGTTGGATGAGGAGTAGACTTACTTATTCCTTTATCCTTTGCTTTCCATTTTTCACAGGTGTTCTTTGGAAATTCTCCCTCCAATCTTTGCTCTGGATGTTTCTTCATATTGGCATAGGTTCCTCGCATTTGTGCTTGTATTTTATTTGCTTTGATCAACCTCTTTAGTTTTCTTCTATTTTTTAGCTTAATCTCTTTGGTAACTTCAGGTATTGGCATGCACTAGTGCAAAGACTTTAGAGTCACCACCAAAATTGATTGGGATGAATTTATAGCAATTGTGCTAAGATTTTATGAAAACTTTTACAAGACCCTTCACATTCAAATGAGATCTAATATTAACCAATCAGATTCAAACGAACTTTTGCAAATATGAGGCAATCTGGGTTAAACTTTGAGCAACAAATTCTAAACACAGAGATGGGGGGAAATCTAGAACAAATCTAAGCAATGGTTAACAAAAATTTCAAATAGACTCACTCTATGGATAAACATCACTATAAATCATAGTGATCCTAGACAAGGCACTTTGGAGAACAAATATTTTAATCAAACTTTGATCCCCATCGGAGTCACCAATCTGTTGGTTATTTTTAAAGAACCAAGAAAATCTCACCAAACATCTCTAAATTTTCTAGATTCAATTCTTGAATACTCAGGAGGTGATTGGCCAATGAGCAAGAGGAAGCTAGAATGCTTCCCTCCTACACTTTTGGCTCTACAAAAACCAAGAGGGTGATCCCACAATGTGCATCTTGCAATATTTTAAACAATTATATCACACATTGTATACTAAGCAGATATATTCCCATTGAAATGCTAAATAGATGAAATCCTTTAAGAAACTAGCAATTCCTTAAAGAGAATTAAACACCTAAAGCTAAGAATACCACACAATACCAACTACACACAAAATAAATTGAGTGTAAACTTGTTTATGAATATTGTTCTCAAATTGAAACATCAGAACCATAGGAAATGTGTTAACACCTATTAGATCAGTGTCTTATCTTAGGGAAGGGAGTCAAATCATAATAAATTGAATTATAAGGTAAATTTAATTTCAAACAACTATGATCTTTGTGTAATTGCATTACAACACACCCATCAAATGCTCAAATTATATGACTACTTATCAAGTCCACTAAATATTCATACAAACTCATGTTTTAATCAATGTATTTTAACTGATTCATTAAATCAGGGCCAAAATTAAAACATAATTCACTACAAAGCACAATGAAAATTAATGAATGATCATTGATTAGGTTTTCATTAATAACTTGTATGAAATATTACATATGGAGAGACAATAGACTCAAAGGTTTACATTTCATTCAAACATGCTTGAAAACCATACAATTGATAAAACTTATTTACTTGACTCAAAACCTAACATATAGACTCAAAACATATTTTCTCTGTGTTATACATTTGCATTTTTAGATCCAAAATTCAAAAAGAGACCCGCACTAATGACCCTGAATTCCCTTTTATCAGAAACAACGGAGTGAAACAAGCTTTAGGCCAAAAGTACACATGTCACATTTTCATTTGATAACCTAAACCGATCATTCCATGAGGAATGGTTACAACAAACTAAAAGAATATTCTCATATGAGACAAAGATTACATTTTAGTTGATGGAGATTCCCATGCCTTTCAAAATTTAGTTCGTTGAAGAGAGTGTTCTTCAAACTATTGGAGCATCTTTATCTTCCTCTTCACCAAAAGACAAAAAGTGTGCAGAAGGAAAGAAAAACATGGATCAATATCCAAATCAACATCTAGCATTATACCAAGTCACCAATAGTCAACACTTACATGTCACATGTTGAACTGGGGGAAACATATCTTTTATTCATTGCAACTTCTAAGGCTAGACCTGCACTATACTTGACCATGTATATATGTTCTCCATCCCTGTGTCTATAACTCCAACTCATCAATAGCAATCTCCAGGTGTTGCAAATAGGAGCTCCATAATTTCTATTTCCAAACAGTCTTGGAACATTTCCCATCCTCTGTATGGCACATCAGCATCCTTGATAAAGTGTTGGTTTTCAAGTAACCTTTCTTTAATTCTAGGGCCATAAAATAGAGTTGTTCCCTTAGCCTTTTTGTTGGTTGAGGGTTTCAATTGGTCAATGATATCTTGGGAAAGAGATCTTGATGTGGTTTCAGAACAAGAAACTTGAGCCTTGGGAGCCATTAGTGATAGGTAGGTTCAAACTAATCTATGGTTTTGACACCAAGGAGGTTCAAAACCTAGTCCTTTTCTTAAAAACCTAGGGCATGATTCGAAGGTGGAATTTCAACAGGTTTGATAGAATTTCAAATTGACAAGAAATTCAAACCACTAAAGAGCAATTCAACAAAATGTGGAATATCTTGACAGCAAGATAAATTGAACATCTACCCTAATCCAAGGCAATTTAAAGGAAACATAGAGAAGAGTGTTTGATTTTTACTTACTACTCTTTTACTTGAAGAAAACCCTAGCTCTGACCGCCTTGAACTCTAGAATGCTCAATTCGATCTCCTGAATGCTTGAAAATTTGTTTGCAATCTTCAATTATATGAAAAACATTTTTTTATGTGCCTTTAGATCAGATTTGGGTAGGTTTGGATCTCATTTCCACCATTACTGATTACTCACATGAAGTAGAACAGCTCCCATAGCCACTTCTTCAATTTTTAATGTCAGTCGTTGATCACTTCTTGAGATGGCACGTTCAACAACTCAAATTGAGTCAACAAGGTTTGAATTGTTGAACTTTATATTTGATTTTCCCTTGGTGCATTTAAAAGAATAATAAAACTTTTATATTTGATTTGGTGCTTAAAATTGAACCAACAACTTGCACACTTCAATTTGGGAATAAAAAATTTACCAACAAATTACACATTTTAATTTGGTGTTTTTAAAAATTGAACCACATATTTGAATCCTTTGTGAAGTTAAAAAAAAATTATATGGTGTGTTTGGTAAGTGGGTGTGTGTGTATGCTCTTTTCTTGTGCCTAGATTGATCTTGGAAATCAAAAACACCATTCATTTACAATTTGTTTGTACACCTTGAGGTATATTGTTGTGTATGCTCTCCCCTCATGACTCCTACAAATGATCATGGGGACCAAAAGAAACACTATTTTCATTTATTTCAAAGTAGGAGACTTACTTGGGGGCCTCATCACCCCAAGTTCTGATCTCAAGATTGTTTCTCAACAAGCAATATAAAGTGTGGAGAATGAAAGTTGGACCCCAAGGAATAGATAGCATCCTTCAAGCCAAGCCACATGACCCTCGGTCAATTGAGACAAGGAGGTGATGAGTAGAGAGGAGACTCCTCTTGACTCGAGCATAACAAATGAGCTCTATATTCACGAAAAACCCCTACTATAAACTTGTAAAAATATAGAATCCTAAGAGTCATTTGTAAACTGTTAACTTAAATTGATTTAACATACAAGTATCAATTTTTGAAGTTACTCGCTATGTACTAACCTTTATTGAGGAAAAAAATATTTCCTGTTAGGATCTTTTCCTTTCAAGGTGAGAGGTGTCAAGGTGGTACATGACCTTGGCATACTCTAGTCACCCATTCTATGAACAGGCCTACTCTAAGATGATAATCTTGATCTACCACTAAATTAGGATGTGTATCTATTGTGTATCTTTATTGAAAATCTACCTGTGATACCAATTAGTGCGGTCTTGTTGAAGAAGACATGTGAAAATCTTCCAAACATCCTATTGAGTCAGTCCTACATGTTGTTTGTTATTTTCTATCACTTATCATATCAATTAAACACAAAATAAACTTCAAGAAAATCAAAACCCTAGGTCAAATTTGCAAAAATTCAACCTCTGAACAAAAGTGACACTTTTTACCGTCATAGTGTGAAACCTTTGTATGCAAATTGACACCTTTTTTTATCAAAACAATGCTTATGTTTGCATCTTGATGCCTTTGCACATCCCGACGCCTTTGTTTCAGACTAAAACTAAAATTTTGCATCTCGATGCCTATGATTCAACAATTTAACATTTTTTTTACATCTAGGTTCCTTTGCAAGTATTTTGATGCCTTTATAGAAAATGGTTTTATGCCTTTGACTATATCTCGATGCCTTTAACTATCAGTAGAAAATAAAAAACCTTAGTTCCTTCCAAATTCTAAATTTTGACTAGCAAACATTATAAAACTTGAAATTCATGTAGAATAAACCTTTAGTTGTCTTAATCATTCAAAACAACACCAAACCTACACATTTCCATCTTCATCCCACATCATTACTTCACCTTGAACTATTATAAACATCTTTAGTCATCACTAGATCAATTCAACCCCATCGCAAAGAGTAAACCAATCCATTTAAAATAAACAACCTAGAAACTAACATAGCTCACTTTTGGTTCAAATCTCTATCATCATCTCCTAGTTTAGCTTTTTACTTGAATTTTTTTCTTTCAAGTGCTTAGTTAAATTAGTGTCAAAACATTGTGACTTAACTTACTTTGGAGTCATTAGTCTACTCCCAAAGTTTGTGAATCTCATTATCATCATCCTTAGCTTGGACTCGATTGTCTAGTACAATCAAGAATAATCCCTAAACACATCTTAAACAAGATATTTTATCCAAATAAAACTTTGTCCCAAAAATTCAAGGTTTCTTTCCATCCATTCATCCAAACAACATTCATCATTGATCCAAAGAAGCTTAAGGTGTCTTTATTATCTTGATTTGAGGAAACTCAAATATCCCAACAAAAAATCTTCATACACTTTCAAAGTCCATATCTCCTAGGACAACTACAAGTTTTATGATCACATCTAGTTCTCAAAAGAAAATGAAGAAGAATCCTAGTGGCACGACTCTTCTCACTACCACAAGTGCTAGTGATCAATTGTATGGAATGCCTAACACCAATCCTAAAGGATATGAAATTATTTTTCCAAAAACAATACAACCCAACCTAGTTGAAGTTGAAATACTCCAAATAGAAGATATCACTAACAAGCCTAATGAATTTACTCATGAATATCTATTAGAGATGCACCAAGATCCATCTCTCACTTGAGCATTAGATGCCATGTTACGTGATGATCCAAATTAATACTTATTAAAACTCACACAAAGTGGTTTAAAACTTACCTCAAACTTTTATTTCAATAAACTTAGGGATCAAACAACCTTTTAAATTTTGGAGCAAGGAGCCATCCACAAGAAATTCAACCCTTGGTGCATCATAACATTGAACAATTATGAAATCCTTCTTCAACAAATGTACCAAGTAAACCCATGGTCCTTTACAAGGAGCAGATCAAACAAACTTTTCAAATCAATATAACAATCCACTATATAAGACTCAAGTTCAAGGTACTCCAACCAACCTAGGCTTACAAAATGCAAACAATCTACCACCATACACCAACCAACCAAATACAAACATACCAAATTCAAACATACAAGATCTAAATATACCAAATTTGAATTTGATGAACTATGGAAGCAATCATTTCACCACACCAGCCTCACAAAACATACATGTTCATCAAAAAACTACTAAATAATCACTTCAACCTCAATATCAACAACCCCCCAAACACCATTTCAACCTCAATATCAAAATCCCCCTCAACAACCACTTCAACCTCACCAACAACAACCACCTCCAAATCAACCTCAATATCAGCAACACCATCAAAAACCCCTCAACAAACTATCATCCCACAAAATATTCACCCACAACATCAATACATACCCACACCACAACAAAAAAAACATCACCAATACATTAATCCTCAAACAAATCCCACCCCACAACACCAACAAAACATGGCATACCAACAACAACTTCAAGCACAACAACAAATCCAAGCATAACAATAACAACTTTCCCAACAACAATTACAAGCTCAACAATAATTACATGCTCAACAACAATTGCAAGCTCAAAAATAGTTACTTGCACAACAACAAAAACAACAAGACATGTAATAAAACCCCCAAAAAAACATCATACCCCAACACCAATATGGACCTTACAATGCACCTCCTCTGCCCCCAAAATAATCTAGCATATCAAATGGGTATTTTACCTCAAGAAAATCTCCAATATCAAATGGGTCCAAAACCTCAACTTCCATATAATTCATACGACACAAACCCGTCCACATATCAAGATCCAAATCTATACAACACTTACAATCTACAACCAAACATTTCACCTATAGATATATCCTCACAAATTCAAATTTTGAAACAAAAGATTCAAGAGATACAACTGGGAAAGATGAAAAAATCATACATTTTTAAAGACTTATGTCCATACCCATTCGACAAAAGCATAACAATGTTATTGTTTCCCCCAAACTTTGAAATGTCAAAGTTTGATAAATATAAATGAAGTGGTAACCCTGAAGATCACATAAGAGAATTTTTAATAGCTTGCATGGAGGTATCATATAATGATTCATATCTAATGCACCTCTTTCCATTTAGTTTGGGTGGGAAAGCTATAGAATGGTTCTCACATATACCACTCAGTATTAAAACATTTCAAGAGATCATAGATCAATTTTTAGCTCATTTATCCTACAATATTGATGTTGAAATCACATTAGAATAACTATACACTCTATAATGAAACAAAGGAGTAGCCTTTTCCTTTTTCCTACAAAGATGGAGACACAAGGCAAGCAAGTGCAAATGGCTAATACCCAAAAAACAATAAGTAGAGATCATTGCATGTAATAGAAACACCGGTCTCACCTTCCAATTATGAATGCAATGTGTAACAACCTTTGAAGAACTCATTTCTAAAGGGATTAACATTGAGAGAGAACTCATCGCTAAAGGAGCGGTGCAAATCTCTAAGGACAATTACCAACTGTCTAGTTCAAGTGGCAAACCCAATATATGAGCCAAAAATAAGAATGTAACTAACGATAGTGTGGTAGATGCAAAATTTGTGATAAATGTTCTGTCTCAATCAAACACGCAACAACAGAATCAATGAAATGTCTAAAACACTAATCCACCAAGGGGACAACCACTATTAAGACAAAAGAATCATCCACCAAGGTGCAAATAAACTCCATTGGGAGAACCTATTGAATCGATCTTGTGTAAGTTAATTCAAACTAACTTAATTAAACTTCCTAAATTCAGACAGTATGAAGAGCCACAATTCAAACCTTCATGGTACAATGAGAATGACTACTGTGAATATCATAGCACCAAAGGGTAGAAGACTTCAAACTATATGAAACTCAAAAACATTATCCAAGACCTAATTGATCACAGTGAAGTCAACATCGACCAACGACCTAGTACTTCCAGAAACAATGACTTAGGAGTATACAAGAATCCTATTCCAGACCATGGTAATGAAATAACATTGGAAAAGCTAAAACCTACAATAATTTTAATCTCAACTACGACAATGTTGTGGGCAATATACAGTGTGATGACAATCATATATCCATTGTCACTATCCAGGGACCAAATCTTGAGTGTGGATTCACAATAACAAAGAGGGAAAGTTACCATTCAAGGAGCCCCTACAACAATAAGAGGTCCATCAAAATCCAATCCTACATATTATATATTAATTGAACACCTCAAGAAGACACCAACCTAAATATCCATTCTAGAGCTCTTGAGAATTTCACTTGCACATAAATAAATTTTGGATAAATATCTCTTGTCTTCATCTGTACCAAATGACATAGACACTTATCAGTTCCAAGCCATGGTGGGGCACATTTTATCTACACACTACCTAGTATTCACTGAGAAAGATCTTCCATTCTAATCATTTCATAATTGAACATTACACATTAAAGTATATGTTCACAAACACAAAGTGAAAAGAGTCTTGATAGATGGAGGTGTGGGCTTGAACATTTGTACCCTTCATCTAGTCAAACACTTGGGTTACTTGAGGAAGTAATTGAAATAGTAAAAGGTATCTCCATCAGGGCCTATGATGATAATGAATGAGATTTAGAGGGAACAAACAAGCTACCTATACAAGTGGGTCCAACAATTGCAGAGACAACATGCCAAGTCTTAGACCTTGACTTTCCATATAAAATCCTTTTTGGCTTCCCATGGATCCATGCCATGTAGGCTATAGAATCTACCTATCATCAGTACATAAAATTTCCATATAATGAGAAATAAGTTACCATCCATGGTGACCCTAAACCTTTTTACTTTTATAAAAGTATGGAAGAGAAATATCACAAATTGCTACAAGTTCCAAATAACAATGTAGCTCCACTTTCATCCTCCTATGTTCATCCAACAACACTTTCTTCTATATCAAAGACACAACAAACAATCCTTGAGATCAAAGTGTAGATATAAGATAATGGTTATGGTGACTACAACCTCAAAGAAACATTCTATGCGGTAAAACAACCACTTTCCCCCAAATCATATGGTAAACCCCGCCATATTGAGAAAGTGACTAAAATCCTCAAATTTAAACCAACTATCTTCACAAGATGGGGAGAATTAAATGCAGAGGTCATAGAAAAAGGGGATATTTCTAAATGGTATACCAAGAAGAACAAGAGGAACCTCCTCTTCCTATGGATACATATAGTAAAGGTTATCTATTGATAAAAAATAGGGCTACACACATATTGGTGGGCTTAGTGTAAAGTAACAAGGTATGTGTGAACCCATAATCCTAGAGAAGTGACCAAAGAACAAAGGTCTTGCTCGAACAAAAATGTGATCCCTCTTGTTGAGGATATCTTAAATGAGGAGGTTGAAGCTTCTTCTTGGTCTAACCCATCTGATGATGAAAATATTGATAACTTACCCATGTGTATTATGTATCTATTCAAAAATGCCTCAATATACACTATTACTACTACATCCTTCACATCCCCCATCCAAGACAATAATCTTGAACTTATATATCCTCAACTCATAGACTAGGACCAACAACAAGCGTTGGTTCTTGATTCATTCAAAAATGATGAGGCTATCATAGAATTCATGGGGCTTAGAGATGACATTCCTTTTAGATATCATAAAGTAGGTTTTTAAATTGAACTTGACACCCAATCATACTCTGGGGACACAATTGAATCCTTCAGTCATAAAACGACATAATCTAGCAACTTTCTTAAAGGAAAGAAAATTCAACTTTTCTTGGTCCTATGCAGACATGCCAAGATTGGATACTTCATTAGTCATGAATCACTTGAAAGTACATCCAAATGCAAAACCAGTGAAATAAAACCTAAGGAAAATGCATCCACAAATACCACTCTTGATCAAGGTTGAATTGCAGAAGTTGCTCAATGTAGGTTCCATAAGACCTATTGATTATCCAAAGTTTCAAACATGGTACTAGTGTCAAAACCTATTGGAGGCATCCAGATATGCATGGTGTATAAATGGGTAAATTTCAGGTTAGATTAGCATATAAAAGCATAAATATTAAAACCCAAAGAACTATCGAGTACAATGAAAGAAAATACAAGAAGGATTATACCAGTTATTCCTTGAAGCCTCCATGATTCATCTCCATAGCACCTTCTAGATCACAACAATTGTATGATTATTGCCCTCAGATTTGTGTATGTGAGCAAATGACTATGACTATGTCCTATGCAAGTTTTGAAGGATTTGAATGACAAAATGCCTATGAAAAATGACAAATGACTATTCCTATGACAAGTAATCAAATTCAATAAACTAAATGCAAAGTAAATTCTAAGTATAAAATGTCTATAATCATGAAGTGGTGCCAAAATATGAGCAAAATTGACATTTTATAGAAAAATACAATTTTAGACAGATGGACGAGATTGAAAGATGACAAAGCCTAAAATTAGTGGACGAGATTTCATGTGGCAATCCCTAATCAGGGTTAGGGAAAAATCATTAAATTAGTGGTTGAGAAGTCATTTGAGAAAATTGAATCTGTGGTCAAGAATAAATGTGATGATTAGTCAAAAAGATAACGATTTTTGAAAATCAAGAAGCTAAAGACTGCTTGATTTGTAAGATTCAAAAAATCTATAAGATAAGAGTTGAATTAAAAAGTAGATATGGAAAATCAAGAATTTGCTCAATTACTTGATTTATGGAAGAAGATTACCATTTTGAATTAAGTTAATTCAAAATATGGATTTTGTGTGACAATAAATAATCATTTTTTAGATTATTTACTAAAATGAAGTGACAGTTAAGAATGTGAGATCATTTTAAATAATTCATTTATTTAAAATGAGGGAAATGTTAAATTAGGTAATTAAATAATTAAAGATAATTACTTAATTTAGAGGATTATGACCGATAATTAAATTAATTCATTCATTCATTTAATTATGAGAATTAGTGACATACTAAATAAATAAATAAAATTCATTTATTTAATAATTGGGAAGACATAAGGAATTAAATAAATTAAAAAATTTATTTAATTGTAAGAAGATAATAGACCATTAATGACGTATCGAATAAATAAATAAAATTTATTTATTTAATAATCATGAAGGATAAAAGAAATATGAATTAATTAAATAATTTTAATTAATAGTTGAATGTGGACCAAGGACATAATTAAATGTCATAATTATGCTAGGACGAAAGTGGTAAAATAGAACTTGCAGGCCTAGGTCATTTTTATGTGTCTACACATAGATTTTAGAGACTTGAATAAAGCATGTCCTAAACATGACTTTCCATTTCCAAACATAGATATCATTGTGGATCTAATAGTTAGGGATGATATGTTACCTCTCATGGATGGATTTTTCAGGATACAATCAAATAATGATATCTAAGGAAGACCAATATAAAACTGTATTTAAATGTCTATGGGGAACCTATTGTTGGAACATCATGTCATTTGGTCTAAAAAATGTTGGAGCTACATATCAAAGAGCGATGACAACTATCTTCCATGACATGTTTCACAAGATATTGGAAGATTATGTGGATGGAATATGTTAGTGTAATTAATATTTAATTACACTTGCATAACTTTACTTAGGTAATATTTAATTCCTAGGTTTATTATTCTCATCCTTATCTTGTTGAGTTATCTTGTTGCTCAAGATAAGATTAGGGTTATGCATCTTTTCTTTTATAAAGCAAATCATATCTTGTAATTAAGAATTCTTGAATAATAATATTTTGCACATCTTTTGCAAAGCTCTTGATTTTTCTAATTTTCTCTTTTTGTGGAAGGATTTTCTGGTTTGCATCTCAGATCTTGGTTTCTAACATGGTATTAGAGCCTTGATTTGCAGCCCCATCTCAGATTTTTGAGAAAATCATTGCAAAGTTGTTTGGGATTCCTTGAGGGTTTCATACCTTGAGATTGTCTCTCTATTTGGGTGCTCTTGCATGGTCACTTTTGGTGCACGTTGGAGGAAATCTAAGCCCATTTTCGAGTTCAAGGTTGTCAAAAAATTCAAGATCAACTTTTGTTTCGCCTAAATTCAACATTTTATGCCAAAGTTATGAGGGCTTGAAGATTTGCCAGATCTAGGAGTTGCAAAGCTTCTGGTGCATTTTCAAGCAGATTAGACCTTGCCATCAGATCCAGAGCATCTGAGAGACAAAAATTGACCTATAATATGCCCTATTTTGGCATCAATTGTTCATGAGGCAAAAAAAAATTATCTAGCGGGTCGTATGACCCGCCAAGTACAGGGTACGATTTATTTTGCAAAATAAAAAAAATTCAAAAAAAATCTGCATGACTATATAAAAAAATTGAGCTTTATAAAAAAGATTTTGGGCCTTTTACATAAATTGTGGGGTTGTGCAAAAATATTTTCGGTACCCGCAGTACCTACGTCTACAAGTTGCGGGTCTCGTACCTTGCACAGGCCCCTTAGGCCGTGGGACCCTTGTTGTCGGCGGTGGCTTCAAAGCCTTACAGCAGTCATTCTACCACCGGTCCGACCATGTCTTTGGCCTCTTTTCCACTTGTCAGTCAGTGCCTTCCTCCTCCACCATCAGAAGCAACAACTCCATCGCACCCCCCAGTTCATTGGCCCCCAGTCATATCACTTGCCCCGGGGGGGTGGCTCCCTAGTCAATGGCGCCAGGAGCGGTGCCACCTCTACTCAACCTGCCTGCCACCCACCTGGTCACGGGTTCTTTTTTTTCCTTTTTGGAAACTCCGGTCACATGGAAGACCAACCGCTAGCGCCTAGGGGCTAGATTTGTGTGCCCATTTAGCCTTGATGTACCCTAAAGTGCCTCTTTATAGCCCTTTTTTTCATTTTATCATAACTTTTGATCCCAGAGGTGAATTTTTTGAAACGAGATATCGCCGGAAAGGTGGCGAGCCCAATTTTCTGATGGTGTATTTTGTTTCATATATTTTTTTGTTTGATGGGATTTTTTTCCTGTTGAAGTTAGATGTTCAGATTTTGCTTCGGAGGGCATATCTTTTGAATCGGTGATCCTTTTTTTGTCATTCTTGCAGCGTTGGAAAGTTGGTTATGTCCTCTACATAGATATAAGGTCTATTTTTATTTTTTGTTTATTCACATTAGCATTCTCTCCTTTTACAATCGTTCGGTTATTGTAATAAATGAACTGAGATAAAGTTCCATCAGGGGGTTTCTTACATAATAATCTGATTAGAGTGTGCATGCACTTTGATCTTCATCTTGTTTTGATGGAAAATCACATTGGTTATCTGGTTTCCTAGTTTCTTTTGGCCACATCTTGTCATAGCTTGACACATATCAGATTCACATCGGTTCACACTTTAGATTGAGAGTTTACGGTTATTGATTTGCATTGGTTCAGATCCTTCTCAGTTTGAGGGCCATGTTTTTATGGTTAATGTTCCAAAGTCTTTATGGTACTTGTTCCCATGGAAGATTTTTAGTCACAGTTTGGCATCGGCATCAAGATACACAGCTTCCAAATTCTATCATCATCTCATCTACCGTTGCTTCACAGATTCCAAGGTTATTCCAGTTTGTGAGTTTTCCAGTGTTTTATGGCATCAGGTCTGCTGTCACATCATTATGATTCCATTTTTGGTTTCAGTTGTAAATAGAAGTATCTTTCCTTGCTTGTCAGATTGTGGTTCCAGTGTTACTCCACAGTGTTCTTCTAGTGCTTCTTTGCAACAGTCATCTCATTGTAGGGGGGTTTTGTCCCACTAGGTTTTCCTTCTCTACCTCATTATTGCATTTGTACTTGGGTACCTGATCAGGCCTTGTTGCTAATACCCATTCATGATTTCTTGCATTCATCTTAGTTCTTATGTGCATGCTTTTTTAGTCTCCCTATGTTGCACTTATGGGGGGGTGTTAGTGTAATTAATATTTAATTACACTTGCATAACTTTACTTAGGTCATATTTAATTCCTAGGTTTATTATGCTCATCCTTATCTTGTTGATCTATCTTGTTGTTCAAGATAAGATTAGGGTTATGCATCTTTTCTTTTATAAAGCAAATCATATCTTGTAATTAAGAATTCCTGAATAATAATATTTTGTACATCTTTTGCAAAGCTCTTGCTTTTTCCGATTTTCTCTTTCTGTGGAAAGCTTTTCTGGTTTGCATCTTAGATCTTGGATTCTAATAGAATACTTTCAAAATCAATCACAAGGAAAGGAAATTTAAAATTCTTAGCTCAAATCTTCGATAGGCTCGAAAAATATCAAGTAAGATTGAATCTAAAGAAATGTGTCATTGGAGTCACTTCATGGAAACTTTTGGGATACATTATGTAGTGTAGAAAAATGTACTCCTTTACATTTTCACACTATGTTTGCATCCCCTTAATTAATTGGGCTTAATTAAGCTTCTAATTGCCTAAATTATGCATTCCTAAGCCTTATTATTCTCATTTTTTGAAAGGGAAACTTATATTAAACAAATACTAACACTAATTTCAACACCTTGGAAATTGTGTGACCTAGATTTAGGTTCCAGGACTGATTCTCCCAAGGGTGAATGAGTCCTCCTTAAGTGTGAAGACCTAATTTTTAATATGTTTTTGGTGGCATTTTAATAATTCAAATTCAAGTTTCAAATGTAATCTTTTGGAATCTAATTTTTGAGAAATTAGATAAACACCTATAAATACATAGTTATTTTATCAATTCAAATCTAAGGAGAATTATCTAGCATTAAGGAAATTTTCACAAGAGAAAATATTATTTTCAAGAGCATTGAAGAGCAGATTTATCAGTCATCTACAACAACAATCAGGATCATATCAGTATGTCAAAGTTCATGTTTGTTCATATTATGTTTTGGAAATAAAATTGTGATGTAGGTTTCAAACATTCAAGAATAAAATCAATCATTTAATCCAATTCAAGCAAGATCCAACCCTTAGAGAGATGTGTTAGAATTTAGTCCTCTAAGGGAAGCCATTAAGGGTTTGGTGATTTGTGACATAGCATTGTTCATTCATCAAATTTTTACCATTTTTTCATTTTTTCATTATCAAGGTTTAATTACCAAACTAGGGTTTGACCAAGGAAAACCCCTATTCACCCAAAAACAAACATTTTTCCCTCTTTGTATGTGCAAAGTTGTAGGTGAAGAAGGACTAAATTTGGATCAAAAGAGCAATTTTGCAAAGTTGTCATAGTTTTCATCAAAGTTATCAAGCCACAAAAACTCACCTACAAAATTTATTTTTGACCTTCTGACAATGGAATCTAGAGAAATTAGGAGCTAAGATTTGGGATCATAGGATTGTGGAATCATATTTTGGACCCATGTACAGAGACCCATTCACCCTAAGGTGAATATGTCCTTTAGTAGTGTTCCGAACCCACTTTTGGTGCTAGGTACATATCATTCTACCCTTCCTAGATCTACCTAAAAGTTATTGTTTTTGTTTGTGTTATCCTTATTTTCTACATTTCAAGTTTTGCATCATATAATTGAGTTCATTAAGTATTTTATTTTTATCTCCCAAAAGTGCATTTTAGTCATATGTGTCATTAAGAAACAACAAATTCCCATTCCCATATAGTTGACTCACCTCAAGGTTGAAAGTCAATTATGTCCTTGGGAGATCTTTGTTTCTAATTAAACTAGGAAAAGTGAGGGTGTCCTAGGTCATCATTTCATTTAGGTGAACCAACATCACCCCCTATCCCATTTTCCTTTGTTTCATTCTCGTGAACCTGACATTCTTACACTATAAGCTTTTTGATTTGGTAATCCTTCAAAACCCTAGATCTAGGATTTTTATTAGTTTGCATTGAATCTCATTTAGGTTTTTTTTAAATTACATTAGTTTGCATTTCATTTAGGGTTTTAAAACTGCATTTTACATCCTTTAAAATCTTAAAAATCCAAAATATTGTATACATATTGCATTCATTTTACATAGTGTTATGCATATTAGTGTCTTTTAGTCATTTACATCATAAAATTCAAACAAAATTGCATCTAAAAGGTTATCATTTTGCTTGTTGTTTGTCATCAAATTGCATTTACATTTAATCATAAAAATTTGGAAATCTACAACTGAAGTTATTTGTTTGCAACCTAGAACAACAACCTTAAACATCAACTCAGAAACTCATAACTTAATTTTTCAAACCCTTGTGCAAGACCCATTCACCGTAGGGTGAATCTATCCTTATACAAGTCATTTTTCAAAAATTTGGGGCATCAATCCACCTCTATTTGCTTTATTTTTGGTTTTTTGTAGATCTCAGTTTCAGTTTCTAGAATTGTAGTTTTATGAAATTGTTTGCATTCAAGTTAATTGGTCAAAACAAGTGCATGGTTCAAACATAAAATTTCCATTCAAAATTAATCATTTCAATCTCCTACATTCAAAAATAAAAAAATTATTGCATGTCATAACTGAATATTGCAATATTTTTTTACATACTTGCATTGTGCTTCCTATTTGTTTATCTTTGCTACATTTGTTTAGTGCTTTTTTTTCCATTTTTGGTACACTTTTGGTTTGGTGAAACTTGTATGAGTATTACAACCTAGTGTCCTATTGCTAATACTTCAGTGAAACATTGTTTGAGACTCATGGCATTCCGTGCTGGTACATCCACTATGGATCTTGGGTTTTCTAACTCTTTCACTCATAGTGTTGACACTAGTCAACCCATGTTGAAATCTAAACCTAAAATAACATGTCTTATGACCTCCAATCCCATTGATATTGAAAACATTGTTGTTCATGTTCCTCAAGAAAACCTACAAAAAATGGATAAAGCCTTATAAAAGCTTCAAACATTTGTGAGTGTTGAATATATTATCGGTATTGTGGTTCCTATGATAGATAATATGAGAAGAATGCTTGATAATGAATTGGGAATAGAAATTGTGTGAAGCTTAGCTCATATTATTGACAATCATGTTCCTACAGTGGCTAGTTATGCTCAAAATTTGGGATACACTCAAAGTCAAGGTGGAAATAAAATTCCTCCCCTATAACTATGGCCTCTATTCTTACATACACTTATTCAGCTGTTACTAAAACAAGACAAAAAACTAGCAACGTCAATCCAACTTTGGGTATGTCCACTAAGAATCCTTTTAGCATTGTGAATTCAAACATCATATCTCCTAACCCATAACCTCTCCCAAACTTGCAATTCACTTGTCCTCCCAACACATATACACCTCCACCTTATTCACCTCCATCTCAAAACACAACCAATGATTCCATCCTCAACCAACTTTTGCAAAATGTGTCATCCCTCCAACAATAAATTTCCATATTAAACAAAAATCAAAATGGTCGACCTTCACAATATGTCAAATACAACCCATTATCATTGGAGATATTGAAAGCACAAATGGCACAAGGCATAGAGATTCCTAGATTTGAGAAATATGGTGGTAAAGGAGATCCTAGCAACCATGTCTCAGCATATACAACCTTATGTAGTGACTTCATCTTTGAATACAAGCTCTTGGCTAAGATTTTTCCTAGATCCTTGAAAGACATAGCCTTGGAATGGTTTTGCTCCCTACCAAACAATTCAATTAGTTAATTCAATGAACTTTTTGATGCCTTCCTCAACCATTTTCAGGTTCATATTGGTCCCAAGATGGCCTTACTCGATTTAATGCAATGTAAACAAAACAAATATGGAAAGGTCACCAATTTCATAGCACAATACCAATTGCTTTACTCACAAATTAACATTAAGATTCCTGATGTCAATCTTCAAAGAATGTTCATCAAAAACTTGCAAACGAATATTCAAGATAAGCTTGGGATGATGATATTCCCTTCCTTTTGTAACATTCTCATTGTTCTACCTAGTAATTTTACTATGTTTTACCCACAAGTGAACAATGTATGCATGTAACATTAAGAGTAATAAAAAAATTATTTTCTTTTGAATAATAAATTCACATTTGAAACATAACCATTTCAAACTTTACCATTGCATAATAAAGAATCATTTCATTAATATAAGTAATGATTTTACATTACATAATTTCAATATGACATTTCACTTTTATAATTTCTATGGAGATTGATCAAGATTACATACATAGCTTCAACAAGCTTACTAAAATAGAAAATACAAATTGTCCAAAATATCCTCCTCAAATATTGGCCACCAATTGCATGAGGAGAAGCATCACTCAAGCACTTTTCTGCCAACCACAAACTCATTGTGGTCCCCCACTCATCTACCAAACTGGTAAAATGGCCCTACCCTTCAATGAAGAGATTGGTTTGGTAACCTCATAATCCTAGCCTTTTCTAAGCATGGTGTTGTGCCCTACATATATAGAGCTACCATATAGTGTCTACTATCTACATGTATGACAATCCCTACCTAGTATGTAAACTCGGATCATAGTGAACTGATAGTGTAAACAGTGGCTATTTACACTACTTTGACAAAAGAATTCATCACCCAATACTTCGAGTGAGAGTCATCTATCCACCCACCTTCCTAACTCAATTTGGTTTTGACCATTCATACTCTATACATAGGTTACCCCCTTTCTCATGGATTATTCTAACCCCAAGAATAACCAACTAATAACTTATATTAAAATGGCATTGCTACTAAAGTAAATCAAGCAAATTCTTATTTCATGTTACATACGAATAGTATTGACAACCTACATATAGTATTGATAAACTACGTATAGTATAAATAGAACATGATCATATAAATTCCAATATAGGATGTATATCTATGTAAGTATAAACCAAATTGAAAGGTTTCACAAATACGAGAATAACCAAGCATCATAACACACATTTAAATCATTCCTTTACAAACAAAGCAACCACATATAATTAACCTTTCTAGTATAAATAACAAAGGAATAGAAATCAACATGCCTATATAAAAGCTCCAACTGATCAAACTTGCTACTTCCTCTAATATCAACCCAATTCCCAATTCTAGCCTCTTACCAATTCTCTTAGTAATTACCAATGCAAAATAACAAAGCAACTCACTAACTCTCAAGCTCTCTAACTCACTTGCACAAAAAATACAATAGAATAGCAATGGAGAAATTAGAATGAAAATTATTTAACAAATGGTAGACAAAGAACCTCTATATATACTAAAATTTGAGCATCCAAAGGCTATAAACAAGCTAATAATTCTACCACCTTTCTACTCCCATGCAACGACTCAGCTAATTAACCCTTAGATTTGCAACACATGGCAATCCTCTATGACTACCCTCTTATATTGTTGTCTACTTTACATTGACTGGGTTTATGCATATCTAATGGTTTAAGACTTCTTATTTGCTTCCACATTCTACAAATTCAGCACCACATATTCATTTTTTAGCACCCCAATCAATAGCACAGTCAAAGACTTTATTCCATTCATTCAAATCTGCATTCATTCTTTTTCCAACGTAAAAATCATTTTCCTATTATCTTGTGTGGCTTAGTAAGTCTTTGTTGACTTATTCTAAATTTGATTTATGTGCAATTATAAAATTAGCAATGCATATGAGGCAATGCTATAATGTGCATAAGCATTATTTAAAGTGCTTTATACTTTTGTGGTATAACAATGTGCTTTATATATTTCAAACACTTAACATTATATATATGTGTGTGTGTGTGTATAACATATCTTTAATATATATATATATACTCTCAAGATTATCAAATGCATCAACTTCCAATTAATAAATATATAAACATATATCAAAATAACAATCATATATATACACAAATATATATATGTATATATTTTATTATATACATATGTATTAATATATATATTATGTATATACATAACATTATTTTAATATCTTTATATAAACACACATACTCTCATTTACATTGATCAACATATATACACTAAGTGTATAAATACATATATATATGTCACCTCCGTCTAATCAATAATCCCATGCATATGGGTAGTTCGTCCATGAGCATGTGTAGATACATCTACCTATGTATACTCATGCATGTATTTACTCATATGTATGAGTTTATCATAAACACATACATATATACATATATACATTTTATGTATATATCTGTGTGAATCCTTTTCTTAGTACCTGCAAAACAACATGAATAAACTAATTAGACAAGGAATTACAAGCTAAAAGAAGGATTCCCCATAAAACCCATTTGAAAACTCAAAATAGGAAAGAAAATAAGCAAGAATACAATGAAATTGATAAACCAAAGATTAAATCCTAATTTAAATAAAAAACACTTGATCCCATGGGGGAATTGGTGCCAATTTGATGTGAAAATTGGCCCTTTCCCAATTCCTATGATGCAAGATTCAAATGTTGAAGAGATTGTTGATTCACTTTTGATGAAATGATGAGAACTCCAAGCCAAATCTACAAAAAAGCCTAGCTAAGAATTCAAATGATGGATGGTAATGGCTAAGTATTTTAGCATAGTAACTTTGTTTGGATTATGGATGATAAAATGAGGAGAGGAGCTCTTCATTTATAGGATTTCAAGATGGATGAATGTCCAAATTTGAGCAATGTGGGAATAACATTCATCTAATGATATGGTGCCACTTGTCAAGCTATGAATGGATGATGGTTATGCAAGATTTGGGGTTTGTGCCAATAAATGCCAATATTTGAAATTCAAATTTTTTGAAATGACATGTAAGAGGGAAGGGAAAATGCAATAAATGCCACTTGGATCAAGGCAAAGGACATGTAAGAGGTCTTAAATGCCTTGTTGGATGTACATGTTGACTTGGAATTTTTGAATTCAAATTGAGAGAATATTCCAAAAGATGCCATGTGAGGAAAATAGAGATATAATAAATGAATTAAATCTATTTTTATGTGCAACTTGCATTATCTAGAGGATGTGACATGAGATTAGATTAAATTAATCAAGGGTTAATTAATTTAATGGGAGATTTGATGATGTGACTTATTTGACTTAGATTTATGGATTTATTTAAATCAGATAAGAGAGGAATATGATAAGAGGCTAATTAAATAAAAAATTGATTTATTTAATTAAAAGGGATGGTGTTAGATTAAATCAAATAAGGTTTTTATTTATTTATTTAATGGATAGACTTTAGAGATTTAATCAAATAAATTGATTATTTAATTAAATAGGGATAATTAGATCAGATGGATTGATTTAATTAACAAAAGAGATTGACTTAATTAGATAAAATGATTTATTTAATTAAGAGATGAATATTGATGAATTTAATCAGATAGGGGAATTTTATTAAATGGTTAGACCGAGGGATGATTTAGGAAGAAACGATGTTAGTAAGTCAGGATCAGATGCATGATGTCAATTAGTATATTTTCAATGTCTACAATATCTCTTCAATATAAATATGAACACACAAGGAAGGACTTTCAGTCGACATAAAGACTTAATCGCATTACTCAATCAAAACATTCATAGAACAAGATCATAACCCAATATAAACATTCACAACCAAAATTGAAGATCACTTACCATTTACTTGAATTGACTTGACTCAATCTTAGACCAACTAGGGTGTGAGTGTGTGTAAGCTCAGTTAGGCTCATTAAGGGTTACTAGACCAATTTCTTCTCTTGAGTGATACTTCCCCTCTCTTTTAGAGGTTTGAACTTGTTCCTGCATTCATCTTAGTACATCATAATAGTAGTTAGTTGCTAACAATACAATCATTTGCATCATATATTTCATCATTAGAATCATTAAAAACATCAAATTGAATCAAAAATTCATTCATCATGTTTCCATCAAGATTCATATATTAAACCATTTTAACCAAACAAGGTAATAGTAAATAGGTAATAACACACAGGGTGTAACACCTTCACTCACTTGTGCATGACCCTCCATGACTATCGAAATTCGATTAGTCAACATGAAGTGAAAAATTCCTCCAACCATCCTAAAAAATCTGAATTTGTGCGTCATAATCACTTATAACCATTCAAGAAACAAAATAAGGGCTTTATACCAATAAATCCGCCTCAAACAAATCAACAAGTTCAATCTCAAGTGGCCGCTATAAAAACAACAAATCCATATCAATTCAGGGACAAGAATAGAAAATTTACTCCATTACCCAATACCCTTCACTCCATTTTTCAACTCTTGGGTAAGAACCTAATTACCTTTCCTCCTATTAGAACCCCTGATCCTACTAAGCCTTTACCCCTAAACTATAATCCAAATGCATTTTTCCATTATCACTGACAAAATAGACATGATACAAAATAATGTGTGCATCTTAAAAATATTGTGCAATACCTCATTGATTCTAATCACATCCAGATTGGTGGTGTTAATGATCAAGGAAATAAGTTTGTTACCCCACCCAACCAAAATTTTCAAATCTTTACCAAACCAACACCAAATCATAACATCTCATTTGTTAAAGCTAGTGACACCAAGAATGATGTGATGAATGTTGACGATATTCAAGTCATGACTAATGATAACATGAGTGATAATGGGGATGATATACACACTATGATCAACCTCATTGGCATTCAACCTTGTAAGGGCCAAACCAACATGTCTCTTAACATTGCTTTCTTACAAAATGACATAATTAAACATGCAGCTGATGGACCTCTTTACATAGCCAAAATAATCAATGACAAGCCTACCAATGGGATATTAATTGATCCCATGTGTGTAGAGAATGTGATCACTGAGGGATTATTGTTTGTGCATGAAATTTATCAAGACCCTTATGAATAATTGAAAGCATGGATCAAAACACTTAATGGTTTTTCTTTCCCTACGATAGGTTCAATCACTCTCCCCTTAAAAGCTGAACCGAAGCAATTAAATGTCTCATTTTCCATCATCTTGGAATCAAACCAATTCCATGTGAAGCTAGGCTATCCATGGATACACTCCATGGATATCGTCTCATCAATAGTGCATAAATGCTTAAAATTTCCATTTGGAAATGAAATTTTCACTATGCGTCATAGTAGTTTAAATATTATGTCTTTCCATGGAAATTTCTCATTGGATTTATTTTGGCCCGAACTATGGAACCTATTAAGCCTCGTGAGGACTTCTTTTTCAAATATTATCAAAATTTCAGGGCAAAGCACATAGCAAAATTATCTCTTAGCAATATTCCTCAACCCATGCTTGAGTCTCCTAACATTGATGAAACCATGATTGAACCAAAAGCCCTTTTGAGTAACCAAGACAAATGCATGAAAAATCCTCCACCTATTTTCTATAAGAGACCATGAAACAACCATACAATTCTTGTTGTGCCTCCTAAGATCAAACAAGTTTATAAACTTAAAGAGAAAGTGGTTGACCAACCCTCAATGGTTCCTTTTGTTCCTCCCTTGCAAGAAGAAAAGATACATATGGTTGATAAACCTACTCCTACACAATCAAAACTTGAAAATTGTGTAAAAAGGAATAGAAATGCTAAAGAGTGTAGGCGTAGACAACATGTTATTGCTTGTAAGTTAAAAGAAGAGAACAAATTAGAAAACCAAGATCAAAACATAACTCAAACAAAGCATGATGATGCTCTACCTTCACCACAACAACAAACACATGAAACCTCTATGGACATTATCATTAGACCTCCTGTTGTGATTAACTTGGATGATGATGATGAGATTGCTAAGATTGATGAGGAAGTGCATAATTAGTTGAATTTTTTATTTTCCTCTTCTGTGACCTTATACAAGAACAAGTTTGATGATCCTCCTAACAAGAGTGCATCACCATGTGTTAAACCTAGTTATTGTCCTAGTATGACACTCACTATTGCCCCTTTGGCTAGTAATTCGCCTTCTATATATGATGAACAAGATTGGGGTGTGGATGACTTGATTTAGGTTAGATCATATTTGTCATACTAGCTTTAAGTCTATTCATGTTCTTTATGTGATTGCATTGTGTAATGTAATCCCTTGTATTGTGTTGCTTGGTGTGTCTTTATGTTTGTGAGCTTACATTGGATGACCTTTGTCACTCTATTGGTTCAAGGATATAAAGGAAGCGAATTTGTTGTGACATTCTTCTATTTGTATCTTCATTCTTATATCTATTGTAACCATTGTCTTTTTCATTTGTCTTGTATTTCATTTTAGGGATGACACAAAGATTTCAAGCATTTAGGTCACTTCCATTTGTCTATGTTTCATTCTTCCTGTGTGATCATTGTTCCATGAATTATTTGGGGGATGATGACGGTTCTGAGCTCAATTATATCACTGTAGAAAATACATATAATGACCCCAAATCCATGGATCCCTTATGTGTTAGGAGTGTATATGGGGAGCAACCTCTTTTTCATGATGTGGCTTTATTTGGAAACATATCATTGAAATAGGGCTTTCCAAATAAGCTCTCATGTCTCTTTCATATATTTGCATTTATCATGATCTAACTTAAAGTAATTGCTCACAACATGGTTTTTAGTAATTTCTTTAAAGTGGAAGGTATTATGTCTCCCACTTGTTGGTTGCTTGATGACATGACCTTGTTAAAAGTGTGATCTTCTTCTTTCATTTGATGTTTCTTCTTGTTGGTGACATTGGGATTGATTTCCTTCAAGAGTGTGACCTTTCTTGACATATGGCATTCCTCTTAGTGGTAATGCTATGGCTTACATTCCCTAAGGTGCAAATCTTTTATCTCTCAACTAGTCCTCTCTTGATGGTGATATCAAGTGTGATGTTCCTTAAAGTGAGACCTTTCATGAACTAAGCAAAACCCCTTTGACTATCATAAATAAAATTATTGTCCACCAAGCATAACACAACTTGCTTTGTGGTGCCTTTATCTCATGAGTGTCTAGCATAATGCAGCTTGCTAGCCTTGTGATTGGTGTATGTGGCACCTTATCAAAGTTATCAAGGAGTATAAATTTGGCATGGTTATGGGTACACACCTGGTGTATATCAGACAACACCAAACCATTGTGTGTTTCTTATATTGCCTTAGGGATCACCTAGTGTATATCAAACTGCACTAGCTTATGTGAGCATATCATTGGACAAATAACCTAGGCATGATCCATATCATTTGGAAAAAATATTGAAACTTGATCCATTTTTCTTCTTTATCTTTGCATTAATTTTGACATTGCATGATGTGGTATCTTGTGTCGCTACTGCATTCATGTGTCTCTTTTTGACTTTATTGGTTTGTCATGGGATCTTTATTCCTAGGGGCTTGATCACCCTCCTCAATTCTTGTCATCATTCTAACAATTATAAAAATTAGACCTCATTTGACTTGTTTTTCTAATTTGGTATGAGTTTGAGAGTTGCATCATACTCTCACTAAAGTGGGAGCTAAATGTAGTGTAGAAAAATGTACTCCTTTATATTTTCACACTATGTTTGCATCCCCTTAATTAATTGGAATTAATTAAGCTTCTAATTTCCTAAATAATGCATTCCAAAGCCTTATTATTCTCGTTTTCTAGAAGGGAAACTTATATTAAACAATTTCCATTATTAATTTAAACACCTTAGACCCATTCACCTAAGGGTGAATGCATCCTCCTTAAGTTCCAAGACCTAGTTTTTAATATGTTTTTGGCAGCATTTTAATAATTCAAATTCAAGTTTCAAATTTCAGCTTATGGAATCTATTTTTTGGGAAATTAGATAAACACCTATAAATATATAGTTATTTTATCAATTCAAGCTTAACATGTATAATCAAGAGTTCACAAGAGAAAATATTATTGTCAAGAGCACTAAAGAGCACATTTATTAGCCATCCACAATAACAATCAAGATCATGTCATCATGTCAAAGTTATGTGTGTTCATATTAAATTTTAAAGCTAACATTGTGATGTAGGTTTCAAGCATTCAAGCAATCATTCAAGACAATTGAAGCAAGATCAAGATTCTTAGAGAGATGTGTTAGACTTCAGCCGTCTAAGGGTAACCATTAAGGTTTTGGTGAGTTATGACATAACATTGTTCATTCATCAAATTCTTTCCATTTTGTCATTATTTCATTATCAAGGTTTAATTATCAAACTGGGGTTTAACCAAGGCAAACCCTATTCACACAAAAACAAGCATTCTTCCCTCTTTTTGTATGTGTATATTTGCAAGTGAAGATGGATTGAAATTGGATCATAAGAGCAATTTTGAAAAGTTGTCAAAGTTGTCATCAAAGTTGTCAATCCATGGAAACTCACCTACAAAATTTATTTTCAAACTTTTGATAGTGGAATCTAGAGAAATCAAGAGCTAAGATTCGGGATTAGAGGACTGTCAAATCATATTTTGGACCCTTGTATAGAGACCCATTTTCCCCAGGGTGAATCTATCATTCAATAGTGTTCAAAACCCACTTTTGGTTCCAAGTACATATCATTCTTCCCTTCTCAAATCTGCTTGAAAGTTATTGTTTCTATTTTTGCTAATCTTATATTCTGCATTTCAAGTTTTGCATCATACAATTGAGTTCATTAAGTATTTTATTTTTATCTTTGAAAAGTGCATTTCAATCACATCTATCATTAGGAAACAGTAGATCCCCATCCCCATAGAGTTTACTCACCTCAAGGTTGAAATTCAGTTATATCCTTGGGAGATCTCTTTTTCTAATGAAACTAGGAAAAGTGAAGGTGTCCTAGGTCATCATTTCATTTTGGTAAACCCACATCACCCCCTATCCCATTTTTCCTTTGTTTCATCTTCAAATAGGTGAGTGTCCTAAAGGCCTAAACAATGCAAAAAGAAGGTATTATAGATTGTAAGAAATTCCATTTGTAATTGTAGATGACATATGTTGTGCATGTTTTGTACACATGCCTTGTTGAAGGCAAGGACCCCCTTGTTTTTATTCCCTTTTTCCTTGCTCTTGTCGACTTAGTCCCTTTCCTTTTGCTTTAATTTCGCCGTCATTTTTGGGCTTTGGGTCAATCTGCCTTTGGATCTAAGATGTTCTTATGATGCCTAAACAAATTTCCAAGGTTTCATTAAACTTGGACAGGTTGTGGAAATCTCCTTGTGGGATGTTGTCTGCAGAATGTCATTACAATGGCACCAGACCCTCTGGCCTCCACAAACTTGATTTCTGCATCTTGGATAGTGCACAATTTGTTGTTTCAGTGATTAGATAGGTGTATTCAATGATTGTGAGACTAGATTTACATGATTAAAGTAAGTCTTATATAGTTTTGCACTTGGTCACGTGGAAGTTGTTATTCGTCTCACTATCCAAGTGACATTTCACCTCAAATTCCTATACCTCGGCGCCTGCACTCCTATTTTTCATAATACAATATAAGTGATTTGGGGCCCCACATTAGTTTTCCCCATAGGTTTCACTCACCAAATAATGATTTCTTTCTTTCATGGCTAGGCCTTTCTTTCTTTCTTTTACTTTCTTGAACTCCCCCATGGTTAGGCCAATCCAACTTCTCATTATTAGGAGGAGCTAGATTAGTTGTTGGGTAACCTAAATTTTGAGCACTAGATAGAAACTTTGGATCCTCTGGTATGGATGGACATCCTAACTCAACTACTAAGTGGGTAAACTAATCAACTATTGGGTGGGTCATTAACATAATACATTCCACACTCACATAAAGAGATGGGGGAACATGAAACCATTTCATTTCACCTGATCCACCACTAAAGTATTTTCTCAATCTATCATAACTACTTTTGGTTGTTCTTGGGTTGTACTGTAGCTATCGTAACATTGGATCAACCCCGTCGCCTTACCCCAACATCATGGGTTTTGAATCTAAATTTCTTGACCCCCTACATGCATTAGCAGTAACTTTTTCATCCCACCCTACTTCGTAATACATACTCTCGACTCAATGCCTCTGTAATACATACACTAATCTCAACTATTGATTGGTTCATTGGTTCTAGATCTATGAGGTGTGAGATCAACTTTGACTAGGGCCTACTGATATCTTCTCAATTGAAGTGGATTCATGATCACGATAGTCCAAGCATTTGAAGTGGGGGTGGGAGAACCAACTATAATCTCCTTCTCCTCCTGCAACAGTTCGAATATTTCCTTTCTAAAACAACCCATTCAACTATGAGTAGGAATGCAACCCTAAGGTGTGGAAGGGGTTCAACTATGAGCAGGAATGGATAGAGATCGATAAAAAACCTTGTATTCTTTGCTCTCCAATTCTCCATTTATTTAGCTTCCTTTTGGTTGAGCGATTATAGCTAATGAGAAATAATAGCTAGGGCCTCCTCTACTTTCATGATGCTCAACTAGGACTTTCCTCCCAGCATGCTCAACATACCCCCTAAACAATCCATCGTACTAGAAGGCTCATCTGCACTTATTGAAGTTGTCATCTACTTCTTGCCTTTCTTTTCATTTTTCTTCCTTTATAGGAAATTGCTGACATAGTGGCCAAACTCATGACAGCCATAGTATTTGATCTTAGACAAGTCCTTCTTCTCACTTTTTGGATTTGATCCTTTGCTAAATCCCTTCTTCGCTTTCTGCTTTCCTACTAGGGCAACATTTTCATGTTCCACCTCACTTTTCTAACTATTACTATTGGTTCCACTGATAAGACTTAGTCTAAGCTCCTCTTGAGTGAAGTCACTCCATATTCAATCCCAACTCAGTAAGGTGTCTCGCCCATTAATAACTCAAACAAAGACATCCCACTGCTTAGTAAACCCATCTAGGGCTATTCGTACTAGCTCATCATCATCTAGTTTAAATCTCCAATAGTTGCCAACTCATCATTTACAAGTCTTAGTATGTTGAGGTAACTTGTGACATCTTCTCCCTTATTCATTCAGGTATTCCTCAACTTTTCTCTGAGATTCAGCTTCCAGTTAGTGGTAGCATTCTGGTATAGATTCATAATGGCATACCACATCTTCTTCATTGTATCTAACTTTATGATATGTGGATTTATATGGTCCTTAACACCATCAAGAATTAGCCTCCTCAGCTTAGCATCTTCCTTCTTATATGCTAAGAGTTGTGTTTGATCCATAGGTATAGCTACAACACTAGTCACATATTCCTTGATACCATTCTTTTATAGCAATAAAGAAATTATAGCTTTCCAAACACCAAAAGTTGAGGCCCCATCTAATCTATCATGATCTCTTAAACCTACTAAGGCCATTTCAAAAGATGAGTAAAACCCAAATAATTCTAAAGAGGTCAAATTGGGTTTTATAAACCCTCAATTTTTCCTTCATGTGCCTATGCTAAGCCTTTTATGCCCTAATGTCAGCTTTGATACCATGTGAAAACTCTATTACAGTTACTAATTATTAATCTCCTATTTATACATATTATTTGACTCTTACTGGCAAAGCTCCGATAATAATCTTCTCCAAAAATTCTTCCCTCAATTTCTCCTGCTGAAATTCCAATGTTGTTGCCTCCAACACTATCATTGCACCCTTGCTATCACTGCATCCTTGCTATCACTGCAAATATTTCTCAAGTGTTTGTTCTCCAAATTCCCATTGATCCCCTTTTATAATCTTCTCATTGAAAAACCAATGGCCATGATTTAATCTCAATCAATGGCTAAGATTATCTAGACTCTAACTAACCCTAACTAACCACTTTCTAGAAGTCTCTAGAGGAATTAATTAATTAATTAATTAATTAATATTCCTGGGTATAGAGACACATGTCCAAGCTGCATAAATTAACAAATATAACAATTATTCATTGCATCTCTTTCTTGTAGAAAGTTGTGTTAGATTTTCTAATAGATTGGTGTACTTGTGAGTTTTTTCATAACTTCAAAATAGTATTAAAGCTATAAATTGGAAAATTTCTTCTCTTTGCACTCAAAAGGCCCAAAAACCTAAAAAAACATACATAACACAATATAGTTTGGTGATAGAAATTTTCTGAAGATATATTTGGGGGCTTCCAATTTGCATCAATTTTTATTCCTTTTAATGTTAAAATGTATGCCACAACTATAATATAGATTGGAATTTTTAAGATTTTATTTTTAAAATTGTAAGTTGTAGTACCACTACATAAAGTTGATGTTATCGCCTACATCACACACTTGCATTCTACCTTAAATTAAGAGTGTGGACATAGGGGGTAGCTGCAAAGGGGCTAAAATCCTAATGGTTGGGTTGTGAGAGATTCCATGTGTAGCCACCAAATTTTCACCTAATTGCTTAGCCTAAGTGGTGCCACTAGAATAGTCAAGTGATTTTTTATGCCCTAGAGATGTTTACTTTTTGAAGACTATAACTTGGATGTTTAGTGTCCATTTTGCATAAATAAATAAGCATCAAAAATCTAGTTCAAAGTTCTACATATCCATACACTTAGATTTTTTATATTTTCTTCCAAGCACCCACAAATTTTGTTTGAAGTGAACTCTTCATGTTTTTCTATGCTTGTGTAAAAAAATGGAAAAAGGGGTTTATTTTTCTTGTTGTGAGGGGTTATATTTTTTCCCTGAAATATATTGAGGGATTAGAAAAGAATTCATTGATACATGTTTATTAAATTTAAACTCTCTAAATTTAATTCAAAATGGAAAAAATATCTTCTATTAAGTGCCCTATGTCACATAATTACTACACCCAAAAATGAGTAGATTACTCATGTCTAAGTGGTTATGGTCGACCCTCGATGATATATCAATTGAATTCACTAAATAATGTTGGTGATTATATTTGTAGTTCCCTAAATCCTTAAAGTTAAGCTTCTCTTAAGTGCCAAGGGTGTCAAACTAAGAGAGGAACACTTCACACTTATTTTTAGGTAGGATAACTTTGGACCAATTTACTAAGGTGGATAATACCTTGTTCAAATTTTGGCTTTGTTAGGCTAAGAGGGGCTTTCCTAAGGTGTTGTGTAAGATATATTATAGGAAATAGAAATTTACATTAACACAAATCATATACAATACAAAGTACACTCCTAATAGGTTGTCACTATGTATCTATATGTTGGCTTGACAATACAAGCTTCTACATCTTTAAAAATAAAATGAATTACCACATCAAGTATCTAAGGATGTGTTCCTAGTAACCCCTAAAGATATTATGCATATCTAGACATGGTAGTTAATGATATTCGATCACACAATATGAAATGAAGTTAAATCTAATTTATTTTATATGTTAATGTGATGGGAGGTTGAGTAAAAGACATAAATGTGCCTATATCTAGTTAGGCACATAGAGTGTAAAACTTTCAAACTTAAAGGGATGCAATGACTGGTATCCCTTACAACACCTTAATCAAGATATTACTTAAGACTACATCTTCAAACTCTATAAATAAGCTAGGTTCTATGCATACAAATGAGAATATGAATTTAAAATTACAAAACATTAAAAGAATCTAATTTAATAATCCATGAATAAACCCATGCATTCCTTATATTATTTTGGAAAGATACCTTACATAATCCTTACAAATTATATAGCCATCTAGTTGACTAACTAATCAGATATAACACCTAAAAGTATACACAATACACATGGATACATTCAATTAATATTGAATCTACACATTTAGTCTATTCTCCTAGGTTACAATATCATTACACGTGTGAGATGAAATTGATATCATTGCAATACAAAATATATTGACCCTTTATTAAAAATTAAAACCCCAATAGTTTGTAACAATATTTCTCAGATTGTTTTTTTTTTAACCATTTTTTCATCATTTTAGACAATGAAGTTTTGGAAATATATACCCTTCAACCATTACCAAACCACTTTGGAAAAGGAGTAAGGTTGTTTGCACTTGCAAAGGTTTCCCATACATGGGTGTTTGATTAATCCCTTGTTATTGTACATAAAATATTTCCTTAGTAACATCTAATAATACCTAAGGCATTTCAGGGGGTTCTTATTTTCATTACAACCATTTTTCTCATTAATAGCATCCTTCAATTTTGATGTGTAGTCCAAGGAAGAGCTTTTTTTGGGAAGATGACTCACAACGTTTGTAGGGAAAATCAAGAGTCACAAGATTAAATTTTGGTTGTTGAAGCATATTGGATCTTGTAGGGAGGTAGCAAGAGTAAATAAGTGAGAATTCCTATATTAATGAATCACACCAAACCTTGGCAGTATTTCAATAGTTTATATAACCCATGAACCTCTATTGGTGAATTTGATAAAAAAATTAAACCTTGGTGATGAATCAAAAAGTTTACAAACTTCTTAACTTGTCATCGCATCATCATTCTAAATTTTTTTGTCAAGGTAATGAGTCAAAAATTTAGTTAACTCTTGAACTTGGTTGACATTTTAGAGATTTAGATAAATTTATAACTTGCAAAAAGCCACTTCATTTTTCTTCATTATATAGGGAGTTGTAATGACTTCAAAGGTTCTACAAAATGGTGAAGCTCTGACATGGTATTGTTAGGGATTCAATGGTTAGAAAACTTTGGAATTTACCAACACAACCCTTAAGATCTTATATTATAAGTCAATGTGAAGAATCAAAGCTTGAGAATCAATAGGTGCCACAAAAATTATATAATAAGGCATGTCTAGCAATGAATAGAAAGAAAATGACTCTAAAATATGACAGTAGGAATGATCAAGAGTTGGGGATCAAGGCTCATGCCTAAAAGTAACAAGTGAACGATATGTCTATATGTCCAACTTTAAAATGTCACAAGTTGGGGATAGGAGGAAAAGAATATCAAGATGAGAAAGCCCTAAACTCTAATAGGAAAAAGGGGGAAATGTAAGGGTCAAAGGAAAGGTATGCTAGGATGGGAAACTTCAAAACCCTAATAATGTTCACACTCCTAGAAGAATGGCATGGGGACCTCCTCACTTAGAAATTTGGGACCTTTGCAACATCCTTGACATGGGATATGGACATGGAGGAGGGTGAGGAAAGACATATGTTCAAGCTTTGACCAAGGAACACATATTAGGAATTATCTCATATCAATTATTTATGATGGGTAAAATAAGGCCAAATGCACAAAAGGAAACTCAAACCAAGAAAATTGGGCACTATAAAATTGGGTGTCAATATTGACTCTAGTAGGGGATGTGTGTCTTTGTACAATGAGAATATAAATATTGAAGAGTAGAGCACAAAAATAAATAAAAATGAAGAGACCAAGATAAACACACTTCATCATGAGCAATAAGATTCATGATTGCACAAAGCCACACAAAACACAATATATGTAGGAAAAATCCATTACTTACAAGAGGTACTGATCCGGGGGACAATTTTTTAGTGAAAATTGAAGTGTTCCCAATACTCCAAATTTCAGCTTCATCAAAAAGAGAATGATGTCCTGATTCCAACGCAACTTGAACAGGGCAAAAATGACTCCGTTTGTGCAAGTTATGGCCAATCAAACTTCTAGTCAGACTGGCTTCAAGGGCATCCAGAAGGCAAAAAAAATAATCATCTCAAAAATTGACAGAACCAGTGTCATCACGAAGAGCTCGTCGAGATGATTCCGATGGCGTTCGTTTCGTTGAAATCCGACATCGTATGCTCAAGTTAGAAGCAGTCAAACTTCAGTCAACTTGAAGGTATAACTGATGATGTCATCATGCTAAAGTGTCAGTCTGTACTGTACGGAATCCACTTGGATGAATTTCGGCTCGACACGTGGCAGGTGACTCAACTATACTGACCAATCAGTGACTGACACGTGTCCGTCCGTACTGGTGATGTGGCTCTCGGTACCCCGACGTGGCATCACAGTGGCAGTCTACTCAGCGTACGATTTGTCCTCGTCAGCAGACATGGTGGCAGGTTCTGGAAAATGATGGTTTGACACGTGGCATGCTCTCAGTGCTTTGCATTGTGCTATACATCCGCAGGGTTGTTGGTTCGTTGAAACAAAAAGGCTAACGGGTTTTGAACCCGCGATCTCCGCCGAAACAGCCGCGTCCTCCACTGTTGCACGGGCGAGCTCGCGTTCAAATAATATGTGGCCGATATTTCTTTTATTGTTTAACTATTTGGTGGCTAGTGGTAAAGCGTGGTCGGCAGGGTTGGAACCACCGACCACTCAATTAGTAAAATGAATAGCCACCGGTAGACCACGCGATATTTACTAATATAGTGTAGGTCACAGTTATTTTTGTTAATGTTTTGTTGGCCGAGCCTTAACCAAAAGGAATTTTAAGCCATAACCCAACAAAAAAATCCTTCAACCTCTCAACAAAAAGATTGTAAAAGAATAAAATAGTCCGTGTACGAGCTGTTTAAGAAGGTTAGGCATTTATTTTGGTGGTTAAGCCTAATTAGGCAAATTTTATGTATAAAAAGAGAGGTAGTAGGCCTTGTTTTTCCAAGTCCAGGTGGTGAGAACGAGAGAATGCTCGGGAGATGATTGTAATTGTTCCTGTACATCAAAGTTATGCTGTGATATCGATGTGCTTGAAGGGAATGATGCTGTCACAATTGTAACTAATTTTGGAGTATAATCGGATCGGTCACTCCGTTGGAGAGGGGCCCGGAGACGTAGTCCTTAGGGACGAACTCCGTTATCAATTGTGTTTGTCTCCTCTTATTCTTCTCTCTTTCTTTTAGTTCATTATCTTGGCATTTATATTATGTTCATTTATTCATTTGAGCATTTTATTATGTAATCATTTATGTTAAGCATTGTATTAAGTGATCTTTTACGTTACGCATTCTGTAAGCAATTTGTCCTAGATCCTAAATATATTAGGTACTAATAGTATAGAGTATCATGAACCAACAACCTCATAATATTTTTGGCCAAACTCTTGAGGTAGTATGCATAATCTTCATACCCCTTAGCAAAATTATATGGTTATGCCATGAGTCATATTCTTCTCCATCTAGAACATTTCAGTATAATCCCATTCCAATCTTTCTATAGCAACTCATATCTTTGAATTTGTAACATAAATGTCCCTTGTTGATAATCATTCTTGTTAGGGACATAGTTCATGCTCTCTAGGAAAAATAAATCCCTACACCTTGTGATATATTATAGGTAAAAAGGTTGGATGCATAATTGAAATTTATTTCATTGCCCTTTGTTGCATCCAAAATTGTACCACTATCTTTCATGGATGACCTTGTCACTCATGGTACACACCTATATTTTCTATCATGTGAAGACTTTTTAATTAATGCAATAGGTAGTTCTTGCACATCTTTATTATTTTAAAGTATAATATAAGTAGTAGTATAAGATGTGGTTGAGGGGAAAATATGATTTTTTTTTTAAATCTTAACTTACCAAGATTAATACATCCTATAAATATTTCTTGATATACACATATGCATAAGTTGGTTCCCTGCTCCTAGTGACTAGTTCTTCATTAACATCCTTAATAGGAGCAAGACAAAGGATGAAATTAGCAATTGTCTAATCTTATTCATCCTAGTATCCAAAGAGAGAGACTAGACCAACATCAACTAATCATTTTTCATTTGTGGTGTTGTAGCTATCCTCTTAAATGTACAGTTGTCTTTCTTCTTTTTGTATTTTGACCTTTTTAAATGATAGGTCCATTTGATCATATGGGAAGATCGATTCATTTACACCAAGAATGCAATTTATGGTTGGATTGTAAGAAGGAAAATCTAGTTCCTCCTTCCTCTATTTGTGTATATATTATACTTCTAAAGGATAGGATTAAATGGACTTTTTGACACATATTTCATTTTCACTACCCGCTCCTACATTAGGTTCTTCTTTCACTTTTTCACCTTTCTAGAATTATTGTTTGCCATCTTATTCTCTAACCTTTATTTCTTCTTACTAATATTCATGAATTTTTATTTTGTCTAGTAGCAATAGCATTACTTCGTGCAAGAACTTATTCATCTCTTAACTAATATTTATTTTAGAATTACACCATTGTAGCATCTTCATGGAATTTTTATCTTTGTATGGTAGTTTGGACTAATAGAATAGCTATAATATTTCCCTTGGATGTTAAATGTTGTGAGCAAGAAACTCATACTAATTCAAAGATCACACTATATACATATTGAAAGCTTGGATCACTAAATAATGTTGGTGATTGTATTTGTAGGTCCCTAAATCCCTAAAGGTAAGCTTCTCTTAAGTGCTAAGGGTGTCAAACTAAGAGGGAGACACTTCACACTTATGTTTAGGTACGGTTACTTTGGACCAATTTACTAAGGTGGATAATACCTTCTTCAAATTTTGGCTTTTTTAGGCTAAGAGGGGTTTTCCTAAGGTGTTGTGTAAGATATATTATTAGAAATAGAAATTTACATTAACAAAAATCATATACAATACATAATACACTCCTAATAGGTTGTCATTATGTATCTATATGTTGGCTTGACAATACAAGCTTCTACATCTTTAAAAATAAAATGAATTACCACATCAAGTATCTAAGGATGTGTTCCTAGTAACCCCTAAAGATATTATGCATATCTAGACATGGTAGTTAATGATATTCGATCACACAATATGAAATGAAGTTAAATCTAATTTATTTTATATGTTAATGTGATGGGAGGTTGAGTAAAAGACATAAATGTGCCTATATCTAGTTAGGCACATAGAGTGTAAAACTTTCAAACTTAAAGGGATGCAATGACTGGTATCCCTTACAACACCTTAATCAAGATATTACTTAAGACTACATCTTCAAACTCTATAAATAAGCTAGGTTCTATGCATACAAATGAGAATATGAATTTAAAATTACAAAACATTAAAAGAATCTAACTTAATAATCCATGAATAAACCCATGCATTCCTTATATTATTTTGGAAAGATACCTTACATAATCCTTACAAATTATATAGCCATCTAGTTGACTAACTAATCAGATATAACACCTACAAGTATACATAGTACACATGGATACATTCAATTAATATTGAATCTACACATTTAATCTATTCTCCTAGTTTACAATATCATTACACATTTGATATGAAATTGATATCGTTGCAATACAAAATATATTGACTCTTTATTAAAAATTAAAACCCTAATAGTTTGCAATAATTTTTCTTTGATTGTTCTTTTTTAAACCATTTTTTCATCCTTTTAGACAATGAATTTTTGCAAATATATACCCTTCAATCACTACCAAACCACTTTGGAAAAGGAGTAAGGTTGTTTGCACTTGCATGGAAGTCTATCTTTGTTGATGCAATTTGGAAACATGAGCATGAAGTGTACATACATCAATTGATTCAGTTGACCCAGTGGTGTCATTGATGTCAACATTGTGGGAAGCTTTCTTTGGTGTCATTTGTACAATACTATATAAACTGAAAAGCTGATCTACAAGGAATTTGGCTAAGTTTTTTCTTTTGACAATGTCATGGTTTAGTGGTTAGTTTAAGGTGATTTCCTCTTGATTGTTATGGGTGTTAAAATCAAGGAGGAAGACTTCGCACTTATGATTAAGCAAGCAAAATTTGGACCCATTTACTATGGTGGGTAAGACCTTTGAATTTTGGCTCTGCTAAGCCAAGGGGGCTCTTGTAAGGTGTTTCGTTATCTATATAATTATAGGAAATGTGCATTTACCTTGACACAAACCATGTCCAACACATAATATACTTTTTTTAGGATATCACTCCTTATTTAAATGTTGGTGTGATAATGCAAGGTTATACACCTTTATAAAGCAAATGAACTACCACATCAAGAATCTAAGGATGTTTTATTGATAACCCCTAATTATGTTATGCACATCAAGATGTGGTAGTGAATGATACTATATCAACACAATGAGAAATGAAGTTAAACTTAATTTGATTTATGTGTTGGTGTGATGGGAGGTTGATTAGAAGGTAGATATGTGCTTATATTTAGCTGGGTGAATGTAATTTGAAAATTTTAAACACAAAAGGATGCAATTAATGGAATCCCCATATTCAAGATATAATAAAGACTACACCTGCTATATGCATACAAATGAGAAGATGAATAAAATTATAGCACATTAAAAGAATATAACTTAGTAATCTATGAATAAACTCATACATTTCTTGTATTACTTTGAAAAGATACCTTGCAAAAGCTTTGCAAATATTTTGCGGACATTTGGCTAGCTAACTATCAGATATAACACCCAAAAATATACACAATACACATGAATAAATTTATATGATGTCAAATTTTCATATTTAGTCCATTATTCTAGGATTGTAATATCTCATTACATATTTAGAATAAAACCTTAATCATTACAATATAAAAAATCTTGATCCTTTATTGGAAATCAAAACTCTAATGGTTTGTAATCATTTTTGTCTTATTCTTGCTAGGTAATCTTTACTCCTTTTGGATGATGAAAATATAAAATTATACCCTTTAACAACCAAAAAACCACTTTGGAAAAGTATCAAGGCCATTTTCACTTGCAAAGGTTACCCACACCTATACATTTGATTAATCTCATACCATTGTACATAAAATATTTCCTCACTAGTGTCTAATAGTACTTGAGGAATTTGTGGGGGTTCTTTTTTAATTATAGCTATTTTTCTCATAGATGGAATCCTTCATGTTTGGTGGGTAGGCCAAGGAATAGCCTATGAAATATATAAGGAATAAACCTCACAACATGTATAGGGGCAATAAGGAACCACATGAATCAATTTTAGTTTTTGACAAGTACTATATCTTGTAGGGAGGTAGGTAGGAGTGAATAGGTAAGAATTCCCACATTAATTAATCACTCCAAACCTTGCTGATGTTTCAAATATTTCTATTATTTATGAACATTTCCCAATTAATTTAACTTTATGAAATTTTGGTGTTGAATCAACAAGTTCATGAGCTTCCTAAATTGTCATTGTATTGTCATTCTAAATTTTGTCAAAAAGTTAGCAAATTTTCTCTCTTGAACCTAGTTAATATTTTGAATATTTAGGGAGCTTTGTAACTCATTGATGAACACTTCATTATACTTCATTATATAGTGATTTTTTGGGACTTCATAGATTCCATAAATTGATGAAACCATAACATGGTCTTGTTAGATATTTTTTAGATAAAGAACATTAGGACTTGCTAACACAACCTTAAAGAGCTCAAAAGATAACACAGTGTGAAGTGTCAAAGCTCAAGATTCAAGGGTACCATGGAAATCATGACATAATGCATGGAAAGAGATAGATGGCTAAAAACTTCTCTAATAGATGGCATAGTAGAAATTATTGTAAGTTGGGGATTAGGCATATGTTATACCTCATGCCCAAAAGTAACAAGTTAAAGGTGTGTCTACATCTCTAAATCTAAAATGTTAGAAGTCGGGGATAGGAGGAAAATCATACTAAGATTAGAAAGCCCTAAAATCTAATAGGGAAAAGGGGAAAATTTGGGGTTGGAGGAAATGTATGCTAGGATGGGAAACTCTGAAACCCTAATAATTTGCACTCTTAGAAAAATGAGTTGAGGATCCCCTCACTAAAAAAATTTATGACTATAATTTTAAACATGTGATATGGATGTGGAGGATGAGGAATAATAATGTAAAAAAATTGACCAAGGGAAATCCATTAAGAATTATCTTAGATTGATTATCTATGATGGGTAAAATAAGGCCAAATGCATAAAGGGGGCTTAGAAAAAGCAAATTGGACATTGTGAAATTGGGTGCCAATAGATAATATAATAAATTTTCATATAGGAACAATATGGATGAGACCATGGAATTGATATCACTACAAATTAAATCTTGCAGAATACCTAAGAAAATTTTAGACAAGTACAAAGATGTTTTTGTTATAGTTAATGAGTTTCACTATATTGGTACCTGATTCCTTCCCCTCCATTGAGTACTTTCTTGTCAAATTTAATTCACTGAGGTTACTATTATAAATTTGTGGAAAGGATAAGACTAACAAAAAATACATGTTTTTTTATTATTTCTAAGCTTAGAGGTCCATTTCAACTCTTCTCTTCTACAATATATTCTAATATAAATGCACTTGGTGATACTTTTACCATGATTTTGAGGTTTTTGGTAATCATCTGACATGGGACCATGTTGATTTGGTTCAATTGATATTATTTCTTGTTCTAAAAGATAAGAATTAGTAACACAATCATCCAAAGGAAGAGGGAAGAATAAAAATAATCCTAAGATATATTATCCATTAGGTGTTGAGAATCCCTCCAAACCAAAATAAGATTTAGATAAAAAAACTAATCCACTTCCAAGAATAATAATTCTCTCAAGTATAATATGTCTTCCTCTAAGACTAAGAAGGAATTTTGAGATCATTATAGTTTTTGTAGTAAATTGGGTCATGATATAACTAGACCTCATAAGAGACTAGAGGTTTTATAAGAATCCATGGAACACTCACATTTCATCCTCTAAGTCTCCTTCCATTATTACAAGTAAAGGATAAGCCCTTTTTGTACAAGATTTCTTTTGCAACAAGTTGGATACTTGATTTAGGATCTTTTTATCATATGATACATTCTCGGGACTTTATCACATCACTTATATATTATAGTGAGGGATTCTATACAACTTTTGGGATTAGGTAATATTCAACTAAAGGATGGTTATATTTAGGATGTACTTTTTATTCATGATATTTCAGCTACTCTCCTTTTTTATGTATTATTTTTTTTACTCTATTACTAGTAGGATAATTGATTTATCACCTCATGATGTATTTGTTTAGGATTTAAATGATCCTTAAATCATTTTGGCTTCTAGGAGTGTTGACCGTGCATCTTACTTATACAAGTTTGATAATTTTGAGAGTTCATTAGGATTATCTCTTATAGAAAATTCAAATTCCATGATAGATATTTGGCATTAACACTTTTATCATATCAGTTATAGGTATCTACAATAGATGAGCACATAGGAATTGATGATAGGTATACCTAAGGTTTCATGCACTGAAGGAATTTGTTGAGATTGTGAACTTGGAAAATATCACTAGGATTCTTTTTCCAAAGGTAAGGCCACACATGTAAAGACTCATTTAGATTTGGTAAATATTGGCCTTATGTCAATTTTGACTCCTTTCTTAGAGGCCAAGTATGTGCTCACTTATATTGATGATTTATGTAGACATACATGGGTGTATTGTCTAAGTACAAAAGTGACACATTAATTCTTTCAATGAGGTATTTTTGGAGAAGTAATTTGCTCTTTCTATCAAGCAGATAGACATATATAATGGTGGGAATATGTCAATTAGGATCTAAAATAAAGCAAATTAGGGGTGCATCAATGTGAATGAAGAGAAATAGGATTATGATGGACCTATCTTCCTCTATTTCATTAGGAAATGAGATCCATACAAAGAATTGGCTTAAAACCCTTAGATGAGTCAACTCAAGGTGTGAATCTTCATATTTCCTTTCGACTGAAGGATGGGGGTCAAGGTCAAACAACACTTTGGGGAGAAAAACTAAAAAGAGTAAACTAACACCAAAATGCAATTCAACACTTGAAACAACAAGATTAAACTCAATATTGACAGAACCTACAATCAAATTGTAGATCAGAGAAGGGAATATATGAATGTACCTTTCACAAAAAGTCAATTTTTGAAGTTGATCTGGGACTCTTTCTCCCATGGGCGAATGGACCCTTTGTTGGGGTTTCTTACAACTTTCGGGAGCCTCTAGTCCTATCTTTGCACTTCTAGATTCTTTGGGTTTCAATGTTGAAAAGTCAGAAATAAATTTTGTAGATGAGTTTCTGTGAGATGACAACTTCTTCAATTTTTCTCTTCAAGAGATCTTCAAGCTTTCTTCCACCTAGATCTACAAACACAACATGAAAGGGAAAAACTATTTGTTTTTGGTGAATGGGGGTTTTCCTTAGTCAAACCCCATTTTGGTAATCAAACCTTGAAATGAAATGAAACATGAAAGAGGGAATGAAGAATGAACAAAGCAATGTTACCATTCAACAAACTCTTGAATAAACCTTGGAATATAGATCTGCAACTTGTGTGAAATGGCTTCAATGAATGTGTACTTTGAATCTTGCTTGAAATAATGGCTTTGAATGCTTGAATGGATCATGAAACCTACACCATCATATTAGCTCCAAAAACATGCATGATGCAAGAAGACTTTGACATGAAAATTGGATCTTGAATGTTGCAATAAAACTCTATAAATATTCTCTTGAATGCCTTTAAAAGTGCTCTTGATCATCAAATTTGCTATACTCTTGCTCACTTTAAATTGCTAGCTTGAAAACTCTAAGTGAAACTTAGAAAATAACCTTATATTTATAGATATGTATCCTCAATTTTTTGAAATTCAAATATCACATGTTGGCATCTGACTATACACTTAGAGATATTAAAATCTCGCCAAAAATATAATTTAAATTTAGGTTCTAAGGTCAAGGGAGGACCCATTCACCCATGGAGGTCCTTAAACCTAGGACACACATTGCTCAATAAGAAGTGATATGTTAAAGAAATAATGAATGTCGGGTTTCCTCTTCAAAAAATGTAATAAAATAGGCTTGATAAAGGAATTAAGGGGCCAATTAAGGAAAATTAAGCTAAATTAATTAAAGGATCCCTAAATAAGTGTGAAAGTGTAAGTAAATACATTTTACAACACTAAAATAAGGCACAATTAAGTTCAAATTAACTAGGAGGGCCCAAACAACTGAGGAAATGTAAAGGGATACATTTTCCTACACTACATTTAGCCCCCACTTTAGTGAGAGGATGACCTCATGTCAAACTCACACTAAAGTAGTCATTCAAAACATATGTATGCAGCAACAACAAGATGCTCATTCATACAACATCAAAGACTTAAAGAAAAGGTAAAACAAAAAGGGTGGATTAAGCCTCAATTGTCCAATGTGATGTGGAACACACCTTAGATGTTTGTCCAAAATCATTCACAAGTGAAACCATGGTTTTCCACTATGTAAAAAACACACACGCTCACACGAGCTAATGGAACTATGATTGTCCACTAGGTGAGCCCCCAAGGGTGGAAAATGAGAAAATCTTATTAGGCTCCCATACCATATCAAAGCTATCCCTTTGATAACTTCAATAAGGCACAACAAAAACAAAACAAAAAATTTGAGCTTCATAAGGCCTAACAAGCTGTGTTATGCTAAGAACCTATGAACAAACAAGGCAAGGCTCCATTGGAAAGCAAAGTGTATTATGCTTGGTGGCCTTGAAAAGGGGTTCAAGCTTCACAAGGTTAACAAGTTGTGTTATGATAAACACTTATGAACAAAAAATGCAAATAAGCATGTTCAAAGGGATTTCTCTTAGTTTGTGTAAGGTCTCCTCTTAGGGAACATCATGCCTAATGTCTCCTTTGAAGAGATTACAAGTCAAGGATAAAAGATTCACAACTTAGGTAATGCAATGCGTAGCATCACCAAGAAAAAGATGCATCACAAGAAGAAAGAAAATAATACAATGAAACATAAGGAATGTCAAAAATTTCAAAATAACAATGCAAATGTATGCCCCCACTTTAAAGAAATTGCTAACACCATTGTTGTGAGCAATTTACTTTAAAGTAGCCAATAATCAATGCTAAATAATAAATAAGACATGAGAGCTTATTTGGAAAGCCCTATGCCAAGTCATATGCTTTTGAATGAAGTTATGCCATGAAAAAGAGAGGGAGCGATTGCCCCCAACATGAAATTCCAAAACACATAAGGGATCCATGGATTCAGGGTCAATATGCCTTTGCTACAATTATATTATAGAGCTCAAAAATGTCATCATTCCCCAAATCCTCACAAAGAGGAAGATGACACATATAAAGTGAAAACAAATAAAAAGCTTTTGGGTCAACATGGAAGAGACCTAAATGTCTTAATTCCTTGCATCATCCCCTAAAGGAAAACACAAGAAAAAGAAAAGAAATGTTTATGACATACAAAAGAATGTAGATACAAATAGAGGAATGCACATGAAGAGATACATCAAACAAAACAGTACGGGGGATCACATTATGCACATGCAATCACATAAAGAACATGGAAAAGAAAGTAAAGACAATACTAGTAAGGCACATGTGAGTCAACCCATAGTAGGTCGTTCACATCCCAATCTTGTTCAATGTATGTGGAAGGTGGATATGTAATACCCCTCATGTTACTGCTTGATTCTTGACATTCTCTGTGGTTTTGTTTGGCACATTGTGATTTTGTTGATACTATTGATATTATGTTGTGGTAGCTTAGACTGTTAGTATACTCTTATGATGCCATGGATATTGTGATGACATTTTATTATGATCGTTTGATGGAATTATTTGGAATACAATAGACTATAGAATAGTAAATTATGATGTGATACAAATTTATAATGCTTTAGATGATGATATGTTTTGGTGAGGGGACAGGTAGCATCACTCATTCGCGAGCGCCCTGCTACACTGCAAATCCTTCTCACAATGCTTTGTAATTGATTTTATGTATGTATGTATATTGTATATCACCTTGTTGGATGCAGGCTTTGCAGGAATAAGACTCGATTCCACCTATTTCGATAGGTCTGGGCGAGCATTGAACCAACCCAACGGCAAGAAGTTGAATAAAGGTGACATGAAAGTAACTCCGCTCCAAGGTGTCAACAGTTTTGTACCTTCTTGGTTTGTGCGTCTTGGTTATAATCATTTGTGTTGTTGCATTGGACTTTGTATGTTATTGTGATTTTATGATTTATCTAATGTGGTGTATGGTTTTATGTTGTGATTTAAATAATTAAGCAATTAATAAAATAAAACCATAAAATAATAAATAAATTAAAACAATGGACAAATGTTTGTAGTAGTAGTAAAATATTACATTTATTTTGAATCCTACAATGGTTGATTTTAATTATTTTAATATGAAAGTAATTATTAAATAAAGTAATGTGGAGACAAGGAATATATATATATATATAATTAAAAGTTCATTTTTGTGGATTTAAATTTATTTAGTTTTAATCAAATGCATGAAAAATGAAAATGAAACATGAAAAGGCAACAAAAGGAATTAAGGATTAAATATTATTCTTATTTATTTCTTGAAATGTGACCTCTGGTATTCACGGGAAGAGGAAATTGAAAGGATTCCTGGGCATGGATTTTAATAAGGGGTTTTCTTTGTTTGAGAGGATGGTTCGAATGCTGGAGAAATTTTACTTTCAATCTTTTTTGTCCTTGGTTTTCTTTTTTTTCTATTTTCTGGAGAAATTGGTGAAGAGGAAGAAAGATTTGGATCTGTTGCTGGAAGATCGGCAGCAAGGAATTAGTTCAGCAAGAGGGACAAAGCTTCTACAGTTTTCTGCAAGCGTAGGATGCCAGGTTCTCTTCTTTTAATTATTCATTCTCTGTTAAAATAGGAATTGTTCTCTGTGTGTGAAAATTTCATCTAGGGTTGGAAATCAAAAGTGTGGAAAGAAATCTTTTGGGTTATGGTTTAATCAATGGAAATCTATCTGGGAATCGGGTTTGTTATATGTTGAAATAGAATTTTTGTGAGATTCTGGACTGTTGTTTATTAAAAGGGGGGTTTTTGCTCAAAATCTGGAATAACAGTATTTCTGTTGTTTCGTATTGTTTTAAAAAAAAAAAAAATTTGGAGAACAATTTCCTTTCAACGAATTGCTGGTTTATACATATACTTTATAAAATATTTCTTTTTATTTCAAACATGATTTCAAACATGCACAGTGAATTGAATGTGTACAGTAATTATTTGTTCCCTGTTTTTGAAATGTTCAAACTCATGTGTATATATATATATTTATATATATATATATATATTAGATATATATATATATATATAAATATATATATACACACATAGATTTAAACATATGAAATTTTTAAATCAAAATTTATTGAAACTCGTTGATTTATTGTGTCGGCACTGTTCATGGCAATTTTTTTTGGGTTTTATATATGTATATTGGGGGTTGTGTGGTGGTCGGCCTCGGCCGTACCCACCACCCCAGCCACCGGTACCGTGTGACAGTCTGCGGACTGTCCACGGCAGTCCAAAGGACTGCCGTGAGCAGTCCATAGACTACCCATGGCCGGGCGGTATTCCCCGTGCCCTTTTCATTGGGATTAAAATTTCCCATGCGAAATTTATGTGTTTAAACTTTATCCTAAAAAACGCGAATTCTATACTTTTATTTGCTGTGCGGATTTTATTTTTATAAATATATATTTATATATATATATATATTTGTATATATATTTATATTTGTATATATATGTTTATTAAATCATTTATTCAAAGTCCTCTGATTTAACTATTGCTGTATTATTTAAATTGTAAAAAAATATATTCTGTTTCTTTTTCTGGTTAAAATAAAGCAGAATCTGTTATAATGAAAATAATAGTTAAATAGAAAGAAATCTGTTCTTTTGTTACTGATTTGTTAAATTACAACTTTGAGAGGATAATGTTAGTAGAAAAATCAATTACGAATATATGACAACATTGTTTATTTATTTCTGGTTTTAGTGTGAATATATTTTAGGAATAAAATTTATTATTGAATCTAGTATGGAATTAAATAAGTTATTTCTTTTATTTTTATTCTTGAAATTAAGTCTTGTTGCATTGTTGGGTTTGGGATATTGTTAGTTCATTGATGAGGGAACCCGTCTGTGTTAACACTTTAGTCTTCCAGAGGATGAGGATTTTGTTGAATTTATACCTTTTCATCTTGAGTTATGTTGAGTTATATTTTATAAATGGGGTGTACCGAATTACGAGATTATGTTATGGTATTTAATTTGCGAGATGGTTTATACCTCATGTATTGCTTTTGTTGTTGTATTTTGATGTTCATGATTGGCATGGTACAACCCCTGTTTCTTTTTTTTTGGTTTTGGTGGGTCTCTAGGGAGAGTGGCTCCTTGTGGGGGCTAGCGCCCCATTTAAGGGGAAGGGCTCAGGATAACCCACGAGTGAGTGAGTAATCAAGTGAAAACCTAAAAATTAACTTAGGAGGGTTGGGTAGTAATATCATTATAAGATTTTTAAAAAGGATGCCTCGTCTTCATTAGTGCTTCCGTAGACTAATGGAAGGCTGAGAAGGCCATGGTCGGCAAGGTCGTGACCTCATCCTCACGAGAGGTTTATGGCTCCGCATTAGTCACCCTATGGGACCGGTGCCTCCAGTTGGGAGGAAGAGCACAGGACAGCCCATGTAGGACTATGCGATGACACTCTCCCCTAGTTGCCCATGAGTCTTACTTTATTGAGTTCCTCTGGAAGTAGGTTATGGGAGTTGGTTTAGATTGTTGTTTGAATTGATTTAAATTGATTTATGATTATTGTTTTGATACACCTTTAGTATGCGTTGTATGATCTCATTTATATTTGATTTACGATCTTGTATCTTTATGATATTGTGATATGATGTTATTGGTTGCTCATTTTAATTGGTGTATAGTGTTATGGATCTATGTTGGTACTTTTTGTATGGTTGTACCTCTGTTGTCAGCCTTGGTCGGAGTTACTTCTCTATCACCTCTTAGCACGGGGGTGGTCGAGTGGAACGTGCTCCGCACACCGTTGGGTTCCCCATCAGCGTTCGTTGGCTTCAGTCTCATCCAGTTGAAGATTTGTTCCAAATGATCTTCTTGTATTTTGATAATCTTGTATATTGTATTCATCCCACATGATTGGGAATACATGATGTAACTATATTGATATGATGTAAAATTTTGGAAGATGTTGTAATGTAGTTATCAACTTTGTAACTATATTTGGCTATGTAATTTCTCAAGGTTTTATTTTGTTATGGAATCTATGTATATATATCTATCTAACGGGGTCTTCATTAGTTCCTTTTGATATCTTATAAGTTGATGTTTAGCAATGTCTTTTTTGATGCAACCTCATGTGCCCAAAAGAACATAGTTGATTTTGTTATTTGTGTTTTAAATGGAATGAAGTATATGAGTATGTATATGATCATTTAATATTTGGTATGTTGATTATTTATCTTTCTTTAAAAAATATATATATTTGTGTTCCTTGTTTGTTTGTTCTTTGGGGCTTGCACGGCTGGCGTTACAGGATAACTAGCCAAAGGGACAACATCAAGTGCCAAATTAGGACAAGGCTATTTAACCCCTTGCCCGACTAAGTGCAAGACAAGGATGGGTTGAGATAAGTGGTGAGAATGGACTCCTTGCAATATAGAAAATGATTTGTAATGAATGCAAATCATGAAATAGTGAGTATGCTATGATCCTACAACTATTACATGGCAATAAGCAAAGTGCATGTAATGTAGTTAAGTTGGATCCCTAGGGGATTTAAATTTCTTCAAAGAATCTATGATAGGCACAATATGGTTCATTTTGGTCACTTTGTTGTGGTGTTAATTATTTGGGTTTAGGAGATAGCTTAATTAATACCCAATGTAAAAGAGTGTAGAAATCATTTTTAGTCATGGATATCTTCAATAGGCCCTCAAGAGCATCAAAATTCTTTTGTTTCTTGGTTTTGTAAAGTTGATGTGGTTTTTTATTTGGTTTAATAATTGATTGATTTGAATGTGAGGGATCTAAGATAACCCTAGTATCATTGTGAGGCATTGCTTGATTTTTGGAAATGATCTTGTGGAAAGCACCTTTCCTATGAAGATCAGTGTGATTGTGATTATGGTCAACAATTGGATCTTCAAACATCATGCCTTTCCCTTTTTCAAGAAGGTATGTATTAGGAATTGTGTGTTCTTTTATTAGATCAATTCATGCATAGGAAAGGTATTGAAGGTTGGTTGGGGAGAGGAAAAATTACTTTTAATGATATGGAATAGGCTACATATAAAATTTATTCCTTGTTCATGCTTAAGTAGCTTTCTCATGTTCTCTATGACAGGAATGGCATTACTAGCAATATGTTCAGTTCTCACAAAGTCTTGCAAAAATTTTAATTCTTCAATTATCCTCCTTATATTCTCTTGAGAGGAATTAGAAACCATTGTTTTGACATCATGCACATTAGTTGTGGGTAGGGAAGTCATTGGAAATGAGGTATGAAATCTAGTATCCATAGAGGGTTGATTAGTGTCAACACTATAAGTGAAAGAGTTAGAAAACCCAAGATCCACAACAAATGGTGTATGGCGGGATGACATGAGTCTTGAACTACATCTCACGACAGTATTGGAAATAAGACACCAAGTTGTGAAGCTCATACAAGTTTCATAAACTCAATATGAAATTAAAATGGATAGAAGGTAAAATGCAATAACCTAAAATGTAAAGTGCAATGCAAATATGTAAAAGCAATTTTCAAATTTAAACAAGATAATTTTTTGATTATGCTATGCAAAAAACTGAAAAATGATGTCTTGTAAATGGAAATTTGAATTCACACAATGCACTGAATTTATCAAACGAAGCTTAATATGATAAATTTGAAATAAAAGAGATTCTGCAAAATGTAACAATAAATTGAAAATAACAAAGCAAAATATAGAAATAGAGATTTTAATACCCAAAAATGCAGGGAAAAGCCCTAATCAAGGACTCATTCGCTCATGGGTGAATGGGCCCTAGCTGAGGGTTTTGAAAAATGAAATTATAGATTTTTGAGTTGATTCCTATATTTTTTAGATTCTAGACTAAGACAGGTGGTTACAGTTTGAATTTTCTATAAATTTAAGTCTAAATGCAAATGAAAAATAGTGATAAATGACAAACTAGGAGACCTAATTTGATATGCAATTTTGATTTAATTTTCAAATGTAAATGAATGATGATGTAATGTTGTGTAAATGCTTTGCAAAATGACTAATTTTTTTGTATTTTCTCAATTTTAAGAGATGCAAAGATGAAATCCTAAAACCCTAAATGAGATGAAAACTAGTGCAAGTTAAACAACCCTAAATGAGATTCAATTCAATCAATGCAATGCAAATGAATTCAAATCCTAGATCTAGGGCTGAAATAGACTCCAAAATTAGAAAGATACAATGCTTAAATATCAGGTTCACCAGAATGAAACAAAGAAAAATAGGGGTGCATCAATTGGAATAAATGGAAATAGGGTTATGATGGACCTATCTTCCTCTATTTCATTAGGAAATAAGATCCACACAAAGAATTGGCTTTCAACCCTTAGGTGAGTCAACTCAAGGTGTGAATCTTTAGATTTCCTTATGAATGAAGGACGGTGGTCAAGGTCAAACAACACTTTGGGGAGAAAAACTAAAAAAAAATGTAATTCAACACTTGAAACAACAATATTAAACTCAATAATGATAGAAGCTACAATCAAATTACAAATCAGAGAAGGGAAAATCTAAATGTACCTTTCACCAAAAGTTTGTTTATGAAGCTGATCTGGGACTTATTTTCCCATGGGTGAATGGGTCCTTTGTTAGAGTTTTTCTACAACTTTCGAGAGCCTCTTGTCCTATCTTTGCACTTCAAGATTCTTTGGGTTTCAATGTTGGAAAGTCAAAAATAAATTTTATGGATGAGTTTCTGTGAGATGACAAATTTTACAACTTTGACAACTTCTTCATTTTTTCTCTTCAAGAGATCTTCAAGCTTTCTTCCACCTAGATCTGCAAACACAACATGAAAGGGAAAATTTGTTTATTTTTGGTGAATGGGGGTTTTCCTTGGTCAAACCCCATTTTGGTAATCAAACCTTAAAATGAAATAAAACATGAAAGAGGGAATGAAGAATGAATAAAGAAATGCTACCATTCAACAAACCCTTGAATAAACCTTGGAATATAGATATGCAACTTGCATGAAATGGCTTCAATGGATGTGGATCTTGAACTTCGAATCCTGGTTTAAATAATGGCTTTGAATGCTTGAATGGATAATGAAACCTACATCACCATATTAGCTCCAAAAACATGCATGATGCAAGAAGACTTCGACATGAAAATTGGATCTTGAATGTTGCAATAAAACTCTGATAAATCTTCTCTTGAATGCCTTTGAAAGTGCTCTTGATCATCAAATTTTCTATACTCTTGCTCACTTTAAATTTCTAGCTTGAAAACTCTAGGTGAAACTTAGAAAATAACCTTATATTTATATATAGTATCCTCAATTTCCTAAAATTCAATTATCACAAGCCGACATCTAAATATACACTTAGAGATATTAAAATCCTACCAAAAACATAATTTAAATTTAGGTCCTAAGGTCAAGGGAGGACCCATTCTCCCATGGGTGAATGGGTCTTAGGTCCCTAAACCTAGGACACACATTGCTTAATGAGAAGTGTTAGGTTAAGGCATTAATGAATGTCCAGGTTTCCTCTTCAAAAAATGTAATAAAATAGGCTTGGTAAATAAATTAAGGGGCCAATTAAGGAAAATTAAGCTCAATTAATTAAAGGGCCCCTAAATAAGTGTGAAAGTGTAAATAAATACATTTTACAACACTAAAATAAGGCACAATTAAGTCCAAATTAACTATGAGGGCCCAAACAAGTGAGGAACTGTAAAGGGATACATTTTCCTACACTACAGGATCAAAGTTTTTTTGTAGTAAGCATGGTATTCGACATAACCTTATAATTCCTTATACTCAACAAAATGGTGCAGTTGAGAGAAAGAATAGAACTTTATAGGAAATCAAAAGATATGGAATTTACCTTTCAAGCTAAGGTAATAAATTGCACCAATTATATTCAAAATCATATTCTACATAATAAATTGAAAATATGACTTTTGAGGAGCTTGGTCCCATGTCAATCTTAATATATCTTTATTTAGATTATTTTGTAGTGAAGATTTATTCTAAATTATTAGTGAAAATACATGGAGAGGAAATCCCAATACTCATACGTTTTGGCTACTATGAGGATGTTAAGGCTTACAAGCTATTAAATCATGTTTCCAAAGATGTCTTATTCAAGTGGATATCCAGTTTGATGATATATTTCCTCTAATGGATTCTCCATCATTGAATTTTCCCTCATTACCTACTCCTCCTTCATCTCTTGAGTATTCCTTATTTCTTAAGGATGATGATTTTTGTCAAGATCTAACACCTCTAGTTACATAGACTTTGAACCAATGATCCCACACTACACTTGATTTAGTTGGACCTTGGGATGGTGATCCTTCAAATTCATGTTGTACTCAATCACAAACATCGAGTGTATCTTTTGATTCATGCCATTTTAGATTCACCTCAAAATATTTTTAGATAGGATAATTATTCCTAAGTGAGACACAACTATAGTAGATGAGTATTTATCTTTGGTGAACAATCATACTTTGGGATATTTTTTCTCCTCCTAAGGGAAGAAAGAAAATTTAGTGCAAGTGGGTGTAGTATACTAAATATACAATTGATGGTTTTATTTATAATTACAAGGCTCACTTGGTAGCTAAGGAGTTTTCAAAATTCAAAGGCATTATATTTTTTGAGAACTTTTCTCTTGTATATTTTTTTGGGAAGTGAGATAATTAGAACAAGAACAAGAATGAGAAGAATAAGAAGACGAAGAGGAATACAAAAATTAGATGAAGAATCAAATGAACAAGAAGGAGAGAAAGAATAATTAGAAGAATATTTTATGTAGAAGGATCTATAATTGATTAGCATTAAGGATAATCATTTTGTAAAGAGTGGTGAATGATATGCACCAAATCCTATTTTATGTATTGGGTTATGAGTAGTTGGCATGTGGCTACCTTCACTATTAAATAAGCTATCTGATCATATGTAGGTAGCTAGGTAATTAAGTATCAAAGTTGGATCACATATTTCTTTCCATCCTTCTTTGGTTACAATATTATGGAAGAAGACATAGCTTCTCCAAGGATAACAATTTTGCTATAAAAATTTCTCAACCATAAGATTTGAAAGATTGTATCCTTTCACACCAACACCAAAGTTAATTAAGATATATTCATAGTATTTTCCTCCAACTTTGACCATTTATCCTTAGGAATATGTGCATATCATGCCTTGCAACCAAAGAATCAAAGATGTCTCAATGAGGTATTTTTTCCTAACCACACCTCTATGGGTATCTTTGAAATTTAGTGTTGCAACTACCCAATCCTTAGAGGAGGATCTATTAAAAATTACTCCAAAAAAAAGAAATCCCTCCTCTTTCCTCCTTGGCCCCTCAAAAAAGAAAAAGTCCAATTTCAATAAGAGTCATGGTGCTAAGGGGGAAGCTATTTACATTGTTGATGATATGTACTTTGATCAAAATTAAGGAAATATTTTTGGCTATTCTAGTTTTATTCAAACTGGTGGTCAAAGGTCAGCTCATTTAGAAAAGGCTACTCGTAAGGGTAAAGGAAATGAGTAGAAAGGAAAAGAACCTATTTTTTATGAGGATATGGAGGAGTCTACTAATGAAGAGTTTATTCCTCACATTTTTGAGGAGTATGGAGAATAGTGCTCAAGAAAACGAGCAATTTAAACAAGACTATGAGGAAGACTATGACAATAACTATGCTAAGGAGGTTAATATTGAAGAAGAAAATGTTGAGGAAGAGTATGACACCAAGGCTGGCTAGGACGAAAAATATGTTAATAAACAAGAGGATATGTTAGGGACTAGGAATGAGATTGAGAATGATAAGGCAACCATTGATGACATCAAAGTGAAAATTGATGATCTTCGTGTTTGCTTCTCAATTTTGAAGTCTAGGATTGACTATGATAAATTTATGGAGAAGATGATAATGATGGAAAATATACTTGGAATCATTATTTTTGTTACTAATGGTATAATGAAAAAATTAGTAATGAGAACTGTTTTTGGTATGTCTAAAATAAAAAGTAGAGGAAGAAACAAAGAGCCTAGAGGTTCAATATCAAGATTTAGCTAAAGGTAGAAACAAGAAGCCCAAGGGTGGATGGATGGACTCTCCCAACACTTTAAAGGAGAATTAGAAACTTATTAAAGGTTCTATGGAATGATGGATGTGGTTGTTGTTTGTTGTTTCATTTTTTGTTCTCTTTTTGTTGTTCTCAAGCCTACGTGCTTGATTTTGTCTATATGGCTTGTGTGTCTCTCTTGTTAATATGTGATAGGCTTTTTTATTCTAGCCTGCGTACCTCCTTATGTATTTAGGTGTTCATCCTGACCTTTGTGATATTTTTTGAGGTTGGTCTGAGTTGGTTTGGCCTTTGTTTCTTATTTTGCTACTTTTGTGACTTTTGAGATCAAGGCCCCTTTCCTTGCTTTTTTAATTAAAGAACAAGCTACAAAAACTTCTTCTATCTAAAATTTATGTTCTAGACTAGTCCACTATGCATAATCCTAGTTCTATCCACCAACATCATATTCATTATTTTGAAACTCCATTTTACTAAGGGGTGTATGTAGTTATCTCACATTTTTTTATTTTGTGATCCTTAAAAAATTAATCAAAATATGCTAAAAAAATTAATTTCCACTATCAATCCTCAAAATTTTAGTCTTCCTACCAATTTGATTCTCTACAGGAGCCTTAAACTCTTTTAAAAAACTGAAGAATTTAATTTTACTTCTAAGGAAATATACCCATGTCCTTATACTATGATCATGAATGAAAGAAATAAAATTTATAGACTTAGAATCTAAAGAAACATTACTAGGCCCAAATACATATGAACATATTAAATCTAACATCTTAGAATATTTATGCTAACTAGAGTAAAATTAAACATGATTTTTTTTTCCATATATACAATATTCACAACAATCAAATTTAAGATTACAATAATTTAACCTCTCAAAAATGTTTTTATTTTATAAGGTCCTTAAAGCCTTCTAACCTATGCAACCCATCCTTTGGTGACATGACATTATTTTCTTTACTATTATCTTAGCTTCCAAAGCATGAGCACACTTATGTATCCTAAAAGCATGAACATTAGAAGTAAAGACAATAAACCTCTATTTTTCTAGTTCCAATGGTGAAGGTAAAGATTTTGTAAATCTCTTCAATATAAGAATTGAAGAACTACTACACTAAACTATGCATACATATAGATGAAATAGAGTGCCAATTTTAACACCCTTAACGAGTACCATTTCTCTTTTGACCATCTTACACCATTCAATCAAGAAAATAAACTAAAAATCCACATCATTAAATTTACTTATAAAAATTAAGTTCCTTTCCAAATTGGGGATATATAGTACACCATTGATTCGCTTCACTCTTCCATCAAGGAATCAAATTATCACTCTACTACAACTAATAATATTTAGAAGAGAATAATCTCCAAGGTACAAATTTACACCATCATATTCTTCATGTTTTGTAAGCCAAACCTGATGTGATGTTAAATGGAAAGAGGCACCATAGTTTATCAATCACACACCTTTAGATGTATGAGTAGCAAAGGTAATGGAAAAATCATCATCCTTATCAAAAGGGGATATATTCAACTTATCATTAGAATCTAAATTTGTATTCATCTTTTCCCCCTCCTTTTAATCTTTTATTAGATGTCTATCTTTTCCATACTTCAACACCTTTCCTTAAACTTACTGGGAGATTTGGATTAGCCTTATCTTACTTCTTTTCTTTCTTGTCATTTTTTTGGATTTTTATGAACTTCTAGGTCCTCCTTAGTTGACTTGAAAGACTTCTCAAAATTCATCAAAAATAAAATATGCAACCAATTCATCCATCTTGAACTTAGTGGTAGTGCTCTCAATTGTCATAACTAAGTGGTCCCATGAATTTGGAAAAGAAAACAAGAAAATCATACATCAATCATCCTCCATTTTTACTCCCACTAAGTGGAACTAGGTAACTAACACATTGAAATCATTTAGATCATTGGCCATAGACCCATTATCCTCAATCCTAAGGGTATTCAACTTATTTTTGAGGAAACTATTATGCAATAAGAATTTATGTTGAAAAATGTTGTCATGAGGACAATGATGAACAAGACAACTAAGAGGGGGGTGAATCAGTTATAGCAATTTTAAACTTCAAAAACCCTCAACAAAAGTTAGATTTACAAACATTCCTATAACCTTTAATATGCTAGTGTGATTAATCATTAAGTGTAGAAATAGAAAACTAGAAACAACAAAACCATACACACAATAACACCAGATTTATGTGGAAAACCTAATGAGGGAAAAATCACTGTTAGGATTAGCTCACAATATAATGAGGGTGACCCAAACACATACTTAATGAGGACCTAAATGAGTCCCAACATGCCTCAACATGCTTCCATGAACTTCGCAAGTAGTGTTTAACACAAGGTCGAACAAGACTTGTGTAAAACACATAAAACAATTAAGTACACACATCCTTAACATGATCCAATCTTTTTAGACAACAAATTTCACTTGAATATGACCTCATCAACTTATTCTCAGAATCGCAAGTCATGAAACCAAAATTCAGAGAAATCCAAAGCAACTACATTTCTCCCAAACCACAACTAGATACCGAAATGCATAGTTCATATATTGGTGAAAATATCTTGCATTGTACAACAATCCAGAAGCCAAAATTCTGAATACGACTAATAATAACCATGAATAATATGTTAGTATTTCACAAGCATAGAAGCAATACGAAGCATATCCTGGAGCATGCACTGAATACTTGCAAACCTTCTTTATTACAATTTTCTTAGTATCCTCAACATATACATCCAATAACCAACATCCTGACATGAATGACAACAACAACCAGTTGACATCAATGAAAACACCTTCATACTTGCAACAATCTCCCCCTTTGTCATTGATGGCAACACATGATGTGAAAACCCATCAAATACAACACAACAAATCTGAACCATCAATCTCCCCCTTTTCTAGAATGCTTTCTCTGCCCCTTAATTTTCACATGATACTTTCTCCCCCTTTGACATCAATGGTAAAGGAAAAAGATATTTTACATTGTTTTCCCCTTTGTTGCCAAAAACATTACCAGTACTAAATACTCCCCTTTAGGAGTACACACAATCAACTACACAATAACAACACATGACACTACCTGCTCCCCTTGAGAGGTAGCCACCAAACATCAGTCTAGATGAAAGATAGATCCATAGATCCATCAGACTAATGCATCTCCATATTCATCTAGTTCAAGAAAGGAGGGGAAATAACCCCTAACTTCTTTTGGAGATACTCAAAAGTATCTTTAGGAAGAGCCTTAGTAAATATGTCAACAATTTGATTCTTTGTAGGTACATACTCAACTTTTACTTCATTCTCCATAACCTTCTCTCTCAAGAAGTGATACCTGATAGATATATGCTTTTTCCTTGAGTGCATCACTGGATTCTTTGAAATATTAATTGCACTTGTATTATCACAAAAAATAGAGATGAGATCATCATACATTACTCTGATATCCTTAAATGTATATTGCATCCACAAAACTTGTGTGCAACAAGATGCTACAACAATACACTTAGCTTCTGCAGTGGATAAGGAAATTGAATCTTGCTTATTACTTAACCACGACACCAATCTGCATCCAAGAAAAAATGCACCACCACTTGTACTTTTTCTATCATCAGTGCAACCTACCCAATATCTGTATAATCACTTAGTGTAAAATTAGTATCCTTAGGGGTGATCCCGCAATACTGGTTTACAATTTTTGGCCAAATTCGACACTGAACTAATTTTTTCTAACTAAATCTTCACTTTCAGACACCTATAGCAGCTAAACCATGAGGAATTTGAAGATGATGCAAACTAGTGATTTGTGACATTTTGTCTCTAGATTCTAAATATATTTTTTTCAAAATTTTTGAAATTAGATAGCACTTCTTTTTCCATCTCCTTCGAAAACTAGTTTTTTTCAGTAAACACCATTTTTAAGGAGTGATGCTCACCGTATAACACATAACTTTTTTTTCGTGAATGATGAAATTCTATTTTTTTTCGAATTTAGATTTGTCACTACAATATCTAGTGCTTCCAATTGGTTTCATAGTGTTTTATTGAATATTTTTTCTTTAATCAAGTTTCAAAGTCAAACCAATTACAATTCAAAAATAGGCAAACTGTATAGCACAACTTTTTATGTATGTATTGAAATTCAAATTTTTTTTGGTTGGATCAAGGACTTAAATATCTGGTGCACTCATATTTTTCAATTTTTTTTTATAATCTTCTATTTTTCTACATGTGTAGAACAAAGAGCTTGATTTTGGGTGAAAAACCTACATTCACAAGAAATAAAAAATAAATATAATAATAAAATTTCATTTAATTAAAATTATACTTTTTTGGAAGCTTATAATAAGGACTACATACTTACAAAAAATAAATTTTGAATGAATTCATTTGATCCCCCAAAAGGTAAATCAAAAGTAGTTTTTTATTAGCATTATGATAAGTGTAAAGGGGACTCTATTATAGGTATGGTTTAAAACTAGCGGGGTTCTATCCAAGGGGGCTTGGTCTAAGGTGGTTTGACAAAACCTCTTCAATTGAAATCCTTTAAATAGAACTTTTCAAGGCTTAAGTCATTATATTTTCTAAAAATATGTGATTTAAAAAAAATCAAGATCTCCCAAAAAGTGTAAACCACTATTGTGGCAACACCCTTAGGATGCCATAAGCCATAATCTTGAGTGCCATTTAGATATCTAAATATCCTCTTGAAAATTGCAACATATTTCTCTAGGATCTTCTTGAAATCTGGCCAAAAGACAAATTGCACTATGATATCGGGTTGATTTGACAACTGAATTCCTTTCGGTTGTTCCATGTAAACTTCTTCTAACTCACCATTCAAAAATGTAGACTTCACATCCATCTGATAAACTTGAAATCCTTATGAGCAGCAAACGCCAAAAACATTCTGATAGCTTCCATTCTAGCCACTAGAGCAAATGTCTCCTGAAAATTTATACCTTCCAGTTGTGAATAGCCTTTACACACAAGACTTGCCTTGCTTCTTACTACTTCTCCATTCTCATTCAATTTGTTTCTGAAAACCCACTTACTTCCATTTATGTTCTTATCTATTGGTCTAGGAACCAATTCCCAAGTTTGATTCTTCCAATTTGTATAAGTACCTCTTCCATAGCTTTCATCCAATTTTCATCTTTGCATGCCTCACTCACTGTCTTAGGCTCAACTTTAGAAAGTAAGATATAATTTACCTCAACTTTAGCAACTCTACTTCTAGTCAATACACCTTTCCTCTTGTCTCCAATGATCTGATCTTCTGAATGATTCTTTTGCACGTACTTAGGGGTTTTAGGAACCCTTTCTAGAGCTTCTTCTTCTTCATTCTGCTTTTCTTATTTTTCAATAGCTTCTTCTTCTTCTTTGTAATCAGGCTCATCTAATACATATCCATCAACTTCAATTGAATTCTTCAATGCTTCATCAACCTTGACATTTGTGCTTTCTCAACCTTTTATTAAAATATCTATAAGCTTTGCTTCTAGTAGAATATCCAAGGAAAATACCCTCATCACATCTAGCATCAAACTTTCCTAGATTTTCTTCATCTCTTCTAATATAACATTTGCTTCCAAATACATTGAAATACTTGACAATAGTGATCTTTCCACACTATAGCTCATAAGGAGTCTTAGTATTGTTAGCTTTTACTTGAACTCAGTTGAACACATAAACAACAGTGTGAATTGATTCTCTCCAGTAAACTTCCAGTAGACCTGCTGCTATTATCATTGATCTAGTAGCTTTTTGAATTCTCCTTTTCTTTCTTTCAACAACTCCATTATGCTAGGGAGTTCTAGGGGCAGACAACTGTCTTCTTAATCCATGTGCTTCACAAAACATGTTAAAATCATTGGAGATGAATTTACCACCTTTGTCAGACCTCAAACATTTTATTTTCATATTTGCTTCATTCTCAACCGTTACCTTAAATGCCTTGAATTTATCTAATGCATCATATTTCTCTCTAAGAAAAGTAACCCATGTCATTCTAGAGTAATCATCAATCAAAAGCATAAAATACTTGTCACCTTGTAAACTTCTCACCCTTGTAGGACCACAAAGATATGTATGAATAAATTCTAGTAGTTCAATAGTAGATTGTTCCTTTGACTTAAAGTTGTTTCTAGCTTGCTTTCCAAACTGACAATCCTTGCAGATTACATTAACATGCTTTATAATTCTTGGTAAATCTCTCATAGCTTATATTGCAAGGAAAGCTTAGGTGCAGAACAAACTCTCCTAACGACAAAACCTCAGGAAGAATGTAGATATGACTTAAAAATTTTCAATTACAATTCATTAAGATACACTTGAAAAGACTAATAGAAAAGAGAAATGAAAACATACACAATTGGACACTAGATTTATGTGGGAAAACCATTACGGGAGAAAACCCCATACGGGAGAAAAACCCACCACACCAAGAAAAGTCTCTTTGTATTATAGTAATGCAAATTACATACAGAGATCAACTTCACTTTATGATGTCAATTTTTACAGTAGCACATTTACTAATCAATCTTGTACATAATAGCTCTCATAAAGCATACAATGAATTCACTTAGATCAATCTGTGTTCAATCGAGCAACCTTACACCATCAAAATTGTTCACCATTGTCGACCATTACTGAGCATAATTGTGTTTCCTCACAATCTGTTCATCTTCCACACAGGAACGGTCACAACAGTCCAATTGCCAATGGTTCACATTCCACTTCGCTCATTGGTTCAGATCACACCACATAGGACAATTGTTCTGTCAAAGAAGTTCAAACTGAATCACATGTCAGTGAAACACTAGGTCGTGTCTCCTCAATGCCACAATGCCCAACTGTCGTTATCAGCAAGAGTCACCACCATCGGCAAGAGTCATATTGAATTCAAAACCATCAACTAGACTCACTCTAGTGACAAGACTTCTCACCGATGTCCATTGCAGAACTGTTGGCAAGACCATTGTTGTCAGCGAGAGCTCATAGCGAACACAAATCCATCGGCGAGACAAACAATATCGCTAAGACTTCACACAAATGTTCAAATCATGTAGCTCTATCAGCAAGACCATCGCTATCACCGAGACATCATACCAAACATAGAACAGTTAGAGAGACCAACGCTATCACCAAGAGGTCATACCAAATGCACCAGCCTGTCGGTGAGAGAAACACTATTGGCAAGAGCTCACACCGAATGCAAACTTGTCGGCGAGACCACATCCATCGACAAGAGTTCTCACTGAACACAAAACTGTCGGCAAGACCAACACTGTCAGTGAAAGCTTATACCGAATGCTAATCTGTCAATGAGACCACACAGTATCAGCGAGAGTTCTCACCAAAGTTGCATACCCGTCGGCGAGACTACAACCATCAGTAGGAGATCATACTGAATGCACCAGCCTGTCAGTGAGAGAAACACTATCGCTTAGACTCTTATCAAGCTCTCATGTCACCCCAATGACATTTGTGTGTAGAACCATTGGCGAGACATACTCTATTAGAATGAATCACTCTGAAGGTTCATGATTCTCCTCGATGCCACTCATCGCCAAGAGTCTCCCCGATGATCACCAGGAATCAACCCATCAGCAAGAGGTATGCCCAAACGGAGAGAGATAGGAACTTCACAACAATAGCCATGTCTTGCTGATGACTCCCGTCGGAAAGATAGAACCAAAGTCTCAGCGACTTTTACTCTTTGAACACAACTGCTAGTCGGTAAGACTTCCAAAGGGTCTCACCGATTTTTCTCTTTCAGGAGTTTCATGTTAGTAAGCTTGAGGCACATTTTCCAACAATCTCCCACTTGACAAAGATCTTACTGACACCTCCAAAGAACAACAAAACTACTGAAATTCATGGGCACTAAGGCCCATCAAACTGGCACACCACCTGAAATTGTCTGTGCTCACTAGTTTCGTCAATGCATCTACAACATTTTCTAGAGTATCCCCTTTTTCTAAAGAGACCTTTCCATCCTCCACCATATCTCGTGCAAAATGATACTACACATCAATATGTTTTGTCCTGGCATGGAAAGTAGGATTTTTTGCCAAACAAATAGCACTCTGACTGTCACAGTAAATTGTAATTTTCCCTTCATCAAACCCAATGTTAGAACACAAACGTTTTAACCAGATTGCTTCTTTACAAGCGTGTGTTGCTGCCATGTATTTTGCCTCTGTAGTGGACAAAGCGACTACAGCCTACCGCTTACTCATCCAACTAACTGCACCACCATTCATCATGAAAATATATCCATTGGTGGATCTTCTATTGTTAATGTCCCCTGCCCAATCAAAATCCACATCGCCTCAAATGCTGAGAGTCCTCTGTGATTCAACCAAATTCCCATGGTAACACAAAACATATTTTGAAGTGCCCTTTAGATATCTAAACACTCTTTTCATAGCATCCCAATGTGTCCTTCCAAGATTTTCCATAAAATGACTAAGTACTCCCACTACTTGGGCAATGTCTGGCCTTGTACAGACCATTGCATACATTAAACTGAAAACTACACTAGCATAAGGCACTCTGGTCATGTCCTCTATCTCAGTAGGATATTTTGGACAGTCTTCAACATATAGCTTCATTCCCTGCAAAAGTGGAACAACTAGCTTCTTGCAATCAGTCATACAAAATCTCTCCAAAATAGTATTAATATACTTACTCTAACTAAGCCAAAGTTTTCTACTCTTCCTGTCCTTGGTTATTTCCATTCCTAGAATATACCTAGCTGCACCAAGATCTTTCGTTTTGAACTTTGCAGACAACTGATATTTTAGATCAGAAATCATTAACTTACTATTGCCTATGAACAACATATCATCAACATAGAGAGCAATAATAAGAACACGATCATTTTCAGCTTTGTAATACACACAATGATCATATTTCGACCTTACAAATCCCAATAACAAAACAAACGTGTCAAACTTCTGGTACCACATTCTAGGAGATTGTTTTAATCCATACAGAGATTTTTTCAACTTGCAAACCTATTTTTCTTTACCTTTTTCCACAAAGTGCTCCGGCTAGGACATGTGAATTTCTTCTTCAAGGTCACCATGAAGAAATGTTGTCTTCACATCCATCTGTTCAATCTCTAAGTCATAAGTTGCTGCAAGTGACAAAAGAAATATGATAGACGTCAGCTTAGCTACAAGAGAAAAAAATTCTCCATAATCAATTCCCTCTACCTGGGAATACCCCTTCACAACCAACCTCACCTTATACTTTTCCACACTGCCATCCGGACCTATTTTCCTTTTAAATACCCATTTGCGAACAACTTTTATGCCTTGGCAAGGGGCGCAAACTCAAGTATCATTATTTTCTAATGATGCCATTTCTTCATTCATGGCTTCCAACCAAGAGTTTGAATTAGACATTCTAAATGCCTCTTTCATAGTCCTAGGCTCATCAGTGCTAGAAATTAAAGCATAGGCATAAGTAGAATCTAACAAAGAAAACCCATACCTATCAGGTTGCTTTCTTTCATGTGTTGACCTCCTCACAGGCTGAGGCTGAGGTTGTTCTTCTTCTTCATAACTCTCAGAACTACTTAAGCTCTCCTCAGTTTTAGGTACATTTTGAATTTTCAATTCCTCTTTATCTGGTGTCAGAGGAATTTCAACTACATCCCTTTTATTTTATGATTTTGTCTCTAACTACAGATCCAAAGTAGAAGGCTTTAGCTCACAAAAAATAACACTTCTGTTGTATAGAACCTTCTCCGTATTAGGATTCCAAAGCTTATATCCTTTTATGCCAGCACTATAACCAATAAAAATACATTTAACAACCTTATTTTCCAATTTAGACCTTTTTTCATTCGACACATATGCATATGCCTCACAGCCAAAGACCTGAATATGTTTTAGAGAGGGGCTTCTTTCCAGACCATGCTTCCAAAGGTGTTTTCTCAACAAGAGTAGAATTCAGAGAATGGTTTATTAAATAACATGTTGTTGCAACTGCCTCAGCCCATAACTTCTCCTCCAAGCCAACACTACTTAGCATACTTCATGCTATTTCCATCATTGTCCTGTTGAACCTTTCAACAACTCCATTTTGTTGTGGAGTGTAGGGCATAGTTTTGTCTTTTAATCCCATGATCTTTACAGTACCTTTCAAACTCATAAGAACAAAACTCGCCACCATTGCCAATCCTTAAACATTTTATTTTTCTTCCAGTCTGATTTTCCACAGGGTTTTTAAATTCCTTAAAAAGACTGAACACTTATGATTTACTTTTCAAAAAATAAACAAATGCCCTTCTTGAATAATCATCAATGAATGATACATAATATCTTGATTTAGACAAAGAAGGAACATTTACTGGACCAAAAACATCAAAATGAATGTAATCAAGTAAACCAGAAGATTTATGAGGACCGGAGTAAAATGAAACACGGTGTTGTTTACCATATACACAATGTTCACAAAATTTGAATTCAAGGTTACAGTCATCAAGCCCTTTAATCGGGTTTTTATTTTTCAAGGTTTTTAAACCTTTTTCTCAATGTGGCCAAGCCTATGATGCTAGAGCATAGTCTTTTCTGCTGGAAGTTTAACTTCCATAGAGTTTGCACTAATAGGAACATTTTTCTCCTTTTCTCCATGAGTAGCCTTCTGTGACTTTACAAAGACACTATTGCATTGGACATCATGTGCATCCAGCTTATACAAGGTACTAATACGAGAACCCCTAGCTAGGACCATTGAGCCTCTAGTCATCTTGCAGCCATTTCTAGAGAATGAGACCTGCACTCCAATATCGTTCAGCTTACTAATAGAAAGTAAATTTTGAGTCAGACTTGGTATATGCATTACATCATTGATTCCCTTCACTCTTCCATCAGGGAACTGTATTTTGACTCTTCCACTACCAGAGATGAATTGCTTTCCAAATACACCCTTCCACCATCATATTTTTCATACTTAGTGAACCAATCTCTATGAGATGTCATGTGGAAAGATGCTTCAGAATCAATCAACCAGACATCATCTGATGCCTGTGTAGCCTAGGCTGCAATGAAAGCATCTGCATCACTCTAAGAAGAATCATTATCGGAAGAATACTTCTTCTTCTTTTTCTCCTCTTTGCAATCCTTTCAGACATGACCAGGTTTCCCACAATTCTAGCACTTTACCTTGGACTTCTTACTAGGAGACTTTGATCTCCCCTCTGATTTGGATTTGGATTTCTTACTAGGAGACTTTGATCTCCCCTCTGATTTGGATTTGGACTTCTTGTCCTTCTTCTTGCCTTTTTCTTTTGATTTGCCTCTAACAACAAGAGCCTCCTTCGCCATCTCAAACTATTTTCTTCTCATCTCTTATGATAACCAAGAAGCAACAATATCTTCCATCTTAAAAGAGGAAGTAGTACTCCCAATAGCCATCACCAAGTGATCCCAAGAATCTGAAAAAGAACATAACAACAACATACATTGATCTTCTTCATCAATCTTCACACCCACAGATGCTAACTGAGCAATCAACGTGTTGAAAGCATTCAAATGATCAGCAACAGACGCTCCTTCCTGCATTTTCAAAGAGTACAACTTCTTCCTCAAGAACAATTTATTCACCAAGGACTTGCCCTAATAAATAGCTCTCCAGTAGTTTCCACAAAGAGGATGTCTTTTCTTCATGAACATTTAGAAGAACAAAGTCTACTAAACAGAGCCTTATGAGCCCCTTTGATTTTCGATCTGCAAGGTCCCGATCCTCTTGCTTCATGCCTGTAGGCTTTGTTCTAGACACAACAAGCCAAAGATCATGATCAACCAATAAATCTTCCATTTTGAGTTTCCACAACTCAAAATTACTCCATTGAATTTCTCAATTTCAATCTTTCCTGACGTGCTTGCCATCTTAATCTATAATTCAAATTACCAAATTTCTACAAGACTTCCACTGAATAGAATTGACACAGAAAACTCAACGTACCCACAAGGATAACACAACTGGCCAGGCTCTGATACCACTTGTAAGGAAAGCTTAGGTGTGGAACAAACTCTCCTAACGACAAAACCTAGGGAAGAATGTATATGACTTAAAAAAATTTCAATTACAGTTCATTAAGATACACTTGAAAAGAATAACAAAAAAGAGAAGTGAACACATACACAATTGGACACCAAATTTACATGGGAAAACCCTTACGGGAGAAAAACCCACCACACCAAGAAAAGTCTCTTTGTATTACAGTAAGGAAAATTACATACATAGATCAACTTCACTTTCTGATGTTAATTTTTATAGCAACACATTTATTGATCAATCTTGTACAGAATAGCTCTCAGAAAGCATACAATGAATTCACTCAAATCAATCTGTGTTCAATCGAGCAACCCTACACCATCAAAGCTATTCACCATTGTCGACCATTACTAAGCGTAATCGTTTTCCTTGCAATCTATTCATCTTCCACATAGGAATAGTCACAACAATCCAACTGCCAATGGTTCACATTCTGCTTCGCTCATTGGTTCAGAAAACACCACGTAGGACAATCATTTGGTCAAAGAAGTTCAAACTGAATTGCATGTTGGTGAGACACTAGGCTGTGTCTCCTCGATGCCACAATGCCCGACTGTCGTTATTGGCAAGAGTCACCACCATCAACCATACTCACTCCATCAACAAGACTTCTTATCGATGTCCATTGCAGAACTGTCGGTAAGACCATTGCTATCGGCGAGAGCTCATAACGAACACAAATCCATCAGCGTGACAAATAATTTCGCTAAGACTTCACACATATGTTCAACTCATGTAGCTCTATTGACAAGACCATCGCTATCGGTGAGACATCATACCAAATATATAACAGTAGGAGAGACCAATGTTATTGCCAAGAGGTCATACCAAATGCACCAACCTGTCGGTGAGAGAAACACTGTCGGCAAGAGCTCACACCAAATGCAAACCTATTGGCGAGACCACATCCATCGGCAAGAGTTCTCACTGAACACAAACCTGTCGGCGAGAGCTTATACTAAATGCTAATCTATCAGCGAGACCACACAGTATCGACGAGAGTTCTCACCGAAGTTGCATACCCGTCGACGAGACTACAACCATCGGCAGGAGATCATACCAAATGCACCAACCTGTCTGCTAGAGAAACACTATCACTTAGACTCTTATCGAGCCCTCATGTCACCCTAATGACATTCATGTGTAAAACTGTCGATGAGACATACTCTATCAGAATGAATCACTTTGAAGGTTCATGCCTCTCCTCAATGCCACTCATTGCCAAGAGTCTCCCCGATGATCACCAGGAATCAACCCATCGACAAGAGGTCTGCTCGGACAGAGAGAGATAGGAACTTCACAGTGATAGCCATGTCTTGCCGATGACTCCCGTTGGAAAGACAAAACCAAAGTCTCAGTGACTTTTACTCTTTGAACACAACTGCTAGTTTGTAAGACTTCCAGAGGGTCGCACCGATTTTTCTCTTTTAGGAGTTTCATGTCAGTAAGCTTGAGGCACATTTTCCAACATATACTACACTGGTTTTCACCATATTATCAAATTTCATATGACACATCCTTCAGTACCATAGCCAATTATCGTTAGTTTGAGACATAAAGTAATGTCCATCAACACCTTTAAGTTGATAAATGTTACCTTCAGTTTTCTTACTAGTAGCAATCATAGTTCTAGATCCTTTCTTGATTTCACATTTTTCATCCTCAAACACAAGATTATATCCATTTTTACACATCTGTCCACCACTCAAGAGATTATGTCTCAAACCCTTAACATAGTAGAAACCATCAATATTATGCTTGCCATCAAAACTGATTAAACCTATCCCACAAATCTTAGCACCAAAATCATCTCCAAAATTAACTAAGCCTCCATCATATTTCTCAAGTTCAAAAAACTTACTTTTGTCACTGACCATGTGATTTGAGCACCATTATCAACAACCCAGTAATTCTCTATTTAGCATGAACTGCAGAGACCATAGTACCTTCAACATTCTCTGGAGCAATTTCCTTCACACATCTTCGAGTATTAGCATTAGTAGATTCATCTTTTAAAGCTAGGAACAAGCATTCATTGTCATCAAAATCTCCATAATCAGATTCATCATAAAAAATGCCAACATCTTCATTGACATAATATGCTCTTTTGATCATCTTTCCTTTATTTTCTTTTTTATCTTGTCTATGTTTGTTTCTTTTAGCTCTTTCAGGACATCTCAAAGCATAAGGACCTATTCCTCCACAACTAAAACATTTGAAAGGTAATTTACCTTGATACTAATCAAAGCCCTTTTTCATTCTCCTTTTAAAATTTGATTCCACTTCATCAAGATTGTCTTCATCCAAATCTTCCACTTTTTTAGCCTTGAATATAGTTTATGTTTTTGTTCCATTTTTCAACCCAAGATTTCTCATTTCAAATGAAGTTAGATTACCAATCAACTAATCTTTAGTATAAGTATTGTAATCTACAATTTTCTCTATAGCAGATACCTTTTCACTATATATATCAGGGAGAGTTCTGAGTACCTCTTCAGTATCTTGGATTCATCTATTTGTGCACAAAGTCCTCTCATTCCACCTACCAACTCATCTACTCTCTACATGGAGGATTTGATGTTCTCATCTTCACCCATTCATAGGATCTCAAATTGTGCCTCCAAGTTCTATAAATTTGCTTGTTTAACCTTTTCATCTCCTTCATACATCCTTTACAACTTATCCTGAACCTCTTTAGCAGTCTTCAAATTCATGACTTTAACTACTTCAGAATGTGAGAGACTATTAACAATAATAAATGTTGACTTATTTTCAATTTCATGTGCTTTGATCTCATCAGTAGTACTTGGACCATTTTCCAAAGGAACATACTAGTTCTTAATAGACTTCTCGATTGCATATCCATAGTATGATATAATCCTTCCATCTTCATTTTCTAGAGTGCATAGTTAGTCCTATCAAACCTAGGACACTCAATAATGATCTTGCTCACCATACCGAACCTTCCTTAAGCAATCAAGCTATTCTCCAAGGAACCTTGTTTTGATACCAATTGTTGAAAAAGACAACTGAGAGGGGGGAGGGTGAATTAGTTGTAGCAATTTTAAACTTCAAAAACCCTAAACAAAAGTTAGATTTACAAGCATTCATATAGCTTTTAATATGCTAGTGTGATTATTCATTAAGTGTAGAAACAAAAAATTGGAAACAACAAAACCATACACACAATAAACCTAGATTTATGTGGAAAACCCAATGAGGGAAAAACCATGGTGAGGATTAGCTCACAATATAAGAAATGAGTTTTCACTCATATCTTTTATGGTTAGCTCAACCTCATAGGGTGTTTGGTATATAGATAGTTGGGCGTCATTTCATATGATAGGAGTTAGAGAGTTCTTCTCCAGTTATGAGGACGACATCAAATCCAAATTTCTATGGGGAACATGTCTAAACTCAATCTAGTTGGGAAAGGGACTGTTCTATTTTAGAGGGAGAATGGCATGTTGATTCCCATTCATGATGTGTTGTATGTGCTAGGCTTGGGTATGAACTTGATTTCCATATTTGTCCTTCAGGATAAAGGCTACAATGCAATCTTTAGAGGGGCACATGTCTTAATCAAGCATAAGGATTGAAAATCACCCATAGCTATTGGAGTTAGGAATGGCCATATTATAGGTTGCAGTTTGATACTCATAAGGCACTGATGAGTAGCAGTAATCCTAGAGATCAAAGAGAGCTATGGCATAGGAGGATGGGACATATACATCATGGAGCACTTAAATTGCTTTATGAGATAGTGACAAGTGTTCTAGAGGTGAGCACATAACATGATGATGTATGTAAGGGATGTGTGTTGGGGAGGTTTGCAAAAACAACTTTTCCAAGGAGTGACACCAAATCCAAGGGTTGTTCTTGATCTAGTACATTCAGACATATGTGGACCAATTTCAACAAAGTCTCTCAGAGGATACAAGTACTTTGTTAGACAATGGAGGTGAGTACAAAGGGAAAAAATTCCAAGAGTTTTGTATTAGGGAAAGAATCAAGAGAGAGTGGACTATTCCTTACAACCCACAACAAAATGGGGTTGCTGAGAGGAAGAATCATTCTATATCAAAGGTAGCAAGGTCTATGATGTATGACCAGGATATGCCACGTTACTTATGGGTAGAGACATGCAGTACATATATTATACATACAAAATAGGGTTCCACATAAGGTATTGGGCAAGATGGCACCAGAGGAGGCATCCTCAGGGAAGAAGCCAAATATCAGTCACTTTAGGATATTTGGGAGTTTGGTGTTTTGTCACATTCCAAGGCCTACATGTTCTAAGTTAGATCAAACTGCAGAGAGAGGGTACTTTGTGTGGTACAACAAAACCTTAACGACATATCAAATATATATTCTAGGGGCTAGGAGGATTATAGTTAGGCGTGATGTCAAATTCATGGAGGACAAGGCATTTAGGAGGTCCAAAGATTTTCCAACATATGATTAGAGTGAGTAGCCAGTAGAAGTTCCAAGGATCGTTCAACCATATTAGTGGTAGTGAAGCACGTGCACAATTACTAGTACAAGCATAGGCTCAAGTGCTAAGAGTTCATAGATTTTGGAGCAATAGATGCAACAGATCCAAGAGATGCATCAAGAATACATGGAGGTTGATATTTCATCCTCTGCAGTTGGCAACAGGAACCGTGAGGTTCAACAAACACATAGGGATACTCAAGAGTTTGTGGGAACTCCTAGGATGAGCAGTAGATAGTGGAGACAACCAACCAGGTATAATGACTATATGGAATTAGTTAGTCAATTGGTAGATAGCGAGCCTTCTAGCTATCAGGAGGCTGCATAACAACAAGTGTGGCGAGATGTGATGGTTGGGGAATATACCTCAATAGTGTAGAATGATGTGTGGGAGGTTGTGCCTAGATAGACATTTAGGGAGGTGGTTGGATCATGCTGGATCTATAAGATCAAGAATGGTACAGATGGTAGCAACGATAAATACAAGGAAAAGTTCATGGCCAAGGGGTTCTCTTAGAAGGAGGGAATAGATTATGAGGAGACATTCACTCTGGTGGCCAGGTATACTTCTATACGAGCCATGATCTCACTTGCAATACAGATGGGATGGCAAATCCATCAAATGGATGTCAAGATGACGTTTCTTAATGGTGAGTTGGTAGAGGAGGTATACATAGAACAACCAGAGGGCTTTGTAGCACACAATAATGAAACCCACATGTGTAGATTGAAGAGAGCTTTGTATGGACTCAAGTAGGCTCCTAGGGTGTGGAATGAGCACATTGATAGATACTTGCAAGGAATGGGCTTCGTGAAGAGTGAGGTGAATTCTAACCTCTACTACTTGGTGGTTGGGGGTGAGGTTCTCATTCTTGTTCTATATGTGGATGGCTTGTTTTTAATAGGTTCACTAGGGCTCATAGAAGAGTGCAAGAGGGACCTTGCAGCAGAGTTCAAGATGAAGGATTTGGGGCTTATGCACTACTTTCTAGGCATTAAGGTGTGGTAGACAGATGGAGAGATTTTCCTTGGATAAGGGAAATACTGCATTGAAATCTTGAGGAGGTTTGAGATGGAGGATTGTAGAGCCATGTCTACACCTATGATCATGAATTAGAAGAAGGTGGACTCATCTAAGGAGAAGGATGTAGACCCCACCTTATACAGATAGAATTTATTGGGTCTCTCATGTATTTGGTCAACACTAGGCCAGATATATCCTTTGCAGTAAACTCTCTTAGTTAGTTCATGGTTGAGCCAAAGAGAGTGCATTGGACGGTAGCAAAGCATGTGTTGTGGTATTTGCGTGGTACAATCGAGTATGAGATCAAATATGCTCAAGGTGATGGTGTCAGGTTGATAGGCTATATTGACACAGATTGGGCAGGCAGTACAATGAATAGGAAAAAATCTTTAGGGTGTTGCTTCAGCTTGAGATCAAGAGTTGTCTTTTGGTACAATAGGAAGCAAAAGTCTATGGCTCCGAGTTCTACAGAAGTAGAATACATAACAACTAGCATGGAGACACGTGAGGTGATATGGCTTTAGAAGTTGTTGGTAGCCTTGTTTGGTCAAAAGGTTGAGACTGCGGTGATACACTATGACAATTAGAGTTGCATCAGATTGTCTGAGAATTCGGTGTTTCACGATAGGTTTAAGCATATAGACATCAAATATCACTTCATCAGGGATTGTGTATAGTGGAGGATTGTTCAGCTACAATATATACCTATAGATCAATAGGTAGCAAACATTTTGACAAAGGCATTGGGGAAGGAAAAAATCATATTCTTCAGAGATAAGTTGGTGTCATGCAGAACACCTTCCTTGCTAAGAGGGAGTGTTAATTTATGTAGTTTGGACAGGTGTCTCCATACCTAAGAATATTAATTAATTAATTGATTCCTCTAGAGACTTCTAGAAAGTAGTTAGTTAGGGTTAGAGTCCAAATAATCTTAGCCATCGATTGAGATTAAATTGTGGCCATTGGTTTTTCAATGAGAAGATTATAAAAAGGGATCAATGAGAATTTGGAGAACACACACTTGAGAAATATTTGCAATGATAGCAAATAGATTTGCAGTGATATCAAGGGCACATTGATAGCATTGGAGGCAACATCAGTGGAATTTCAATAGGAGAAATTGAGGGAAGAATTTTCAGAGAAGATTATTGCTGAAGCTCTACCAATTAGAGTCAAATAATCTATATAGGTAGGAGATTAATAATCAGTAACTACAATAGAGTTTTTACAATATTGCCACATAACAAATGAATACAATATATTAAAATACAAAGGGATGACCGTACACAATGATAAAACCTCAAGACATACACAAATCATACCATGTATCTAAATCCTATGCAATGAAAATAAAAGAAAATTACCTAAGTAAACATAAGAAAGAAGGTGCAAATATGTCCTTAAATACAACTAGCTAAGTAAAGTACCTCATTCACATCAACAGAGTTAAGGTAGTTTCATACTTTAACCTTTTTTATAACAAAATCTCAAGGGCAATTCTTAATGTTAAACTAGTTCCAAAGAAAATATATTCATAGGTACATCATAGATTATATGAATATGTGAACTTATAAACATAATCCTGACCTCATAGAAAAAATGTTGACCTCATAGAAAAAATCATGCCTGCTTCAGACTAAATCATGTGTAGTCATAATCTAACATATGGTAGCTGTCAAAGGTAGGTTTGTGACCAAATCTACAATAAAAATCTAATAATCAAACATTACCTTAATTATCAATCTCAACAATATTAAATCTTTTGTCTACTTTCTTCAATTATCAATCTGAATTCATGTATATTAAAAATTTAATTATACTATCTAATTTATAAAATTATACACGAAACCTCAATCTTATTCAACACTCACTCATAATGATTTCCCTTTATATTAAGTCTAACTTACAAACTTTTATTTTCTTTGTCGGTAGATTGAAAGGTTAACTTCACTTTCAAAATTGATATGACCTAAAAATATGAGGGGGGACAAAATTAACCTTTGGCTTGAGTGCAATCTGAAAAAACGTTTCCACCTTTACGTTAAAATTAATAAAGGCGGCATCTCCTCGTCAAGAGTTCATTTTTATCATTGGAGGGATACCAACTACCATTGAAGATCTCACTTAAATGATTCAATTTAGATTATATAAACATGATCACCTACCGACATTTTCATCACAAACCTTGCAACTAAAATCCCCCACATTTAAAAAAAAAAAAGTTTAAAAAAACGTAAAGTTTAACTACCTTGAAAGTTCTGAGATTATTGGGTAATTAAAAAGCATAATTACGGCCTCGGATGCCATTCACGTTCAACGAAAGCAATCTACGCCTTAGTGACCCCACTAAAAACAAAAACGCTACAGGTCTGCTATGGGACCCACAGCATTGAAGCTCATGCAAAAAGAGGGAGCCCACATTCCATTTTCAAATATGGGTCCCACACGCTTACAACTATGATTGGCCACGTCTGGAAAGGCCAGAGGACACACAAAATGGAACAAAACCTAGGTGGGAAGGAACAATTACAATGACAGAGACACCCCTAAAACCAACTAAAGTTAAGCAAAAGCAAAAGTATTCCTGATAATTAAAGGAAGGATACCCACTTCACTAATGTCCCTACGTTAGCCCAAAAATTTACATCTGGATTCATTCAATCAATACCCACACTGTAAACATACACTAGCGCAAAAATTTACATCTGGACTGATTCAATAAAGACCCACATAGTGAATTTCCAACGATGTATATTATATTTTTCATTAAAATTAAAAAAATGGGTTCTAGTGGGAACAAGCTGCAACAGGAAGATATCTAGTTGGAAAAACACAGAGAGACAAGAATTTTATTGAGATCCACCCCCAGTTAGCTTCATCTGTACTACACAAAGCTGATTAACAAAGTCCAGGAATATATACATTGAGTATATATATATGTTTGCATATTATATGTTTTTTTTTGGTTTTCAGACACAGAACAAGACTGTTTGTGCCTTGAGATACTCCTCCTGGGATTTCAGGTAGATTGGTTATTTTCTTCTTAATAGGATTATTGTTTTTGATTTGCAATGTGCGCTTATACATCTTATGGAATCAATCTGCATTGCTACTGTGTGCAATAGAGAGTGTTTGCTGGCTCAGTATGCTGCCTTGGTTTAATAGAATTTTGCTTTGTTTTCATTTGGGACTGTAGGAGTTTGCATTCTCTACATACCGAAATCATAATACCTCAGAATGGTCTGCACTGTGGGTTGTAGGTTTAGTTGGCTGTTTTTGCTGTTTTATATGTCCGATATCAGTTTTGGATTTTGGGTATAGCTCTAATTGTCTTCTTTTGTTGTAGGAATTTAGATGTTATTCATTTTGGGTTTGTTGGGTTTCCCTGTGGTGTCTTGCAAGAAGTTCTTCATTGTGAAGATTTCTGCATCTAGCCCAATAGTCAATGCAAGCAGGCGTGTCTTGCAAAAGAGGAGGAATCCTGAATTGTTTTCGGAACTCTGTATTTATCTTTTTTTTTTTCTCTTTTATTACGGTACGCAGTCAACAGAAAACAGCTGCTTTCCGACTTCCCATTCTGATCTCAGGAACGAATTCGTTAAAAATTATTGAAAGACAAGCCCGAGTCTTTGGCCTCACCATGCTTTTCCTTTTAAGTAGGGTGATTGGGGTTGCTTTGGCAATATTCTGAGATCACGGCTCTTGAAATCATCGTAATGATTCTCGCCTTTTTGCAAGATTATCTAGTAGTCTCAATTTATTTTCATTGGCATTGCAATTTTATCGTTCTGGTAAAAGCATTGCTCTTTATCCTTTAGATGCACAGTGGAGCACTGTTATTTATTTACCTAACAAGAATGCCTGGCCAATATTAGCCTTTTCAGTTCAAATCATGTGCAGAAATCAAGCACATAAGTGGGAAATCAAGCACATAAGTGGCAAATCAAGCACACAATTGTTGATGTGCATTTAGTCGGTATTAATACATGCCAGATAAATATGCTTTTTGGGTTGAAAACGTTCACTTCCGGGAGTAAATCACAGTACATATTCAAAGGCCAATTTACAACTGCATTACGAGTTCTTTATTTGCTGGAGGGAGTCGTGTTAGATATGGTCATAATGTGCAACTCAAAAGAGAGCTCTCTATTCATTTTAGCGATTTGTTCAGTTGTTTGAATTATAACATGAAACAAGATCTAGCCTAGTCATTTGTGCTGTGCACAGCTGAAAGTTTCTTGAATTGTAAGACAATTTCGATCCAGTTTAGCCACTCTTTCTGCACACATTTTAAATTGACTGTACAAAGGTGCATCTATGAGTGCCATCTGTTGGTTGCTGCTTATTTTGTTTCCGGTTATCCTCCTTCTTAAGCTTGGGAGGAGTCAAGTTCCGCCAAATGTCTTTCATGTAGCACATGTTGAATTTCAGAAGCAGTTTCATATACCTCTATATTGTTGTGTTTTTTTTCCCTATGGTCTTTCCTGTATAGTAACGTGGTATTTAGTTGTTCTTCTACTCACTTGTCTCGTTCATGACAAATGTAGGCTTAAGCTCTTAGTCTTTCATTTAAAAAATTGAAAAACATAATCTGGAACTGTTTCTTTGACACAATAGCAGTAAACTCTGAAAATAGTCATAAGTGATTGTTGTCCTTGAAAACATATACAAGGGATGCTCAAATAATAATTAATATATGTCATTTTCAGGTACTACATCGACTGATTACTAACGTGTGAATCAGACCAAATTACTACTTTAACAATTTGCAAGATTTAATAAGTCTCTAGGGAATTAAATCCTGATCTCCTTGAGCATTAAACTTTTTTAAAACTGTGCATTCTTTCACTGAAGCTCCTCTCAATATTGAAGCTTGTGAGGCTGGTAACCAGATTAACAAAAATTTCATTCTAAATCCTGCCTCATTGTTACTGACTAACATATAAAAGCATTCAATTGACATAATATTTTCCTTTGTATGATTAGATTCAGGTAGGCTATTTGAAATATATATGTGGACTTATTTTCTGTCTGGTTAGAAAATCAGGACGCTGTCAGGGAAAAAAATTGCACTGAAACTTGAGATCTACAGGTTCTGTATCTGAAGAGATGACGTTAATGCAGATTTTCTGATTCTGGAAAGTTATCTGCACAAGGAAATTGTAAGCATGTCACAAGGCTTCAACTTTATCATCACACAAATGATTTCCAGAATCTATATTTTATACCCAAATTCTGAGTTGGCTTCAGTACTCAAATGCGACAAAATTGAATGGCAACTGCTTCTTGAAAGCTGTTGAGAGTATAGCTAACGTTTGTGCAGATCATTTTAGTGTGCTACAAAGTGCTAAGTCATAGAGGAAAAACTGCTTTTAAGTTTTAATTTATAGTTCAAATTTAATTAGTAAATTTTATGTCTTTGGAGATTGTTATTTGGGACTCATCATACTATGGCATAAAAGTTCTTCCAATGTTTGATGATGAATTTCTCCTCAGATACTTTAAGGAACTTAGCTTCAATCAATCTTAGCTCTACAATTGTTGACATCATAACATTAGAGCAACAAACCTTCATCATAAGTTTGACCAAGGAATCCCGTTGTGGATATCATTGAATTTTCCTCTTGAAATCTCTTGATGGAAGTTTGTTGCTGCAACTAATCAGATCATGATCTTCTGTTTCAAGCAGTGACGCTGCTGCTCTATTAAGCTTTGGCCTTTAGCCCTTGAAATTCTTAATATTTTACAAATGGCAACATTGGCTAACCCTTCTCAATTAAAATAGCAATTCTGAACCCAAATCTTCTAGAGGTAATCATGGAGATAATCCTACAAAGTAAACTAATTATTCTTTTAGATTAGCCAATCTCTGAAGTGATTTTGGCAAAAGCTTAAAAGATATAAGATCATCTTGAAAAGGCTAAACCAATTGCTCTTTTAGGTTAGACAATAACCTAAAAGACCTGGCAAAGGATCAAAAGATATACCTTGGAATGTAAAGTATATCTAATGGAAAGATAACACAAGTCGGAGCAAGAGTGCAAAGCACAAGCAATGACTCTTAAGGCTAAAGAAAAGGGTAAAGTATGATGAAAACAAGACTATTATGGATATTTATGTATCATTTCTCAAGATACAGTTTCAATTACAACTGAGGTTCTTTTGTAAATTTCAAAATCAAATGAATTGCTACCCAAATCAAATTTGACCAACAAATAAGTCTGCAAACCTTGGAGCATCTTTCCAACAAAGGTGATGAGAATATTTATTTTCCCAGTATCAAATATAATAATTGATAAGAATCCACTAGATTACCAAGGCTTCAGATGCATTATAGAATAAATCATGCAAATACAGTAAAGGATTCAGAATTCAGAAAGCACATTTTCTTTGCTTTTAAGTTTTCGAGAGTGACATATGGTAACCCAGTAGAATTCTACATTGTCCTCCAATGATGGGACAAGTCGCTGTGCCTATTTGTGTGTGTACTAATCCTAAATGGCTAAATCACAGAAAGCTAAAAAGTAAGAATACAGGAAGATTTATGAAATATTCCCTGCATCAAATGCTTTGGCAATCTTGAAGCAAGCTTCAGGGTGCATGCCCTTAGGTTGTCCTTTTGTGGCCTGCTATTTCCCATTAATATCATTAAGTGGTGCATGCTATGCTTTGTGGGTATCCTTACCTGGGTCTTTATCATTTTTATGCTCTCTTAATTGGGAGCTGCTGATCTTTTTATTGGAATTATCTTCCACATTAATACCTTCTCTGTTTGTGGGTGTGTGTTTCTCACGTTGATAACAATTGTAGTTAAGGAAGGTATATAAAGCATTCCACACCTAAAATCTTTGCCAATTTAGAAGTAAAACTTTGGGGTGCAAGTCCCTAACTTGTGTTAGTGAATTTCGTTTCTCTGGTGCTAACATTGTTCATGGTATTTAACATGATTTATGAATAGCTCTTTCTTTCAATTGTTCTCATTGTAATGCTTTCTTAGTGCAAGCTGTGGATACACATCTTTTATATCCCTATGATAGGACTTTGTTCCACAGTAATACCTTCTTTATTGCTTTTGTGTCTTCTTCATCCATCTTTTGACATTTTGATTCAACATCCAAACTTGCATTCATTTAGTTAATGGCAGTAACGTTTGAAGGCTCCATTTGTAGCATTGTATATTGATGGTAATCACATTATTCTAGTGGATGTTGTTCTCACATGCTTCACTATTGCTTTTCATCATTCAACTAGTCACATTGGTAATCAATATTAGCAGTGTTTTCCACAAACCAAAACCCAGTTTCCCACAACATTTATCTATATTTTCTGACCCCAATACAAACTGTGAGAAGAGACCACAATTATTGAAAAGTTCTCTGTTCCAATGGGAATAATCAAAATATCAAAATAGGAAGAAGGCTCTCACTATGCCTACATAAATTTTCCAATTTTTTGCCATCTATTCAGTTGTGTAGCTTAAGTCAACCAATCCACTGTCAAAAGAAAGAGTCAGTCTACCAACATAGACCACTCTTATATATGAAGGTGGAAATGCTATTATACAGTCAGATCTTTAATGGAAGCTACCGACTCAAAGATGCCATCGAAGCTGGCTTCACTAGCATTTGAACCACAATACAATACCATTTGGTATAACAAGTTCAACACATCTTGGCTGTGTTGATCCTGTTATTTCTACCCATGGGATGTATTCTCATGTAATGCTTGAAAATGCATCTCAGGGCATGTGGAATGAAACGAGTTTGTTTTGTTGGGTTATCCATTACTTAGATCCCATAGGTTGCTTTGTGAGAATCTACAGTTAATATTTGTGCTACACTGTCATTTTATTTTTCATTATTTGAAATTTATTTTGACCAATCATACAGGTTGTAGACCAATGGATATTGTCATTTGTCTTTCTGATTTGTTAAGTTTATGATTTTTTTTAGAAACCTAAGCAGTTGCACCTGTTGTTTGTATTTACAGGTAGTAAAAGATGGACCGCTGGGGTTGGTCCCGGAAGAAAAAAAGCTCTGATAAAGCTGTGGCAGCATCAGATCCTGTAGAACCATCAGTTGCTCGGTTAGCAGCCCATAATGAGGAACAGGTTGATTGAATTTACTTCCTACTTCCCCTCCTATCTGGAAATTGTCTGAAATAAAAGTAGCCTTAAATTTCCAGGGATGGATTCCTAACAATCTCCCATTTCTTTCTCCTTATTATAGATCTTTCCTAATCATACTTGCATGCAATTGGGCATTTGTACAGACCTTCTGATAACACCCAAAGTATTTTACAAATAGAGAAAATAATAACCAAAACTAAGGAACATGAATGGTTGCTCAATTGTAATTCCATGAATTATTGTAGATTTTACACTTAGCTTCATTTGTCATGATACCTAATTAACAAAATGTGTTAAATTATACTTTAATGTTTGCGTAAGTTCTCTCATATTGCTGTCTCCTTTATTGCCTGAACTCTCTGTTTGTATTAAGCTTAATTACCAAATTACATAGGGACAGGTACACCATTGATAAAATTCAGGTACACTTCAGTATGCCTTAATGTATATAAGAGATCACATGACTGCAACATCTTGGAAGCCAAATTGGTCTGTAGGACATATCAATGTGTATCTACTTGCATCTACATGTGTCTAGTTTAAGATGAATTCTCCAGGATTTGTTTGATTGTATTGATTTAAGACTAGACTTTGTCTGCTGATTAATAACTGCGGAATTGTGTAATGGGTCTGATATGATTATGTAACAGGCAGGTTAAAAGAAAAGAAGTTTCATCCTCTAGTTGATATTAGTCACACACCTTACAAGTTATTTGTTTCGAGGGTATCTTTGGGCAAGTCCATCAATAAGTTTCTAGTTTTTATGAATTGGCTCTTAGTTTTGCAGTTATGGCTTTATTCCTGAGGCTGATTACATAATGCAAGTACATGGGATGCTCTAGTTTAGGGTTGATGATATTCTCATAAAACCAAATATTTTCTTGTTTTCAATTTTTTCATTGTTTCAGAGGTTTTCACTAATATTAGTTTGGATGTTTGGTTTCAGGCTATCCAAATTGTTTAATGTCAGATCTAAATAGTTGTCCCAACCATTTAATGAAATCTTTTGGGCAACCTCTTACTAGTCATAGATGTGTTAAACTGGATTATTGTGCAATGTTGGGAAGCCTATCATGTCCTAGCTTGGTCAGCGTATGTTCATATAATACAAACATTTTAAGGATTCCTTTTGATGGGTAGGATAACTGCCTCCATAGGAGAATAAGAAAGGGCATTTAAGTTATTGTTTTTCTCTAATTAATTTTATTTAAAGTTTTTAATGATAAATTGTTTCTGAATTTGCAGAGTCTTGTTTCATAGTTTCAGAGATATGCTTCTGCCCTATACTTAACACCATTTGTATGGCACAATGAACCATAAATACAATAGTACTATGCATTATTTTCTGTTATAGTGTATTTGGATTATGATAGAAGGAATTGTACATACATTTTTGTGTCTTATGTACTGTTTTCCAATAACTATGTGTATGTATATTCAACATGGACCTTTGTCACAATCAATCCCATCCAAAATTCTATACCACTCGAAAGTGCCCTTGGGCATTATTACCTTTGGCTTCTGACAATGAAAATGTGCATACTACTAAATTAGTAAATTATTGCTTAAAAAAAGGACAAGTATGCAATTGAAAAACCAATAAACTATCTTATTATAATCAGTTAAGTTTCACAAATTAAAATAAATAATTATTAATGTATTATCAAAATTTATGAGCTTAATGTGCAGACAAATCTTAGTTAGAAATTAGGATGCAAATTGCAACATGATTCAAGAATAGTTTTTTCCCACCTTGTTGTTTTTGGAGGAAAACGTACAAGAATGATTTCCCTTTTGTTGCACATTTGTTACTTGTTTATGTTATAAATATTGTGGGGTGGAGTCCTTTTGAAGTTTTAGAGTTTTAGAAAGACTTTTGTTATATTACTTTTCTTCAGGAGGCTGTGGCATATGTAGAGAAATCATGAATTGTTGTCATAAGATGTCAGAAAGGTTAAAGGTGTCTCTTCAATTCTCCCTACAGTCTTGGGCTATCTGTATGTCCGCTTAAATTGGCTTGTTTTAATCTTCCTATTATGGGAAGGAAGCATGCCTTTTCTTGTGAAAATCCTTATTTCATTAGAGAAATTAGTTTGGCTTAATTTGTTCATCCTTCTAAAGAAGACATCTTTAGTTTTTGTGGCAACTTCTTGTCACAACATGTCAGAAAGGTGTCTCCTCAATTCTTTTTGCAATCTTGGGCTATTTGTGTGTTTACTTATATTGGCTTGTTTTAATGTTCCTGTCATGAGAAGTGGGCGTGCCTCTTCATGTGGCCATCCCAATTTCTATAGAGCCATTAGTTTAGCTAAATGTGATCCAAAAAATAGATTATTTTAGGTGGACCAGTGGGATCAAGCTGCAAGTCAGCTGCAGCAAGTTGCATGGACACCTGTGGCGATGCTGCAAGTTCACCTGCATCCATTTGCCAGTGCTTTGTAGTGCTGCAAGTGGACCTGCAGAAAGAGCCACACGCATTTCAGTCTGCAACAAGTTCACTTTTAGCAACATTGAGAGCGATATGTTTCTCTCCAAAAATCAGTTGACTGTTTTCCAGTGTTGTCGTTGCTCCAGTTTAGTCTGTTAGAACATTCAACAACTTGAATTGCTTCAGTTGGGGTGATTTTATTACTTGCAACCTGTTGATGCGTGTTTTATGACACACCGAACACTCTAGAATAAAGAGTCCAAAGACGCTCTATCCTCTCTTGAAAAACTATCCTGTACGCTGAGATTGCTAGAAAGGTCATATGGTAATTCCAATGTTTCATAAGTTGGGGGATGGACAAGCTCAATGGATGATGTGATATGCTGGTATCACAAAAGGACCTTTGACAACAAATTACTCAAAAGTAAGGATTTAGATTGATTTGACATTGAATGCTCTTTTATTTTTGGGGTTTTCAATTTTGAGATAAAAAAGGGAAAAAAAGGGTGAGGGTTTAGAAGTCCTATACTAGGCCTATGAAATCAAGAGACAATAAGATTAAGTGAAACTTAGGAACAAGGCTTTGTTTCGCCACGAAAAACGACAACTACACAATGCAAGTGCAATCTTTTGGGATTTTGTGCTTAAGATCTCTTCATCAAGAACAATACCATCAATATTATTCAAAGTAAACAATTAGAGCATCCACATTACTAGCTCAGTCTAACTTTATGCATTGAAAGGAAATCATCCATCCAAAGAAAGTATGAGCGAAAGTTCCACTAATCTATACTATCAATCTATCATTCATCTAACTTACATTCAATTTAGATACTAATTTAATCTATTCTATGTGGAAGATAAATATGGAACCATGCAACTACTTAACAATTAGAGGATTCAAAGCAACTCATGCAATATGAACTTTATTATCAAAATAGTCTTAAGCAACAATTTCATACGTCTCTCTCCCTAATAAATGAAATGAATGGGGGTTATATAAGCACCCCAATTACAAAGCAACAACCCAAATTGATTTGAGATCAATGGCCAAGATTATTTCAAGAAACCCTAACCCTAAAAAGCATAACCAACCCATGGACACATGGCACAAGTAGGACGAGCCACTTGGAGTGTGGAAAATAATGACACCTTGCAAATTAATCGAATCGAGCAAGTGAGAATCCAAAATGCAATTCCCCTTGGCTTGCTCCTTGGCTGCAAATGCAAGAAACTTTGTTAACACCAAGTCGAGCTCCTCCATTAATATGTTTGGCATAGTATTGAGTTGCACTCCCTTTATGTCCAATGTTTCAAGGCATTGAGTGAAAGTATTTTCCCATCTACCATCTTGTTTCCGAAAGCTATCCATAAAGGTCAAAAGAGAAGACATGTCATCAAGCTGGTTTTCTGTGATAATCTGCATTTCCTTGAAGTAAATATTCATCACACTTCTCTTCAATCCTTCCAAATCCAAGCCATTTGTATCATGATGCTCCTGCCCTGTTAATCCTTCAAGAGAGGTGAGGATTTTAAGCTGTATTTTTCCAAGAGAATTCTGTATAACAGCACACTCTTCTTTCATTCCATCATATATCTTCTTATTTGCTAACAAGGAATGATACCATCTGCTGAAATCATATGAAGCTCCACTGTCAATAACACCTTCCTGGATCAATATTTGCAGGGATACTTCCTTTAAAACCCTCAAACGAGGTATTACCTTGTCTTTTATATATTGGAAGTCTTCCCAATTATCTTCAATATGGCGAATTTCAGTCATAAGCAAGGCTGATCTGTCCTAGGTCTGAGCACATTTCTCCAAGAATTGCTCCATCTGTTTTGAGATGTTGCTGATCCAACTCCTAGTTGCTTGGTTTGTGATCCTCATAGCCTCAAGAGTGTCAATGGATTCTAGAGGAAGGGATGATGGTGGGATAAAAGCTTCACCTTCTTGGCGCAAGGGGGCTGTTATTTGCTGAATGAACTCCATCAATCTTAAATTTTCCAGTCTTTACTTCTTCTCTTCTGCTTTGTCAAACTTCTCCTTGATGGCTTTAGAAGTGTCTGCTAGCTCATGGAAATCTTGATCTATCGTGGTTGGCCCAATATCCAACGTTGTAACATCATAGTCCATAGGAGTAATCTGATCTCTAGGCTTGTCAACCTTTGGGACTGCAACTTGTAAAACTCTGGACCCTGCACCATTTCTGATAATCTGAGAGTACTTTTTAGGCTTCTTTGGTGTTTTAGCTTTGCCAATCCTCTCTTAGAAGTCCTGCATTCTTTCAATTGGTCGAACCTCATCTAGTGGTTTGGGTTTCTTCATCAAACTTTCAGTCAACCAATTTGGAATAGTGGATAATTCCATCCCATCTTCCAATTGAATATCATCATCAATCCCTTTCAAGGCAGAAATTATTTCATCTCCTAGCTCCTCATTGTTTTCAAGGATCTCAGTATCTCCCATGCCTTCAATCATCAGCATATCTCCTCCTTCCAAACACTCAGTGAAGGTTTGCTCTTGAAGAAAATCCAGCTGTTCTAACTTTTGAAATTCAACCTCTTGTTCATGGTTAGGTTCGTACTCAGCAATGGACGCATCTTCTACTATTCTGATGGATAACGTACTTGAAGATGATGGAATTTCATCCATCTTTTGCTTCTTACTTTCCAATTCTTCACTAGCTGCTTCCTTTTCCTTTGTTTGAAGATCTTCAATCATTGCCTTCCTCTTGCTTGGACATGGAAGTTCATCAGGACCTTCTCTAACTACTTCTCCCTGACTTTCTTCATTGCTTAGCGTGGCATAGGTAAGGGAGACTCCTTGTTTTCTTAATTTGCTGATTTGACGGTCCACCCATTCCCTAGAACTAGCTATAATATCCTTCATCAACACGTTTAAATCAGTCAACTCAGGTTGTGTTCAGTTGGGCAACAAGATAGGCTTGTTCTTTTCTTGTTCAAATTGAGGATGCATGTATTCCCCATTGTCTCTTACCTGGTGAGGAACAGGGAATAAGTCACACTTTTTCACAAGGTCTACTGGAATTCTAGACCACATCTTCCTGACTCCATATTCGTCCACCAAGTTAGACCAATAGTCTTCAATCTGCATAACATGAAGGGACTTCTTCCTGTGAATTCTCAAATATGGATCATAATTTGACCTCGGTTTATAAGTGCTTAACTTATAAAATTGTAATTCTGATCCTGCTGTCTTGGCTGATTGCAATGAGGGGCAGACTTCTAACATTTTCCTAATTACAATAGGAAAATCCACTCCTTGTTTGTTCTTTTTCCCTTGAATGGAATCCACATGTGCCAACTGCCTTGCAACTTCAAGCATAATAATCTTGTTCATTGGATACCGAGGGAGTTTATACGGAGCATCTGCGAATCCATGAACTCTTATGTATGTAAAAGTCGGAAATTGGATGAACCAGGATCCGAATTTATCAAGCAACACCATAGCCTCTTTAGACAACCTCTTTTGGATTCCTCCTTGAAGCAATCGAGTGATATACATGAGGAAGGTGTCATTGGTTATTTTATAATTGTCCTTGTAGTGTAATTGTAGCTGTGGGTAACAATCATGTGCCTTGAATTGGTTATTTCGAAGTCCAACTTCCCCTTTGCAAATCAATCCTTTATACTTGGTAAACCGGGCCAGGATGTAGACTATGTAGGAACTCATATAGAAAGTCTTGGTCTTCTCCAAGTTTCTTAACTGGAAATCAATGTTGTCACTTATTAGTTTGGCCCAATTTATTGTTTCCATTCCTAATACAGTCTCCTCTACATATGAGAACATCCATACTTCGAAGAAAGCTCCCTAAGAAGTACCCATAATCCTGTTCGACATGTGGATCATGTCGCTATATTCTTCCTGAAAATCTGTGCAAATCAATCTCTTAGGTAGTTTAGAACGATGCCTCTTCGGTTCTTTGATCCTGTTGGAATTAATTATATCCATACAAGATTCTTTGGCCTGATCAAACATTGTTTGTGATTCCTCTTGGGTCCTGTTCAACATTTTGTGACGACGAGGAATACCAAACACCTCTTTGACTGAATCTTCTGTGAAGTATGCCAAAGTGATCCCGTTAGATGCTTTGATGGATCTTGTCTGTGGATTGTATCTTCTAGCACACTCAACTATCAGCTCATTGCATTGAACTGTAGGTGGGAAACTAGCTGCTTGGTGAAGTCCGCATTTAACCATGTTGGCTGCAATAGGTGTGGGCATTTCATGCTGAGTGCCAAACATCCTCTTCTTGTGTTGAATCAAGTTGAAATGCTCGAAGTTAGTAGCTGCTACTTTCTTCCATTTCGATGATAGTTGAGATTCTGGATAGAATTCCCTGAGAACTTCTTTCACTTGAATCTTTCTAACTCCACCTCCTACGTTTTTCGAAGTAGACATTGCGCCTGTACGAAGCTCGAAGTTAGAAAATGTTCACAAAAGAAGGCAATTTTATGGCTGGAGAATATTTAAATAAATTCTAGAACTTGATTGCAAAGGCTGGTTGGAGAATAAATTCTAATAAAATAAAATTTCATCAGCCTCTATCGTTTTTTAAGAGCATTCATAGAATTTTTAAAATAATTTACTAGACTTTTAGAGCTGTAAACTAAAGTTTTTTGTAAATCCAAGATAAAAATTCCTTTTTCCTTCTTCAAATTCGCCAGCTATGATCCTGCAGTTACAAGAGAAATTTGGAAATAGAAGGAAAATATCCAACCTTGTGTTCTGGAATCAATGTAACTTGTAGCTCAAGAAGAAAAGAAGAAGAAGAAGGACGCCTTTGGCTGAGAGAAGTTTGCCTATGAGAAAATTTGACCTGTGAATAATGAAAAATACACTCTCAAGCACTTCTTTTATAATAAAAACTTTCCTTATTGGCCTAGGTTGACCTCTTCTTTGATTGGTTGCTTTGTTTTAAAACACAAAAAATGATCTTATCTTCCTTTTGATTTTTCAAGGGCACCCCTTCTTGCTTGCTTGTTAGGTTTTTAATAAAAACTTAAGTTATTTTAAATTCCTTTCCTTTGAAAAATCGACCTTTAAGTGGACTTATCCACTTTACAACTGGATTTTTTTTTACCTCTTACCAAGGTAACTCTTTGCCTTAGCCAATTTTTCGATTTTCTCCTTGGAAGTTCGACCCTTAACTGGATTTTTTATTATTTCAAGTGGATTTCGACTTCATCATGGAATTCTTGAAGTCTTAATTTGGATTTTTTCACTTGCCTTAGCTAATTTCCACTTTTAGATACATTCATCAACTAGAATTTTGAATCATCCATCTGGATTTTATTCTTGGACAAATTTTAACTGGATTTTCCAAGTGGATTTCATCTTAATCGATGAATTTTAAATGGATATTTTTAAGATTCAATTGGATTTTCTCATGGGGCGTACCTTTTTAGACTTAGGCGAATTTCACCTTAATCTCCTTGCTTTTTACTTGATTTTTCTTCCTTGAAGGTGCGATTTTCATTTGATTTTCCAGATTTTTGCATGCTTCCTTGCTTTTCAGATCTTTGCATGCGCTTTTCCTTGCTTTTCAGACCTTTGCATGTGCTTTTCCTTGCTTTTTAGACCTTTGCATGTGCTTTTCCTTGCTTTTCTCATGATTTTTTCTATTTTTTAAGATTTTTGCTTTATTTTTGTCCACTTTTCAATTCTAAAAGTGGAAAATTTGACTCCACTGCCTGTGAGACCTAGCACTTTCTAAAAATAAAAACTTACTAAAAATAGAAAAAGCAAAAAGCAACTTACAACTTTCTAAAAATAGTAAATCCTAGATTGGTCCAGAAATGCCAAAAACGAAAAAAGCAAAAAAGCAAAAAAACAAAATCCCTAAAAAATAGGAAGTGTCAGAATTGAGCAAAAGCACAGGCGATCCTCATCTACCGGGTCTTCTAAGCATTTCCATGACATTTACGTTCAGTTTCAAACTCAAATTCTCAACTTGGCTCTGTTGATGGCTCCAGACTTTGACATGCAATTCCCAGGGCAACAGAGATTATGAAATTGCTACTCAAAGCTAAACCCTAAGAGCAAACCATAGAGGGTCCCCATTTGCAATGGGGCGATGTGTGAAATAGGTCACAACACAACCATAGTTCACAGACTCAGACTTGGCTTGAACTAGGTAAATCCCAAGTTTAAAAACTCTATGAAATCTTGGGAAAAACTCGACAACTTAAAAAATACTTTGGCAAAAAATGGGAATTTTTAAGCTACAATCGTATTTTCAGTCTATAATTATGTTTTGGGGCACGTTTTTCAATATAGAGGCATTTTTAGAGCATGCTTTTTCAGTTAACAGTTGCATTTTTCAGTCTATAGTTGCATTTCAGGGCGTATTTTCAGTACTTGAGTGTTTTAGAGCATGTTTTGGCAGTTGAGTGTTCATTATTCAAGCTATGGTCACATTTTTTAGTGGCCACATTTTTAAACACAAATTAAAATTAGTGCATATGACAGGGGCAGCAAAAACACTAGTTTTGGTAGTATATTTGGGTGTTTTTAATGTTTTTTCCTGTGTTTTGGCAAGTCACAAGTTAACTCTATGATAACATGGTCAGCAAAAAAGTTGCGAGTACTTTGCTGAGCACTCCATGAGTTTGCAATCTATGCTTGCAATAATGCCGCAGGTGTGGCTGAACAGTTAGGCACATAATTGGGCGAGTTTTGTCAGTGTCAACAGTTGTGCAAAGGACAAACTGCCACATGAGTGTCTGTTTAATGCATGCAGAGGTGGAAGTGATAGAGGAAGTTGATGAGACAAGTTTGAGGGCAGAAATTGTTTTCCCTACCAATGGAATGTGATTGTTCCTGTTCTTGGCAATGATAGGTTTTCTTTGTTTTGGAGGGGCATATATTCTTATTCAGTGGAGATGTGTTTTCCATTGATTAGTGTGATTGTTCCTTTTCTAGCACATGGTGGCTCATTTTCTTGGGCAGCCATCTTCTCTTGTTGAGCGGAGTCATGATTCCTTTATTGGCCACATTTTCTTACCATTGCTGGACAATGACAATTTTGGGGCTGTGACTATTTTCCCATTGTTGGTTGGGCATTGATTTGTTACAAAAAGTGACACAAACCCCTTAGCAACTAAACTCAAAACAAAGTTCAACTATTAAACATGCAGGTATTTCCACATTAACACTTCAAGGAGAATACTGCAGAAATTATTCTACAGAAATTTCAGCAACATTTTGACATGTAAACTACATTTAGAAAAGAATGAATGAAAGAAGAAAAATATAAGCAACCATAAAAAGACAAGACACATAGATGCATGTTGGGAAAACCCTTTCGGGAAAAACCTAGCCTCCAAAGCATTGCACAACTCAATTTATCACCAAATAAATCATGTTATAATACATTCTTAGAGCTTTTCCATGCAACACTTCAATGAGTTCAGCATTCCTTTGGTAGAAATCCAATAGCATAACCTGCCAAAATATATTCCTTACATCCTCTATACCATGTTTCCATTACATAAACTTAAATAGTCTTAGAAAACCACCAAAAAACAACACCATGGGCCCAAACAAGGTCCCAAATACAATGGTAAAATTTCTCACATCCCTCACAAGTTTGGAGTCATGGAATAAAAAACAATATTTACACAAGCATCTTTGACTTTTACCACTCCAGTTGGCAAATGTAACTCCCAAGCACTCCCGCATGAAGCACTAATTATATTTCATGCCCACTAAATAAGGAAAATGCAATTACAAGTCCACTATATAACCCCTTCATCAATACTTTATTACAACAATTTCCAAATCTCCAGAGAATAATAAAATAATTACATACGTCCCCACCCTTACATGGGCATTCTATTTTTCCCACTCCATGATTCTTGGAGATATATGCATAATTATCCATCTTCCAACAATAAGTTACAATAGACCTTGGGACAGGCAAGGTGAATGGAACACCTACTAACACTGTTTTTCCCATTGGATATTATCCATTTCTATTTTGGGTAGTGTGAATGTTGAAGGGACAGCATGGAAGGTGAAGTGTTGGAGGAAGAGAAGCCTCCTTTTATGGTGCGGGAAGCTATTGTTTTGGGAGTTGGTTGGCAATGTTTCCTGAAGCCAAGTAGGTTGACTGGTTTATTGAGGCCAATTAGTTGAGGATGTTTTAAGGAGGAAGTATGCTGCTGCAAGTGTGCTGAAGCAGCGCCTTTCGGGCATAAAGTTAACTGGCTATTGTTGTCCTGTTTTGGTAGTGGTAATAAGTCACTCTCAACAGGTTGCATGCTAAATCAGTCAGGCTAATGCAACTGGTTTTAGTCTACTACAACTGTAAGTAGCAGATCCTTCATAGAGTTGATGATAGAAGTCCATCTCTCTTCTCTATGGAGGTTGAAGTCCTTCATTTTTACTATAACAGAGTTACTGGAGGTCCATGTCATCTCCAGGATAGCATATGGGTGTAATGGAGCTTGATTATGAGAAGTAGAGCTTTTGTAAAGCCCAAGAGGCATTGTATACACATGTACTACTGTGGATTAGTGTCATGAGGTGTGTTGCTCACTTTTCCTAGAGATTTATTCCCATTTAAGGATTTCTTCAGAGTTAACCTTGTTTTTGCAAGTGTGTGTGATTGCAAGGTTGTTTATTTTATGCATGTTTGAGTTGTTCTCTATCTTTTCTTGATTTGTATGTCATGGAGATTGGCATCCATTATAGGCAGTAGTGGTGCATGTTGAGGTAAATTTGAGCTTCTCATTAAATCTGTTTGCTAATGACTGAGAGTGCAGCAGAGTTGCCCTGGTTTATGGATGAAAATGTGTTGAGCCTTCCAGAGAAGACCTGTTATGGTTTTTGCAGCAGCTTGTTCAAAGGACTGTATTGCACTCAATACCTTCTTTCAAGATCTCAAATGATTGTTGTTGCAGAACATGAAATATTTTGATAAATAAACCTATCTACCACCTCTCTATGCATGCCCTCCCCAAACTCAATGAGGCTTCAAAGACAAACCTAACTAGCAAAGTCATTCCCCAAACAGCCAAAGACTGATTGATCTAAAAACATCTCTCTTAGGGGGGATCGTGGCTCTTCATTAATGCCAACTCACTTCCCAATCAGGCTTTCATTTCAGGTTCAGTTTCTAATGAGAAGAAAAAGATCTGCATAGAAGACATGTACTGGTTTATTCACCACCATGCTCATAGAACCATAACTCGTTGAAATTTTCATGGCAATCTCCAAAATGGTTGCTACCTAAGTATAGAAAACCCACTCTAGATCAATTTTTTAGTAGATGAAATGGGAAACAGGGCATAGCTGCTCAAGGAGAAGACCCTAATATGCCGATTTATGGGAGCTTTCTCCAGACCCAAAACGCTTAGTTCTTGGATGCGAGGGTACTGGAAACCTTTGGTTTTGTGAATATTTTCATGATGCACAGTGTACTTTATGGGCATCTTTGACTTGAAACAAGAGAAAGATCAGTCCTTTCAAGGTGGAATGTAGTCAATGAACAAATCAGGGCGGTTTAGTTAAGTTACCAATCCTAGTATTGGTTTTGGTTTAGGTTTAGGGGTTCAGTCAACAAAATTTTTGGGTTTGAGTTCATTTTGGGTTTATCCATAGAAAAATGTATGGCCTCTTTTCATAATTTTGTTATTTTCTGATTTTTCTAGAACACACACGACTGGAACAATGACTTAAACTTTAATAAAAATGCTGATTGTAACTACCAATTTGGAAACTTCACAAAAAAACTTAAAAATAACTTTAAATCACACTCAGATTTGATTAGAAATCAATATGACTGGAGCAACAACATTGATCTTGTTTAATTGCAAGACAAGAAAAATGATGAGGATACTGATATGCAAGGTGGAAAATTAATTTTCAGAATTACCACTTTCCCAAATCAACTCACAAGTGAACAGTGATGGATGTTGTGCAATATGGCCACTGATAAGGCACTCCAGATTATTTGCTAATGCTCTCAAAACCAGATATAGCTCTATAGTCTATTAATGTCAGATATAACCTTTTGTTAGCTAGAACAGCACCTTATATGACTGATGTAACTTTCTAGAATGCTGGAAGAACACCTTGTATGACTCGTATAACCTTCTGACAACTGGTACAAAACCTTATATGATTGATGTAACCTTATAGAATGCTGGAACAACACCTTATATGACTGGTATAACCTTTTGATGACTGGTACAACACCTTATATGACTGATGAAACCTTCCAAAATGATGGAACACTACCTTATATGACTGATATAACCTTTTGATGACTGGAATGCTACCTTATATGACTGATGTAACATTGATGATGATTGTTGGTGGCTCGGAATGATGTAAACCAACAACTGTATAACTGATCTCAAGACTGGGATTTATTGATTTTACTCCTCCAATGGTAGTGCTCAGCTAGGGTTGATTGGCAATGCCATAAAAAGTTCAGATCCAACACTTTTTGATGCACAATAACTCCCCAAAGTCCTGAAAACCAATGTAGAAACCCTCAAATATGATGGACAACACTGTAGTAACATTGTAGCAGCAACATATAACCCACCAAAGGAAATCTTCATCAAATCACTGTAGTGAAACTATAGCTGCGACATGCAAACTTAAAATTATTCAACGAATCAACACATTTGTGATCCTTGGATGGAATCACCCAATATGGGAAACAAGGGTTTTTGTCCTTGATCCCAAATGTGGAATTCAAGAGGTTCCTCCTTGATCCCAAATATGGAACTCAAGAGGGGTTTTTGTCCTCTCAAACTCCAAACCAACCAAGGGTTTTCGTCCCTGGATGCCAAAACTCAAATGTCAAAGCTCACAATGGAAAATGCTAGAATGAAATCAAGATATCAAATGAGGCTAGGCGCCCTCTTTTTATACTTTTCCAATTTGGGCCCTTGATTAAAGTTCCCTCCAATTAGTATTTAAACAAATTTTTTATTTTATTTTATTTTTTAGTATTTAAAAGTACTTTTTAATTTATTTTTAGTATTTACAAATATGCTTTTTATTTTTAATGTGTTTGAAAACATTTTTTATTTATATTAATAATATTATTTAAGTTGCCTCTTAAATTAAAAATTGTCATGCCCAACATAAAATAATATTAAAATTATTTCTCTTGCTTTGCCCTTTAGCTTAGGAAATAGCATTGGAATTGATTGTCATTCATGTCAAAGGAAACTGTTGCTGTCAAGGAAGGAAGGAAAGGCCAAGTGAATTCATCTAATTCAATGTACTTTGGCATCCAATTTATGGCACCCATATTTGTGAAATCGCCCCATTTAAAATTGCATCATATTGGTGAACTTGCTTTGATAAAATTAAAGTTAAATTTATTTATTTTTTGGGCTGACCCTTGGTGATTAGTGCCCCACTTTGGGGATTCAAAATTCAAAATAAATACATTATTTTAAGGGGCTGATCCCTTTCATGGTAGCGCTCTAAACTAAGGGACAAGTTGTCCCACTTTGATGGTTAGGAAGAGGCGCCTCTATAAATAAAGACACCTCCTTTATGATGAGTTAAGTCCTTTCAATGAGTCGTCCCTCTCCAAGCATGTATAAAGGGAGTTTGTAAAGTGTGGTGAAGAGTGTGTGGAGGAATAAAGATATATCATTCAAACACAAGCAGATTTTTGAAGGAGAGAAAACTAGAAGATCATTCAAGGTAGATTTTTGTGAAGTATCTATTTAATTGTCATCCATTGAAGAAGCATTTTCAAGAAGTCAAAGTTTTTGTTTATTTAGAGGTTTGTGCCTCTCAATAGAAGAGATTGGTGTCTCTTGCTAAGTTGGTGGTTAGTTGTGGGGATTGGTGTCTCCAGAGGGTTGGTGCCTACAAATATTTTTGTAAGAAGTATTTTAATTTTTGTGGCTGGATTTGGACAGTAAATCCAAGCAGTCCTTCTCTGTGGTTTTCTCCCAAAAGGTTTTCCATGTAAACCTTGTGTCCTTAATTGTTTGATGTTGTGTGATGGATATTGTTGTGGTTATTAATTTTAAATTGGTAAAAAATTATCTTATACTGATTCACCCCTCTCCCTCCCTCTCAGTATAAGTGTGTGCTCATCAAATAGAAATAGGATAGAGGTCTTCTTCGTGGCACTATTTCCAAAAAGGGGACATGACCAAAAACATACAAAAATCATAAATATATACAAGGATATATATATAAAATTTATATATAATTTTATAATATTATAATAATAAATTAATATTAATAATAATGAAAATTTGCAAAATGAGATGTTTGGCTTTCCAATTGCCAATTGCATTTATGTAATTTTTTCCCAAGGCCTTTTCAACAAATTCTTTTTGTGTGCATCTTGCAAGCATGGCATTCCAAGACATCTCATGTTATTGAGGCATTTTGTCAAACAATTCATGTGCCTTTTGTATGCTTCCACACTTGGCATAGATATCTATCAAAGTTGGCAAGTTCTAATACCTAATAAAAATCCACTATCAATTTTTCTTGATGGATATCCATACCATAGTTCGCATACTTGGGCTTGGCTTAGACTTGACAACTTAAAAAGTATTTAAATTTCTTTAAAATAATAATTTTAATGCAAAATACAATTACAAAATATATCAAATGAGTGTGGTGGGGGTAGTGGCCTTATTAGGGTTGAGGGGCAATGCCCTTCATGGGGTTCAAGGGTAGCACCCTTGGTGCATTCCTTGTCGTGGTACAAGTTGGGGTCGATAGTTGGAGCCCCTGCCACCAAGCTCAAATGAAGGCTTTCAAAACCACATAGATTGCCATGATGCATGTCATTTTCATAATTTTTAATTAAGCAAAAATTTATGTTTTTTGAGTGAAAATCACATTTTATCCACATATTTTCCATGTCTGCTACATTTCTTAAAAATTCTTGAAGCTTCATCAAGAACACCATTTTATGTATATTTTGTAATCATCATATTCGATGATACCACATATTTTTGAGGCATTTTTTCAAATAGTTATGTGCCTTGTGTATGCTTTCATACTTTGCATACATATCTACGAGAACATTTCCAACTACAATATTTGATTAAATTAACCCCTTTCCATTATGGTTTGATAGATGGCTATACCATGATTCCAAGGCTCTATTGTTGGCACATGTTAGAGCATGTTGGAAAAAGTGAACTGATTGGCTTAGACACTTGATTGTGTATTTGATAAAACATTGTCAATCATCATGAGGATACCTATGAAGAGCACAAAGATATACTGAGAAGGCGGGGAGCGGGCAGGGGGATGGGGGGAGGGGCGGTGAATCAGTATATCAACAAACTTTTGCCCGCTTACTTATTTATCAACTTCAAACTTAAACAAAAATCAACTATTTGATATGAACCAATTTACACAAGTTGACACAACTTTTATTGAAATGATTTTTACAAAGTAGGCACCAACCTACAGATTTACAATAAGATGATTTAGTAGGACACAACCTACAAGGAACATCCAAACCTTTACAACTTTAGTAGGCACCTACCTACAAGGAGCACCAGGCCCTAATGCAAGGCACCAACCTTGACTTGATGGTTGCAAGATGATGCCTTCAATCTGGCCTGCACTATCCCAATCCTCCAATCTGCCTTTGGTGATGAATGATCTCACACTTAGCCCACACAAGGAGATGGGACTTCAGATTTAGAATGCTCTCTTACACAACAACCAATATACTCTTCACAAATATTTCCAACACACTATATCATCAACTATACAGAGTGTCCTCCCACTGCATAGGTTTCTATAAGTCTGATTAACTTGTTAACTTAACCCATAATCATGATGTCGATCTGAAGTAACTTAAAACCACCATCGATCTGAAAGCACCATCATTGTATCTATATTTGAACATATATTCTATGCTTCTAAACACAATTAGTCTGAAGATGATCAATCTGAAAATGATTACTTCATTAAGCTCATCATTGTATGTAACATCTGGCTTTTCTTAAACTTATCATATTTTAAGCATTATTTCTACAATCTCTCTTTTTCTCAATCTTGTCCATTCATTTGTCATCAATGACTTCATCCTTTTATTTTGACATCAATGACAATATTTCCAACAACCTATGCTTTCTGTTAGCTGCAAATTAGCCTAAAAACAAAAAGAATGAATGATGAATTAAATGCCAAATTAGGAAAACAAAAAACTCACAAAAGACAGTGGGTTTGTAGTGGCAAAGTAAAAGGAGGTGAAATTTGGTATGGGTTTGCTTGTTGAGGAACCCTATCTAGATCCCCCACCAAAGCAAACTTGGATTTTTATCTATGTTGGATCAGACCTGAACTGGCAATTCCAAAGGGCCGAACCATTAAGAAAGGTTTTTATGAAATTGTGGTCCACTACATCAATGACACAACTAATGACTTCCTATGTATGGTTACTATTTGGATAAGAGTTCTATACCTCCCAATTGAATATTTTTGAGGCAGCACTCTTGAGAAATCATTTAGTGTATTGAGGTATACCATACCATTTGACTTCATTGAGCATCTATGAGTTCTCAATTACGTTCAAATTTGTATCAAAATTGATTTGGACAAGCAATTACTAG
>VDFB02281492.1:748714527-748742112 GCA_007258455.2 Sequoia sempervirens
CTAAAGAACTTAACATTCAGCACACATACTACATTGTTCAATAAAGAAATACGATAGACCATTATCCACTGTACTTTAGATCACTAACATTGAGAGTTCACTAAGGAAGATGCATGATAGACCACTGTCTACTATCAAGAATGACCACTACCTTAAGAATGAGTTATATACACTATCACAAGCAAGAATTACAAGGCCATACTCTCCTCCACTGCCAAACTAGAACAAAGAAATAAAATAGAGAAAACATTATCTTGTCAATAAATTTGAACTTTGACTTCACTCATTAGTACAAGCCTAAAGACACTGCCTCCAATGACAGTGAGCTAGTGACTCCCCCTAAGAAGTGAATTGATTGAATAATCATCAAAGAATTCAACTGTTCACTATCCAAGAGCATCTATTAAAATATGTAGAAGTATCTATGAATCAAAACATTAGCAAAGAAATCTAGAAAGAACACTATGATACATTTTTGGAGGCTATTAGTATTATTTGACTGAGACAACTTTATCATAGTTTGAGATCACCATTTCACTGGTCTTCAAGTATAAGCCATCAACAGTTCACTATCTTCATCTCATATCAACTATCCCTATAGATCATGTAAGCCTTTGATATTCTTTTAATTCTAATGTGGACCATTATAGATATTAGAGTACTATGTGCATAGTCATCAGTACATACACCAATATGACTATCATATTTATCTATATACCACTATTCTTTCCTGATCTTACTCACTTATATTACATTGTGACTAAACTAGTTGACTACACTTGTCTTATAGCAATATAAATTAGGAAAACATAAAGAGAAACATGTCATCATCAAGGATCCATTATACACCAACTTTGGATCTATCAAAATAATAGATTATTTTCTATAGACATTGTCACTAAATCCAATGCTACACAAGACTTCATAAAGTTCTCACTTCCAATTAGTCTTCTATCACATTATCTTTTCAAGGTCACGGTATTAGTGTCTTCAAAACATATAATGATAGAGCTTACATAACTTTAAATTAGAACCTTTTCAAAAAAGCTGCTAATCCCTTCGCACATTGCTGCCCCACCTTTGACAACATATGAAAAAGAGTCACTTACTCCCCCTGACACCAAACTTCATCATGTTATAGCATATCAATTACCTTGTATTCCATAATTATCACTGTGTAACTACAATCCTTCCATGAAAATCTGCCTTGTATAGTGATTTGACCACACTGTTATAGTAAAATACTCTCAGCCTAGGAAAACATCGTCTTCTACAAAACCTAAGAAGAAAAAAGCATACTTGAAATTCCTCTTTAATAACAACAAATTCAATGCATTTTGATTGCCCTTTCCTTGAACATGCTTGAACTCACATGATTAAACTCCTACTGTTCCATTGATTTTCTTCATCAAGAATGTTGCAACAATGTTTAGATAATAGAAATACTTTCAAATTGTTTTATTATTACTAGAAACATTGCACTTTAAATCCATTTCTTTTAAAACTTTGAAAGTATCCTTCAATTTTCCAATTCTGTCGACAATCAATGAATTGTGTTAGAACTCGAAAAGTCTCACATTTTACTAGCCTTCACCTGCCTATCTCCCATGTACCACATAAATTTTCCACACCTTAATTTCATGAACAATACAAATTGTTAAAAATGTGTGTAACAAGATTCATTTCATGACATATGTTAACCAATGATCCCATGAATATGACCTTTGACATATAAGCATTCCTCTGGTCATTTTTCAGTAAGAGCGTTAAAAGCAACTGGTCCATATTAGGAAGATCATATCCATGTCTTTCCGATCAACAAGTCATAGCCTTTCATTTCAATGATTTTTGCATATCAGGAAGAGGTGAACGAAGTCACAACAACAAAATACCCCAAAGATAATAGGTGTGCATAATCAGAAAGACAAGGCCTATCATTTCATTGATGAAAACTTGTCGGTAAGAGCAAGGTAATCAGAGTGAAGTTTTCAAATCATACCGAGCTCGTGAGTCACGTTGATGGAAACCTCATCAACAAGAAACATATATTCTTTCTCTACCAAGAGAGAAACTGTATTAGAGAGACATGTACAATCGAAGTGAGTCCCTCAGATGTCACTGACCACATGGGTTATGTCGATGAAGGAGGTTTTCGAGGAAAGTCTTGCCGACTTATCCAAATGAATGAAGCGGTAAAGTAAATACATTGGGGAGACCAAGATCATTGGAAAGGAATTTTGTTCTTTCAGTAATAGTATGTTTTAGCCTGATGGTAACATGGAATGGTCACAATTTGTCAGAAAGACACTGAGCGATGAGTGAAATGATTTCTAATGGTTCAAACCACCTTGAAATTGGGAGAACTTCATAGTTTTCTCCTCGAAATAATAAAAGTTGAAAAATAAGAAAATGGGTAGTTGCATATGTAGTATCGATAAGGGTATTTGGTGGTCTTCCCGACACAGAATGAGAATCAAAGGGACACTTCACATCGAAAGGACATTTAGTTATGTATTGGCAATTAGTTGTGAATGCATAAACAAAGGTGGTGCCAAATAAAACACATAGATCGGCCTGAGACTAGAAGGGTTTCACCGATGCACTCTCTTTGTATCATTCTAACATTGCAAAATTCAAAAAACATGTTGCATTCATTCTTAGAGGTGGAAATTAATGGTCACATCAATGAACATTATGTAAATATTATTTTATTGAAAGGATAATGAACCAAAATAATTTCTAGAAGTTGCAGTGGGAAGGATGGGAGATTGAACAAAGGTCAAGGAATTCAATGCACTGAGAAAAACACAAGTAAGCATACCAAGCTTCTCTTGCAATTAATAAATTCTAGTTCAACTCTACCACATTAGATAATTAAAATGGAAGGTTCAAGTTCTACAAAAAAAGAGAGTAGGAAGCATCACGGTGAAAGTAGCCAATCCAAAAGAAAAAAATAGAAAACTGAAACGGGGGTGGAATCCAAAACAAAAGAATGAAAATTGAACCAAGATCTCATTGATCAATTTCCTGTTTTAGGGATGAAAGCCAGAAGGTCTACACAACTGAGGGCTGATGTAGAAAGGTTAGAAGACAAATGAAAAGATATAGGTGATGTCTGGACTCCCATTAGAGGATATGAATTGTTCGTGTTCCATTACTACCGGAGAAGTAGGTTTCAACTAGTCTGCAACCCTTAGAATTTCAATTTGGGAAATTTGGTTGTCCTAAATGTCTTTGTGAATGTAGAACTTATGAAACTCTTGGCCAAACATTATAACCCAAACCTTAAAGCTATTTGCAACCTGAAAGGTGAACCTTTCATACATGTATCCAAGACTGCACTTTGTGAAGTTTTCAACCTAGCTGACACATGTGACCAGCCTATTGTGCACAAGGATTTGGAGTATTGGAGAATATATACAACTTATAAAGGATGGAGGTTACCATTACATAGGCCTAGGAAAGATGGATACTTAGTTCCACTTGAAGATAATGATGGACCTCCTTTTCATGTTAATTTGTTCGAGCCTTACTTGAAACATACTTACTTCTCGGTGTGTCAAATAATAGGAATATAGGCCTCTAAATTCATGTCTATAGGGCCAATGGTGATTGCTACATATATATAATTCCATAATGCAAGACCTTTTTATTATGCCTCACACAGTTTCAAAGGGATAGAATCAGAGCTAATGGCCATCAAGAATGAATCTCCTACACTGCCTTTTAAACACTATTCCCTTCTCATGAACATGATATTGTACTATGGATAGGAGTTAAGAATGTGGCTAGAGGAACTAAGAATTACACAATTTGATAAGGAGAATTAGCCACTACTAGTGCAATTGTGGACTGTTATTTGGGATAACATATTTGTTAATTCTAGTTATGTTTATTCCTCGCCAGCCCAACGTTGTTCCGTTCCAACGTCCGGTCGTCCACCATCCAAACTGCCCCATTCAAAGCACCCGGTCGTTATCGATCCCAACCCAACGAGCCCACCGCCCGTCCGCCCCGTCTACCCGGTCATCCGCCCGAAACCCGAGTATTAACAGGTTATTTGTGCCTAACACATTGTGCTTTGGAGATTTCATTGTGGTGTCGAAGGAAGGATATGATCTTATTTTGGATAAGTTATCACATTTCAATATAAAGAAGGTTGCACCAAGGAAGGGATTTGATTCTAAGGGTTATATTGGTTTTGCAAGGAAAAAATAGAATTTAGGTGGATATGATCATATACCATATCCTCATGATGACATTATCAGAAACATGGAGGAAAGGGAGGCTGAATTGGCCATTAATAACTATAATAGAGAAATGAAACAAAAAATGAACGAGATACAGGAAGCAAAAATGTTGTCCTTCAGAAGTGAAGAATCTTTTGATGAAAGAGAACCCCAAGGCCAAACTGGCAAGATCTCTAAATTGAGAATTGAAGAGTATCAACCTCCTAACAGAGAGCAAGAAGTTGAGGAATTATCTAATATAGATACCGGGAAATTGGTATATAAGTCCTTTGTCTCTAATGATTAGTTCATTAAATCTCCTAAATTTAGATCTTTCTTGTATAAGAAAAAGGGAAAATAAATAAGGAAATCAGTCACAGACATCACACCCAGCAATAAAAACTAGTTACTTAACACTTTGAAGGTGGATGTAGAGAATGAAATGAAGAATATGACTCCAAAGAGAGGAAGAAAATTGTTGGAGGAGTCTGGTGTAATGATTTCCTTGGTTTAGATTTAAATTTTTCTCTTGTCTTTGATATTTTTCTACATAATAATGGTGCTAAACATAAACTTAGTCCAAAAGGGGTAACAAAAGTGTACACTAGGTCAAGATATAACCCTGATGAGAACTCTCTTATGATTTGGGCCCTGTATCCTCCACATAAGAAATCTATGATTATTGATACTGAGAAGGAATTTTGTCATGTGATGACATTGAAAGTAGGAGAAAATGATCTTGTGGTTACAACCGACATTGGTATTAATGTAGCCAAATTAAATAAAGCACAAATTCATATATTAATCAAGGAAAGGGATATGTACAAGATGAACAATGAAAAGATGCTCAAAGAAAATTATTTTTTGAAAGACATGTTCAATTAATTGTTAGTGTTTAATTTTTATTAATTCGAAAAGACATTTATGAAGAGGTGTACCCTCTTCAAGATATTGATATGTAAGTTGGACATGTAATGATTACATAGTAAGAGCAAATAGGGAGAGAATAGGAGATATACAAGAGATACTTTTCAGAATGTTTATTATATACATTATACTATATGGACCATGATGCATGCATGAATTTTTGGCAGAAATCAATGGAAGATCTTTAATTCTATGACTCGATATTGGTTTCTAGTGTTTTTTTATTTAAACAATTTATCTGGTTGTCTCCACATTGTTATTTCTCTATTTTTTGAATTTGTGTATCCAAGTTGATATTCAATTTCATCAATACACATTTGTTGTTATTGTGTAATCAAGTTGATTGGTTTCCGTTGAGGAATTAAATTCCTTTTAATTGATTACAGTAACCTAGAAGTAGCATTTGGATTAGTAAGAAGAGCTAGGTAATTGATAAGATTGTCATATTGTCTCCACATTGATGTTATCTTGTTATTCAAATTGAGGATATACTTCATTTGTGAATACACATTTGTTGTCATTGTGTGATTATTTTAATTGGTTCCTTAAAGGAAGGATTAAAATCCTTTTAATAAATCACAATAACCTAATAGGATCAATTGGATCAATAAGTAGATTTTTTCAGTCACATTCTTGCACGTTTATACAAAGTATAAACAAACTTAAGTGCCAAACAATTAGAACTATAACCAATAATAGTCACTTGTCATAAAAATTTGTTGACTCCACTTATCCAATAAAGCACTAGTTTGTTTAACATTTCATTTATACATTACTTATCCACTTTCAATTTCTAAATTTCTAGTTATCACATTAGGAGTAGGAGTAGTAAACAAACCTTCATCTATTCCACACCTTATGCCACTATGGATAGATCCTTAAATAGAAATAAGTCACACAATATGCTTCAACTATCAAGGTCTACCCACCTAGGTTTAGTAGAGCCTAAAGTGCAGGGAGTTATCAACCATATAGGTTAACTCCATTCATTGGTTCAAAAATGTTGCAAGTCTAATCATAGAGCTTGGAATCCTCTTAGGATTTGTAACCTGCATTTTTGAGATCCAACAAATTGTATGTACACAGATATCGAGTTATTCCTTTTTCTATCACCTCCTTGTGCAATCTAAAATCCCTCTTCATGTACCCTTTCTTTGAGTGTCTATATGTATGCAAACTCATTGGGTTCCAAGTCCCTCTCAATCATTTCATCAAATAGTTTAGAAGATTCCTTAATATCTCCAACCATATTTAGGTCAAGCACATCACCTTGCACTATGAAAACAAATGGCATTGTATGCACACACCATTAGCACTACCTATAGACTGGCTTCCACAAACAAGAGGTGAAAACTTGATCATTAGGCAACTGCAAATACTATAACCAACAAAGCACCATCAACAACACTTAGATAGAAAGCAACCACTAAAATTTATTAGCTATAAATTGTTTTACCACCATCACTCAACATTGATAAAAAAAATTGTCATAGAAATAGGAAATATTATAACACTGTGTCAGTAAACATGAAACCATAATATCACTACCAAAAAAAAACACTATCATAGATGCATGATAGTCCACTGAAAAAAGAGTTATATCCATTGTCATATGGTTACACTTTTCATCAAGAGATATAAGAAAAATTCATAGTCATTATCACATGCAACCATTTCATACATGTCCATCAAAGTACAATGTTGCTTTGCAAACCACTAATAGAAGCAACTATCCATATCATATTGTGACAAATATATCATAGTCAAAACATAGAATCCATTGATCATACCAATATTGAGCATTCCTTATACAAATGTCCACAAGTAAACTAAAAAACTTGTGCATTGTCCTTGAAATACTTGAAACATAGGCCATCCACTGTGATTTTAGAAGGTAGACACCATCATATCAACCATTGACACAAATGATCCACCAACTAGTTGTTAGCCCTTAATGAATGGTCTTCATTGACACTTGCAACTACAAAATTTGGCTACAACCTTTTCCAATTCATAAAACCAATAAGAGCATGAATGTTTCAAAAAACAGCAAAAATAACTTCATAATTTTTCCTACCATTGCAAAAAACACACACCAAAACATCGCTTGATCTTTGACTAACCTACTTAATTTTCACCTTGGGGTCAAAGATATAACATTGAACGTCTCCCCTTGACTCCATGCTAATTTTTATGCACTAGGATATGCCTTTTGTGAATAAAGAACATGCATAGGTTCTTTTTATTTTTGTTCATGTTTCCTCCTCCAAATTTTCTTAGGATCTTTCCTTTTACAAGCCTTTTTAGACTCTTTATTTTTCTTGCTTGAATTGTTTTCCCTCATATCATGATTAGATGTACTCACCAAGATTTTTCTATAAAATTATGTAGAATTTTTCAAAACCAACTTCAGAGTCCAAGAACACCTGCATGCAAAGAGATACCTATCACAGGGAAGAGAGTGGAGAAAAAATCAAGAGAGGGTTTTGAAGCTTTGTAATATGAGAGATATATTATCAAAACAATAGAATGAAATATTTACAAAGATCAATCCTTAAAAGGAGATCAAGAAAAACCTAAAATTAACCCTAATAGGTAGACATTTAATAATTAATATAATTATTAAATGTCACAATATGCAAACTAAAGTGAAATCTTAAGAGAGGAATAAAGATAACTTAATTAACATAATTAAGTTAAAACCTTTACTCTAACACGCCCCCTAAAGATGAGAAAAAGTGCAGCTACAAACATGTGCAAGAAATCAAAAGTAACTACAATGCATGAAAGTAAAATTGGGTCCCGGCAACTAGGCCTGATCAGGTACCCGAATACAACCAAATCTCTATAAAGTAGAGTAAATGAGAAAAACCAATGGGAAAAAAATCCTCTCCAAAAAGAGATAAAGAAATATGCTGAAAAAAAATGAAGGAAGGAAGGGCTCACTGAGACCCCCCAAGGACAACTTCCTTAACCCCAAGCATGGAGCGCAACTAAAGATAGTGCAGCGATGCCAAAGGTTTAGTGAAGATTTCTACAATCTGCTCCTTTGTAGGAATGTACTCCAATATGAGAGAACCATCCTGAATCAACTACCCAATGAAGTGTATGTGGATTTCAATGTGCTTAGTCCGTTGATGCTCCACTGGGTTGTGGGAAATGTGAATGGCACTCTGATTGTCACACCAAAGAATAGTGGGACTATCAGGAGGAAACCCAAACTCTATCATCAACTGGTGAAGCAATAAAACCTCCTGACTAGCTAATATTGTTGCTCAGTACTCAACCTTTGTAAATGATAATGCAATAGCAGACTGCTTCTTGCAAGACCATGTGATAGGACTAGAACCAAGGAAAAAAACAAAGCCAAAAGTAGACTTTTGATCATTGACATCACCAGCCCAATTTGAGTCAGTGAAGCCAATAATGCGAGGGGATCATGAAGTGTAGTGAATGCCATAATGAGTGGTGCCCTGAATGTACCTCAAAATACATTTGGTTGCTTGCTAATGGCTCTCATGAGGATCATGGGAGAACAGAGAAACAAGGCCAACTGCCTATATAAAGTGGAATTCATTAAAGGAGTAGAACAAGTGGAAGACAAAACAACACCTGACTAAAATGGAGTGCAGGCAGGCTTTCAATCAAGCATGCCAAATCTTTGAAGCATATCAAGAGCATACTTCTGCTGAAATATGGAAATCTCATCCGAAGACTGAATAACCTGTAGACCCAGAAAGAAGTGCAGAAGACTGAGATCTGTCATCTCAAACTGCTCCATCAAGTCTCCCTGAACACTCTGAATCATGGAGGATGATCTACCTATAAGAATGAGCTCATCCACATATAGTACAAGAATCAAAAGATCACCCTCCTAACACTGAATATACACTGTGTGATTGGAATGACAACATGTGAAGTGAGAGGAAAGAAAGAAAGAGTCCATCTTCTCATACCAAGCTCAGGGGCTTGTTTGAGACCATACAATGAATGCTAAAGTCTATAAACCAAAGAAGTGTCCTGTAAAAATCCCTGAGGCTGCTCCATATAGATTTCCTCATGTAGGTCTCCATGCAAGAAGGCACTCTTCACATCCATCTGAAGCACTGTCCATCCCTGTGAAGCTACAAGTGAAAGTACAAGGCGTATAGAGTTCATCTTGGTGACAAGGGAAAAGGTCTCAGAGTAGTGAATACCCTCTACCTAAGAAAACCCTTTCACAACAAGACATTCCTTATACTTATCAATCGAACCATTTGCAACATACTTGGTATGGTACACCCACTTGCACCAAACCAACTTTCTTCCCTTAGGAAGAGGACAAAGATCCCAAGTATGATTCTTCATCAAAGAAGAATACTCCTCATCCATGGCCCTATCCCACTCAAGGTGACATGTCGCCTCTGAAAACTTTTTAGGATCATCCAAAATGGCATGAATCAAAAGACTAGAACTGGATGTCTGAGCATGAGTACGACGAGTATCTGAAGGATCACTTGCCAAAGAACTAGCTGCCTCAATAGTAACATAGACCCACCTAGGAAAATGTTGAGTGGATGGTGGTGGTGGAGATGGTGGATCATCATCTACATCATCCTCAAGAGATAAGTAATCCTCAAGAGATGAAGAGGGAGGAGTAGGCAGTGAGGGAGAAGCTAGTGATGGAGAGTCCATCTGAGGATAGCGCTCATCAAACTGGACATCCTACTAAAACAAGACCTCTTTGGAATCAGGATCAAACAACCTATACACCTTAACATCCTCACAGTAAGCAACAAATGAGTGGTTGGCTCTTCCTCTCCATGGATTTTTGCTGAGCATCAGGAATAAATTCCCAAGCCTCACTACCAAAAACTCAAAATGTAGAAACATCAAGCTTGACATGGGTCCAAGCCTCCTGAGGAGTCATATGTCATAATGCCTTATGAGGCATCTGATTCTGAATATAAGTGGCACAATTGACTGCCTCAACCCAAAATGAAGAACTCATAGCTCGAGACTGTATCATACAATTTTCCATCTCCCGTAAGGTTCTGTTCTTTCTCTTAGCAACACCATTCTACTAAGGGGTGTAAGGTACTGTAAGCTGATGTTGTAAACCATGCTCAGTGCAAAATCCTTTTAAAGCCTGATTAACATACTCCCCCCATTATCTGTGCATATTCTCCTCATAGAAAGTCCAAATTGCTTCTCCACAAATGTTTTAAAGGTCCTGAATGAATCAAAGACATCAGACTTGTACTTAAGAAAGTACACCCATGTATGTTTGGAGAATTCATCAATAAAAGTGAGCACATATTAGGCCCCTGAAAAAGAAGGAATCAGAAAGGAGATAATATCACTTTGTACCAACTCTAGGGGTGCCTTAGCACGTGTGGCTCGACCCTTAGGAAAAGGATCTTGATGATGTTTTCCAAGAGAACATCCTCGACATACACCATCAGTATAGGAAATCTGAGGAAGCCCTATCACAAGTGCCTGAGTACTCATCTCTTATAGATATATGTAATTGCCATGGCCAAAATGCTCATGCCAAAGCCTGCTCACTGAGTCTGCATGTTCTATAAGAGAGGAACCAATAGTGTCTGAACTCTCAAATCCATCAAATCTGTATAAGTGACATGTAGAATCAACACTACCAGTAGCCACAACCAAGTTAATATCATGAAGGTCTCGAATAACCACATCATGTGGTGAGAATTCAACTGTCTTACTAGAGTTAGAGTGGAAAATCTGATAAATGGAAAGAAGGTTTGTCAAAATGTCAGGAACTAGAAGCACATCCTGAAGACAACCACCATCCAATGAAACAGTACCTAAGCCCTCAACTAAAAGTTGTGCTGAGTCACCAACTACAATATGTGTAGTGCTAGTAGGGGCAAGTGTGGTGACCAAATCCTCTGTGTGTGTCATATGGTGAGAAGCACTAGAATCTAGAATCCAAGTGGATCCTGATGACAATGCTCATGCAGAAAGTGCATGACCTTTCCCTATGGGTTGGGAAGGAGGCTGTGGTGAGGTGATATTATCTTGTTGCATGGCTTCCTCTAAACCCTCCAATCATTTCCAACACCTGGAAATTGGATGTCCTTCCTTGCCACATAAAGTGCAAGGATCACCAGATTTCTTCTTAGTCTTGGAGGAAGACTCACTAGACTTCAAAGATTTTCGTTGTTTAGAATTGAATTATCATTTTGAATCAATCTTAGGAGGTGGCTTGGAGGAACTCTCATTGCCTGCTGAATCTATCTTGGGCTTCAGTTTCTACTTCTTTTTCCCTTTAGATGACTGAGCTACCAGTGCTTGGTTCTTAGATCATGTGAGAGCATTCAACTGTGATATCTTGGCCTTCCCTCATGTCAACTGATCACAAAACACCTCAAAAGTAGGCATGGTAAAGCGGTTTCCCAATGCATCCATGGTGGAATAAAATGTCAAAGAGAATATTTGGAAAGGACCTCGAAGCTTAGAAAGAATCATGTAAATACACTCCTCATCTATTTTGTTCTTACCACAACCCTATAGAAGAGATCTCTGTTGTTTGAATTTCATTAGAAAGTCCTCAATAGAGGGAAAAGAATCAGGTACAAGTGAATTCAACTCTGCCTCAATCTATATTGCATGGAATTGATTGATGGTACCAAATAAATCACTGAACTTGGTCCACATTTCAAGAGGACTATTACACCCATCAAGATGAAACAACAAGCTATCTGAAACATGTAAGGAAAACAAACCCATAGCCTCATCCATCTTATTCTTATGCTCATAACCTCAAATGGTCATGTCAAAATTGGTTGAACTATATCTAAATAGGACCACAACCCATTTGATCTGAGAAGTTGTGTCATGAATGCCTTCCAAGTGCGATAGTTGTGAGGTCTGAGAAGTTCAACAGTAGAAGGGTTTTCAGCCATGTTTGGAGAGATTTAATGAATTTTTAATGTGAAGAGTTTCTATTTTTTTGAAGTAAATTACAAAAAGTAAGAAAAAAAACTCCCCCCCACAATGCAAGAAACCAAACCCCAGTAGTGATTTTTCAGTGAAAAAGCAAGAAAAAAGAAAACAAGCTTCAGACTAAATCTTGTGTACCTGATAATTTTTTTGGAAAAAATAACAGAAGATTTGAATAGAGCATTAGAAGAGATTTCTGATGCCTATTCATTTTTTAAAATAGACTTTAGTTTCTCAATAATTTGATTAGACTTTAGTTTCTCAATAATTTGATTAGATTCTACACAATTCTTCTTTAATTCATCTTTATCTCTTCTTTCTCTCTTTAATTCATCTAAAGCAAGAATCATTTCATATTCAAGATAAACTTGTGCTTCATCTTCATCATTTTCTTTATATGACTCATTTGCAACCTCCATGAACTATAACTCACCTTTTTTTATCATACATTCCTACATGACATTCTTTAGAGCCAAGAACATTATAAACATCATCAACTTTAGTAATAAGCTTCTCTTTCTTTTGATGCATATCTTTGTCCTTTTTAGAAATTCATTTCTATACCTCTTTCCCATAGTATTCCACCTCCAGAATCTATCCAAGTCTATTAAAAGTTTCTAGGTAACCTGCTACTCTAATACCAATTGTAGGAATACTAAGGATCACTAAGAGGGAGGGGGAATCAGTGATCCAATAAAACCAATCATATAAACTTAATTTTCAAAAAAATAGATATTATATTTTATGGGGAAATACAAAGATATGCAAGTCACAACATCACATATGAATCACAAAACAAAACATCACCAAGAAGAGATGAGACACAATATTTATGAGTGGAAAAACCCTAAAAGGGTGAAAAAACCACTCTAAACAAATGCTCTACTAAAAACGTGTTGTTTATAGCTTGTATACCTCACTAGAAATACAATAAGCCTCACTGGCTAATAGTCAAGCCTCTTTGACAATCATTCAAGCCTCATTGGAAAAAGCTCCATGTCATACTGACACTCACCTCCAATCAAAATACAAAGAAAAAGTAAAATTAGAGGCTTACTTTGTTTCCATACAAATCATTCCAACAAGCTCCGATAAATTCAACATCATGTTCAATTGTAGAAGGAAAACAAACCTATTGTTCCAATCAGAACTTTTCAACTCCCTAAAACATTAAATTATCCTACTTAGTTCATGGTAGATTCAATATTTAAAATCAATTATGGTACCTTCAATCACTTTGTAGACAATCATCACTAGCTTCAATTACACAATGAAGTGAATTCAATTGCCTTCCAGACACCAAGACCATATTCGTGTTTCTCTATATTGTTTGCAGTAAGAACAATCATATAAATACACCATCTATGCTTTTATTCAAATTTTTGTATCACTGTATTTTCTACACTCATTCACACAATATCACAGTCTTGAATATCTCTGTCACTAAATCAATTCAATATTTAAAATCAAAAACCTAACCCTGACTGTTGATATTCAACTCTTCCTCACAACTTCTTGGTATAAGTATATGCACATCATTATCTATATCTTCATCCTCTCATATCATGGTCAATAAGTCCTCACTATACTTTAATTTTTTTCAAAATGATCATTACATGAAAAAAACTACCTCTCCCTTCATCACTGATCAATATTTTTCAACTCCATCTTGTGCAAAAAATCTCACCATAAAAAACTATCATATTTCCATTTGAATATATACAAATCTTACACATCAAACTCCCTCTACAAATCATATCATTGTCACCCGCACTTACATCATAAAAAATCTTTTCTTTCAAAAAATGGTGCCAACATTGACTGTTCACATTCAAAAAGTTGCACAACAAAAAAACTTGACTATCGATCTGTCGTCAAAATGAAATCTTTTCTATGAAGTAACCGCATTTCAAACTATGAAATACCTTGATCAAAAACCCACATAGTCATTCTTTAAAAAATGATCATTGGTTGTTTAGAATTAAGTCCTAGATAGAGACTTAAGCAAAAAAAAATTAAACCCATGATAATAAATCAGCTTTAAAATATAAGATATGAAGACTTGTATTATAAACCATCATGTGCCTTAAACCTTAGATCTTTAGGGTTTTAGAATATACCTTTTAAATAAAAAGTATGCTTGAAACAAACCTTAGACATAAATTAACAACTCTATTATGAAGCAATAATCCCTTGATAGCCATACCCTTGTCATGAGATAATAACCCTTGTGGCATCTCATGCACCTATCATTGGAAACCATCTTGTCTTTGCATGATTGAAATTTCACTCTGTCATACCCTATCTCTCAAATTCATACTGAACATCAAATATAAATATATTAACCTATCCTTTGCACCTTTGTATCAAAAAGAGATGGCATCAACAACATGAAACTTTTGCATCATCAATGAGTGGCATCAATGATTGAACATCATGAGACCATGAGAACCACCATGAACTTTGACATCAGAAAAAAGAATAAGCTTTGAAGAACCATGAGCATTACGTTTTAGGCCCTTGTTAAAGAATGAAGATCTCATAAAAAAATACTTCCCATATTACTACCTTCAATAATTAGGCATGCAAAACACCTCCACTGAATACATCTGAAGATCAACAAACACTTTTTCAAGAAGATCAACCACCACTTTGTCTTTGTCATGAAGGTCAACAATCATATTGGCATGAAATGAAGGATCAATACCATCTTATATACCTTTGAATGACCAATAGTGACATTCTTTGAAATAAAACCATTCTATCAACAAAGGACAAATACACATTTTGCATCAACAAAGTACTTTACATCAAGGAACATGAAGGATTTGATGAATGAACATGTAACCTTGTGACAACCTTGAAGCAACATGAGATACCTTGAGACAAGCATGAACAAGAGAAACTATACTTTGATCTTTGAAGCACCAAGACCACTATGAGACCTTTGACATCAATGACAAACATTGTCCAACAATACTAAAGTGCTAGAAGGAAAAGAGATTGAGATTAGAAAATCAACAGTCAGACTAGAAGAAGTTGTTAGCATATTGGTGTGATCGATCTCAAAATGGGATTAGGTGTGAGATGAAACTGATCCTATATGAAGGGTATTTTGGCATTGATGTCAACAAAATTTCATTGATGTCTAAGTGAGATATGGTATGTTGGCATTGATTTCAAAATATTGTCATTGATTTCTAAGTGAGATATGGTATGTTGGCATTGATTTCAAAATGTTTTCATTGATGTCTAATTGAGATATGGTATGTTGAGGATCTGGTTTTGGAAGATGGAGTGTAAGCTACAAAATTTGCTCAAAATATTGCAATGTTGTCATGCATTGTTGTCATAAAATTCTAGAGTACTCTTCCAGGCATCTAAAGTGAAATCGAAGGCCAGATTTGACATGGGTTTTCTAAGAGATTCTCAAAATTATAAGTTGCAGGTCCAAAGGCTAAAGGTTGAGCTTAGAATGGAATTGTTTGTACTCTCAGGTAGTTTTAGGGTTTATCAGTTAAACCCTAGGTGTTTATATTCATGGTGCCTTAACAAGTTTTATGTTTTGTCATTGACATTTTGTTGGTTGTTACCAGATGCATAAGTTGTAACTTATGTATTTAAGCTCATTTGGTGATCGGTCCCATTACCTAGTCTTCCAATTGATGTCATTGATGTTCTCTTTGAAGATTGAGTAGTGTACACTCCATATTTACACATCCAATGACTATCACTAATGTTCCATTTATTGTGGAAGGCTCTTTCAAGTCAAATTGAAGTTTAGTGATGTGTGATGGAGATTTATCAATGGCTGCAATCAAGTTGATCCAACAGTTCCTGCTAGCCCATGACACCTATGGTGGGACCCCATCCATGCATCATCGGGGAGTGAGGAACAATGGAGATCAAACAAGGTTTTGATTGGATGATAGAAGAATTTGATGGTGGGTCCAATAGAAACGTGGTAATTTTTTGCTAGGTCACTTCACATCACTGTTGTGAAGAGAAGTGTTTGGATGATTTGTGTGAAAATTGATGGAAGTGGTTTATGATATTAGCATGGATAGGTGGTCAAAAATCATTACATTGTTGGGTGTTAGTGCATCGCACTTACACATCCTTGAGATATAAATCTTTCAGTGATGAGCAATTTACATTGAATGATACTAGAGAATGATGTCAAAGGTGGAAAAATGGTAGTTTCCTAATAGCCCACTAAGATTTTATGGGGCCAAGCTTTTAGCCAATAGGATAGTAGGGGACAATGTAGATTGAATGGAACTTGGTCCAATGGTGATCGCCATGACCATTCACATCTCTAATGGAGAAATGAATGCATATGTATAACAAAGATGCACATTGTATGATCAATAGTGTAGGTTCAAAGGTATGCAATCAGACGGTGATCGTTGTCTCTTCACATCGCAAAAATAGATGTGGATGTCCTATGTGTAGTAGTGATACACAATGGTTGTGATTCCAAAGGAAATGTGATCAATGATGGAGATTTAAACACCATTTATCTTTCAATTAGGGTTTAAAGGTAAGATAATGAACAAAGGACTCTAGATCATGGCATGAAGATAGGTAATCGACAACCCATATGTGAAAGTGAAGATCACAAACGGATAAGTCCATGTAAACAAGGTTTCTCCTATAAACTGACATAGAGGTGAAAATTAAATGTTCTACTTGCATCAACGACAAATGTAATGTTGATTTGATACATAGAGCAGCAACACAGATTGCTACAGAGGTTAGAATTGAGATCAAATCAAATAATTAGAAGGATGTATTAAATGTATATCCAGTCCTAGGGTTTGATAGAGAGAGAATGAGGGAAAATTTTCTGCACTAAAAATTATTGTTGTGTGACTCAATCCAGTTGTATGACCGTGAAGACATCCTAGAACCCTAATAGAGGATCAGATCATGGTGGAGAATCCCAAGGCAATAATCATTGGATAGAAACTACACAAAAAACATGATGAGAATATTGTAAAAAGGTAATACAACTAGTTGAGAAGTGACAGTGAGATAGTGAAAAAATGTAGAATGCATTGAAAATAAAAGGAGAGAGTTTCATAAGGTGTATGTGGGTTCATTGAGGAAAATTGAGATTGCACTAAAGAAAAAGAAGAAGAACAAAGAATAACAGAGTGGTGCAGAGTAGAGAAGAGAGTTGCTCTGGAAGCGATAGAAACTTGAGCAGTTGCAAAGTAAGCTATAACATTGAATTGTGTTCTTAATGAACAAATTGTAATAATCATTTATGTTGTAAATCTGATAGGATAGTGCAATTAGATAACTAATTTGGTGCTCATTTTATGGGATTGGACTCTCCTTAGGGTTGGTTCCCTTAAAATTTGTAACATAAGGTTTCTTTTTTAGGCTAGATTAGGATAGTAGCTCCAACATTTTCTCACTGTGGTTTTTCCCATCTTGGTTTTTCCACGTACATCTTTTGTTATGAGTTGCTAGATAGTGTGCTTGTTTAATTTTTGTATTTCATGATTCAGTCTACACACTAAATGTTTAAAGAGTCAATCTGCTCTAAAGGTTAATGATTTAAAATATTAATATCTATTGATTCACCCCCATCTCAATAGATTGTTGTGTTCCCAAAATTGGTATCAGAGCCACATTTTCCCTAGGAGAAGCTTAACCAACTCGGGTAGATTCTTGGATTTGTGAACATAATGGCCAGTCAAGAAATTTCCTCCACAAACAAGCCACCCAGGTTTGATGGAAAGATTATACTTTTTGGAGTTTATTGATTAAGAGATACTTGGGATCTTTAGGGTTTGATGTGTGGATATCTTATGTGAATGGATACATTCTACCAAACACAACTCCTACTGATGCAGCAACAAAAATAGATTATGAGAATAATGAAAAAGCATGGTTTACTATTACAATAGCTTATCTAGGTTTGTGCATAGAAAAGTTATGTATTGTAAGAATGCACAAGATGTCTTGATACATTGAAGAAGATCTACAAAGGAGATGACAAGGTAAAATTGGTCAAGATTCAAGTATTGAGGGCCAAATTTGAAGGAATAAAGATGATAGAAGAAAATAAGTCTATAGACTATCTTCAGAGAGTTAATGATATAGTAAACTCCATTAGAGGATATAGAGAAGAAGTAAAAGAAGAGGTCATTGTACTAAAAGTTCTTAGATCAATGAAATACAAGTATGACTCTAAGATCTCAGGAATAGAGGAAGGAAGAGAGATAGACAAAGTTACTCTTAATGACCTACATGGTATATTCATCACATATGAGATGAGTATGGGAGATGCAGAATCATCCAAAAAAGAAGTTTCCTTCAAGGTGGCCAACAAAGTAAAGGATGAAGCACCTAAGAAAGATAAAGTTGAAACCACCACATATGAACAAGGAGAGATTGGTGAGGAAGAAGAAAACTTCATCAGGAGATTAAGGAGAGGATATGGAAAGTACAAAGGTAAGATAACTTTCAAATGCTTTGACTATGGTAAAATAGGACATTTTTCTTCAAAATATCCCTACAAGAAGGAAAACCCTGAACAAGAAGAAGACTATAAGATGAAGAAAATCTACTATTCCAAAATCATGAATTTTGGAAAGAAAAATAAGAGCATGTATATTCAAGAAGAAAGTGATTCATCTGATGCTAATGATAGTTTTGATGATGAATTAGATCATGCTCTTTTAATGAAAGGATAAAAGGAATAATTTCTCTTAATGGCCAATGACTTAATGAAACAAAATCATGGTATCATGGGAAAACATCTTTGTGAAGAAGAAGCTAAAATTGAGTTGGAAGGAGAACTTATTTCTACCTTAGAAGATCTTGACATTCTAAGAGATGAAGCTTAAGGATTGAAAAAGGAGAATAGGAATCTATCTAAAGAGCATGAGGAATCTAATCAGATGGTATTAAGTCTAACACTTCAAGTGGAGGAAGCCAAAAGAATGGAAGACGTGATGAAATCCAAAGTAGAATATAAAATAGACAAATGCTCGAAGCTTGAGGCAGAAGTAGTTTCCTTAAGAAAGGATTTAGAGAAAGCTAAAGAGCAAGTTGAAAAAGGGTTGAAGCTAAAAGGTGGATCATTTTTTTTGGATGATCTATTGAGTACTCAGAAGCCCTCTAACAAAGAGAAATATGGATTAGGGCTTGAAAAAGGAAAGAGTTCCTTTTCCAGTGACTCTATAAAACTTTATGAAAGATTTAGGGTAGAAGAAAAGTCAAGTTCAAATGGTGATAAATCATGTAAGGAGGATGTTTATGGAGAAGAGAATTCTATTGAATCAAAAAAATAGATGAAGTAAATAAGCTTGTGGCAAACAAGAAGAATAACCAATCAGTTCATGATCAACAAAGGAAGAAGCAGAACATGAAAAGATTGGATGTGGATGGACTTGCAAGAGTACATGATTCAAGGAGGTAAAGACAAAGAAGATGACCTCATTCGACTCAAGGAAATGCTATGACCAGGTATTCTTCATACTTTCATGCATATTGTTATACATGTAATCAGTTTGGTCATAAGGCTAGAGAATGTAGAGTCATTCCCAAGGGGAGTGCATATTATTTAAGAAAAAATCCACTTGCTCCCTTAGTTGGTATGAATGTAATATGTTACAACTGCAACAATTTTGGTCATATAGCTAGAAACTATAGAACAAAGTTTATAAGACCAAATGTTCAATTTGAGAAGAAGAACAAAAACCCAAAAATGGAAAAGGAACCCAAGGTTCCTAAGGAAGAGGGAGAGAAGATTGAAAATAAATCTAAGAAAGTGTGGCATGAAAAAGAGCAGAGTCCAACTCAATCTTTGACTTCCCAAACTATACTATATGCATAAAATCAAAGTTTATGGGTAATTGATAGTGGATGCTCCAATCATATGACTATAGATAAAAGAAAATTCAATGAGCTCAAGAATTTTAAAGGATTGGTAAGATTAGATGATAATACTACTGTAAATATTTATGGTAAAGGAATCTTGAGCCTATATGGGAAGAATAAGAAAAAATATTTCCTTTTTGTTGAAGGGTTGAAAAATAACCTTCTAAGTGTTAGCTAGATGTGTGATAACAGTTACAAAGTTGTATTTAATTTTGAAGGCTATAAGATAAGAAAGAATAGTAATACAATTGTACAAGGAGTAAGGACTAATAGCAATCTCTACAACCTTTGTGAATTAAAAGGCCAAAATTGTTTGATAATTCAAGCAGATGAGAGTTGTTTGTGGCATAGAAGATTGTGGCATGCCAATTTTGACAATTTGGTCAAAATAATCTCAAAATGGCTAGTAAGAAACTTGGCAAGGATAATCAAGCCTACAAATACTACCTACAAAGGATGCCAACAAGGAAAGAAAACAAGGATTAAGTTTCCAACAAAGGATTATTCAACCACAAAACACTTGCAAATAGTTCATACTGATCTGTGTGGTCCCACAAGGACAAGAGGGCTGCAAGGTGAGAGGTATTTCATGCTACTAATTGATGATTACACTAGAATGGCATGGGTAACCTTTCTAAAAGACAAGGCTAAGGAATTTGAGAAGTTTAAGATATTCAAGAAGCTTGTTGAGAAGGAAATCAGTAGGAGAATCAAGTGCTTAAGATCAAATAGAGGAGGAGAATTCACATCAAATGAATTTCTTAAGTATTGTGAAGACCGTGGAATCAAGAGGCAATACTCTACACCAAGAACCCCACAAGAAAATGGAGTGGTTGAAAGAAGGAATCGCATAGTTAAATATATGACTAGAGCAATGTTTACTGAGGCCAAGTTGACAGAAAGTTTTTGGAAGGAAGCAGTTCACACTACAATATACATTCATAATAGAGCTCTTCTAAGAGAAAATAGTGGAAAGACTTCATATGAACTATGGTATGGTAGACCCACATCTATCAAGAATTTCAAAGTATTTGGTAGCAAATACTACATAAAAAGAGAAGATGAAAATTTGGTAAGCTTTGATTCAAGGTGCGATGAAGAGATATTCTTAGGATATTCCACCCAAAGCAAAGCTTACAAGTGTTACAACAAGAGACTGCACAAGATGGTGGAAAGCATCAATGCCAATATTGATGAAGATATAAAATAGGTTAAGCCTAGTACAACCAACCTTGAGATTGAATCAGAAGATGAAAAAGAGGTTATTGTTGATAAAGAAAATGAGGAAGAACCATGTGAACCAGAAATTGAATGAGCACCTACAAAGTATGTGTAGAAGGACCATCCAACAAATCAAATAATTGGTGACAAAAATGATGGGGTTCTAACTAGGAGATAACTTACAAAGAATAAGAACAAGTAATTTTTTCTCTCCTATCACAAATTGAGCCAAAAATATTCTCTAAAGCTAGTAAGGATGATAGTTGTATAAAGGCCATGGAGGAAGAGTTAAATCAAATTGAGAAAAATAAAACATGTGAATTGGTTCCTAGACCCCCAAGCAAAAATGTCATTGGCACAAAATGAGTGTTTAGAAACAAGTTGAATGAAGATGCAGCTATAGTAAGAAATAAGTCAAGGTTAGTGTGCAAGGGGTATGGAGTGGTGTAGTTGCATACAATATATGCAGTGAGGTTTTCACTTTTGGTTAATGGAAACTGATTGAAGCTTTAAAAGAAACCAATATAGAAGGAATATTTTATTTTCTCTCTATTTCAGCAGTATGGACCTTACAATAATCTAGATGCATGTTCAGATACACAGAGTGATTCCTTAGTAATAGCAGATATACTAGGTCCTTCAAGTAATTCATAGATTGAGCTACATAGCTAAATCCCTACAATCACTCAAGATTTTTTTTTATTCTACCTCACAAGCACACATAGCATGGTTATAATGATGTATATAATTTTTCTAGAGGGACCTATTTTGTATACATAACTGTCAACATTCAGAAAGGGACCTATTGTAGTAGGGACCTATAGCATTGTAACTGTCACCAGACACATGGGACTTGATGCTGAAGGTACCCATAGCACCATCTAGCAAAAAAATTCAAATTACTTGGCACCACATTAATTGCAGTTCATGCATTTTCATCTCAAAATTATCACATGTAGCATCCATCCTTTCATAACACATATCTGAAGCATGCTTCTTTTATTTCCTACTACCAATTTGAGTTTAATACAATTGAACTATAGCATCAATTATTATCTTTCTATTATGTTTCATTACCTTACATCTGCCACCTCACCATTCATTCAACTACAATTACTTTTTTTCATATCAAATCATATTGTAGATGCATTTCAATTAACTCATAGGCGCAATGTTCAATCAATCACCTCCAACAGGTACGCAAGGTAAATTATCATGATTATTCTAGATTTCTTAATGCTTTCATTATGTCTTTCATATTTAATTATGCATGTAATATATTTATATAGCATTTATTTCCATAATTCCTAATCATATCTTTGCCTATCACGAGTTGAAGTGAGGTTACTTCATACCTTAAGTTAGGGGTGATCCCACAATACTGGTTTACAATTCTAGTGAGGAAGGAAAATTGCAAAAATGCTCCTATGAAATAAAATTTCTTTTTAGGGGTTCACATGAACTAGGGCATTTGAATGGATCTAAAAGGGGTTCAAATGGACCCTATTTCGAGTGAACCCTATTAAATGATGGGACCCACTTTTTTTGCATTTTTTTATTACAAAAACAATGGAAAAGTGAATATAAGGGGGGGTTCACTCAAACTAGGGTTCATTTGAACCCTGGTTCTAGCAAACCTCCAAGGGGGGTTTGCTCAAACTTGGGTTCATTCAAACCCCCTTTTTCCCTCTTGTCCCCCTCTTGCACCAAATTTTAGCATATTTTTTCCCTTCGAAGCTTGGGTTGAGGATGAAAATGAAGGAGACTTCACAAACCCAATTGGATGATGGTAGTCCTTGGAACGAGCTATCCATCAAATATAATTTTAATATTTTTTATGTTTTATAATGTATTTTATTTTTTATTTTTATTAAACATAGGTTTTTCACAAAAAATCAAGCTCTCTTCTACACATGGAAAAATAGCAGAATATCAAAAAAAAATTTGAAAAATATCAGTGCACTAGATATTAATGTCCTCGATCCAACAAAAAAAATTGAATTTCAATACATACAAAAAAAATTATGCTTTAGCTAGTGAATCATATCTAAATTGTAAAAGGTTCAACTTTGAAACTTAATTAAGAAAAAATATTCAATGAAATGCTACAAAACCAATTCCATGCACTAGATATCATAGTTATGAATCTAAATTCAAAAAAATTAAAATTTTATCCTTCATAATAAAAAATTTATGTGTTCGCCAGTGACGTCACTTTTTAAAAGTAGTATTTATTGTTAAAAACTAGTTTTCGAAGGAGATGGAAAAAGAAGTGCAATCTGATTAAAAAAAATTGAAAAAAATATATTTAGAATCTACAGACAAAAATGTCACAAATCACTAGTTTGCATCATCTTCAAATTCCTCACGATTTAGCCATTATAGGTGCCCGAAAGAGAAGATTTAGTTAAAATAAATTAGTTCAGTGTCGAGTTTGCCCAAAAATAGTATTGTAGGATCACCCTTAGGGGGAGGGTACAATTCAATCATTTTTTCATTTTTCATCACCACTTTAAACCAAATTCAAACAATAGATATTACATGCAAAACCCTCCTAAAATTACACCTACTTTTTGTTGATACTAAGAGGGGGAGTTGCAGTTACACTATGGTAATGAAAGTGTATGAGAAAACAACAGAACAAGAGAAGGGTTTTGAAGTCGAACCCAAAACCCATTCTTGAGCTCAATTAAGCTAATACTAAGAGAGGGAGTTGCAGTTATAGTATGGTAATCAAAGTGTATGATGAAACAACAGAACAAGAGAAGGGTTTTGAAGATGGTGAACTTGAGCTAAGTCAAACCCAAAACCCATTTTTGAGCACAATTAAGTTGATACTAAGAGAGGGAGTTGCAGTTATAGTATGGTAATGAAAGTGTATGAGGAAACAACAGAACAAGAGAAGGGTTTTGAAGGTGGTGAAGTAGAATTAAGCTAAATTTTCAAGGTTAACACATTGAGCAGAGTAAAAATATTTACAATGAGAGGAGACATTATAAGGAGAGAGTCGTCGACTCACAAGAAAACACTAGAAAATGCAATGGTCTTACCTATCTTCACAAGAGTGGGTTGGCTCGATTATTTCTTGAAACTAATAGAATTTGACAATGATATAGCGAGAAGGTTTGTAGCCACATTGGATGATGATGAATCAATGGTGAAAGGATTATCAATGGATGCATCTAAAGTTTCCATAGCATAGGTTTTTGGTTTACCTGGAACTTGAGTAGAATTTCTAGCATGTGCAAATGTAGTGGCTACAAGAGAGGAGTTGTGTGTGTGAGGAGATAATTTGGATTCATCATCACAAGGTACAAAGAGGCTCTCTCTTCCATGGTTTTGGAATAACTGTGCTTCCTATGTCATTAGATATCTTACCTATGACGGTAGAAAAAATATTTTGTATACTGTACATTTTAAATTGCTTAGTCACCTTCACCACAATGGGGTAGTAAATGTGCCAGATTTTATTTAGAATATGTTGGAAAGAATGGAATTGGAGTATCAAAGGAAAAAAAGTGACACTACCTTATCACACCACTGTTTGATTGCCCTACTAGTAAAATGAAGCTTGAGAATTCAATACCCACAAGTAGACTAGGAAGATTTTAAGAAATGTGATGATATTAATAGTTTATTGGAGGCACCTATAGTACTTGAAAATTTTGATCCACAATCTAAACCTATGAGAGAAAGTTCCCCTGTCTCACCTATGGCTTCACCTACCCATAGCCAAGGTGAGCCAGAGGAGCATAATGTGCCAGAGTCTAGGTCACCAACAATGGAAGAAATTCCATCTTCTTAAAAACCATCAAAACCCAAGAATAGAAGAGGTAGTACATCCACAACACCCACACCTTCTAAAACATAGAAGAAATAGAAGGATGCTCAAAAGAAGAAGGGTGTTGAAAATGAGACAACTACACCTAGGCATTTAGGCAGATTAAAGAAACAAGGTTTAATGAGGGGGAGTATGGAAAAACATAAATAAGAGGAAAAGGGAAAGAATGGTAGGAGGAAGATGTAATGTTGGTAGAACAGACTCTGAAGGGAAGGGAAATATACCTAAAAAATGTAAAAAGGAAACAAAGGAAATGTATATAAAAGAAATATTAGGAAAGAACTTCAGGAAGCCTTGGACAAAATAAAACATTTGGAAGAGTTAGTGAAGACTTATGAAAAGAAAGACAAGGAAAGGGAGACCAAAATAAAAGAATTAGAAGAAAAATTCTGAACATATGGCCATGGGAAAAACTAGATTTATTGGCACAATTGGACATTACTAAAACAAGGAATGGAGAACTTGCAATACTAGATCAGAGACATCCACCCATAAGAACTCCAATTCACCATACAACCTTGTGTCTTGGTTATCAGTTATGGAAGGTGAATGATGAGTTTGCACAAGAAAAAGAGAAGTGAAAGAAAGAAAAAGAAATTTTGATTGAAGAACAAACAAAATTCTTAGAAATAAAAGAGATTGAGATCAAGAAATCATCAGTCAAACTGGAAAAAGTTGTTAGGATATTGTTGTCATTGATGTCAAAAGGGGATCAGGTGTGAGATGGAACTGATCCTTTATGAAGGGTATGTTGGCATTGATGTCAAAATGTTGTCATTGATGTCTAAGTGAGATATGGTATGTTGGCATTGATTTCAAAATGTTTTCATTAATGTCTAAGTGAGATATGGTATGTTAAGGATCTGGTTCTAGAAGATGGATTGTAAGCTACAAAAGTTGCTCTGAATGTTGCAATGTTGTCATGCATTGTTGTCATAAAATTGCAAAGTAATCTTCTAGGCATCTAAAGTGAAATCAAAGGCTAGATTTGACATGTTTTTTGAGAGCTTATCAGAAATATAAGTTGCAGGTCCAAAGGCTGAAGGTTGAGCTTAGAATGGAATTGTTTGTGCTCTCAGACAGTTTTAGGGCTTATCAATTAAACCCTAGGTATTTGTAGTCATGGTTCCTTAATAGGTTTTATATTTTTTCATTGACTGCTTGTTAGTTATTACCAGTTGCATAAGTTGTAACTTATTTCTTTAAGCTCATTCAGTGACCAATCCCATTACCTAGTCTTTCGATTGATGTTGTTGATGTGCTCTTTTGAAGATTGAATGGTGTGCACTCCATATTTGCACATCCAATAGATATCATTATGAGGGCCACACCACCCAAAACCCACAAAAATCACAACAATAGATAACAACACCAAAGATGCGAGACAAAAAAATGAATCACTTTCAATTATTTTTAGAAAATGAAATTAGAAATTCAAAGCTTACATGCTACAGCCTCATGGGCTTGATTTATTACCACAAAATCAACTCTAAAAAGAAAAATATACTATTCAGAACCACAATCTGCACTATCAGGGCCACCTTCTACAACCCCCACTTAACCCTTTTTATTTTCCCCAATAACCTCCCTAAAATTTTCTAGAAAGATCAAATTTCCCTTTTTTGTTTTAGTGCCAAAAGTCTCGCCGTTTGATTTCTAGCCTAGGAAGAATTTTTTATGAAATTTTCTTTTTAGAGGACCAACTTTGCAGGGCCATAAATTTTGATGTGGGTGTCCAATTTTCTATTACAACATGTGAACCCACTGTAGGTCGGTTCAGCCACTTTTTGACTTGTTTCGGAGCCTCTAAAGTTTTATATCTGAATTTGAAGCTGCGTTGGAGAAATTTCTCAGGACGGAAACTTTAATTTCTCCCAAACCATGCAAGGTATTGAGGTGATTCTTTCACGACCGAAATTTTTTTTCAGCTCTGCTCCTTGTGGTAAATTTGCATGTCCATACAAGCCCATTTAGGCTGACTTACTAAAAATAGTAATTTCTCATTTTTCACTATTTTTGATGTCTGACAGTCTTATACCTCTTAAGTGCCATCATGGAACTCAAACAACTAAAGAAAATAAAGAAAACATTTTTTTTGGGTCATGCAAGATTTCCCTACACTACTGGATGCTCCTGCATCATATCACTAAGGTTCCATGCATTGTGGAAGGCTCTTTGAAGTTGGCTTGAAGTTTAGTGATGTACGATGGAGATTTATCAACAGTTGTGATCAAGTAGATCCAATGGTTCCTGCTAGCCCATGACACTTATGGTGGGACCTCATCCATGCCTCATGGGGGAGTCAGGAACGATGGAGATTGAACAAGGTTTTGATCAAACAATAGAAGTTGATGGTGGGTCTAGGAAACACATGGAAATTTTTTGCACATTCGCTTCACATCATTGTTGTGAAGTGAAGCATTTAGATGATTTGTGTGATGAGCAATGGAAATGGTTTGTGACATCAGCATGTACAAGTGGACGAATATTATTACATTGTTGGTTGTTAGTGCA
>VDFB02281492.1:748742212-749012752 GCA_007258455.2 Sequoia sempervirens
TAGGTCATTTTTATGTGTCTACACTTGGATTTGATATTTTGCAATTGTATGCTAGGGCATTAGGACCTTTATAATTTTTTACTTTATGTGTAGAGGTATCCCCATTTTTATTTTGGAATCCCTTGGGTTTGGTGGAATGAGTGAAAGCTTTATGTTTAGAAAATGTGTGCATTGATTGGTCATGATTAAGATGTTTAGAGGATTTATGGATAAATGGATAAGAGGATTGAATGTTAGGAATATTAGGTGTTGGCATTAGTTGTGGTAAAGTGGATGGAGGGTATTAGGAGTTGGAAGCAACGGTGGTAGAGTGGATGGTGGAAGGTTTATGGTCACATTCTTTTAACATTTGTAGGATGATGGCGGAGGGATGGCAATATATGTTTTAGGTGTATGATAGGCTTCATGATGGAAAGTGGAATTAGGATGCATGGAGGAGATACTGACATCTTTAGGTTGTTGTCCTTGGGGTGTATGTCCAAGACCATAAGAGTGTGGAGGGACTTTGATGTTTTGGAGTATGCAATGGACAATGGGACTAGGTGTAGGTGGAACACTGGACACGAGTTCCTTATTGGATGAAGAAAATGAAGCAAGGGAAGATAATGGTTGTTGTTGTTCTAAGGAGGAACATTCATGAATGAGGATGAAAATACCAATAGGATATGATAGAGGACTTGCAATGGGGTTGATAGTGGGTGATGGAGGATCATTAGGATCTTGATTAGCATTGTGTTCACTTAGATCCAAGGCATTTGTTTGATCTTGTATGTGTGCTTGGGAGGAACTTATCTCATCATGGGAAGTGGATGTTTGTGCATCATGGATGGGGCTAGGTAGGGGGTGGATAGAAGCAATGGAGGTTTCTTGCTCATGGATAGGTGAAGTGATAGGCTCTTGACCATGGAATGCATAAATTTGGCTAAGAGGATCATCATGGCCTTCTTGATCATAGGCAAGATCATAGATGGGAGCTTGATCATAAATAGGACCAAGTATGTTATGAGTGGGAACATTAGATTGGCCTAGATCTTGATTAGAATGAGAGGTTAATGTTTCCTCATGCTTAGGATAATGCTCTTGGCATAACTCTTGGATTTCTTGAATGGAAGTGGAAGGGGATGACTCTTGAATGGGATCAATATGTTCTAGATGGTCAACAACATGGAGACATGATGGAGGTTGACTTAGGCTTGTGAGGGGAGACTCTTGAATTGGCTCAAGGGGTTGTGGATGACATGGTTGGCTTGAAGGACTTGGCATGATGTTTGAGTACTCTTTTGTATGCTCAAGTATATGTGTTGAATTACATGGCAACAATTGATTCCTTGCTTGTAGCCCCTGGGTCACATCCTTTGGAGGTGTAGGGGTGGAAGGTGTTGGCTTAGGATTTTGATTTTGATTGGATGATGGTATGATAAAGTTATAGGGTTCCTGTGCTAGATTGGTATTCCCCTTGTCAATGGTTACATTAGAACATGATGAAGTTTGACCATGTTTCAAGGTAGAACTTAAAGTCACATGTGTTTCTCATGATGTGGCTTGATAGGTTGATGTGGCATTGACATACAAAGAAGTGGATGGATTAGATTGGTATGATGTGGAAGGGGATGACACATTAGGTTGAGGTGGCATTGGTTGATAATAAATGGATAGGGGATGATGTTTTGGTTGTTGGATTTGACAAGTGGTAATGAATTGATTGGTTTGAGCTAGGAGGTGTTGGATTTGAGGTGATTTAATTTGTTGAAAATTTTGGAAGAGGACTTGAAGGATTTGTATGGTTTTGTGGTCTAGGGGTTGGGGTATTTGGTGAAGTGTTTGAAGGAGGTTTTGAAGTTGGGATGATAGGTCTTCTAATGTTGGCATGATTTCACACATGTGTGTAAGCTCTTTCAGATTGATTTGTTCCTCAAAGTTTGCAACATAGTTCATGTCATCATTAGAGGTGGTAGGAGAAGCCCCTCGAAGTATGATTTTAGGTTTTGGATTTGTTTCATTATTTGAACTGGGAAAGGGCCTCCTTGAATTATGATCTTGGGCTTAGGTTTTGTATCATGATTTGGACTAGAGGGATATCCCCCTTGGATTATGACTTTGGGCTTATGATTAGGATTGGGCTTGTTTATGATTAGGACCATTTTTACAAGTGGTGACTAGGACTAGGTTGGTGATGGTGATGATGTAGAATGATTATTTTGGATGAATTGGATTGATTAGGATGAAATGGATAGGATGTGAATGTGTTGGAAGAACGTGTAGAGTGACTTGTCTTTAGGTGTTTGGTGTATGGACAATTAGGGCACACATGGAAGATACATCAACAAGCCCTATGACTAGTCAAGTTGGGTATGGCCAATTAGGTCTCAAGCTAGTCTACACAAGGTTGACTAGGGATGATTTGAAAGCAAAATCTTGCCACACAGCCAGGAGAAAGGTGTAACCCACCCTTCACCTTGACTTCCCAAAGGGATAAAGTTCTTTGGGGCTTAGCCAAGAGTGACAAGATTTCAACTCCCAAACAAGCGTGTCTTTTGATTCACACTTCTATTGAGGTCGTCCCCAAGGGTGATGAAATCCCCTAGTAGGCCTCCTATGAAGGGTTTGAAAAAAGAAAACCAAGTGAGGTGTTTGTGATCACACACACACTTGATTCACACTCACAGTTGTTAATTGACCCTTAGAAAGGAAATGTGTGCAAGAAATAAATGGAAGCACTCATTCTTTTTAGATCCCAAATCAAGATGTGATGGAAGACAATGGTTAATTTTAGACCCAATTTTTGAAGTGTGATTGAAGACAAGATTTGTTTTAAGAGCCCATATCCAAATGTGTTTGCAAACAATGATTAAAAGATGATAGATGAAACGATTTCACCTGGTTATTTTCACTTCCAATATGTTGTGTATGAATGATCCCAACGCTGCTATAACTCCTTTGATTCACTGGATTTTTGGAGTAGAATTTGTAAAATCCATTGGCACCACAACAAAGAGCTTTGAACCAACATTCCAACACTTTTTGAATTTCAAAAGTATGACATGTTACACAAAATTTATGTCCATTTTCATGCAACTACCTCTTTAAATGTGTGCAAAGAAAGAGGGGAGCTAATGTTTAAGCCCCTAGGCACCATATCTCAGCCCTCCACATGACTAGATGTTGGCTGGAGGGTGCTGGGTGCTTATTAGTGGGTCCTTTTGTCTTCCATATGATCAGGGGATGACCTGCTCTATGTATGTATTTTGAATCTGTGTGTATATTTTAATAAAAATATCAAAAATATATATTTACTGTGTATATATTTTGCAAGCAAAATGGTGCTAAAAAAAATTCAAAAATTTCCTGCAAGCAAAATATGTCAAGTTATATGTCAAAAGTTGTCGCTCAGTTCCTCTGATCGCAATGGTGAAGCTATTTTTCTGATTCAGGGCTCCTATAAAAAAAAATGATCTTCAAGCCTTCTTTAGAAAAACCCTTGACCTACAAAATCAAACTCACAAAGCCTCAAAAGAACAAGGGTTAGAAGGTCCAGTTCGCCAAATGTAGACGAAGGAAATTTTTTATTCTGAAATCTTATGAGATTAAGATTAAGATTTTCACCATCCTCAATGAAGTTACTTGAAAAACATACACACATGCAAAAAAAAAAATCTAATCTAAACACACATGCATATTAACAGGGATTCACTCCATTGTTCTTCTCAACCTCGCATAAGAATGCAAGATTTCAAAGGATTTGATTATGGAAGGAATGTTGGTTGCTCACTTTAGCAGCATAACGGCGCGACAAAGGTGATAGATGGAAGATTTGAAGAATGATTTTGATAGCATAAGGATGTTTGAATAATTTCCCCTAAATGGATTGTGAGAGGTCGTATTTATAGAGTCGTGATGTGAACGAAGATAAGATTTGATAAGATTCGATAAGGATTTGATTTTTTTTTTGTTTGATCAAGGACGAAATACAACGAGATGAGATAAGATGTCAAAAAAGATAGAAATATTTCATTTCCTGTTTTAAAGGAAATAAATCTTGAAAAAGACGAGAAGGATAATTGATGAATTATCTAATTAAACAAATTAATTAGATACACATGAGTTCAGATTTTGGAAAGAAAGCGAGAACATCCTTTTTAGATTTTATTAATTAAATAATTATTTGATTTATTTAGTTAATGTTAAATTTATTATTTCATTAATTAAATAATATAAATTATTTAATTAACATTAGAAGAATGAATAGAAATGAATTAATTATTTAAATAATATAAATTATTTAATTAACATTAGAGGAATGGATGGATTACACATAGGAAGGGAATAAATGAAATTAGTCAAATAAATAAGATTTATTTTACTAATTAGATGATGACATGGGTATCTAGGGAAAAACATGATACAAGGTGTCTAAATGATGTGATGGTGTGACAAGGTATCGTAAGAGGACATTTTTAGGTGTCTATAGGAAAAACCATGGTGAGGATTAGCTCACAATATAGTATAACTGGTTATAAGTGTAGAACCCTAATCCTTAACCTACACAAACACAACAAACACATCATTTGATCAAATACAAGTGAGAATCAAGATTCCCAATGAAATCCATTTAAATTGCAAAGAACAAGAAATGAGATGAAGAACATAAGCAAATATAAACAAAAGCTATCAAATCCTATTCAATGCAAAGCAAACTCTTGACCCCATGGGGGAATTGGTGCCAATTTGATGTGGAAATTGGCCCTTTCCCAACTCCTATGATGCAATGTTGACGAGTGATCCACTTTGGTGAAGATTCAATTGAGCTCCATGATGAAAAATTTGCATAACATAGCTAATATCTTGATAAAATGGATAAAAATAGATATGCTTGAAGATGAAATTGAGTATAGTAGACTTGCTCAAATTGTGGATGATCAAAATGAGGAGAGAAGCCTCTTATTTATAGAAAGACAAGATGGAGGAATGAGCAAAATGGAGCAATGTGGGATCATTCAACATCCAATTGGCAAGTTCCAATTGTCAAGATGTGAATGGAGGAAGCTTGAGTACATTTTGATGAATGTGCACAATAAATGGAATTACGTGGAATTGAAAAATGGTGAAATGACATGCAAGAGGGAAAAAGAATGAATTAAATGCCAGTTGGCTCAATGCACAAGGACATGTAAGATGAAATGAATGTTTTGTTGGAAGAACAAATCCACTTGGAGGGATTTTCAAACTTGGAGGAATATTCCCCTAAAGATGCCAAGTTGAAAGAAAATAGGGATTTAATAAATCCATTAAATGTATTTTCATGTGCAAGTGACAAAATCTAGAGAAATTGGATTATTAGGATTAAATTAATCAAGGTTTAATTAATTTAATGAGGGATTAGATGATGTGACTATTTGATTTAGATTTATGGGTTGATTTAAATCAAAGGATGAGAATGTGATTTAGATTTAATTAAATAAAGGATTTGATTTATTTTATTAAAGGGGATGATGTTAGATTAAATCAAATAAGGTTTAATTTATTTAATTCAATGGAATGACCTTAGAGATTTAATCAAATAAAATGAGTTATTTAATTAAATAGAGACATAGGGTTAATTAGATTAGATTGATTGATTTAATTATCAAGAGAGAATGACTTAATTAGATAAATGATTATTTATTTAATTAAGGGACAAAGAGTGATGATTTAGTTGAGAAAATGATTTAGGATGAAACGGTGTTAGTGAATCGGGATCAAGTGTATCGGTATATTTTCCATGTCTACATTTTGCCCCTCTTTGAAGCAAAGTACTTTCTGCGTTGTTTCAAAGAATAAACTATCTCAATAAGAATTCAAAAAAAATTCAATTTTCAAAATTTATCCCACTGCTGCCCTGGCAGACAAATTATGCCGATATACTACCCCTTGGAGAGATTGGACAAAAATTTCAAAATTTAGGGTGATCTCCCAAAACAAGAGGACAAGGTTCTCGACAGGTCCAAAAAGGCTTTAGAAGGTCAAAAATATGCCAAAACGATGCAAAACTTCCCACGGATAGACAAAAATAGGCTCGAGGGGGAACCTTGAGAGGATGGCTAAATGGGAAAAAAAAACCCTAACTTTCAGGCTTAAATAGGCCTCAAGGGACCATTTCCAATTCATTTGCACATTTAGCCTTTAGAGATTTTTGCAATTTAGTATTGCTGCGAGAGATGGTTACGTGACTCTGACATGGATGCACACATCCAAAAAGGCTACCTAACTGGACCATAGTGAGTCTGACATTATTTATTTTCTGGTTTTATGGCTGTTAGCTTGAGATTCACGATGTTTGGGGCGGGTCCAATATGGCACCTAGAAGTCTCTTAACCCACATGGCCTCAAACTGCGATGCAGTGATGACGCATTCTGTTGAGATTGGGTTTAAACTCCAAATAGAGTCGCATATAAAAAGTACATTGCAACAAGCCTCTTTGCAAATTAGGGTTTAGGGCTATACTGGATTGCACCTCAAACTATGACACTGTGATGGAGTTTAAGGGTCAAAGGCCCCTAGTGTGTAGTTTGAAACTTTCAAACTATGCCGCAGCCACAAATAGCAACACACAAGTTGCTTTGGGTATGCCGAGATCAGGCAAGATCATGATTTTTGATGAATTTTAACATGGTGGATTTCCTGATGTAGGAGGAAATGATGATACTTCATTCACACAAGCACAGGTCTTAGGTGCTTTTTGACATTTTGTAGGGTATGCCTGAGCAACAACAAGAGCATCTAGGAGTGATCAGACTATGGTACATTGCTTACACACCACCTATGAAGACACACTTGGGTATGATGTCAACACTCGCTAAGAGATGGCATAGCGATACATCCCCTTTCCACCTCCCGACAGGAGAGGCAACAGTCACACTAGAGGATGTGTGATGGATTCATAGATTGCCCATCCACAGAGAGCACATGATTTACGATGTGGATGTTGGGAGTGAGGCCTACTATGACATTATGGGCCTTGAAAATTTGGTCTTTTGCAATTGTTAGATTGAGTTGGAGTGTTATAAGCTTGTCATGTAACCCTTTTGCCTCATTATAGAAGCTATCATATTAGGTCTTGTTGCACCAGATTGGCGGGGCCGATACTTTAGTCCTATATGGGAGCTCACTTGGGAACACATGGTCTAGAGACGAGTATGCTTTGCATTATGGCCAGTTTTGTTGGCCTTGTTATACAAAGATCTTCATGAGTTTGCATACCTTGACGGTCGTTCTATTAGGGCTAGAGTCACACTCCTTCATATCTAGGCCTAGGAGTACATCATTGTGCTTTTCCTGAGAGACGTTCCATTTGATATGGAGCCAGATGATCTAGTTGTTTGGAAATACATAAGAGGTGTCTCCTTCAAATGTACAAGATTGCATGGGATTCCTCATTGGAGGAGAGTTCTGGATGATATGTGAGCCTTCATCTGGAAGCCATACCTTGGATGGCCCGTGTGGTACGACGATGTGCAACAACTCTTTTTTGTTCACCAAGATAGATTGATGTAGGGAAAAGAGCACATAATGCTCGAGATGTACTTACCAAGCAAAGTGTAAAGAAAGTTTGGGGCCTATAGGATAGGCTGGATGATCAGTATGTTGCTATATTTGCACGTACGATGAGCCAGAGCTCTTGGGGCTAATACATACCTATACACGAGGTAGTGCAGAGTTTTATGCAACTAGTGGCCAAGCCATGGCCATATGATTAGGGGAAGGTTGTTGTAGGGACTATGCAGGCATACAGGGATTGGTTTAGGCCACCTCTTAGACTTACAGCGCTAGGGACACCATCTTCCTGGTGCAGGGCCAGAGGTAGGGGAGCAGGACGGGGTCGAGGGGACAGAGATGGGGATCGAGGAGGGAGTGGACCACCACCACATTAGCCAAATCAGGATAGGGGACCCCAGGATCAGCAACACCTAGATCCATAGGTGGATCAATAGAGACAAGATGTCCCCAAGTAGGATCTAGACTCAAGATGGTAGGATCAAGATCATAGACACTAAGATAGGGTTCCAACACTGCCTAGAGATGGGGGCCATGATCAACCACCCCTTCAACCAAACCCTAGGTATTGTTAGATACTCTAGCTATAGGCATAAATATAGGTCCTTCTAGCTAAGAGGGATCAGTTACGAGTAGAGCAGGACTAGGTGGTCTAGCAGAGATAGGCTGTGGAGCTACAGAGATGGGAAGAAAACAAAAAATTGAGAGCATGTCTGCATCCTCCTCACAGAGCATGGTACCACTTCAATCATATAGGAAGGCCATCCAGGAGGCTAATTATTATAGGATGCATTATTAGCAGGCTATGTCAAGAGCAACCTGAGTCCCAAACTTTTCACAAAGGCCAGGCCACAGGCCCATAGAGGACCATGGGGCGAGAGAAAGTGGTGAGGGCAGTAGCCAATAGGGCTAGCCTTAGTTTTGATCAGAGATAGGATTCTTTTGTGCCCCATGGGCTCATTTTTTGATAGCCCAATGGGCCCTTGTACTTTATGCATTCGATACATACTTGGTTTGATTCTTTTATACCATGGCAGTATATTTATTTTGATGATATATGAGATGAGATGATGTTGATCTGCTATGGTGTGTTCTATTCTACTTTATGCTTTATGGATGGATCCTATTTCTATATAATGTACAATGTGATGCAATGATGCTCTATGTTATGATTCTATGATGATGATACTATATAATGCTTATGTGATGATGTAATGTGATGGTCTATGGATGCATTTCTTTTTTAGTACCTTTTTCTTATGTACTTTTTATGATGTATGCAAAATATTTATGATATGCAAATTCTTAGACTAACAGATCTATATTATGCACTTGATGGATGATAAGATGTATGCAATCTTCTTATGTATGATATGCACTTATGATGTTATGATGGTGATATCATGTGATGATGTATGATGAATTTATGATGTGATGTTGTGTGTGATAATGTATGTGTTATGCTATGATGTTTATGATATTTAAATGGATGCTTTGATATATGATATATGATGTATATGGATTGCTCGTATGATTATGCAATAGATGCTTTTTATATAAGTGATATGGGTTATATGGGATGATTATGTAATGAATGCAATGTTATGGTTCATGAGATGCTTAGAATAACCAATCTATATTATGCAATGATGGAGATGCAATGCATGTGGTATGATTAATGCTTTCTATGTGATATGATATGTAAAATGCAATATAATGATGGTTTGTGGATGCAGGATGAATGCAATGATGATAATGATTTGTGATTAACTATCATGGTACCATATTAGCATAGAAAAGGAGATAGAAGAAAGAAAGATATTCCAACAAGAAACGAGATGATGATGATGATGATGATGATGGTGATTTTCTGAGGAGTTGGAATTTTAAAAGGGCCAATTACCTTATGTTTGATTAGACACAGGGTATGATGCATCAAGGTATAAAGAACCAAGATGGTGTTGCACCTAGTGTGATTGACTTTGACTCGACAATTAGATAGGAGTATTCCTGTTCACCCTTGACATACAAAACCTCATTCAGAATGTAGTTCAAATATTTCAAATATCTCAAACCAAAATATAGAAAACAAGCCTTCCTATGTGGTAAAAAAGAAACCTAAAACACCCTCCCTACAAACCAAAGAAAGCTCACATGACTAAGGTTATATTACAAGAATATCCAACCAACACAATAGATAAAAATATTATGATCATTTCCCCGTTTCTATCTCTCTAAATCCCTTCATTTGGGACATTGTCGGGAGGTCATTGAAATGAGCTCAAAAAGATAAGTCAAAAGTCAAAGATAAAGTAAACAAACAAGCTAATGTTCTTCAATACAGTTCAATTATGGTGATATAAGTGTTGTTGTCATTTAGGAAGGATGCATCACGGACATGATGATATAGGATGATTATTATGGGACTAATTGGATGATAGGCTATTGATACAAAGTTGGCCAACTTGTTTACTTGCAATGAACTTCCGGGACAACAAACTTAAGTTTTCACTTTGAACTGCTAACGTTTGTTTCCAACTATTTTGCAAAGGTTGGGGATGATAGTTGATTTATTATTGGCAGGTGGTGATTAACAAGGTGGGCAGATAGAGACAAATGGATTTTTATCAAATTACAGATGTTGCGATCTTTGATCTTTGACTCTGTTTAGTTTTTGATTTCAAATGTTTTTGGGGTTTCAGATTTTTGATATTCAAGGGTTCTTCAGACCTATCCTAGACCTTGGGGCTGATCAATAGATTAGCCTTGCCTCGATCTATGTCACAGAGATATGTTTGGTGACACTTATAATTATTGATGTAATGCCAACAAATGGATTGCAGTTTATTATAATGAACTCTGAAGGACTGGCCTACGATGTCTCGGGGATGATCAAGACAAACGGCACACATTTCAAAGCTCAGTGGCATGGTTTCAAACATTCTGCGGCTTTTGACCTATTTTTTGGATTTTTAGTTTTTGATGTTTTTGAGATTTTTTGATTTTCTAATGTTTTAATTTTGATTTCTAATATTTAGTTTTTGATTTTGTAATGTTTTTGATTTTTTGATTTTGATTTCAAGAACATACAAGAATTTGATCTAATTAGAACATGCCCCCAATGCAATGCAATAGACTACTCTGATAAAGGCAAGACAATTTGACCTTAAGAATGGGCCAAGTAGTACTAGGAGGGATCATGACACGAACATAGGACCAAGTTATGATGTAGATGTTGAATGGATGATGGAATGTGATGGATGATGGAAGCGTGATGGATGGATGATGCAGGACAAGTCGCAAAGATACTGGTGGATGGAAAGTGCTTATTTGCACAAGGCACCTGTTTGCCAGGTTTTCACCAAGGTACTTTCCCAAAGTGCCACTGAAGTGGTTTTCATTAGAGGACGATTATTCTCTTTACTGTTTTTAATCCTTTTTCTAATTTTTTTGGATGTTTTTCTTTTTTGATTTTTTTGTTGTCGCCAAGATGCCTATTTTCCAGGTTTTCATTAGGATGACTATTTTTTCAGGACATTTTTTGGTTTTTTGATTTTTTGGGTTCTATACCTTGAAAGATTAGGGATTTTTTTTTTTGAGATGGGAGTTGTTGATGGGCTCCTGTAGATTCTCCCCTTTGGGTGTTGATAACTGATATGCCCCTAACTTATAGCTTGTTATGATGACAAATGGTCCCAACCAGTTGGGTTCAAATTTTCCTTTTTCATTTGGGTTTGGGACATTCTTCTAGTTCTCTTTTAGCACAAGTTCTCCTACCTAGAATGTTTGACTCCTGATCTTCTTGTTATAGTTTTGTTTGAGTCAGTTCTAATATACTTGTAAGTGGTTCAATGCCTTCATTCACCATTCATCTATCAGTTCTAGCTCGTTTAGTCTTGACACTCGATATTCCTCATCCATAATGAGATTTTGTAGTGATATTCTTAGTGACGGGAGATTGATCTCAATGGGTAATATGGCTTATGATCCATAGACCAGGGACTAGGGAGTGGCACCTGTGGGTGTGTGGATGTTGGTTTGATAGGCCCAAAGGGTGGGATTTGTTCTTCAGATACCACTCAGGCTGTGTCATTGGTATCTTTGGGGATTTTTAGAATGGTTTTATTGGTAGCTTTTGCTTGGCCATTGCCTTGGGGATGGGGGCTGGCGAAAGTGTTGGATTTTGAACTTGTAGCATAGGTCATGGACATCCTGATTCTTAAAGGGTGTCCCATTATCCGAGATAATGGCTTGTGGGACACCGTAGCGACATATTAAATAGTTTAGGATGAACTTTGATATCTACTTTCCAGTAATGTATGTCATTGGTATGGTTTCCACCCATTTTGTGAAGTACTCAGTGGCGGTGATGATAAACTTGTGGCCACTAGATTATGTAGGTGTGATTTTTCCAACGAGATCAAGCCCCCACTGTGAAAAGGAATATTACATGGTGTGACAATAGGATGAAGCTCTCGGTTGGGGCATGGATGAGGTCCCAGCCACTGCGGCATATGAACACCTTACACATTCATGTGCTTCCCTGCCCGCAGGCCAATGACGCACCACATCCTCAGCAATTTCTTTTCAAGGTCCATACCACTTGAGTGAACCATATACATCTTTTCAGTTGGGCAATCAATTCCTCCTCGGCATTTAAACAGCGTATCGGGTTCCTTCTAACCTCCCTGGTGAAGGTTTTCTCTGGGATGGCTTCGGATGCTTTCTTGAAACAAGGTTTTGTTAAGTTTGAGGTTATGTTAGTTAGGAGGACTCCTAGTGGGTATGCTCATGGCTGGATCGTGGGACTAATGATTTCACACAAATTCCCAAATAGTGTGAGTGTAAAATGAGAGTTGCTCTGGAATTTCACTTTTTGGATGATCGAGGATATCAATAGGGATCAATTGTTTGTATGGGGTATACCTTCTCCTATTGTTTCTTTAGATGTTAGATAAATGTGATCTCTATGAAGGAATCCTTAGACTTTCCACCAATTTCTTGTATGGAGTTAGCTTGTCTTTAGTAATATTCATCATTCATGAATTGATTGTAATACAGATCACCTCTGTGAGCCATGATATGTATTTGCCATATTCAGGCCTCATATTCTGCAGTGTGTGTGTTTACGGCATTATAACTTATGGGACCTTGTTATGTATTGCCCTATGGAGTATTCAGAAAGACCCCGGCTCCAGTCCATCTCTCTTTTGTGTTGGCAGAATTAATAAGTACAATTAATCATTATCATGGTTGATGGATTCATTAGGGAACTCTATAATTGGCAGATTCTTTGAGTACATTGGTGCTTCTACCAATTGGTCTACAATAGCTTGCCCTTTGATAACCTTACGTTCCACGTACTCAATGTCATATTTTGATAGGATCATGACCCACTTGGCCATCCTTCTTGTGAGCACCACCTTGGAAAGTAGATAGTTGAGAGGGTCGATCTTGGCAATGAGCTTGATTTTGTGTATTAACATGTAGTGTCTAAACTTCTGTGAGGAAAAAACCATTTCTAGACAAGCTTTTTCATTGAAGGAATAGTTTAACTCATGCCCTACCATGGTTTGGCTGATGTATTAGATGGCCCTCTCTATTTTATTTTCATCATGTTGAACTAGGAGAGCACAAAGAGTTGTTGTTGTTGATATGTAGAGGATTAGGGGATTTCTTAGGATTGGTGGCATAAACACTGGAGGTGTGAGAAAATACTCTTTGATTTTGTTAAATTCCTAATTTCACTTGTCATCCCACTTGTATGCTACCCCCTTGTGGAGTAGGTGAGAGTATGGGATTGACTTATCTACTAGTTGAGCTATGAACCGACGGATTGACTGGAGCCTTCCCTGTAGGCCTCTCAACTGTTTCAATGTCTTAGGTGCCTCCATCTCAAGGATTGACTTTAGTTTAGCAGGATCTATTTCAATCCCTCTCATGGACACGATGTATCCCAACAACTTCCCTTATTGTATGCCAAAGACGCACTTCTTTGGATTAAGGTAGATGTACTCACAAAGCTATGAGATAACTCAATGCTGCTGCTCTTTGAGGTTCTATCTGGTGCTTGTCTCGCTGACCTCAATCTTCCTTGGTCTTATGGATCATATCATGAAATATTAAGGTCATGGCCCTCTGATATGTTGCTCCAATTTTCTTTAGGCCAAACGACATCATGTTCCAATAATATGTCCCCCATGGACAAGTAAAAGCCATTTTATGTTGATCTTCTTTGGCTATCATGATTTGGTTATACTCAGAGAATTCCTCCATCAATGATGGTATCTCATGTCCCACGGTCATATCTATAATCATATCAATGTTGGAAAGTCATCATGGATAAGTATTATTCGGGTCTATAATCTCGTATATCACCGGATGCCCCAGCCAGGGCTTTGAAATAAGAACGGATTTGATGCCACTCTAGATATTCGATTAGTCGTATGAACCACCATCAGTAACTGCTAATTCCATTTTATTATGGATATTTAGGGATGCATAAGTTTTTTTTCACAGCGGGCTTTGCTTTGGGGTAAATTGCTAGATGGTGGACCACAATCTCTGGATCAAGCCTAGGCATGTCGGTATAGCTCCATGCAAAGTTGACCTTTCTCTCCCTTAAGAAGGAAGCTAGAATCACCTTCTTTTGTATAAATGATTCAACATAAATAATGATATCTGAGTTTACTCTATTTAATTGACAGTTGCATTTCATTTCGGCTATTTGACTTTTCTTATATGTGAAACCCAGCGAAGGAGATTCAGATCCTTGTCTCAAAATTGCTGGAGGTTTTCATTCTTCCAGACCTGCTTTTTTTTTTTTACACACTATTTAGGGTGGAGGTGCTGATGAGGTTTTCACTCAAAGACCTTGAGATTATTCTCATTTTTCACTTTTGCGACTAAAGGATTCAATTGTCTCCCCATAGTAAGCTTGTGTGTATAAAATGATATCGAACCTAGCCTTGTGATCTCCGTATGGTACCATGTTCCACAGTCCCATGAATTCCTAGAGCACTTCATAATTTTTGAAAGTGTCTAGAATTGGCGGTCCTCGTTGGTTGTAATCGATGAGCTGGAGGTAAACTAGGTTGATTTCATGGGTTTGACTAGTTGACTCAAATGACACGGTACTAATCATGAGGAGAGAGGAATTATTGAAAAGCATAGGCAAGTCAGTTATAGAATCTTCCTCATCACTACTACTACAAACATCGGTTATGTAAAATGTGAAATTGTCTAAGGGAAGGCCAGTGGATATGGGAAATTGAAGGGTGGCTATCATTTTATGAGGAGTTTAGACCTTCTTAACCGAGGGATTTTAGCCATGTATGGTTATACTCAGAGGGGTACATCCAAGGCCAAGATTTTTCATTCATGTCTTAGGAATGATGGGTATTAGAAGTTAGTTGTCATTTTGTCCAAGCTTTTTGTTTCTATCATAGCCCATGGAAAGCATCATTTGTAAGACTTTATTGCTATCATCCATAGGTAGATTGGTTGTTGGTCTATTGTCTAGTTGGTATAGGAGATGGGATGGTCCTCTTCTATTACTTCCCGATCGAGATCTCCCCAACTTCTGAAGCTGGAGGAGTCTACTGTGAAGGTTTGGGATGATGAAGCATCATTTGATTGTGGTTGTCCTCGTGACCTAGGAGATTGTGGTAACTCTCCTACCACAAAAGAATTTTTTGGAATTGTATAGTGTCCACACCCATTGTCCTGGATAATGACCTTGATGTTAGAGATGGCAGGGATGGTGGGTGTCTCTGTCGCAGAAGTGGAGGTGAGACTAGAAGGATCAATGTATGGAGTTGAGGGGCCCTCATCATTCATTGGCACTTGGGGAATTTTTTAATATTTTTCTTCTAGGCTCTTGCAGTAAGAAAAGGGTTCAGGATCCCCATGGATAGTGACCTCTTGGCCTTGATATGTGAACTTGACACATTGGTGGAAGGTTGATGCTACTGTTTGCACCCCATGGATCCATGGATGTCCCAGGAGAAGGTTGTAAGGAAAATCGAGGTCAAGGACCTGACAGGTGATTTCCATAATTGTTGGCCCTACTTGAATAGGGAGTTGGATAGTGCCCTGAGACACTCTTTCTTGATCATCATAAGCCCTGATTGTGATGCCTTTTCCTTTTTCAATGAAATCCTCTGAGATTCCTAGATTCTTTATGAGCTTGAGTGAACATATGTTTAAACCTACACCTCCATCCACTAAAACTCTCTTGACTTTGTTCTTATGCACTAGGACCTCCAGATGGAGTGCACGATTGTGAGATGGTTGGGTGGGAAAGTCTTGATCGAATAATGTAAGAATATTTGGGGTAATGATGTTTCTGACCATAGCTTGGAATTGTTCAGCATCAAGATCCATGGAGATGGTGGATGAGGTTAATGATTCTTCAAGGATCTTTTTGTGGGCTGATGATATCTTCAGTAACTCCATGATGGAGATATGAGCTGGGGTTCTTTTCAATTGATCAAGGACATTATAGCCACTAGGGGCAGATCTTAGGCTGGAAGTGGCTGCTCTAGGAGGCTGAGATGACCTTGCGATGGTAATTTTTCTGCCTCTTGTGGTGACTCCACAATCAGCTTGGGCTCCTTTGATGGTGATAAAAATGCAATACTCATCTAGGGATGTGACAACATGGTCGTATACATGATTGAAAATTTAGAATGCACCCTTCCCCTAATCATTGTTATTATTCTCTTTGTTGTTATGATTGGGCATAGGATTTGTGTAGATCTTGAGATTTTGATTTCCCACTGGCTGCTCCACATTTATGATTTTATCATCAATGAGGTCTTGAATCAAGTTTTTTAACCTCATACAACTAGCAGTGGTGTGTCCCTTGATCTTGTGGAAATCACAAAGGTGATTTTCATTGTACCATGGCAGTTTCACCAAGGTTTCTTGATAATTGTCATAGGTGGGGATTGTGATGAGTTTTTCCTCTACCAATCACTTCATGATGGATTCAACTAATTCCCCAAGGGCTATGTACTTTTTCTTAGGGGAGCTTTTGTTTCATTGGGGTGGCCCCCTTAGATCATTCACATTGTTAATTTTTTGATTATTTGGCTATTGAGTCACAATGTTAGCTTGATGATTGTTTTGATGGTTGTTTTGGGGTTGTTGTTCGGGTGCTAGTGTGTTTTGTCGAGGAGTAGTGATGACAACTTTAGCATCGACAACACCATCATTGGTAATGTTTTTTTTTTTCGTGCGAGGTTTATCATTGTAATTGGTGGATGGGCGATTTTTTATTGTTCGGGATATGTGGGTGTCCCTCCTTGTGCAATAAGGGCTCACTCAATGTTAAGTGCTTTGGAGATCAATTGGTCATATGTGGTGATCCCTTGCACTTTGAGATGGAATTCCAAGGTTCCTTCCAAATTTGAGATGATAGTGCAAACTACTTGTTCTTCTGGAATGACCCATTTGCTCCTATTGGTCTTGGATCGCCATCGTTGTAGGAAGGAAGCAAATGATTCATTTTTACCTTGTTTAAGAGCTGATAGTTCCTCTAGACTGACATCCATACCGATATTGAATGCGTAATTTTTTATGAATGCATCTACTATCTCTTAAAAAAAATTGATGCTAGGAGGAAGGCAAGAGAACCACTCCATGGTGTGGCTAGCCAAACTTTTAGGAAATAGCCACATGAGATATGTATTGTCATATACGACTTCCATGCAATGAACTTGGAATTCCCTGATGTGATCTTTAGGGTTTCCCGTCCCTTGGTATTTATCAAATTTGGGGATCCCAAATCCCTTTGGGAATGGTTTCATTACAAGACTCATGTCAAATGGATAGGGACACAAGTTGTTGGGTGTTTTTGTGGTTTTCCCTGATTGAAGATCAAGCACTTGTTGTGAGAGTAACTTGATTTGTGTTGTTACGTCATTTTGCGGATCAGGGGGTGGGATGAAGGTGTTCTACGGTGGTTGAATTGTTAGAGGGATGGGTGGATTGGTTGATGTGTTGGTGGATGGTGCTTGCACATTTTGCTGCACCAAGTATGCTTATACTTGCTGCTATATCAATAACGCTTATTGTTGGTCATGTTACTGTTGCATTAATAGTGCTTGTTGCTGATCTTGATACTATTGTTGCACCAACAATGCTTGTTGTTGCACCAACAATGCTTGTTGTTGGGCTTCTAGTTGGGCCACTTCTTGCTACTCTTGGTATTGCTTCAGTGTTTTCTGGTATGCTTGTTGTTGGGTTTCTTGTTGTTGTGCGAGGTATTGTGCTTGTGCTTGTTGAGCTTGGTATTGGGCTCGAGCTTGTGCTTGTGCTTGTTGGGTAGCTTTTGCTACTTGTTGTGCAACTTGTGCAGCTTGCGAATTGAGCGACTTGCTGTTGTTGTAATTGGGCTGGGGCTTGAGCAGCCTTCTGTGCTTGTTGTGCTTGTTGTGATTGAGCGAATTGTGCAGCTTGGGCTACTTGAGCGAATTGCACTGCTTGATGTGGGCTTGTGTTGCTTGTTGCTTGCGGCTTGTGGCTACTTGAGTGACTTGAACACTGCTTGAGCAACATTAGTGCTATTTGAAATCACAGATTTTGGATTTGTTTGATGAGTGCTATCTTTTGTTATGTATTTGAAAGCATCAAAATGAATTTCTTTGTTCTTCACATGTGGAAAAATAGATTATCAAAAAATTTTGAAAATAAGTGCACCAATGCTGATATTAAGCTTGACACATTTGGTTTTTGGATTGGTGGAGGTAAGGTGAAAGTGGAGAAGATAGTAGATATTTGTTTACGGTGGGAGATGGTGCAATTTGATTCCAAAAATTTTGAAAAAAATATTTTTAGAATCTACAGACAAAATTTGATGAGACTCTAGTTTGCACCATCTTCAAATTCCTCACAGTTTAGCTGCTATAGGTGCCCGAATGTGAAGATTTAGTTAAAAAATAATAATTTCAGTGTCCAGTTTGGCCAAAAATTGTAAACCACTATTATGGGATCACCTTGTAGTGGATGGTGTGATTGATACGCTTGGTCCTTGAGAGACCATGTTTTGAGGTATTTGGGGAATGGTTGATGATGTGGTGGTTGCTTTTATTATTGGGATGGTCACCATCTGTTGTTGTGATATCGATGGAAAGATGGGAGGATTCAATATGATGCTTTGATTGATGTTTGGGGGATTGTTTTGAATGAGTGGCAACAACAAAGGTAACCCCAAATTGAGGGTTGATGTTGATGTTGGCGGTAAGGGCACAAGTGGTGGAAAAGTGAGTGGCATACTTCCTTGGGGAAATGATGAATATGTAGGGGCAAAGATGCCCCCTGGTCCAAATAAGTCTCCTTCTCCTTGCGTGGTCATAGGGAGAGAGGTTTGTGTATTTAACGGGTATGCCAATGTTGCGTGAAATAATGATGATGGGTCATTAGGATCATGAAAGGTGAGGGGGACATATGGATGTGATGGATTTTGGGGTATGGATTGCCCCAAGATTGTGTTTGCGTCCAAATCTTGGTTACTCACGAGGGGGTGTGTTTGTAGTGCATTGAGAAATGCACTCCCTTTGTTAACAATAGGTTGAGTTGGAGCAATGGATGATGTAATTTGGGGGATGGGTTGGGTGATGCTTTGGAATGGAGGTTTGGATGAGATTTGGGGTATGGATGAAATTTGAGGCATGACCCCAAGATTTTGTTCCATAATGGTGCTCACATCATAATTGGAAGGGAGTTTAGCCCCTTATTTTGCTAATTCAAGCATGTATTGTGAGGGATGGAACTTCATCATGATGTTGACAATTCTATGATTCTCAGGATTTTGGACCATTTCAATGATCTTTTCTTGTGTCATCTTGAAAGAATTATTGGTGATATCCTCTACTTGTCCTTCCTCTTGTGGATTCTATGATGATGAAGGAAAATTAGTTAGGGGATTGCTTGATCCAACATGATTCATTTTGGAATTGGTTTTGCTTAGGTCACTTGAAGTTGATGTTTCTTTGTTGGTCTCCATGTTCTTCTTGTGTTACAATCTTGTTTGAACCATAAAATGAGGCTCAAAAGAGAAGATCTAGGATGATTAAGGATCAAAGGTGTGATGGTGAAATGTGTGAGAGGTGGATGATATGGATGATTAAACTCTTAGAAGATCTTGAGGGGGGTGCTAGACTTTTAGGACTTTTTTGGATTCTTGGATTTTGATTTTGGATTCATGGATTCTTGGACTTGATTTTGACCTTGACTTGGTTTTGGATTGTTTTGATTTTGGATAATGAACAATTGGATCCCAAGATGTTTGATGTTATCTATGGGATAGACTTTCTCACAAGATGATAATTTGACAAAGTGTAGGGAGAAGGATGCATCTACCCACATCTAACCAAACAAAGATGATTTGATGATAATTTAACTAAGCATATGGAGAAGGATACATCTACACATACCTAGCCAAATAAAATGTTTTGATGTTTTGATTCAAGGATTTTGATTTGCTTCAAGGATTTTTTTGATTCATCGATTTGCCAAAAAGTATAGCATGAAGGATGATTTCAATATTTTCAACAGTTGTTGGTGAGATGATCTTGGTTTGATGTTTGAAAGATGGATGAAGTTTGAATTTGATCCTATGTGTACCTAAAAGGACTTTTGCTTACAAGACCTCAGTTTTGAAGAACATGCTTTACTCTAAACAAGGTGTTCAAATTCCCGAAAAAGAATTTGGATTTTGACAATAATAGAATGAGTACAAATTGGGATTGTTTCTTAAAGCTCTTCTGTAAAAGTTGAAAATCAATCTTTGTCTAAATTCGTAGAGCGTTGAGAGATGCTTTTGATGATCTTTTGGACTAAGACCTTTCGAATTTGTTTTCCATATTTTGATCTTAAGTGAAATAATTTGAGACACATGTGTGGGGTTCAATTGTTCTTAGTTTTTCTTAGTGACTTCTTTTTACCACAAACAATTCTTGATTAGGTCTTTGAACTAGATGTCTAATGTCTTAAATTCTTCTCATCCCACAAAGTATATTATGTAGAACTTCATGATATCAAGGAAAAATTTACCTATTGTTGACTCTAGCAAGAAAATTGAGATATAAATCAAAATTTTTAGAAACCTCTAGAGATAGAATCCCTAGGGCAAGCAATAACACTTGAATTTTGTCAAAGATATTTTCTTCCTAAAGGGTTTGAAATTTGATGACAATGTTGAATGTTTGTTATCCAATGTTTATGATCAAGCAAAGTGTTTTGTTTGCAAGAACATGCACACCCTATGGCTATGAAAGACAGTATTTGTTTAATCCCCACTCAGACAAGTCTAGCTATGCCTACTTTTAGCAAATGGTTAGATGCTTGACCACACAGGATCCCCCTTACAGTGAAATCGCTTCTTGGGTTAGCCAAGCATTAGTACCCATGAATCTCCCATGACATACTTTCCATTTCTACTAAAATCCATAAAGGTGTGGGGTGGATTCAAAATGACCGTTCTTGCACTAACAAATAGATCAAGGATTTTGGACTTTTCTAAACAAGGGTTTTAATGTAGGCATTCCATTCATGGGGGACCATACATGCAGTGAGAGACCATTGTTGCCCTTCTTGTCATAATAATCCTTGTGATACAAGCCTTTCAACAAGTACCCACACTTATATCCCAGGTGGAAGTCGCTTGGCTTTAGCGTGTTCCCGGTTGGGTCATTCCCTTGGGTGATTACTTTTTCCCAAAAGGAAGGCCCTCTAAGATAACACAAAAGTGATAAAATACATCTGTAGTTTGATCAATCTTCATTGAGAAACAAAGAGAGAACACACACGATATATTCCACTCACACTCGCAAGATTTGTTCAATTTTAGGATCCAAATTGAATTGTGTAGGTAATCACTTACACAACCTAATATCACCAAAAGCCTTTTGATTCTCAAGATCATTGTGAGGTGCAAGAGAAGCGCATACGTCTTTTCGATGGTATTATTTTAGGTAAATGATTACAAGACAAAGAAGCACATGTTCATTTTATCCTTTCAAAGCAAGAGTGACTTCTTTTTAAGCACCAAAGGAAGTGTGAAATTTTGATTGTTCAATTGTTAACCTTTAAACAAAATCTAGTGGGTTTGCCCAAAGTTCTTTTAAAACCCTCTGTTGCAAAAATGAAAGCTTTTGTAGTGTTCTTTTTAGTGCCCAAAAGAAATTTAGTGTGTCCTAAGAGCATGAAAGATAACAAATCCTTAAGAGAGATTATGAATTCTCCCAAAAGTGCTAAGAAAACACTAAAGTGTTCAAAAACACTTGATTTAATGAGAGAATGATGCCATAATGCCACTTTCAACCTCATTTTCCTCCTTCACCTTGATTAGACCAGCCTAAAAAAACTAATTAGAACTACAAAATAGATGTTAGAAAAACTAGTTAGCAACCTAAAATAACCAAAATAAAAAAGCACATGTCAAAATTGAGTTAACTTGAACTTTTTACTTCACTCCAACAACCCAATCTTCACAGGTGGTGCAGTTTGAGGAAGCAAGCAGCGCTATATAGTGCCGGTAGGTTTGAAAGTGGTGCTATGCAGTAGACTAGAGAGTGTGATTGCAGTGGAATTTTGCTTAGCGGAATTGTTTGGAGTTTGAGAACTTCAACGACTAGAAATTGACCCAATGACAAAGTTAAGAAATTTGAATTCTAGGAGGGAAAGATTGAGCGGCATGGTTTGTAGTTTGAAGCATCATTGTATGGCACCATTGGACTGGTAGCGGCACTATATGGCATCGCTGGACTGATAGTAGTGCAGTTCCTTGTAGAAACCCAATCCTAGACCTACACAAACACAACAAACAAACACATCATTAGATCAAATGCAAGTGAAAATCAAGATTCCCCATGAAATCCATTTAAATTGCAAAGAACAAGAAATGAGATGAAGAATATAAGCAAACATAAACAAAAGCTATCAAGTCCTATTCAATGTAAAGCAAAATCTTGATCCCATGGGGGAATTGGTGCCAATTTGATGCGGTAATTATCCCTTTCCCAACTCCTATGATGCAATGTTGATGAGTGATCCACTTTGGTGAATGATGAAAAATATGCATAACCTAGCTAAGATCTTGATAAAATGGATAAAAATAGATATGCTTGAGGATGAAATTGAGTATAGTAGACTTGCTCAAATTGTGGATGATAAAAATGAGGAGAGTTTTGATGTGTTTTATGCACTTCTCAACACAGATAATGCATAGAGGCATCACCTCTCTTGAAAGACAATCTTCCACAATCATATTGCAGAACACTATCCCAAGGTCTCTAATGTCAGGTCTTGACAATGCTTGGAATATCTCAGTTTTTTAATGTGATTTGTTGGAATCACAAGGAAGACTTGTGGATGAGTCACAAAGCGGGGAAGTTGGATCTATAAATGGAGTTCTTAGGATGGGAGAGTTGATGTGCATTTGCTGCAGGTTCAAACAACAGTCTTGAAATCCATTTTATCATTGGATTTGGCTTTACAATGTGCAATGAACCTTGCCTAAGATTATTTATTAAAAAAAGGAAAAAGGGTGGGGAAGAGAGGAGGTTCCTGGATTTGAAACTATGAATGAACAGTGATCATGGAGGTTGCTATAGTAGAAAAACTTCCTAAACTAGGTTTTCCTTGGCCAAGAGGATCCTATAGTTACATGGAACCAGTGCAATCTTCTAAGGACTACATATTTTCAGATTACACATACACATCATGCACATGCAATTGAACTAAGTTGCAATAAGAAAGGAAGGGAGCTCAGACTAGCTTTCCAAAGAGATTCATCATCAGTGAACCACACAAAGAATGAGATGGAAATTCATCAAATACTGAAACAACAATCACCATAACCACTTCCATTCAAGAAACTAACAACTAAACTAAGAAGGAAAGTAGAACCATGCACGCAAGATGAGAAAAATCAAAGAGAACATCCATAAAATCATGCAAGGTTGTCTTCTATTGCTGCAAATGCTTTTTACACTAGCTCTCCAACCATTTACAAATGAGAGGAAGACCACTATTTATAGTTTTCCAAAGCCCAAATGGATGGCTAGGATCAATTCACAATGAGTGGCTCAAATTTTCTTACATTAGGGTTTCACCTACCCCCCAATATTTAGCAATTTAAAATACATCTTTGTATTTTCTCTATTTCATATTGTAGTACCCAGGTGCTATAGCAGTTTTGTCATCTTGTAAATTGCCCTTTTCACTATAGATGAACTACTTGAAGGCTACCCTTGTTTGTCTGATGGACTTGTAACATTGTTCATTGGATTAGGTGGGATCTGTTTATAGATTTGTATCATTGTGGGATGGTTTATCTACCTCTTAATTTGACGGGGCAGGACTCGATGGATCATGATCATTTGATAAGAAAAAACACAGTCCCTCCTTTCCTCTGATTCCTGGTAGATAGCTCATTGTCTTCTTAGCATCGGCCTTTTGGTGCTGACGGTCTAAGTCTTTTCTTTCTTATGGAAATTGGGTCTTCTTTGGCATATCAAGCATGTTCCTTTGATATCTTTAGTCCCTTGTTCATGCCCTTCATATGTGAATCTTCATGATATAGGACCTATTAACCTTGTCTCATTCGGTGAGCTTCTGTATGCAGGTTTTCTGAATTAGCCTAGGTGTATATTACCTTCCTCGCGTAAGCTCGCCTACATATAGAGAAAATTAGGATCAAGAGAAAGCCTTGGAATTCAATTATAGAAGTTAATCATATCTCATGGATTGCTCACAAAGTGGCCAGATTACATTTCCCCTCTTTTCCTTGGAATGATTTCGTGTTAACCCATTATTAAGTAGCCTACACGCCACTCCAATAATCCTTAAGATCAAAAGGATATCCATCATTATGGTACTTGAATATATTCTTAGTAAGGAGGGAACATCCCTAGAGGCACAAGAATCCGTATTTCTAGCCACGGTCAAACCAAAGAGAGAAGAAAGCCATCATAGAAGTGCCATTTGGAAATGGCTTTGAAGACTGTGGCTTCCATTGAGACAAGCCCCGCTAGCTACTAAATACTAGTCCACTTCGTCGGACCTATCTATCATATTTCAATCTTTGGTATTACCCTGGTCGCCAACCCGCCCACTCCTAACTCAATTGATATATTTTTGTGTTGCTCCATAGCTCATGAATTTTGGATTAGCTACCACCATTGTCAAGAAGTGAAAAATCGCTTAAGAGTGCCCAAGATGGTGAGGACAGTTGTGGGAGAAACACCATGCAGTGGGGAAAAGGCGAGTGGAAGGATGCGGGAAGATGGTAGGAAAATGTCATGGTTAATGACGAAAGGCATAATAGCATCATTGGCTTCGGTACCCATATGGGATATTGTCATCAAGCCAAGGAGCACAAGAAGCTGCAGTCAAAATGCTATCAAGAAACGATGCAGTCTTGGTGGTGACCCGCAAGGAGTTACCCGTTGGAAAATCAAAGCTTGGGCTCCATTTACAAATTAGAGGTCTTTCAATCATATTTGGAGCACCCAGAGATGTGAGGTGGGAAATTTGTCTAATGTTCCCCACTTGAAATGACTAGGCTGAAAATTTATTCTAGGGTCTAGGACCTGCGAGGTTGAAAGGGCAGCCAATACAACCTATTAATCTTTTAAGTGCTCAGGTCTCAAGGGTTGGGAGACTGTTGGATGATGGTTGTTTGGATTGGTGGAGGCAAGATAGAGTTTTGTATAAGGCATCCCACATCATTGGGTCTGTGGGGAGCCCTAGCATGAGTTATACATTCATCATCAGCCAAATAGAAGCAGTGAGGTCGGGACCCACATGGCAGGTGGCAAGCTTGGGTCGACAATTAGGAGTGGCAAAGGAAAGATAGCAACCTGCAAGCGGCCTCCGACATAGGAATGTTCCCTTGCTACCACCCTTTACTTAGCAGTTTTCAATTCATGAGGGGGGAGCAAGGAAAGCATCAGGGCCCACTCATGTCATTCTTTACTCCTTCAGGGTAACTCTCCATACTTAGTCATATTTTTTTGCTTATTAGAAGTGAAGCTAGGAGAGAATTAGGAATAGGAAGCCTCTCAACATAGGCATGGTTAGGTTTAGAACGAGAATGATATCAGACCCGGGAATGGAATGGAATTTGAACCTAGAAAGAACTAATGGTCCCAAGTTCGCCTCCCACTCTGGTTCCATTGGTTTATCACTAACATCAAGTGAGTTGTCAAGAAGATCCAAACACATTAGAACATAGAAGATCCCCCAAACACAAACAACATGACCAAAAAAAATGGGAGGAGATGAAAGAAAGCAAAGGAAGACTGAACCAAGGCCAAAACCAAACCCGTACAAGACACCAAACAAGGACACAACACAAAGGATAAAAGTGAGAGCGAAGGCGTAATGCAACGAGAGCAGAGGTAGAACCAAACGAGAGTGGAGGCAGAACCAAATGAGACCCGAAACCTTTTGCAAAGTTTCAAGTTTAGTTACCAACCTGGTTTTTCTTTCAGCCAAAGGAAAGGAAATGGAGGAAAAAGGAAAACCAAAGAAGACCTAAGGGAAGAAACCAACCCAAAGGCCGAAAGCAAGAAAAACAACAAAGAAAACAAGAAGTGGAGTTGGAACTAGAATGTAAATCGAACCAAGAACTTTGTGAAGGTTCTAGGTCTAGTTTCATCCCACACTCTGAACTCGCAAAACAAAGGAAACAAGGTCTTAGGAGGAAAAGAACAACTCCTAAGACCCCAAAAAAACACTAGGGACAAACAAAAGACAAGGGGGACCCACTTCTTGAGATGACATCCTTAAGACTCCTTGACCATTTGGAACTCAAAATAGGGGCACGCAAAATGAGGCAAAGACAAAATGACCTGGCAAGGTGAAATAAAGAGAGGGTCCCCGTTCTAAACGGGGCGTGTGTGCTAGGGGCACAACAGAGAGAAGCCTCTTATTTTTAGAAAGACAAGATGGAGGAATGAGAAATATGAGCAATGTGGGATCATTCAACATCCAGTGGGAAAGTGCCACTTGTCAAGATGTGAATGGAGGAAGGTTGAGCACATTTTGATGAATGTGCACAATAAATGGAATTAGGTGGAATTTGAAAATGGTGAAATGACATGCAAGAGGGAAAAAAAATGAATTAAATACCACTTGGCTCAATGCACAAGGACATGTAAGATGGAATGAATGTCTTGTTGGAAGGAAAAATCCAATTGGAGGGATTTTCAAACTTGGAGGAATATTCCCCTAAAGATGCCAAGTTGAAAGAAAATAGGGATTTAATAAATCCATTAAATGTATTTTCATGTGCAAGTCGAAAAATCTAGAGAAATCGGATGATTAGGATTAAGTTAATCAAGGTTTAATTAATTTAATGAGGGATTAGATGATGTGACTATTTGATTTAGATTTATGGGTTGATTTAAATCAAAGGATGAGAATGTGATTTAGATTTAATTAAATAAAAGATTTGATTTATTTAATTAAAGGGGATGATGTTAGATTAAATCAAATAAGGTTTAATTTATTTAATTCAATGGAATAACCTTAAAGATTTAATCAAATAAAATGAGTTATTTAATTAAATGGAGACATAGGGTCAATTAGATCAGATTGATTGATTTAATTAACAAGAGAGAATGACTTAATCAGATAAATGATTATTTATTTAATTAAGGGGATAAGAGTGATGATTTAGTTGAGAAGATGATTTAGGATGAAATGGTGTTAGTGAATTGGGATCAAGTGTATCGGTATATTTTGTATGTCTACAATAAGATATTATAAAAGGGTGACTCATTGCCAAGACTCACTGTCCAAAATGGGAGGCTCACTTCCTACAAAAAGATACATTGACAAAATGGGTTACATCCAAAACATGAACTGATAAAGTTACACCTAATAATTGTTGATTCAGTTCCTTTGATGCTCAGTAAACTGACTTAACACACTTCATCATCTTCACATACTTGTCTTCTTCACACTCTCAAATTCACACAATTCAATGCTTCATCACCACAATCTCAAAACTATCCAATATATTTTTTTGATATATCCACAAGCATCAATTAGGTCGGTCTAATTAGATGCAACCCTTATTCACCAAAAAGATAACTATCAGCTTCAAGAATGTACAAAATATTTCCAAAAACAATTCAAACATGTAGCACACTACACCATGTTGGAATGGATGAAAGATAGGTCACACATACATCCTCAATACAAAAATTAATCCATTACAACATCAACAATACATTAGGTTAGCTAGAGAGACTAAATAGAAAAATCCAACAACAAAAGGATGCTAACTCGCCATACGAGCACCTGATCATGCAAGATTTTGAACTTACAAGATTCCAACATCCAAAAACCATTTCCCAAAATTGCAAGTAACAATAATCATTAGTGGAGGATTACAGAGCAAAATACTAGAGGATAATAACTGCATACAGATTCAGATACCAGTTCAGAATACTGGATCAAGCTTGAGCTTAAACTTGTAGTTATAACTCATATAACATGGTGACATCAATGATAGCACTAAAGTTGTCTAATAAGATGTTCTTCTTCATTCTTCCAACAAGAAGAATACCTTTACATGAACAAAGAAAAATCCCCTTTAACAAATTTTTACATGGCATTCAAAGCTTTTACATAAAGCATTACACTGTGGTGCCTTATTGAAGTTGTCATGAGGATAAATTCAGTATGGTATGGGAGGCTAATATGATTATCTCATTTTCCACTTCTTTGGGATAACTCACCTAGTCAACATATTGGGTTTCCATTACCCCAGAGTGAGCAACATATGTTATGGACAAACAGCCCCGTTTCACATTGTGTTGAAACAGTTGTGCTTGATCCTTTGTTTTTTTTTTTTTTTTAGCCTTTGATAGGGTATGATTATGTATCTTTATTATTGATTCATACTTAAGTGGTTTGAATGTCTACTTTAGTGTGAGTTTGACATGGGATCATCCTCTCACTAAACTGGAGGCAAAATGTAGTGTCAAAAAAAGTAATCCTTTTTCACACTCAATTTGAATAATTGACATAAAATGGACTTAACTACATCTTGGAGTGGTGTTGTAATGTGTTTTAACCATTCACATCATTATAATGCCTTTATTTGATTAAAAAATTCCTTAACTGGTCCTTTGCAAAGGTCTTGTGAGGTGTTGTAACACACTTTCACACTTTTCTAGGATTTTTTTACTTAATGGGCCCCTTCTTAGTAAATGTATTTAAAGTTGCACCTTATTTAAGTGTTGTAGAGTGTTGTAAAGCACTTTCACATTTATCTAGGGTGGTCTTAATTAATTGTGGTTAATTGGAGTTAACTAACCCCTTTAATTCAAATTGAAGCCTTAATTATGACACCTCCTAAAGATCTATCCTGACACCCATGATTTAAATAATATAACATTTAATTGGGTAGATTTAGGTCTTGGAAAATGGTTCCATGACCCATTCACCCTAGGTGGTGAATGGGTCCTACCTTAATAGGACCCCCCTTTATCAATTGATCTAAAATGGGTTTTTAATGCTCTTTTCATCCCCTGGGTTAGGTCCTAGAAAATTGAGCCAGGACCCATTCACCCTAGGTGGTGAATGGGTCTTCCCTTAATAGGACCCTCCTTTTTAAATTTTATTCTAGCAGGAATTTAATAAATTTTCTTTCTAGATCTGGTGTCATCATTAATTGTTTGAATTTTAGGGTTAATCTCCTAATTTAGTATAAATAAGAGGTTAATTCACATTGTTTCTCCTAATAAGATCTAGAAATTCATTCCAAGCAACCTAGAAAGTTTATGAAGCATTCTAGAAACTTCAAGAAAGCATTATAGAGAATTTCAAGAGCATTCATAAGGCATCTCAAGGTAGATTTCAAGAGTTTATTGCAACAATTCAAGATCATTTCATCATGACAAGGGTTTGATGCATTCATGTGTGTTGTTTAGCTAAGAATTGGATGTAGCATTGAAGATCTACTTGCAAGCATAACTCACATCATTTTCAACGATCCAAAATCTACTTTCTTCATGGCCACTACACGCTAGTTTGCAGATTTGTTTCACAAGACATCATTCAAGGTGATTCAATTACATATTTCATGTTTCATGCTCTAATTCATTTATTTCATCATTTGGTTTAATTACCTACAAGGGGTTTGACCAAGGAAAACCCCCACTCTCTAACAAACAACAAGTTTTTCTTTGAATGTGTGGTTGTAGATTTATAGGTTGAGGATCAAGTGGAGCAAGTTTGAAACAAAATTGTCAAAGTTGCAAAGTTGTCATTCAAAGTGCAAAATCAAATATTGAAGCTACAAAATTATCTACAGACTTCTAGAAGCTAATAATTGAGACTTTGAGAGTGTAGACATCAAGGAACATGACCTTGATCTCAGTTTTAGAAACCCTAATGGGGACCCATTCGCCACTGAAGGCGAATGAGTTCTTTGTGGCCTAAAAATAACAAGTTTTTGACAAGGTACACACCATTTTTTGCTCTAAAAGCTCCCCTCATAGTTCCTATAATAGTTAGGGTCATTTTTTTATTATTATTTTCATCTTATCATACACATAATTGAATGAAACATCCCTTAGAAAAATAGTGTTCATCATCTTGTTCATTAAACATTTTGGTGAACCCATTTTTCAGTGTTTCACAAAGATGCAATGACATCACCATACAAAATACTACAAAAAATCTAGCAAAATGCATTGCAGATACAATTTTCCAATTGCACCAATGAGAAGAACAAAAAATACTTGAACGTATTACAGTAGCTGATGAAATTACAATGAGCAACTCGACTAAAATTTGAAATTCAATTGAACAAGAAGAATTCCATGACTCTTTTACCTTTGACTCATTCTTGGACAAGCTATGTATGACTGAAAGTGATTACATGAAAGCTATACACTCTACACTAAAAAATCCAACTATGTTCCTAGAAAGGAAACCTGGTCACACATGGAATAATATTTTTGCTATCAAAATAGCCAAACTCTAGGAAGGAAACATCGATACACAATATGTCCTTAACACTTATGTTGTTGCAGCTTACTGTTCATCCTATATGACAAAAGTAGATAAATTGTTGACATATTCTTTCAAAATAATATGTAAAGAGCATGAAACAAAAAAAAAATATGTTATACAAATGATATGAACTCTTAGAAATACTTTACTAAAACTTTGACAAATGTCCACTCATCTTTCCAGTCACTTGACCCTTTTACTACCACTAAATTCAAGTTCAAGAAAATGTGCTTTCATAAACATAGGACCAACAAAAGAATGAACATTCATTCTGAAACCAACATTACTTTTGAGATCATAACCCAATGAATAAAAAAACATAATGTGCTTATCGGTTATTGATCATTATTTGCACCGACCTACAAATATGCAACAACTATGCCTTGTTGAATTCACATCAGAACATAGAATCACAAAGAATAAAGGTCTGAAAATAAGAAAACCTGCCATCATTAGATTTGTGAAATATAATAAACATATTGAAAAAATAATTATTACAGGGAACAACTATTGTTTTATGTTCCTTTTTTCAATAATGAAGATACATTATATCAAGGATTTAGATGAATTACAAAAGCCTATAATTTCACTAGAAAATGATAAAACAAAATGAGTCTAGATACTTGTACAATTTCAATTGTCTATTGGGTGATCTTGATGAAGCTACTAAAGAACTAAAACATGAACAAGCATCACCTAGGCCAAACAAAAAAAAACTCTCCAATGAGACCGAACAATACGATATTGCTACCAACATAGAATGGTTAAATCATAGACAACAAACAAGTAAAATGGACATTGGTTTCCAGCTATTATAAAATATAAGACTTATCAAGAACATAGAATAATATAAACTAAGAACCAAGAACAACAGTGAATTGTTAAAGACATAGCCACAAAAAAGAGACTAGACACAAAAAAGCCAATACAAATTTTCTTGATAGGGGGAGGAGGAATAGGAAAGACATTTACAACTTGATCAATTTTTGAAATGCTCATCCATCTATATGATTTTGATCCTTTGTCCGATCCACTGAAATAGAAAGGATTAATTCTAGCCTATATAGGAAAAGTAACATATAATGCAGGTGGCTCAACAATGTATTCTGCTTTACAAATATCTTTCAATAAATCCTCTTACACAACGTTTAGTAATGAAAACCTTGACACTTTGCAAAAACAATACGATCAATTATCTGTGTTGTTTCTAGATGAGACCTCTCTTATAGGCAGTAGATTCTTACATTCTATAGATAAACAAATCTAGCAGATTAAGTATTTACAGACTAAATATTTCGGAGACGTTGACATGATCTTTTTGCGGTGATCTCTATCAAGCACAACCAGCTCTAGAAAGCCTTATTTTTGAATATCCTATAATCAATAGAAAAATAGTGCCATACAGTTTTTTGAAAGATCATGTACAGTGTTATGAACTGCAAATAGTTATGCATCAAAGAAATCAAAAGTTTGTTACTATTCTTAACAAAATATGACACAAAATATGACTCAACACAAAAAGCACTGAGGATATAGAATTTCTTAATAATAATTTTCTATGACCACCACCTATGGATCCTACATTCCCTTATCTTTTCGAAACAAACAAATCAGTCACATTACACAACAATAAAATGTTGCCAATTGTTTTTGGCTAGGAAATTGTTATTGATGCGGTTGACGAGTATGAAGAAAACTATGACAATACATCAATAGATGCTAACAAACTTATACAAAAACAAATTGTACTGAAACAAGGTATGCTCATAGAATTGTATGCAGGAAATTACAATATTGTAGATGGTTTTTTCAATGGAGCATATGGTATTTTTCAACAATATACAACTCATAACAATGTATATGTTATCTGGATTGAGTTTAATGACAATAAAATTTTTAGAAAACAATCGACCAAACTCCAACATCTACACACAGATGCAATATCAACACATGGGTACCTATACTATGAATAGAAAAATATTTTTCCAACACAAAATTCCCATCACATATAACAATATGAAAAATATTTTCTTGTAAAACTTGCATGCAAAATAACTATTCATAGATCCCAAGGTTTAACACTCGATGGCCTCACTTTCGATATGCTAGGAGTCAAAGCACATGGTCTAGAGTGTACACTGAATTATCTCGATAATGCAATATCAACTTGTTATATCTATTAAATTCTGTCAAAACAAAATTTCAGGGTCAAGAGAAAAGTTGTGAGCAAAATGCAACAACTTGTGATAGAAGCAAAATGGTAGTTCCAATCCAAGAATATCTACCACCAATGAATTTATGAATCTCGATCACTTGCTTGCATACTTCCATTAGAAGTATTCTATCAGATGGATACTTGGGAAGCTTTAGTGGAGATTTATGAAACACTTCTACTCTGATATAGGAAAACATTTTAAATTGAACATACCAATTACTCTAGTTCTTTAATTCTTGCATAGCCTGGATATTAACATTCTCTTTGAATAATCACCTTGCAATCCTTGGATTATCGTATACAGAAATGCATCATTCACTGTGTATAAATTCTTTTTACTAGCATTCAACTCTAATTGTGGGTAATGTTCATATACTTTTATTTTACTTCCTTGTAAATATCCTTTTAATGACAGGCCAGGAAACACTTGTTGGGAAGTGAGAAAATATACCAAAAAAGATGTCATGTAGAATTTTCTAGTGGTCAACACTTCCTTTAATTGTTTATGTAAGCTATTGCTAATGATACTTTCCTAGTCAATTTTCTTGCCTTCAACTATTGTCAAAATATACAGGCACATCCATGGTTCAAATTATGTTTCATGAGAATAACAATACACCCCCTTTAGCAAAGTAATATAGTCTCTAATATCCTCTCGAAATTTAGTTTTTTGCTATACCTCTGCAATTTTAAACACTAATTTTCTAGGATTAAGCAAAATTTGAGTGTTCATGAAATGAAAGCATGTGCTATTATTCCTATCAAAATAATCTAACCCCTTTCTTAGGTCAATGTCTTCATATTCTGCACATGAAGCTATTCCAAAAACTCTTTCAATATTCTTTGCACATAAATCAAACATTGTTTCACCAAATCCTCCTACTATTTTATTATTCTTATCATCATAGAATTTAGCACAAGCTAATACCAATTCAGGAAATTGGACTAAAATCCAAATTGTTGGTACCTCCACTAGTCTTGATTTCACTAGAAAATTTGCCATTGTGGATCTACCTATTGGGTGATCCCACAATACTGGTTTACAATTTTTGGGAGATCCTATTTTTTGTTGAAATCACATATTTTTAGAAAATATAATGATTTAATCCTTGAAAAGTTCCATTTAAAGGATTCCAATTGAAGAGGGTTTGATCAAACCACCTTAGATCAAACCCCCTTGTATAGAACCCCGCTAGTTTTAAACCATACCTATAACGGAGTCTCCTTTACACCTATCAAAATGTTGATAAAAAACCACTTTTGATTTACCTTTTGGGGGATCAAATGAATTCATTTAATTGTTTTTTTTTTTGTAATTATGTAGTCCTTATTATAAGCTTCCCAAAAAGTATAATTTTAAATAAATTTAATTTTATTATTATATTAATTTTTTTATTTCTTGTGAATGTAGGTTTTTCACAAAAAATAAAGCTCTTTGTTCTACACTTGTGGAAAAATAACAGATTATCAAAAAAAAATTGAAAAAATATCAGTGCACTAGATATTGAAGTCCTTGATCCAATAAAAAAAATTGAATTTCGATACATACAAAAAAATTTATGTTGTATATAGTTCGCCTATATCTGAATTGTAATTGGTTTGACTTTGAAACTTGATTAAGGAAAAAATATTCAATAAAACACTATGAAACCAAATGAAAGCACTAGATATTGTAGTTACAAATATAAATTAAAAAAAATAAGAATTTTATCCTTCATGGAAAAAGGGTTATGTTGTATACGATGAGCATCACTCCTTAAAAATGGTCTTTACTGAAAAGAACCAGTTTTTGAAGGAGATGGAAAAAGAAGTGCAATTTGATTCCAAAAATTTTGGAAAAAATATATTTAGAATCTACAGACAAAATTTCTCAAATCACTAGTTTGCATCATCTTCAAATTCCTCACGGTTTAGCCACTATAGGTGCCCGAAAGTGAAGATTTAGTTAGAAAAAATCAATTCAGTGTCCGGCCAAAAATTGTAGACCAATATTGTCGGATCACCCTATTATATGCCCAAGCCTATCTCCCAATTCATTAATATCTATGTCACCTAACTCTATATCTCCAATCTCTACATAAGGTGAACAAATTTTCAAACCACTATAATAACCCTTGTATTGATGCTTCATGTTCTTGGCTTTTCCTTTTCCTTTTCCCACATGCTCAACACATCATAACATATACAAATTCAATTTACTGGTCACCACCTACAATACTAGAATCCTCTACACCATAGACAAGGGACATTGTCCTCCACTAGCTTTTAGTATTCTTATCAAAACCCTAATAATTATCCTAGATCTACACTTGCCCAAACCATAAACCTACTAACATTTTCTAGAAACCTACATATAATGTCTAATAACCAACACTTGAAAATAACTTACAATACAAACAAGCGAACAAAACAACAAAACCACAAATTCTTGCATAAAACAACCTGCGAGGTATCTATAGACTTGCCAGTGAGTAGGATCTACCATGCAAACAAGAACAAAATTTTCTCACCCTAATGTGCCCAAATGCTAATAATTAGTAATAAAATCAAAGAAAGTGACACCATCTATATACAAACTAGCTCCTCAACATAAAAACCTAAAACAACAACTTGCATAGCAGATGACATATGACACTTATATAATGTCCCAATCATATTTAAATATATGCAACACAAGGTTCCAAGCCCATCCAATCAGTACACGAAAACATATGCTTATTATTATTATTAACTATTTACAATTACGTCGACATTGACCTTTGAATAAAGTAATTATCAAAAAATATCAATATCAATAACTTTGATACATAAAATGCATACTAATCAAGTAAGTGATTATTATTAAACTAAACATGAACGATTGATAGATACACAACCCTAGAAAATGAACTTCCAAACTACTAACCGATGGAATGCAGACCCACCACTTCCAAACCCTTTGCTAATTCCCAAACAACTATGCAAGGAACTTAAGCATTTAGATATTCTTATAGTAAATTGTATTGTTATGAGAACAATGCACCCATATATTGTGTTACTACTAAATGAATAGGTGTATAACAAAACTTTTCTTCTAGATTTAGACACTTATTATTGCATTATTTTCATACCAAATATTATTATTAGAATTGTATAATGAGACTTACATTACATGTTTTTATTTTCCCTGCATTAACTTATGACTGTTTTCTTTTGCAATATTTTCAAACTACTTGATTTGATATATAAATTGTTGCTATATTAATTGCATCATATCCGATTTATTTCCCATAACCTTTTTCCAACACTTGCAAACATCAAAATAGAATAAATATTGTTATTAATAATAATCCAAAATTTAATTTCAGTATATTTAAATCAATATTTAAATATTTTCCCATTAGTCTTGATACATGCCCCAGTGACATGCACTTTGTGACATACACGTGTTAGTACTACATACTTTGCAAGATAGGGTAAGACCTAGCACTATGCAAAATCTGCAATTTAATGACACTTGTTATCTATAGGCGACAAATTGATCCACACCATTAGCAAGAAGTTATCGATCATAGATAAATTTTAATCGATAAATATTTTCTAATTGATCTTCATACACGACCCAATGACATGCACTTTGCAATATAGATGTGTCAGTGCCACAAACTTTTCAAGATAGAGTAAGACCTAGAACCATGCCAAAACTATGATTTGATGACACTTGTCATCTATAGCCGAGAAACTGATCTACATGATTAGCGAAAAGCTATTGATCATAGATAAATTTTAGAAAATAAAATAATTTCTCTACTTCCTAGAACATCCAAAAAATACAATAAAGTGAAGACTCTTATTATAAATTATAAACACGACATCCTATTCATATACATTCATTGAAGCTCACATTTACAAGCTTCTGAAACACACTTCATGGACCTTCCAAAAAGGTGGATTGGCTTTCATATTTGTTCTCTACATGTTTTCATATTTAAAATTCATGTTTCTAAACAATGATAGAGAATATGCCTCCTTAGCATATAAACTTACATACACTTTTCTATTGGCATAACACTTGCACTCCCTCTCAAGCAATTACCAATAACCAAGACTTGTATCTAAAATAGGTTAAAGAATCACGATGATAGAAGATTTTATGGATATTAATAATATTAGATGTGAAGGAATTAATACGTGTCAGTATCATGCACTTTGCAAGATAAGGTAAGACCTATGTCTATGGAAATCTTGCGATATGATGACACTTGTCACCTATCTGCAATCAACTATACTACATCATTAACAAAAAATTGTTTATCATATATAAATTAAAAAAAACTAGAACTAATTATCATATAAACTCGATGATTACTACAGTACTTAGCATGTAAATTCTTTCACCACAAAATCCTCACCATATCTGATATTTTAAGACTGATTTTGTTGAACAAGACAAATGAGAGGGGGGTGAATCAATTGTAGAAAATTTAAACCTTTAAATCATTCACCAGAAAAAATCCTTAATACAACTTAAATTATTAAACATTAAGTGTAGGTGCAGAAACTAAAGATCATCACAAGAACATAGCAACACCAGATTTATGTGGAAAACCCAATGAGGGAAAAACCACGGTGAGGATTAACTCACACTACAGAGAATATCAAAACCGATTACAAAGGTTCACTTCCTGATAAGTAAGGCTCATTGCCAAAACAAGGACTCACTGTCTAGATCAAGACTCACTGTCCAACAGGGTTAACCACCCGAAGGGCTCACTACCACAAAGATATAAAGAAGATAGAAGATGTATGTTATAGAGAGAAGACAATCTCAATGCAACAGAGAAATCCACCACAATTTTCTCAGCCACTTGTAGACATGCATGAATGATCGAGTACGCCTTCAACTCACTACATCCAAAAAATCGGCAATTAGGCTTTGCACTGATATTCCACACTCACATCAAACACACTCATTGATTTGCATCAATCTCGTATCTATCTACTCTATTTATTTGCATGTATCTCTTGTCCCTCTTGTTTTTCTTTCACCACTAACTTATCCTATATTTATACCATCTTCAACTTTGAAACATATCCAAAGTTGGCCATCCAACATTAAATTCAAATTAGGTCGGTGTCAAAAAATCCTAGGGTGGAATTAGAATGAGGGCGACCCAAACACACGCTTGATGAGGACCCAAATAGGTCCAACATGCTTCATCAATTCTAAAGATAGTGTTCAACACAAGGTTGTCCAAACCAATGTAAAACACATAGAACAATTAAGCACGATTCTTCCAAATACCAAAATTATCTTCAATACAATCATAACAACTCAAATCTAGAATCGCGAGTCATAAGAATTTACCAAAGAGAAATCTAGACCAACAACATTTCTCTCGGACCTCATCCAAAAACACAAAAAATCATAGTTCACAACTGGTGAACATAACTTGCACTGTACAATGAATCAATAGCCAAAAATATGGATATAGCAGCTTCCAACAAACATGATCAAATATCTGAACCACATAAACATAGGAGAAAATCCTGGAGCAAAACATGGAGCAACTACTGAACACCTACAACCTTTCTTCAATACAAATTTCTCAATATCCTCGACATATACAACCCATAACCTACAACCATGACATTAATGACAACAACCAGTTGATAACCAAATAGTTGACATCAATGACAACACCTTCATTCTTGCAACAATCTCCCCCTTTGTCATTGATGATAACACATGATGTGAAAACCATCAAAGACAACATATTAGCTTTGAATACACTTCTCAAGATTTTTCTTTCTATTTCCCCCCCTTAGGAGATAATATTTTTCACATTCTTCCTCTCCCCCTTTGACATCAATGGCAAAGGAAAAATATATTTTACATTGATTTCCCCTTTGACATTTAAAAAAAAAATACATACAATGACAACACATGACACTACATGCTCCCCTTGAGAGGTAGCCACCAAAACCTCAGTTCAGAAAAGAAGATAGATCCATAGATCCACTGATTTGATGCATCTCCATATGCATCTAGTTTAAGAAAGGAGGGGAAATGACCCCTAACTTCTCTTGGAGATACTTGAAAGTATTTTTAGGAAGATCATAAATATATCAGCAATTCGATCCTTCATAGGGACATACTCAAGATTTACTTCATTCTCCACAACCTTCTCTCGCAAGAAATGATATATGATAGATATATTCTTTTTCCTCAAGTGCATCACTGGATTCTTTGAAATATTAATTCCACTTGTGTTATCACAGAAGATAGAAATAGGATCATCATACACCACTGTGATATCTTTCAATGTTTATTTCATCCATAGAACTTGTGTACAACAAGATGCAACAACAATATACTCAGCTTTAGCAGTAGACAAGGAAATTGAATCTTTCTTTTTACTCAACCAAGCCACCAATCTACAACCAAGAAAAAATTCACCACCACTTGTACTCTTTTTGTCATCTACACATCCAACCCAATCTACATCTGTATAAGCACTTAGTGTAAAGATAGTATCCCTAGGATACCATAACCCATAATCTGGAGTGTCATTCAATTATCTGAATATTCTTTCAACAACAACAATATGTGTTTCCTTAGGATCTTCTTGAACACAAGACTAACAACATGCATAATATCTAGTCTAGTAGCAGTCAAATACAATAGTCCACCAATAATAGATTTATAATTTCTCTGATTAGCCTTAGTTGAATCATCATCTTTATCTAATTTGCGACCAGTCACCATAGGAGTATCTATCAGTTTGGAACCATCGATCCCAAACTTCTTCAACATCTCTTTCACATACTTAGACTATGAAATAAAAATTTCTTTTTCTATTTGATTAATTTGTAGCCCAAGAAAGAAATTCATCTCTCCAAACATAGATATTTTAAATTCTTTTTGTATCTCTTCGACAAACATCTTACATAGTTTCATTTCCTCCAAAAATAATATCATCAACATATACAACTACAATCAAGATTTTGTCATTTTTAATTTTAAAATACAGATTACTATCTGTTGTACCTTTGTTGAAACCTTGTTGAATCAAATACATGTCTAACCTTACATACCAAGCTCTAGGAGCTTGCTTCAATCCATATAAAGCTTTCTTCAATTTGCACACCATATTCGGTTGATTTGACAACTAAAATCATTTTGATTATTCCATGTATACCTCTTCTTCTAGCTTACCATTCAAGAATGCAGACTTGACATCCATTTGATAGACCTTAAAATCTTTATGAACGACAAATGCTAAGAACATCCTTATAGCTTCCATTCTTTCCATTAGAGCAAAAATCTCCTGAAAATCTATGCCTTCCTCTTGTGAGTAACATTTACACACAAGCCTTTCTTTTTTTCAAACCACTTCTCCATTCTCATTCAACTTATTTTTGAATACCCACTTTGATCCAATAATGTTTGTATCTTTCAATCTTGGGACTAATTCCCAAGTTTGATTTTTCTCAATCTATAATAGTTCTTATTTCATAGCTTCCATCCAATGTTCATCTTTACATGCTTAACTTACAGTCTTCGATTCAATCTCAGAAAATAAACACAAATTTACTTCACCAACGACAACTCTTCTTCTTGTCAATACAACTTTTGTCTTGTCTCCAATGATCTAAATTTCTGAATGATTCTTCTACACATATCTAGGTGTCTTAGGGGACACCACCAGAGCTTCTTCTTTTTCATTTTATTCATTCTACTTTTCTTGCTCATCATTTTCCCATTCTTCCATAATTTCTTCAATTCTTACACACTCAAGTTCATTAGATACATATCCATCAATATCAATTGAATTCTTCATTGCTTCATCAACCTTGACATTTGCACTTTCTACAATATTTATCAGTATTTTATTGAAACATCTATAAGCTTTGATTTTAGTAGACTATCCAAGAAAAATACCTTCATCACTTCTTGCATCAAACTTTCCTAAAGTTTCTTCATCTCTTTTGATATAACATTTGCTTCCAAATACCTTGAAATACTTAACTGCAAGAATTCTTCCATACCACAGCTCGTAGGGGGTCTTTGTACCATTTTCTCTTTCTTGAACTTGATTGAATACATAAACAATAGTGTGAATAGCTTATCTCTAGTAGATTTCTGGTAAACTAGCCTCAGTAATCATTGATCTAGTAGCCTCTTGAATTGTTCTATTCTTTCTTTCAACAACTCCATTATGTTGAGGAGTTCTTGGAGTAGATAACTCTCTTTATTCCATGCACTTCACAAAACATATTAAACTCATGGGAGGTGAATTCTCCACCTCTGTCAGACCTTAAGAATTTTATCCTCAAATTCACTTCATTTTCAATCATAGCTTTGAATGTCTTGAATCTATCTAATGCATCTGATTTCTCTCTAAGAAATGTAACCCATGTATGTCTAGAATAATCATCAATCAAAATCATAAAGTACCTTTCACTTTGTAGACTTCTCACTCTCGTAGGACCACAGAGATCTGTATGAATTAAATCCAGTAGTCTAGTAGTAGATTGTTCCATTGATCTATAATGGCTTCTAGCTTGCTTTCCAAACTGACAATTCCTGCAAATAGCATTAATAGGCTTTGTAATCCTTGGTAAATGTCTCACTACCTGAACTGCACTAATCCTCAGGTCAAGTTATCAAAATCCATGTGACACATTCTTTGATGCCACAACCAACTGTTATTAATTTGAGTCATAAATCATCATCCATTAGCACCCTTAAGTTGATAGATATTCCTTTAGATTTCTTAACTGCATCAATCACTTTTTCGGATCCTTTCTTGATCTCATATCTCTCATCCTCAAATACAATATTATATCCTTTGTTTCACATCTATCCAACACTCAAGAGATTATGCCTTAAACCCTTAACATAGTAGACATCATCAGTATTTTGCTTGCCATCAAAACTTACTAAACCTATCCCACAAATTTTAGCACCAATATCATCTCCAAACATAACCAAACCTCCATCATATTTTTCAAGTTTAACAAACTTACTCTTATCACTAGTCATGTGATGTGAAAAACCATTATCAACAACCCAATAGTTCTTTTCCTATTTAGCATGTAGGGAAGAGATTACATTACCTTCATTTTTCTCCTTCTTTGGATGGCATTCCTTCACCTATTTTTTAGAATTAGCATAAGTAGGTTCATCTTTTATAGCCAAGAATAAGCATTCATTGTCATCAAGATCTTCATAATTATAATCCTCATTAGATATACTAGCATCCTCATTCACATAATATGATATGTTGATCTTCTTACCTTTCTTTTCTTTCTCGTATCTTTTTTTATTCCTCTTAGCTCTTTCTAGACACCTTGCATCATAATGACCTATTCCTCCACAACTAAAGCATTTAAAGGGTAAATTACCTTCATACTTGTCGGAGCATTTCATCATCCTTCTCATAAAGTTAGCTTCTACTTCATCAAGATTTTCTTCATCCGCATCTTCTACTTTTATAGCCTTAAAAGCAGTCTCTGATTTGGATCCATTTCTCAAATTTGGCTTCCTCATCTCATAAGATGTCAGAGATCCCAACAATAGATCTTTAGTGTAAGTCTTATAATCTATACTTTGTTCAATAGCACACACATTTTCACTATAAGCATCAGGGAGAGTTCTAAGAATCTTCTTTACAATCCTGATTTCATCTATAGTAGCACCAAGTCCTCGCATTCCAACTACTATCTCATCCAATCTTTGTACATAAGCTTTAACATTCTCATCTTCAGACATATGTAGGAGCTCAAACTATGTCTCCAAATTCTACAATTTTTCCTCTTTGACTCTTTCATCACCTTCATCCACCCTTTCCAAAGCATCCTAGACCTCTTTAGCAGTCTTTAGATTCTGAACTATAATCAACTCAGAATGTACAAGACTATTCTTCAAAATGTACTTCGCCTTATTGTTTGCTTCATGTGCCTTGATCTCATCAGTCGTACTCAGACCATTAATAGGAGGAGTGTAAGGATTCTTGTAAGCTTTCTCCACATCATATCGATAACACTCCAAATATTCTTCCATCAATATTTTTCAGATATTATAATTAGTTCCATCGAACGTCGGATAATCATAAGTAACTTTTCAAACCATCCCAAACCTTCCTTAAGAGGTTAAGCTCTACTCCAAGAAACCAAGCTCTGATACCAATTGTTGAACAAGACAACTGAGAGGGGGGTTGAATTAGTTGTAGCAAATTTAAACCTTTAAATCATTCATCATAAGAAATCCTTAACACAACTTAAAATGATTAAACATTAAGTGCAGGTGTAGAAACTAAAAATCATCACAAAAACACAACAACAATAGATTTACGTGGAAAACCCAATAAGGAAAAAACCACAATGAGGATTAACTCACACTATCTAGAGAATATCAAAACCAATTACAAAGGCTCACTACCAAAACAAAGACTCATTGTCTAGATCAAGACTCACTGTCCAACATGGTTAACCACTTGGAGGGCTCACTGCCACAAAGATACAAAGAATACAATCTCAATGCAATAGAGAAATGCACCACAATTTTCTCAACCACTTGCAGACATGCATGAATGATAGAGTACACCTTTAGCTCACTGCATACGAAAACTCAATATTTAGGCTTCACACTAATATGCCACACTTGCATCACACACACACACATAGATTTGCATCAATCTCGCATCTGTCTGCTCTATTTCTTTGCACTTATCTCTTGTCCCTCTTATTTTTCTTCCACCACTAACTTATCTTGTATTTATACCATCTTCAACTTTGAAACATATCCAAAGTCAACCATCCAACATTAAATTCAAATTAGTTCGGCACTAAAACATCCTAGAGTGGAATTAGAATGAGGGTGACCCAAACACATGCTTGATGAGGACCCAAATAGTTCCAACATGCTTCATCAACTCCAAAGATAGTGTTCAACACAAGGTCAACCACACCAGTGTAAAACACATAGAATAATTAAGCACAATCCTTCTAGATATAAAAATTATCTTCAATACAATCATAAAAACTCAACACTTGAACCGCAAGTCATAAGACTTTACCAAAGAGAAATCCATACCAACAACATTTCTCCTGGACCTCAACTAGAAACATAGAAAATCACAGTTCACAACTAGTGAACATAACTAGCACTGTACAATGAATCAACAACCAAAAATTTGGACATAGCAGCTTCCAATAAACATGATCAACATATTTAAACCACATAAATATAGGAGAAAATATCGAAGCAAAACCTAGAGCAACCATTGAACACCTACAACCTTTCTTCAATACAATTTTCTCAATATCCTCAACATATACAACTCATAACCTTTAATCATGACATTAATGACAACAACCAATTGATGACCAATTCACCAGTTGAGATCAATGACAACATCTTCATTCTTGCAATATATTTAATGCACTCTACTTACCTCTACTTTGATAGTCCCAATGCACTAGACTCGATGTATGCAATTAGTTAAAGCTATTGCAACATTCTTGACTTTATAGTACTTCTCGTAGACTAATTGTATTGTTTTTAGAGTAATTTTTTTTGCTTTTTGTTACTCATTTCCAACTATTTCAGTCGAAGTCTTAGGAATCTAATCCACAATCCATTGGTTCGGTGATTTCTTTTTACTAAGAAAAACCAATACATTATATTAACTACACAATAATATAATTAATAGTCATTTACTAAAATCAATTGAAACAACCCTTACACACATGTCATCCTCAAAAATCACTATAACAAAACAAGCTACAAGCAAAGGAATACAACCCAATAAACTGACAACAAATGCACACTAATTTATTGCTATAAATAAAACACATATATATAGTACTATATAGGCGATATGATTTGATTCATTGATTTGATCATTTTCACATTCTTTAACCAACTCCACCTCGAGCCAATTCCCACTTTCCTTTTTCGATATGACGTATATTTAATATGGAATTATACACAAACAAACAAATTTTGACCTATGTTGACAACCAAGTATCTAAATTTTGTTGCTTTGCTATACCTTTTGCACTAAAAATCTACATAATCAAACCACTTCCTTTTCTCTTCCAACTCATTACTTTGTATGTCTTGTTGAAGCTATATCCTTGAACAACAACTACATTAAAGCAAAGAATCTTATGATAAATTATAATTACACCATCCTATTCATATACATCTCTTCAAGTCCACATTCACAAGTTTCCAGCATGTAATCCATGTACCTTCAAGAAGAACTAATTTTCTTTCATATTTTTATAAGTCTTACTCTCAAATAAGTCATTCAGTTTTCTTTTGTTTCTCATTGTAGACACTCAAACTTTGTCCTCACAATTATCCTATTTTTTGTCTATTTATTAAATGGATATTATTATCTATTTAATTGATTCATTTAATACTTCTATTCACTCATTAATTCGGTCAAATCATTAACATATTATAAGAATCTATGCAATCATAAGCATTTATCAATCATTTATCCATTTCATATTGCTCCATTTGCATTAATCATTAAAATATCTATGCATATTAAATCATTTAAATACATAAAACCATTTAATCATTTGTCTAAACTCACAAATCATTAAATCATTTAATCCATTTAATCCATTTAATTCATTAAATCATTCATCCATTAATTCAAAAATCCACTTTTAAATATAATTCCAAACCCTCATTATATCATATGAGTTATCTACCCATTTATCTCTCTTACTTCAATCAATTGCATTTGATTAAAGAATATGGGATAAATATGCATTTTTCTACTTCATTCTTTTATCCCACATCTCTCCCACAACATGAATCCACCCCATGGGGACATCTATAAAAAGCATTCTCTTCTCACCAGAAAAGCACATTGAATTATGATCATGCAATCTTTTTTTCCATTCATTAGAGCTTCTTGTTGCATTTGTGCTTGCAAAAATCTGAGAGCACCAAATGCATAAATGAAGATCTTGGTGAATAGGAGAACAATGGAGTTAGTTTTATTTTGAATGCATGTGTTTTGGTTTTGCATAGTTTAGTTTATATTTTTGCATGTGCTTTCATTTAAGAAAGGATCCATTGGTGTTATGTTGAAGCTTTGATTTTGAGTTTATAGATTTAAATCAGCTATTTCAATTTTTAGCATATACAAAATGGTGAACCCGATGTGAAAATTGACTATCTGCTAAAAAAATAGTTTGTGTGGTTTATCTATGATTTCACATTTTGTATGTATATCTACTAATAACATATGCTTTCATATTTTGCATTTGCATGAACAAATTCCTCAAATTTATGAACTCTCCAATTATTGCCCAAAAATTTTCTTTCACCTATTTCAGGGTCTCGTGAAGAAGAACTAGGTCTTCTGTTAGATAGCCTTGTGTTTCTAGATTTCCCTCCTAGAATTTGAATCGCATCTAGGACACTCTCCTTTCTTTAATATTGATGAAAATATTCTCCCACTTGGTGTTGCGATGCATGTTGCTATAGCTGAAAGATATCTCAATGACGTCAAATCGAAGTTTGCTTGCTCTTTAAGAACAATCTCTTCTCAATGAAATTTGAGGTAAAATGCTTGAAGTTCTTAAGAATTTTGATTCACTCGCCTTTCTTCCTTCATGGAAAGGAATCACTAATCATAAAATCAATGTTAATGTTCACTTATGAAAAGGTACAATAGAAAATCATACCAAGGTTATCCAAAATTTATCATGCAAAATTTTTAAATGTAGCATAAATAGTCATACTTTGTAATATACTAGTGTTATATCTTTGATTTACCAAAAATGGTCATGAAAAGAGGTCATAACACTTTGGGGATGTGGCAGTATAGTATTTAAAATAGGGATTCCACATTATGCTATTGAACATCATGAGTTATTGCAGCTTACGCTTTCAAAGACAATGCCTTACAGAGGTACCACCACAGGCAACGTTTTACTGATGGATTGATGGTCTAAGTTTAAATCAGTTGCAAATGCTGAAATGGGATAAATCCAATAGAGATTTGATGGTATTTTTGTGCTCATGGCTATAGTTCAATTTATATGACTATTAAATCAACTTTTTAGTCTTTGATTGTGAACTTGACATGATACAAATGTGTTTTATGTTTAGTTTGCATTTTTCAGCATCTACAATCTCAACAAATGCGTTTTGTGCATGCCTAAAATCATGGCATAATCTTTGCCTCTCAATCTTTCAATTTTCTGTGCCCCTCTTTGTTTGTTCATAAGATCTAGACTAATTTAGACTAATTGTTATTTTGGTTTAGGTTAGACTTAGATTTTTTTTTAGCAGTTATCTCTGTCATTTTAGTTTGTATTAGTTTTGATTTAGTTTTAATTTAGTTTTAATTTGATTTAGTTTAATTTAGTTTTAATTTGATTTAGTTTTAATTTAGCTTTAATTTAATTTAGTTTTAATTTATTTTAGCTTTAATTTAGTTTAGTTTTAGTTTAGTTTAGTTTTAATTTAGTTAAATTTTAATTTAGAGTTATTTTTAATTTAGAATTTAATTTAGTTTAGATTTAATTTAGTTTCAATTTAATTTAGTTTTAGTTTAGATTAATTTTTAAATTTAGTTTAAGTAATTTAGATTGACTTTAAATTTAGATAGATTTAGATTTAGATTTAACTTTTAATTTAGGTTTAATTTTTAATTTAGATCTAATTTAGGATTTAGAATTAATTTTAGTAATTAGCTTTGTTAGTTTTAGTTTAGATTAATTTTAATTTAGTGTAATTAATTTAGTTAGTGGGATTAATTTGGTTAGGTTTAAATTAATGTAATTTTTTTTAGTTTACTTTTTTAATTTTGGGCCTAATTTTGTTAATTTGGATTTTGTGCAGGTTCACATGTTAGAGATCAAAAAAACATAAACTCACATTTGTCGAAGACTTGGAGGATTGAAACTACTAATGACATTTGGTGCAAGACGTTTCTTGAAGACTTGATTTTTAAAATCGAGTATCTTTTAGCATAGAAAACATTTCGATTGGTGCTTAAACAGAACTTTGTTTGTTGTATTTGGTGCGCTTGCACATTATGTGTTACCCAAGCTAGTGTGTACATATCCTCTCCCCTTGTGCACTTGTGTGATCCTGGGTGATGAGAAATACACATTAGTCTCCTTTTTTTATTTTTAGTAGAGGCTTGCCTGGGGATTTCATCACCTCAGGGTTTGACCTCGAGCACATTTTCTAGCGGGCTATATCAAAGGGGGGGGAACAAAAGTTGTACCCAAGGAGTGGCTAGTGTCGTTTGAAGCCAAGCCGCAAGACCCTCAGTCTGTTGAGACTTGCTGGTGATGAGAGTGGGAGTGGGCCTCCTAGTTCTCAGGCTATTACAAATAGGTTCTCTATTCATGGTAACCCCCTACTAGACACCTCTTGTTTTTAGTAGCTAAAATCCTTCTATTTGCTAGTCCAGGAGGTTGGACCTCTGAAGTCGTCCCACGTTTGCATAGTTTAGAGTAGAGATAGAAAATTCCTTGAGATCTTTGGGTCTTTGGGAATTCAAAGTTTGGTGCACTCAAGAAGTGAGTGTCATGGAGGGGATCTAGTTCCACCAAACTTCTAAGCTATCCACTCTGAATAAGTGCAGCTAGACAAATCCAAGTGGGAACCCAACAAATATTATCTCTACCAACCTAGGATTTTTTCTTGAATGTTCTTTTATTGTAACAATCAAACAACATTCACAAACATTTTTAGTCACGATCAAACACCACACTTGTCTTGTGAATCTCAAAACTTGTCCAAAGATCAAACTCAAAGACATTTTGTGTGATGTGTCTTGCATGTGTGTTCAAAACAAATCTAAAACAAACATCACATCTAGGAAATATGCAATCTCTCAACCTTTCAAACCCCAAAAATTTAAATAGAAAAAACATCCAAAATGAACCTATCACTTAAATATCTTGGGACCATCATCCTTCAGTTCTGATCTTTCAATTCTTGTATTCCGCTTTGTCTTTCAATCCTTGCATTCCACCTAGCCCTTGCATATCCATCATTGCTCAAACAAACCTTTAGCTTGCACTTAGGTTACTCTTCCTAGGTCTTGAAATCAAACCTTTGGCTATTAATCGCTCGAATCACTTGAGGTTCATCATCCTTGAGTTAGGGAACATACCATCATCCTTGAGTGGGGTAATCTTCTTGAAGTTCATCATCTCCTACCTTAGGATTCCCTCTCTTGATCATTTGTCCTTGTGTCTATCCATCATAGTACAAGTAAAGCCTTGCATCATAACTAGCTTTAGGCCTAGAGTTGCCTTAAGTTCTTCCATTTTTATCATATCAAGCTTATCATACCATACCATTCTCATATCTCATCTTAGAATCTTAGGTCTCGTACATTATCTAGTCCTAGGTTGAAGATCAGGACAATCACCTATGGCCCCTAGAACAAGAGTAAAAATATTTCAAGAAGAGGGGAACCCTTGGGGAAAAGACTTTGATGGGGAAGACCACATTAGTGTTGCAACTAGTGAAACAAATGAAATTGATAACAAAGAAATAACCCAATCCAATACAGATGAAGCACTCAATGATCATAGATTCACTAAACTGCTTACAGAGGTAGTCAAACATAACCCACAACAATACTTCAAGGCCCTTGTTGATGAAGAAATCAAAATGCCTCCTGATTTTGACATGTCATTACTCACGATGAATGAACAACCTAAATCTAGTGAATCTAAGCATTCCAAAACAAGCAATGATGATATAATCAAAGATCACAAACCCTTTTATCTACAACCTAGTTACAAGAAATACTCAAAGACGTCAAAACCTACACCTACAAACAATCCTATTTTGGATGAGCTTAGAGCACTAAGACAAGAATTTGATACTCTCAAGAATAGTAAAACATCATCCCATGAGCTCTCCATTGAAGATATATGTCCTTATCCTTTCGATCCGAGCATACCAATGCCACCTTTTCCTAGTCACCAAGACATGCCAAAACTTGATAAATATAAGGGAAAAGGAGATCCTAAAAACCACTTAAGAGAATTTTGTGTTGCTACCTTTGAATTTGCAGTTGATGAGACATACCTTATGAGATTATTTCGTTGTAGTCTAGGAGAAGATATGGAATGGTTTTCACGATTACCCCCAACCATCAAATCTTTTCAAGAGTTGGCTAATAAATTTGTCTCCAATTATAGTTTCAACTGTGAACTTAAAGTGACCATGAAAAACCTTTTTAACACCAAACAAAAACAAGGAGAATCTTTTGTGTCATTTTTACAAAGATGGAGACATTTAACAAAATGATTACCTTAAATGACATTCTAGAAAAAGAATTGGTTGACCTCTTTTTTCAAAATTTGAACAAGGAAATTGGAAGGGAACTTTTCCTCAAATGCTTGGATTCCTTTGATGAAGCCATTAAAATGGGGTTTTGAATCAAACAAACTCTCATTGATGATGGAACTATTAAACTTAATAACGACAAAGATCAAAAATCAAGTTCAAGCAACAAGACACCTTTTTGGGAAAAGAACAAGAATGTGGTCAATGACGGAATTGTTGATGTAAAAATGACTAAAACATCATCACCTATCTACAACCTTAAAGGTTCATCTTCAAATAAAGGAAAATAAAAATAAAGAATCTTCCCTAAACAGAATTTTACACCATTAAGACAATCACTTGAATTTGCATTAAAAGAACTCCTTGAAAATAATCTTATAATGCTACTTGAGATGAAAGAATATAATCCACCAGTCAAATCCCCATGGTGGAATGAGGATCACTTTTGTGACTATCATAGGCACAAAGGACGTAAGACTAATAGTTGCAATAACTTCAACATCTAATACAATACCTTATTGATGATGGTAAGATAGTGCAGTTGACAGACACACTCCTTTTGGTAACTTTGATTGTGAGATGTTTAAAAATCCTTTCCCTAAGCATGAAAAGAATAAAGGAAAGGCCCTTGAATTTGGTGATGGTGTAAACTATACTATTTCTAAGTATGATTATACCATAAATAACATCAATGAGGTCGATAATCATGTGAACAATTTCATTATAAAAGGCAAAAAACCTTATTACAATGTTACTACCTGTAGAGGCACAATTACCCTTAGAGGTCTTGATTAAAAATCCATTGCACCAACTTCGTAATACAACCTCATAGAGCATTTAGGTAAAACACCTGCACAAATTTCTATACTTGAGATGCTATGCCTATCTCTTAAGCATAAAGCTATCCTAGATAAAGTGCTTTCTACTACTATAGTGCCTATAGAACTACATTTGGATCAATTCCAAGATATTGTGGGAAACATCACCTCTCCCCACACTCTCATTTTTACTGAGAATGATGATTCATCCATTCAACAACCGCATAATGCACCTTTACACATTGACGTACTCATCCATAATGTCAAGATCAAGCAAGTTTTGATAGATGAAGGAGCAGGTCTTAATATTTGTATTTAGGAATTGATCATAACATTAGGGTTCTCTGAAAATGCAGTTGATCCAAGGAAAAATATTACCATAAAGGCATATGATGAAGATGAATGCTTGTCTAAAGGATCAATCACTCTACCAATCATAGTTCGCCCTGTGGTAAAGGATGTGGTTTACCAAGTCCTTGTTCTCCCTCTAACCTATAACATTCTCCTTAGAAGACCTTGGAATCCTACAATGCAAGTAATACCTTCTCGTATCATCAGTGCATTAAATTCCCACACAATGGTATCAAAATCACAATATAAGGGGATCCTAACCCTTTCATGTATTGCCAAAATCTAAGTCCTATAATTGAAATCACAATCCCAAGTAGCCATGAGACATTACCTTCTCAAACATATGTTGATCCTGAGTCCTTGAGAGCATCCACCTCAAAATCCAATGAAGTTGACATCAAAATACAAGTAAAAGAACAAGGAGTGGGAGAATATACCTTGAATCATGCTCTTTGCATTGGAAAGTTACCTTTATCTCCCCACACCTATGGCAAACCACATATGACTAAGACCACATTAGATGCAAATACTACAGTGATTTGTAAATCAACTACTTTCAAAAAATGGGGAGCCCCTTATAATGAAGCAGAATAAGTCGATCTCCTGAAATGGATATACAAGGATGAAGATAGAGAAAAAGAACAAACTGAAAAACTAGAGACAAAGATACCTATGGAATAGTAAAGAAAAGGATTTGTTCTTATGAAATAAATGGGATATGATGGTAAAAGTCCTCTCGGATTATAGAAATAGGGTATCTTGGAACCAATACAACCTACTCATAAGCAAAAATTCCTTGGTTTAGGATATGATGCACAGAAAGATAAGATCTTGAGTACCACATGTACTTCAAGTAAGGAAGTAGAGTCCTCTATTGCTACATAGACAAATGAGGAAAGTGTCATGGATGACTTCATTTAAATTTATGAATATGATAGTATCCCTACCCCTAAACCCATCATAACATTTGTACCCTTGAATCCATTCAAAATATTGACTCAAATCATGACCCTTTACCCCTGGTTCACCTCAAACTCATTGATTTAGATCATAAGGGACTGCCACAACTAGATGTATTTCAAAATGATGAGGCAATCATAAAATTTATGGGAGCACAAGAAGATAAACCTCTTGAGGATCATAAAGAAGGTTTAACCATAGAACTCAACAATACAACTTACTTTGGGGAAGGTGCCAAGCCTTTTAGTCACAAAATTATTGAAAATATAAATAGGTCTTCTAGTGAAAACCACTCCGCAACACTATTAGACCCAAAAAAAGTAAAAATAAAGGACATATCCAAGGGTGAAAACCTGCCTGAGGTGCTTGAGGATGGAAGGCTTGACGCACTTCCCCTAGCACTCTATCATGAAAAATCATCTATGTTGGTGGAGAAGACATTACTAGCAAATTTGGGCATAGAAGAAAAACCAAGGATAATTCATCTAGTAAAATCATCAACACTTGAAGAGAGAATAGAGCACATATAGTTTTACAAGGAAACATAAGTCAATTTTGTGTGGTCCTATGTAGACATGCTGAGACTTGATCCATATTTAGTAATGCATCACTTGTCTTTGCCACTAGGGGAAAAACTAGTTAGGAAAAAGTTGAGAAAAATGCACCCGCATGTCGCTCTATTGGTAAAAGGTGAATTACAGAAGTTGCTAGATGTGGGATTTATATGACTTGTTGACTATGCTGACTGGATTTCAAATTTAGTACTAGTTTCAAAACCTTATGGGGGTATCTGAGCTTGCATAGATTTCAGAGATTTAAACAAAGTTTTTCCTAAAGGTGACTTCCCACTTCCAAACATTGACATGATAGTGGATTTAATAGTGGGGCACAAAATTTTATCCCTCATGGATGGTTTCTCAGGCTACAATCAAATTAAAACTTCTCATGAAGATAAAATTAAGACAACATTCACTTTTCCTTGGGGAGCTTTCTGTTGGAATGTTATGCCCTTTGGGTTGAAGAATGACAACACCACATACCAGTGTGTAATGACCACTATCTTTCATGACATGATGCATACCTATTTGGAAGACTATGTAGATGATTTGTTGGGAAAATCCCACACTAGAGCTGGACATCTAGAGATCATGGACAAAATTTTCATAAGATTAGAACAATGCAAGGTTTCATTGAATCCAAAGACAAGTGCCTTCGGTGTAACCTCTGAGAAACTCCTTGGATACATTGTCTCATCTAAAGGAATTGAAGTTGATCCTACAAAATTAAAGGATATACTTAAAATGCCTCCACCTAAGAATACTAGTTAGCTCTGATCATTACAAGGAAAAATTCATTCTATACACCATTTAATAGCACTTGCAGATAAATGTCAACCATTTTAGCACCTGTTACACAAGAATGTTCCATTCAGATGGGATGAAAAGTGTGAAAAAGATTTTCAGAAAATAAAAGAATAAATGATGACACTACTAGTATTAGTAACCCCTATGAATGACAAGCCTTTACTTCTGTATATATCCACAACTACCAAAGCACTACAGGAACTTTTGGCACATGATTTTGAAGGAAAGGAATGTGCAATCTAATACATTAATCATATTGTAGGGGGATATGAGCTCAATTATAGTCCTATTGAAAGAGCATGCCTTGTCATAGTTTTCACCTCACAAAAGCTACAACATTATATTCTTACACACTAGACAAAGATCATCACAAAAATTGATCCTCTTAAGTATCTCTTGAACAAAGCAACACTCATAGGACAATTGGATAAATGGGTGATGATTCTCAGTGAGTTTGATATTGAGTACATAGAAAGAAAAGCAATCAAAGGACAAGCTATAGCAGATCAAATGGCGGATGTTCCTATGATAGATAATCATCATCTTATTATAGAGTTCCCTGATGAATCAATTTTCAACATGGAATCTACACATCTTTGGACTTTATATTTTGATGGCTCCTTCACACAAGGTGGTTTTGGTGCCAACATTATCTTTGTCACACCACAAGGGGATTGTATACCTAAAGCTTATAAGATATAGTTTCCATGTACCAACAATATTGCAGAATATGAGGCATTACTTTCTAGGCTCCGTATGGCTCTACAATGGAAAATCCTAGAGTTGTGTGTCCTTGGTGACTCTTAGCTAGTGATTTGACAAGTTAATGATGACTATTAAATAAAAGATGAAAAATTGATGACTTGCAAAAGAATGGTGGATGATTTCAAAGCCTATTTCACATCAATTTATTTTCAGCAGATCCCTCAAGATAATAATAGAGCTGCAGATGCAATGGCAACAATTGGCTCACTTGTGGAAATACCAAGCAATGCTGCCTACTGTGAGTTGTTGGTAGAGCCTCTTTTGGAACCTACTTACAATGTATCACAATCTGAAATGATCTGTCTTATTGTTGGTCCTAATTCTCAATGGTATGGGGATATTTATACCTATCTCTGAGATAACACCTTGCCATTAGAACTATCCAATAAATCTCACAAAACCTTTATCCATCTAGCCTCCCATTACGTAATCCTAGTCGATACCCTTTACCGTCGAGGTCTCAATGGTACTTTACTCAGATATCTTGAGCATGACAAGGTCAAAACTGCTTTATGAGAAGTACATGAAGGTATATGTGAGGCACATTCTGGTGGTCCTACCTTAGCTAAGAAACTCTTACGTATGGGTTAATATTGACCTACAATGGAAAAGAATGCATATTAATTTGTTTAAAAATGCAAGTAGTGTAAAAAACATGTAGATTTGATACATGCTCCCACATAAGAATTACAATCTCTCGCTACACTAGATGGCCCTTTTATCAGTGTGGACTCGATCACGTGGGAAAGATTCATCCACCTTCATCCAATGGTCATAAGTTCATTCTTGTTGCCATAGACTATTTCACAAAATGGATTGAATTTTTTCCCCTCACTCATATCACTGGAAAACAAATAGCCACTTCCATATTGAACCATATCATCTACTATTATGGTGTTCCTTTATCCATTATCAAAGATAATGGTTGTCCATTCAAAAATCAAGATGTCCATGAGCTTTGTGAGAAATTCCATATACAACATCATTTTTTCACACCTTACCATCCTTAAGGTAATGGCTAGGATGAGGCCTCTAACAAGACCGTTCTCAAAATTCTTAAAAAGACGGTCAATTAAGCTGGTTGAGATTGCCATGTTCAATTGAATCCTACCTTATGGACTTATTGCACGAGTGTCCACACTCCCACAGGCGCTACCCCATATGCCCTTGTCTATGGATTTGAATTCATCTTTCCCATCAAGGTCAAGTTACCTTCTTTGCAAGTCTCCTTGTGCAATCAAATCAGTGATGAAGACTATTGAGTTTACCATTTGCAAGAATTAGAACTATTGGATGAACGAAGACAAACTACTTTCAATCATCTTAGAGCATACTAGCAACATATGTGCCAAATTTATAACCATAAAGTGAAACCACTTACATTTGAGACTGGGGATCTTTTCCTTCATGAAAATCCTCACAATCAACAAGATAGAGAAAAGAAGGCTAAATTTGAGCCTAACTGGTTGGGTCCATACATTATCATTGTTGTGTATGGACCTAGGGCATACCAGTTATCTACTCCAGAAGGTGAATTTCTCAGTGATCCAATCAATAGTATGCACATCTGCAAGTTTTATACCTGAGTACTTCAGATAGTATGCTCTTTTAAAGTCCTAGAAAAATGAAAAAAAAAAAGAAAAAAGTCTTAAAAAAATACAAAAAAATAGAAAAAGTCCTAAAAATACAAAAAATTCAAATATTCCAAAATCTAAAAATCAAATATTTTGAAAATCCAAAAATCAAATATTCTTAAAATTCAAAAATCAAATATTCAAAATCCAAAAAATCAAATATTCTGAAAATCCAAAAAAATCAATTCTGAAAAATCCAAAAAAAATAAATATTTCATAAATCCAAAAAACACAAATATTCTAAAATCCAAAAAATAAAAAAAATTCCAAAAAATAGTGACACTTTCAGATTGCCACACAACTTTGAACTTCAACAAAATTAAAACATGTCAAGATCGACAATCAAGCAAACATTACAACATACCTATCAATCTCCCTTTCAAATCTAACCAAATGCGTGAACTATGACAAGAATCAGATCTACATGGAAGCATGATGCATGTTTGTTTGTTTGTCTATCTTTGATTATTTTATGATTTTTATCTTTGGTGGCATGTCTTTTAGCTTCTCAAGGATGTCTTGGACTAGAGAGGCAAGGATGGGGCATGTTCACTTGTTTGTTTTTTGTGGATTGTTTCTTATTCATAGGATGACTCATCTTAAGACATGGTTATCCAAAATCATCAAGGACCTATGAGTCTAGTGTGGATAAGAGAATTCCTTGCTTAATAGTGTCTTCCATGCAATAAGTATTTAGGTCATCTAAGGTCTTTATACCTACATGCTTATACTTCACTACTAAATAAAAACACAAACAATATTCAGGTCATCTAGACATTCATGTTATCAATATAGTCACTTATGCTAATTTGTGACATAATAAGCTCTATGATGATAAAGCACTTTGTAAGGCATATGAAGCTTCATCACCTTCATTTACTTCATATCTCTTTTTCATCTATCATTTCTTCCATCATCCATTTCCTTCATCATTTAATTTCATTTTCTTCATGCTCCTTATCTCAAAGGGTAATTAATGGCTTTATATAACTGATACTTATCTTTTAATCCAAATATCAAATCACTCAATTTGATTTTTAGCATGTGACTCCAATGCTTCCTAATCACTCAATTTATTAGTCATTGTTTTGCGCTAACATCAATCTCAATCAGCTTAACCAGCTCAATCAACTTAATCATCTTATCAACTCGACTATACTGATCATTTCCATCAATTGTTCAGTTACGCCTATCAGTTATGCATTTTCATCAAATGTGCATCTCCGCTTAATCACTCTTGCAATATCAATTATCAAATCTTCTCCTCATGATCTATCGAGAGATTAATCTTATCACAGCTTGTTTGATCAATCTCTCGAGGGGGAATATCATCCTTATCATCATCCTTACCAGGATGTCCCTAGGGCATGTATCAATTAATCAATTTTTTTTTCTTTGCAACATGATAGGCTGTATTTTCTCAAAGAGGGGCAAAATGTAGGCACTCAAAAAATTTCCTCACAATTATTCTATTTTTCGTCTATTAACTAAATGGATATTACTATCTACTTAATTGATTCATTTAATACTTTCTTCTATTCACTTATTAATTCGCTGAAATCATTAACATATTATAAGCATTTATGCATTCATAAGCATTTATCTATCTACATTTATCAATCATTTATCCATTTCATATTACTCCATTTGCATTAATCATTAAAATATCTATGCATATTAAATCATTTAAATACATAAAACCATTAATCATTTATCTAAACTCACAAATCATTAAATAATTTAATCCATTTAATTCATTAAATCATTCATCCATTAATTCAAAAATCCACTTTTAAATATAATTCCAAACCCTCATTATATCATACATCTACCCATTTATCTCTCTTACTTCAATCAATTGCATTTGATTAAAGATTATGGGATAAATATGCATCTTTCTACTTCATTCTTTTATCCCACATCTCTTCCACAACATGAATCCACCCCGTGAGGACATCTATAAAAAGCCTTCTCTTCTCACCAAAAAAGCACATTGAATTCTGATCATGCAATCTTCTTTTCCATTCATCAGAACTTCTTGTTGCATTTGTGCTTGTGAAAATCTAAGAGAACCAAATGCATAAATGAAGATCTTGGTGAATAGGAGAACAATGGAGTTGGTTTTCTTTTGAATGTATGTGTTTTGGTTTTGCATAGTTTAGTTTATATTTTTGCATATTCTTTCATTTAAGAAAGGCTTCATTGGTGTTATGTTGAAGCTTTGATTTTGAGTTTATAGATTTAAATCAACTATTTCAATTTTCAACATATACACTCACAAATTCCTTGCAACAAAAAAATCATTAAATAATATAAAATGTTATAGCTCCAATTTACTATATAACAAAGATATCAAACTCTTGCAACACTTTCCATAAATGGAAGAATTATCCATCGATTTTCTATTAGCACCCTTAACACATGTGAGTAACTTTTTTCTTTTTGCATTCAGTTTTGTTTATTTGCACTTTTCTCCTTCCAATGACTACAATTTTGGAAACAAAAAATGGAAATACCACACTTGGCCCTCACATTCCAAAAATTGAAGAAGTTCATACTAAAAATAGATGTTGTGAATGAGAACTTTGAAGATAGTATCCTATTATTGCACCACATCCTTAGAAATGCCCCTTTTCATAGAATAGTTAGAGTTTATCTGCACAATCAATTGCAAAATAGCCTCTATGATACAAATCTACAGTTGCTAAACAATTTTCTAGAATTGCACCAGTCCAACCCATAAGTTTTCTCTACTTTATTTAGTCAGCAATCGCCCAGTTATTAGAACTACTAATTTTGTAAAGTATAGCTTTTGTATAAAGCGGTCTGCAAACTATGTTTTCTTTCTATGTAATAGGTTTTAGTAGATACTATATTTCTATTTTGTGTTTTTATTATAAGAAACATTGTTGCATGCTTTGCTAAAAGTGTATTTTCCAAATTGTGCAAGCAATTGTGATTACAACACTTTTTCCTGCTCTATATAGTCAAGGTTTATTGACAATTGTATTTGTACTTGCTATAAAATCAGAGTATATTATAGTAACAAAAAAGAAACCTAGATTCTCTACAAATGCTTTCAATACAGCCAGGATTTATTGAAAGCTATATTTTTCATACCTATAAAATGAAACTAACTAGCAAATAGAAACAACAAATGTATTCAATTTCCAATATTTGTTCTTCACCTTTGCTCAAAACAACAAAAAAAAAACCACACATAGCTTTTTTGTATAAAAATATATTCATTTTTTCTGAAAAAACAATTGAACACGCCATTAACACAAAAATGCTTCGGCATCCCCACCAACTACACTTTAAGACCATCAATACTACACGTATGATTTGGCACACGTGACTAGACATAAGCTACCACCAAAAAATATTTTACACTACATAATCTTCTCAAACACAAGCTTTTATGATACTAAATGAGAAAACATATAGTCTAATAAATTGATAAATTCCATATCAAAAAATAACCGACTTAATGCATTGATGAGGTTTACAGTCTAATAAAGAGAATATGTGTACACATAATGCACACTGAATAGATAAGCATATCTATGATCGGTAACCTACCAAAGACATAATATATTATGCCGTGTCAGGACCTCACCTCAGTTTCTATCTATAATTATGACAGTTCTAAGATATCAAAAAGAAAAACTTAACTTTGCAATGACAAACACCAATGTAGATGTCAATGTTAAATAGCAAAAATCCTTTAGTAGGATCCTTGTCAAGTATTTGATGCACATTTTTTTGCAACAATTTATTAGCCAAACTATTGTATTTAATTATACACTTTCTTATTTTTATATAATGGAGCTCTCAGAAGATGTCATTTGCTTTCTTATCCTGCCCAGACTAAGCCTCAAAGAAGTCACTCAATGCTCACGAGTTTCTTGCAAATGGCTTGTAGATATCAAGCTACTTACAAAAATAAAGTGATAGGGCTTGGATTTAGCATATCACAATAACATCAAGCTTTTGTAAAGATTTTTTGAGATGGAAGAATTATGCATTGACTTCTTTCTTGCACGTTTTACACATGTTTAAGTACACTCCTATTTGTTTTCAAATATTTTCCTTTTCTTTTAATTAGTACATTTTCTAACTACAATTCCCAATAGGCAAGAGAGCTCACAAACTTGCCTTTGTCCCTTGGCAACTTGCAAAAACTGATACTGAATCTAGACGCTACTCACATATACCTTGAAGACTACCTAGAGTTGTTTTCTATTCTCAGAAATGCTTCTCTTCTGAAAATAGTCAAAATTTATTTGCATTACGGATTTCCTAATCCTCAATTTGAAGTAGACCTACAAATTATGAACGTTGCTCTTGAACTAAAAAAGTCTTTTCCCAAAAATTGCAATGCTATTATTCTCGACCCACTAAAATACTAGAAACAATATTCAATATTGTTTACCATCACCACTATACTTTTGGAACACTTGTTCACATATGGAAATTACTCAATCTAAAACATATATTTTGTACATTGTAAATAATTTTTTGTTCTATAACAGAGACATTGTACCTTTATCTATATAGCAAAACATTTTTTCTAAATTTCAGCCTATTTCTATTTTGCTCTCTTTGTAAATTACTACATATGATTATACATCATTTTAATTTTATGCGATATATATTTATGGTTATCTAATACAATAATAATCAAAGCACTACATTCAATTGCTTATGCACTATAGTTGTTTTTTATAGCTTCCTGATTATCAATTTACATATATATTTTTCACCACATCATGCTTTTTTGTTGCACATCTATAGCTTTGGTCGTTCTGCATATGTATATTAACCTATGTTACTAGAAACGTGTTTCCCATCATAAACAATCATTTCTAAGCCATTTCAGACCATTGAAAATTCTAGAAATTTTTTCATTGATATCATATCTCTCTTACAATCCATTGCAAATTATAGAGAGTTTTCACCAATCCCGCATCTCCATTTCAATCCGTTTCGAATTAATTTACTGTAAAAATTCCTGCGACCTTTAGGGTTTCCCTATCCGGTCAAGCCTTTTAGCCTTTTCCATGCCTATTACTTTTTTGTGCATGTGTAAAGATCAAGTTAATAAGAATTCTTTTCACACGGTATTTTAAAAAATAATTATGTTATTTTATATTAAATTATTCTAAGCAATCATCAATATTTCTAAAAATAATTTTGCACCTTGATGTACTTAAAAATATCATGCATTTCTAAAAAAATTACTGTAAATATATCATATTATTAAATAGAATATAATATAACTGATTTTCTAAATATAGAATTAATTGATTATAAATATATACATTAAATGATCTTGTCTATTGAAATATGTGGGTTTGGTTACGTTTTGAAGGGCAAAGATGCAAATGTTTTAATAAACACACATTTTGGATAATATTATAATGAAGTTTCTAGGTGTTGTTTTGACCACTTGGATGTTATAATTTTTGAGTACTAGAGGTTGTTTCTTTAGTTTCGATTAAAAACATGGGGTTATTTATACACAACTTTCAAGTATTTTGTTAGTCGTCATGTTGCCATTGTTGTTGTGGTTTATGTTTCTCATTTCTGATGGCATAGATATTAACATAGTAATTTACTCAAGAGTATTATCATGTAAACAAAAGGTGAATAAAATATTTCATTTGATTTAACTCATCATCCCACTAGTGAGTCTTTGTCACTTCACACGATCCCGCACTCTTGCACTCAACTAAAGTCTTCACCCATGGAATTGCGGGGAAGAATAGAGGTCGTGGAAAATGACACAATAAGAACCTTTAGATCGTGACCCCACCATTTAGCTTTACAAAAAACAACGTAACCCATAGGTAATGTGGCACCTTGCCGCTTTTCCACACTGACAATTGAATGAATATTTTAATCTATACGGGCCTATGTAAAATATTTCATTTTCATTTAACTAATCATCTAATGTACAAGACTTTCCCACTTCGCACCATCCCATACACCCGCACTCAACCAAGGTTTTCAGGGACGACCCTTGCGGGATTGTGAGGAAGAGTAAATACACTACCAGATGGCAGAATAAGAACCTTCTCATCACAGGTCCATCATTTAGCTTTACAGAAAATCGCGAAGCCTAGAGGACACTTGTTGCTGGCTAACTTAAGCAAGAAAGTCAAGACAATATAGCTTTCTCAACATGTGTTTTCTCTTGTTATAGCAATAGCTACAAAGGTAGGTACTCACCACTATGTGGCCCTTGTCATTTTATACTATATATTCTAAAAACAAACCCAAAGTTAAAGGATAATATTTTATTTAAGGGCTATTTTTTCTCATTTTTTTGCTTCCTCTTCCCCTACTCTTGACCTCTCCATCTATTTAGAAAGATACGTCTACAATCAACAATATTTTTTTTTCAGTCACAATGATAGATCATAGAGTATGATTCAAAATGTTAATGCAAATATTCACATATATATTATTAGAACCACTAGCAATCATTTATATGAACTATGAAAATATCATCTTTTATTCACACTATATTTGTTTAATCATTTCTAATAACTAATTTACATTCATTAATTCAACAACTTGATCTAAATTGAACCTACATCATTATTATTTTTTGTAATTTTTTTAATACTAAACAAAACAAATTAGGGAAAATCGGTAGCCAATTGGAAAAAACCCTAAACAAAACAAACAGAAAAAGTTTAGCGAAAGTAATGTGAAAGATAATAATGCAAACCTAGTACATTAACATAACGCCATGTACGATCATGTATCTAGTCTATTGTCATTCATATCTTATCATGGTACTATTTGACATAGATGGGGAAAGATGATGAATTTTATTTGAATGTGATTGTTCATCGACCTTCTTTATGGTATGTATAGCCGACATGATTAGAATTTATTGGATGTGTACATATACTAAAAATGACACGTGTTAACATGGCCACAGCCTATGGGGATCCATCCACTTGAATCTTATGCAATACATGAAGCCATTGATGATGATGTTCTCTACTTTAAATGGTATTCATGTGCTCTAATGATTACGAAATATTTTATATTAAGGGATTCAATATTTTAGTGTTTAAAATGTGTAGTTTAATTAATTTAGTAATATTTAATTTAAGTAATTAAGATAATTTTAAGCATTGTATAATGAAAATAGTTGTCATTATATGTATAACATAAAAATATTAATTGAAGTGGATTCAAAATATAAAAGAAAAGAATATATTATACAATTTTTGCTATTATATATATGTTTAAATATTGAAAAAAAAAGGGAAAAAGTAATTACTATAATTAAATCTACTTATTTCTACCTTCTTACTTCTATCTTACAATATAAGAAAATGTTTTTTTCTTTTTCTATTTTCTTTTATAATATTTTGTATATATGTGTAATGGCAAAAATTACATTCATTTTTTATATTTTTTTGTCTATTTCAACTAGTGTTTGCATGTATCATATTTTGTGTAAAATATTCAGAAATTATGTATATAATATGCAAATATCATATTTCAAAAAATAATTACATACATTGTACTTAAATATTCTTTTGATAAAAATTAAAATATAGTGAAAAGAAAGAGAACATATATGTATTTGTTGGGTATGTACTTACTAATGTACAACCTATTACATCATCTTTGATTTACAAAATGACAACAACACTACTAATATGTAAATCCTACAAATATCATTATATGTGAATATATTTTAAGAAAGATTTTTTAATTTTTTATTAACAAAATATTAAGTGTGATGTATGTAGTGATTATTTGAAATATGATATTTTTCTATTTTAAAATGTGTAGTTTAATTAAATTATTAATAATTAATTAATTGCACCCTTCAAAATGTGATTTATTTATTACTAATGAAGAATCTTGTGCTCACATTTTCTTCCATTGTTCATTCACTCTTGGTGTTTGGGGGCAATGATGGTAGATTTTGAATTGACTTGTTATCCATCTTGCCTCCTTGTTTGAGTTCTAGACTAACAAGGGCCAACCACCCTCTTTAGCCAATACTCTTAAGGTGGACTAGAGCTTGGGCTTATTTTTATCCTCTAGTAAATTTTTCTTGAATTAAATTGTTGGATTTTTTAATATCATCATAGTTTAATCTTACAAATCCAGTTGATGGCTATGGATTTTATTAAGGATATAATTGGTACCAAGTGATATAAGGTTGAACATATTTCCTATTTCATAAAACCTCGAGCTTCATATTTATGGTGTTTCCTCTTATTGTTCCTACTCTACCTTGAGGGCTTCTAGAAAAGTGAAAAAGTCTTGTCACTCTACCTTTCTAAAAATAAATATTAAGGTTCTTCTCATAGCAATTTGGGTGCTACTAGGCTTCGAGGATTTGGTTGAGTTAATGATAGGTTTGTCTGATTTGTCTTCTCTTCTACTATGGGGATCTATATCAATAATTAGATGGAAGCCTTTCTATTATTCTAGCTCTTAAAAAATTAAGTGAACTAGGTTGGAAAAAAGATTATTTGTGAAATAGACTCTTTAATCACGGTTTCTCTTTTGAATAGAGAGTGGAATCATGAGTCTTCCTATTGGTTAGAGATTTTATTTGACTAGATTCTTTGATTTAGTCCTCAGTTGGAAGTCATTTCCTTTGTTCATATCCCTTAGGAATGGAATTCGGTTTTTTTTCTTGCTAAGTGGTTTGTAGAGGAAAATTGTAATTGGGAAGTCTTTGAGTGGAGAGATCTACTATATAAAAAATCCACTTAGTTTCTCTATCTTGTTCATACATTTGATCAATCCTAATATCCCCCTTTATACTCTAAGTTGGAGCAATCTTAATTAATACCATTCTCTTTGGGGTTCCAATTGATCTCATGAAATGTTCTAGTTGATTTTGTACGTCCAATGCCTTGTTCATTCTAATTTGCTAAATTTGAGCTCTCATTAATATAGGTTTGTGGCTACTTGATAAGCACTCTATTTTTATTTGAGAGATAGGATTATGATAATTTCAATTGAGTTTTTTTTATCTTATTTCTTTACTTATGAGTCTATCCATCTAGGAATCCTTATCTTGTAACATGTTTTAAGCTCTTTTTAATATATATTTTTTGCTTTCCCATAATCTAATACTTTTCATTTAATTAATTAAATTACATTTCAAATATTGTATAAAGAAAAGATTAGTCATCACACAAAATCATGTCACATACATCACTATTTGAAGTGGACCCAAAATATAAAAGAAAAGGGAAAACATTTTTTACCATTACACATGTACATAATAATGTAAAAGAAAAGAAAAAAAAGTAAAAATTGCAAAAGCAACAATAGTCAAAGTTACTATACAATATTAAAATGTAGATCCCACAAATACAATTATATGTTAATTTATATATGAACCATAAATGTAAAAATGACATAAAACCAAAAATATTAAAATAAATGTATAGCTTAGTTACAACTTATAGAAACAATTGTATAACAAAATCTAATAGAATTATATTAAAGTATGCTATTCTATATTCCATAATAAAGACATTTCTTATTTTCCCACTTTTTTTATCTTCACCTTGCATCCCCATCATGTTTGATTTTCTAATATTTTATATATTGTATCATTTTCTAAAAATTACACTTTTGAAGTGTTGTCCAATGATTGGCACATGAACAATTAGGGATAGTATTCCCCTAACTTCTATAAGTAGTTCTTTTTAATTTAAATCACATCATGTCACCTCAAGACATGTATTTATAGAGGTTATTCGTAAAGTTAAATATGGAGAGTAAAAAATGTCACAATAATAACTTTATGTCTTTATAGTATTTGGCCAATCACAATTAATAAAATCATTATTTTTAATTATTTGATTAAAAAAATTATATGTTAAAATTAAGAAAATAAATATTTATTTTTATTTTTTTATTAGTTAAAGGGTATCATGATTAACAACTATTTAAATTCTTCATAAGTATTGATTTCTACAATACCCTATCATAGTAGGGATCAATAATAAGTTCAAAAATGACATATTCTTACATGAATTTGACTCATGACATTATCTTTCTATCAACATTAACTTGCCAAAATTGGTTATGTTATCTAGATCTTATATTCACCACCCTAGATTATAGTCATAAATGTGGAATTGACCAAGTAATTTTTACTAACATGGATATGAACCTTCAACTTTTAAAATTTGAAATTGAAATTTAAACCTTGTTGACTCTCATTTACTATTTTTATGTGGGTTACTTTGGCCTAGTCCAAGCCTAGAGAGACCACTTATGATGGGGGATGTTTTCCTAATGGTTTTATTATCAAGACCACTACTAGGGGACCTAAGTCCCCAAGGAATTATCACCTTGTTCAAACTCATGAGATCAATGGTCCAATGAAGGCCCATAGCTTGTAAGCACACCAGTCCAATAAAGACACACATCCTATGAGAATATTAGCCTATTGAAGGCACATGGCTTGTGAGCTTAGTAGTCCAGTGTGGGTTTTGTTACCCCTAATTTTGGTCCCCCCTTCAACACCACCTCATTTTTCCTTTCCTTAGTCAAATTTTGCATAAGTTTCAAAGTCAAGGCAGTATTTCACTATTTGTTGTGAACCTAGGCGGGGTTTTTGTTAGTTTTTCTAACTTCCCACTTTACCTCTTCCTTGTTATTCTTTAAAGTATAGGCAATTTTTTATGAGTCCATCACAAGTTGTTCCTTTGGGAAGTATTTCTTAAGATGTTTGAAATGTGGGTGGTGTTTTGCTAAGTTCTGCGAACTACCCGCTCTACCACTAGAAAAAAATTTCTAGGGAGAAAATAAAAAAAATAATGAATGTAGATTTGAATGACATGCAGTTATATAGAAAAGAGAAACAAATGCCTTTAAACTTGATGTAAGCAGAATTAACATAAATCATTCATACAAAAACATAGAGATATCAAAACTATATTTTTATTCATATATATATATATGTATATACATCGCAGTGTCATTACAAAATTTATCGATTCAACTACAAAAATTTGATATCAATAACAAAAAAGCAAAATGGGGTTTTCTTTTTTAGACACAGAGGGCAAACATCAACACTCAAATTCCTTCTATCAAAGTCTGAAGGTGCTTGATTTGAGCAGGAGACAATAGATTGTCATGTGACTGTAGAAATTGGGTGAAGAGCCCCATGTCATTCCTCATGATTCCTACATGAAGAAGAGTTACTGCTTCTTCCACAACATCATTCGGAAGAGCTGACGTGATGTAGATGGCGTCACCCACCAACCTACTCAGTGGATAGTAACTGAGCCCGACAATAGCTACATTAACATGGTGGTATAATTTAGGCCTCACCAAATGCTCAGATGCTCCCATGCCTCAGTCATGACAACTAGAGGTCCTGATAACTATATACACAAACACTCTAACATAGTAGCGTTATGCACATGTACTTGACTCAAGAACACTTTTCCCAGAATACTATGAAGCACTTCTTCCACCTCGCTCTGTATGAAAAAAACTTCCTTCAATTGATTAGACAGATGACTAAACAAAGGAGTACATTCGATCTCCTCTAGAATAATGAAATCATTTGTTGATACACCATCACTCTAAGCACTCAGCATATTGGATGCTTTTGGATGGAAAAGTGTGGTGACACTGGTTAAATTTATACACAGTTGGTTAGACATTTGGTCTATCTCTCTTAAATTTCGTGAGAAGGCAACTTGGTTTGAATTAATGGTTGATTTGAACCACTTTTAAATTACATTCCCAATTGGACAACATACATGTGTGATCATATTACATTTCTCTAAAGCTTCATTAATTGCATGGTTGTGGGATAGGTCATTCAACCATTGTTGGTGAAAATAAGATCAATTTTCTTGCCTAATGTCTTTTCATTTGTTAGCTTAATTATTTCAATCGATCATATTATTTTATCCTTTTTCAAGAAGACGGTTGAGTGATAAGAAGCATCACTAAATTTAGTAATTGTTTGGTAATCATTTTGGGGATTTGTTGCTATATCTAGGATGAGGAAGAAGTATACAGGGTCCGATCTCCATAGATACAATGTGCTGTATTTTGAGAAGGAACATTTATTTTTCATCTATTTCTATATTACAATGATTTGTAATCTTTGAGTTATGAATTTTAATGTGGTGTTTAGTGTATTGATCTATGTCTTGAGTGTGCAATAAAGGCATATTTTCTATGTGAAATATACTTTATGGCATCCATTTATTGTAGTATGATTTCTTTTCTCTCAGTAAAGTAGTCATAAGTCTTATCAATTTGTGTGTTGCTGATTTATGGCTTCTATTTTCTTTTCATGTTAGTGTCATTTTTATGAACTAGCATTTTTCACCTTATCACTTTCTGGTTAAAAGCCACCATTTTATTAGATAGATCATACAAAGGATTTATACCTCTCTAATTTAGAGGAAAGTTGAAACTGCAATTGCAACATTTCCAAAGCTATTGGCGATTATTTCCAATGCATTGAGGGCAAGATAGAGTCAAAATTATTTATTATCTCAATAGTCCAATTTATTTGCTAACAGGTTTGAATCTTGGTATCTACCACAAAAGAATTATGACTTGGCCACTACACCACGCCTTTATCAATGAATCCAACTTACTAATTGTTGTGAATTAATATACCATATATATTTTTATATTTGTGTTCTATGATATTATATTTAAGGGCACTTCTTATTCATTTATAAATAAACTAGGAGATAGGAAATCATTAGAACAACATTCACATGAAAAAATTATAACAAATTTGTAGAGAATCTTGATTTTATCATCTAATTACATCACCATCCTAAACATATTCCATGTTTATTTTTTTCTTCAATTTTGGTTTATTATTGTTGAATTGATTGACTAAGGGGTTTGATTGAACAAAACAATATCCTTATGAATTAATAGCTTCTCTTGTAGAGACACTGAATTTGACCACATCACATAATTAATGTAATTAATATTTAGTTAATTCTTAGCCATAATTTATTGTCTTCTAAATTCTCATAATTAATTAAATTTATTATTTTTTCTTCTTTCTTTTGAGGTTCAATTAATTTAATTAATACAACCTTAGCCCCCAATCGTTAATTATTCTAAACCCTTGTTGGTGTTTTAATTTTCCCAACCAAAATCTTACAACAATCTATTGGATAGCTACTTCAAATAATTGAAAGTCATAGGGGGTTGGCCAATGAACAAGAGATGGATATTATAATGATTGTAGAGTCTAAACTAGTGTCTTGTAAACTTGGTAAGTGCTACATAATTTAGAGGTATCACTAGCTGAACAACCCACTTAATATTTGTAAAGACCATATTAAATTATCAACCAAGGTTTGTAAACTTGTGATGGTGTTGCACTATATGTGACTTCAAAGACCTGAGGCTACTTAGATTATCCTAATTAGGGTATTCTACTTGTTGTAAAATCACAAAATTGCATAATAGTGAAAGAATCAAACTAATGCTAATGGCTATGGGTTCCTACAACTTAACTTGTAACTGAAAGAATCAAACTAATGCTAATTAATGTACTAACTCAAAATTGATCAAAACTAGTAACTAGACTTATTCTAACCTTTGGAGTACTACAGATTAACCAAATGCATGCATTCTCATGAACATTCATTACTAATAATCAAAGTATGAGAATATATTTTGCTTTACATGCAATTTATGAAACAATGATAAACATAAATAGCTACTAATAGAAATAAATGAACCAAAAATATAGTGAAGAGCAGTTACCTTGATTAGCTTGTTCAAGTGCTTGTCTTCACTTAACTAAAACCAAATCTAACTATCAGATTCTACACATCCATGTGAAATTGAACTTCATTCATTATGCATCATAAAAGATTACACAAAACCTTCTTCACAGATTGTATCCAAATAAATCATTCTGAATAATCAACATGTTTGTACTTGATAATTGAAAACTAAATAGTAATTGATAAAAGGATACAAAAAAACTAACTGATCTAAGGATTCAACCATCGGCTATATACAAGCACTAGGGAGTCTTATTCTATGCAACAACTAACTATAATCATTAACTGTAACTCCTAGATATTAGAGTATATAGTTAAGATTGAATTTCTTAAACCATAATTGAAAAGAAAGAAGAGTTCTAATAGAACTGAACCTCTATGAAACAAATTTGCATGTAAAAAACACAAACAGTTATTTAGAATCCTATTAACAAAATAATTCTTCTCCTCCAACGCTTTATAAACTTGCCATAATGATGAATGACTAACTCGATCAGGTGTCTCCACATGGTAGTTATTGCACTCAACTTATTTGGCACTTCCCCTATTTCACTATCCAAATCTTCCTTTTGCTACAGGCTACAACTCTGGTTTTGTGGGCTATAGTTTCTCCTTGGCTGCAAAAAGGTTAATCCACCAAAACATATACACAAATCTAATTACCATGATTAAACAAAAAATTCCATCCACATTTCATAAATACTCACATATAAACCATGCAATGCTACTATATCATAACTAATTTCCATTACTATAATTTAGGTCCAAGGTTGTCTAATGAGCATGAAAAGATAGCATAGTATAGGAGTATTTTCTAAAAATATTGTCTAATAGTGTTTGAAAGTATGCATAAAAACAACAAAAAAGAGGCTAATAAATGAACCCATCATTCCCCCCAACTACACTTTTTCTTGTTCTCAAGCAAAAAACTAGGGGTAGAGATTATAACGCAGAATGATCTCCATGAGGTCCATGACAACATCAACTCCCTTGATTTTCTTTAAGTAGAAACCTCTGTAAGTTGCAAGTTGTCTCATTCTGATGATCCCAAATTTCTCACACTCCTCACCATTTTTCCCGGTCCAATGTGGGTTTGGGTAGAGTAGCATAGTTGGGTGAAATTTAAGTGGTACCCATGAATTCTTATGTCAACACCAATTTTCATGTATCTTTGTACCCTCTCAAGCAAGGTGGTGAAATTGTACATGGAATGAGGTTCCTTTCTCTGCAACTCTGGGGTCAAGCTATTCCATCTGCTCTACATATAATTGTAACATTGTTGACCCAATCCCATAGCTAATGTTTGCATCCTTTTGTAATCCTCTATCCTCAATTTTGTAATCTTCCTTCCTACACCTTTATGATCCAGGAGTTTCAACCATTCATCTATAACTATATCAGGGTCTTTAGATTCTTTCCTTATTGGGAGAGCAATTAATTTCTCCCTCTCCTCATATTCTTCCATTATTTCTCCATTGAATTGTTCATTTGTATAATAAGATGCTAGTTCCCTTACCTGGAGATCGCCTACAAAAAATAGAGGATTCCACTATGTTTCATCTAGAACCACATAGTTGTGTAAATAGTATTCACACAGTTGATCCTGCTCTTCTGGTGTAGAATCAGCAAAAATATTAAGAAACTAAAATTTCCTACTCATCCCAACTGACTAGTTACTAATTATCCTAATAACTAAAAACTCAAAAAAAAAATTCTTGCAAAAATAATTCATATGTCCTTGCTGGAGGTCTGCATCTTATGATTTGTATAGCTTTGTCTGCCGCTTCTATTAGAACACAATAATCTACTGAGGGGGTTGAATCAGTAGATATTAAAATTTCAACTCATTAACCTTTAGAGTAGACTGAATCATGAAATACAAAAATTAAACAAGTACACTATCTAACAACTCATAACACAAGATGTACGTGGAAAATTGAAGATGGGAAAAACCACAGTGAGAAAATGTTGCTAGGAGCTATTGTCCTAATCCAACCTCACAAAGAAAACTTATGTTACAAATTTTAAGGGAACCAACCCTAAGGAGACTCCAATCCCCTAAACTGAGCACCAACTCAGTTATTTGATGGCACTAACCTATCAGATTTACAACATAAATGATTATTACAATTTGTTCATTAAGAACACAATTCAATGTTATAGCTTACTATGCAACTTGTCAAGTTTTTGTTGCTTCCACAACAACTCTCTTCTTTGCTCTGCACCCCTCTGTTCTACTTTGTTCTTCTTCTTTTTCTTTAGTGCATTATTAGTTTGCATCAATGGACCCACATACACCTTCTGCAACTCTCTCCTTTTCTTTTCGATGCTTTCTTTGTCTACCTCAATTAGCTCAGAGAACTTTCTTTATTTTTTCACTCTCACTATCACTTCTCAACTAGTTGTATTACCTTTTTACAATATTCTCATCATGTGTTTTGTGTAGTTGCTATCTAATGATTATTTCCTCATGATTCTCCACCATGATTCAATGATCCTTTGTTAGGGTTTTAGGATATATTCTTCACTGTCATATAGCTGCATTGAGCCGCACAACAATAGCTTCTGGTGTAGAGAATTTTCCCTCATTCTCTCTTTGTCAAACCCTAGGATCAGATATGCATTTAATGCATCCTTTTGATTATTTGATTTGATCTCGACTCTAACCTTTGAAGCAATTTGTGTCACCGCTCTGTGCATCAAATCTTCATTACATTTGTCATTGATGCAGGTAGAACATTTAATTTTCACCTCTATGTTAGTTTATAGGCAAAACCCTATTTACACAGACTTAGCCATTTGTGATCTTCACTTTCAAATCTAGGTCATCAATCACCTATCTTCATGCCACAATCCAATGTCCTTCGTTCATTGTCTTACCTTTAAAACCTAATTGTCAGATGAAGGGTCTTTAAATCTGTTGAACAAGACAAATGAGAGGCAGTTTGAATTAGTTGTAGCAAATTTTACTCTTTAAAACATTCACTAGAGCATAGATCAATCACACATCTTTTTATCTGCTAAAATGATTAAACATTAAGTGCAAGAGAAAAAATTGAAAAGCAACACACATACACAATAACACCATATTTATGTGGAAAACCCAATGAGGGAAAAACCATGGTGAGGATTAGCTCACAATATAGAGAATATTAAAACCGATTACAAAGGCTCATTGCCAAAATAACAAGGACTCATTATCTGGATCGGGACTCACTATCCAACAAGGTTTAACCACCTAGAGGGCTCACTGACATAGATACAAAGAAGATAGAAGAGATAAATTACAAAGAGAAGACAATATCAATGCAATAGATATTTCCACCATGATTCGTTCAACCACTTGCAAACATGCATGAATGATAGAGCACACCTTCATCTCACTACTTTGAGAAACTCGAGATTTAGATTCCACAATGATTTTCCACACTCACATCACACACAAATTGATTCACATATATTTCATATCTATCTACTCTATTTCTTCACACCACCCTTTGTACATCTTTCACCAATATCTCATCTTGTATTTATACCATCTTCAACTTCAAAACATATCCAAAGTTGGTCATCCATCATTTAATTTCAAATTAGGTTGACACCAAAATTTTCTAGGGTGGAATTAGAATGAGGGCAACCCAAACACATGCTTGATGAGGACCCAAATAAGTGCCAACACACTTCATGATATTTGAATATACTGATAAAAACAAGGTTAGCCAAACCAATGTAAAACATGTTGAAATAATGGATGCACAATGTCTCTATGAAGCTGCAACCTTCAAGTGGACCTTTGCCAAGAAAAAATTCACCCACATAGAAAGTGTTGCAACTAAAGCATGCAAATAGAGATTATCTAATTGATCTAGAATATGTTACAAATGTACATATGCCCTAATTAAATATGAAAGAGTGAGATACAAGATGTATTATGATGTTGCCATGTGTCTTGATCATGTGACAATATGTAAACCCTAACTAACTACCCAGGGAATGATGAACTGATTGAGATAAGTTCTAGATGATATTCTAGAAGGAATCTTATCTCCTAATTACATGGAAAGGGGGATGACCCCATTATTAATGATTTTCCTAATAATGTAACCTAGGAATTAATTAATTAAATAAAATACCTAAGTTAAACTTATGCTAGTGTAATTAAATAATTAATTACAACAAAAAAACACATAGAACAATTAAGAACACACAACCCTTAACACTATCCAATCTTCCAAATAACAAAATTATCTTCAACATGATCATATCAACTTAAATTCATAACCACAAGTCATAAGAGTCAAAGAAGAAGAAATCTAGAGCAACTATATTTCTCTTGAACCTTTTCCAAAAACCCTAAAAACCACAACTCACAACTAGAGAACATAACTTGCACTGTACAATGAATCAACAACCAAAAATATGGATATAGTAGTAGCCAACAACCATGATTAACATATCTAAATCACACAAACATAGGAGAAAATATTGGAGTAAAATCCGAAGCAACCACTGAATACCTTCATTACAATTTTCTCAACATCCTCGACATATATAGCCAATAACCTTCATCCATGACATCAATGACAATAGAAACTAGTTGATAACTAGTTAACTAGTTGGAATCAATGACAACACCTTCATTCTTGCAACAATCTCCCCCTTTTTCATTTATGGAAACACATGATGTGAAAATACATCAAAGACAACACAATAGCTTTGAGCACACTTTTCATGATTTTACTTTTTGTTTCTCCCCCTTAGAAGATACTCTAAATTTTTATCTCCCTCATCTTCCTAGATAATATTTACAACCACTGAATACCTTCATTACAATTTTCTCAATATCCTTGACATATATATCCAATAACCTTCATCCATGACATCAATGACAATAGCAACTAGTTGATAACTAGTTAACCAGTTGAAATCAATGACAACACCTTCATTCTTGCAACAATCTCCCCCTTGTCATTTATGGAAACACATGATGTGAAAATACATTAAAGATAACACAATAGCTTTGAACACACTTTTTATGATTTTACTTTTTGTTTCTCCCCCTTAGAAGATACTCTAAATTTTTATCTTCCTCATCTTCCTAGATAATATTTTTTGCATCTCTCTCATCTCCCCCTTTGACATCAATGACAAAGGTAAAATATGTTTTTATATTGATTTCCCCTTTGACATTAAACACAAAATATTCTTTCAATGAAAATACATGACACTACCTACTCCCCCTGAGAGGTAGCCACCAAAACTCACTCCGAAAGAAAGATAGATCCATAGACCCACTAGATTGATGCATCTTGTTCAAGAAAGGAGGGGAAATCACCCCTAACTTCTTAGGAAGAGCCTTTGTAAATATATCAACAATCTGATCCTTCGTAGGCACATACTCAAGTTGTACTTCATTCTCCACAAGCTTCTCTCTCAATAAGTGATACCTGATATATATCATTCAAATGTCCTCGAGTGCATCACTAGATTCTTTGAAATGTTAATTGCAATTGTATTATCATAGAAGATAGAAATAGGATCATCATACATTACTTTGATATATTTCAATGTTTGTTTCATCCATAAAACTTGTGTACAATAAGATGCAACAAAAATATACTCAACTTCAGTAGTAGACAAGGAAACTAAATCTTTCTTTTTAGTCAACCAAGCCACCAATCTTCAACCAAGAAAGAATGCACCACCACTTGTACTTTTTCTGTCATCTACACATCCAACCCAATATGCATATGTATAATAGTGTAAAGTCAGTATCCCTAGGATACCATAAGCCATAATCCAAAGTGCCATTCAAATATCTGAATATTCTCTTAATAGTAGTAAAATGTGTCTCTTTAGGATCTTCTTGAAATCTAGCCACAAGACAAACTGCATGCATAATATCCAGTCTAGTAGTAGTGAAATACAATAGTCCACCAATAATAGATCTATATATGTTCTGATCAACCATAGGTGAATCATCATCTTTACCCAATTTGCAATCGGTCACCATAGGAGTGCATACCAGTTTGGAACCATCCATTCCAAACTTCTTCAACATCTCTCTCACATACTTTGATTGTGAAATTAAAATCCCTTTCTCTGTTTGATTAATTTGTAGCCCAAGAAAGAAATTCATCTCACCAAACATGGACATCTCAAATTATTTTTGCATATCTTCTACAAACATTTTACACATAGTTTCATTTCCTCTAAAGATAATGTCATCAACATATACAACCACAATCAAGATTTTTTCATTTTCAACTAAAATGCAGATTACTATATGTTATACCTTTGTTGAAACCTTGTTGAATCAAATATTTGTCCAACCTTGCATACCAAGCTCTAGGAGCTTGCTTCAATCCATATATAGCTTTCTTCAATCTGCAAGCCATATCTAGTTGATATGACAAATAAAATCCTTCTAGTTGTTCCATGTAGACCTCTTCTTCTATCCCACCATTCAAAAATGTAGACTTAACATCCATTTGATAGACCTTGAAATCTTTATGAGCAGAAAACACTAAGAACATTTTGATACCTTCCATTCTTGCCACAAAAGAAAATTTTTCCTAAAAATATATGCCTTCTACTTGTGATTAGCCCTTACACACAAGCCTAGGTTTGTTTCTGACCACTTCTCCTTCCTCATTCAACTTGTTTCTGAATACCCACTTTGATCCAATTATATTTTTATTTTCCGATCTAGGGACCAGTTCCCAAGTTTGATTCTTCTCAATCTACATAGTTTCTTCTTTGATAGCTTTCATCCAATGATCATCTTTACATGCCTCATTTATAGTCTTTAGTTTGATCTTAGAAAGTAAACACAGTTTTATCTCACCAGTAGCAGTAGCTCTGCTTCTTGTCAATACTCCTTTTGTCTTGTCTCCAATGATCTAACTGTCTAAATGATTTCTCTTCACATATTTAGGTGTCTAAGGGGACACCACTAGAGCTTCTCCTTCTTCTTCTCCATTCTACTTCTCTTTCTCATTCTTTTCCTGTTCTTCTACAACTTCTTCAATCCTTACGCAATCAGGTTCATCAGATACATATCCATCAACTTCAATTAAGTTCTTCATTGCTTCATCAACCTTGACATTTGTTCTTTCTACAATATTTCTCAGTATTTTATTGAAACATCTCTAAGCTTTGCTTCTAGTAGAATATCCAAGAAAAATACCTTCTTCACTTCTAGCATCAAACTTCCCTAAATTTTCTTCATCCCATCTGATATAACATTTGCTTCCAAATACCTTCAGAAATACTTAACAATAGGAATTCTTCCACAACATAGCTCATAGGGGGTCTTAGTACTATTTTCTCTTGCTTGAATTTTATTGAAAACATAAATTGCAGTGTGAATAGCTTCTCTCCAATAAAATTTTGGTAGACCAACTTCTGTCATCATTGCTCTAGTGGCTTCTTAAATCATTTTGTTTTTCCTTTCAACAACTCCATTCTGCTAAGGAGTTCTTAGAGTAGATAACTATATTTTTATTCCATGAACTCCACAAAACATATTAAACTCATAGGAGGTGAATTCACCACCTTTTTCAGACCTTAAAACATTTTATTGTCAAATTCACTTCATTCTCAACCATAGATTTGAATTTCTTGAATCTATCTAATGCATCATATTTCTCTCTAAGAAATGTAACCCATGTATACCTAGAGTAATCATCAATCAAAAGCATAAAGTACCTTTCACCTTATAGACTTCTCACTCTTGTAGGACCACAATGATCTATATGAATTAAATCCAATAGTCTAGTAGTATATTGTTCCTTTGATTTGAAGTTGTTTCTTGCATGCTTCCCAAACTGGCAATTCCTACAAATAGCATTAACAAGCTTTGTAATCCTTGGTAAATCTCTCACAACTTGTATTGCACTAATCCTCACCAGATTATCAAAATTCATATGACACATTCTCTGATGCTATAAGCAACTATCATTGATATGAGTCATAAAGCAATGTCCCCCAACACCCTTAAGTTGATATATGTTTCCTTTAGATTTCTTTCTTGCAACAATCACTATTCTAAATCATTTCCTAATTTCATATTTCTCATCCTTAAACACAAGATCATATCCCTTACTACACATCTATCTAACACTCAAAACATTATTCCTTAAGCCCTTAACATAGTAGACATCATCAATATTATTCTTGCTATCAAAACTTACTGAACCTATCCCATAAATCTTAGCACCAATATCATCTCCAAACATTTAACTAAGCCTCCATCATATTTTTCAAGTTTAACAAACTTACTCTTGTCACTAGTCATGTGATATGAACAACCATTTTCAACTACCCAATAGTTATTTTCCTTTTTAGCATGTAGGGCAGATATTATAGTACCTTTATGTTTCTCTTTCTTCGGGGGAAATTCTTTCACCTGTCTTTTTGAATTAGTAGAAGTACATCCATATTTTATAGCTAAGAACAACCATTCATTGTCATCAGGATCTTCATAATCAGAATATTCATAAAAAATACTACCACTCTCAATCACATAATATGCTCTATTAATTTTCTTACCTTTGTTTTCTCTCTCAAATCTTTGTTTGTTCCTTTTAGCTTTTTTGGACATCTCGAAGAAAAATGACCTATTCCTCCACAACTAAAGCATTTAAAGGGTAACTTACCTTCATACTTGTCGGAGCCTTTCTTCATCTTTCTCACAAAGTTAGCTTCTACTTCATCGGGACTTTCTTCATCTGGATCTTCAACTCTTGCAGCCTTAAAAGTAGTTTCTAGTTTGGATCCATTTCTCAAGTTTGGCTTTCTCAATTCATATGTTGTCAAAGTTCCCACTAATTGAGTTTTAGTGTAGGTCTTGTAATATGTATGTTCTTCAATAGTAGATACATTTTCATTGTATGCACCAGGGAGAGTTCTAAGAATCTTCTTTACAATCTTGGATTCATCTATTGTAGCACCAAGTCCTTGCATTCCACCTACCACTTCATCTACTCTCTATACATAGGATTTAATTTTCTCATCTTCACACATATGTAGGAGATGAAACTGTGTCTCCAAATTATACAACTTTGCTTCTTTGACCTTTTCATCTCCTTCATGCACCTTTTCTAAAGTATCCCATAATTCTTTAGCAGTTTTTAGATTCTAAACTTTAATCAACTCAGAATGTGCAAGACTATTCTTCAAAATAAACTTTTCCTTATTGTTTGCTTCATGCACCTTGATTTCATTAGCTATAATTGGACCATTAGCAGGAGGAGTGTAAGGATTCTTATAAGATTTCTCAACATCATATCCATAATACTACAAATATTTTTCCTTCAATATTTTCCAGATATCATAATTAGTTCCATCAAACTTTAGATACTCAAAGGTGATCTTGCCTACCATCTCAGACCTTCCTTAAGTAGTTAATCTCTTGTCCAAGGAACTAAGCTTTGATACCAATTGTTGAACAAGACAACTGAGAGGGGGGGTGAATTAATTGTAGAAAATTTTAATCTTTAAAACATTCACTAGAGCATAGATCAATCACACATCTTTTTATTTGCTAAAATGATTAAACATTAAGTGCAAGAGAAGAAACTGAAAAGAAACACACATACACAATAATGCCATATTTACATGGAAAACCCAATGAGGGAAAAACCATGGTGAGGATTAGCTCACAATATAGAGAATGTTGAAACTAGTTACAAAGGCTCACTGCCAAAACAACAAGGACTCACTATCCAACAATGGTTAACCACCCAGAGGGCTCACTGCCACATAGATACAAAGAATATAGAAGAGATAAGTTATAGAGAGAAGATAGTCTCAATACAACAGAGATTTCCACCATGATTCATTCAACCACTTGCAGACATGCATGAATGATAGAGTACACCTTTATCTCACTACTTCCAGAAAATCAACATTTAGATTCTACAATGATGTTCCACACTCGCATCACACACACACACACTGATCCACATCTATTTCGTATCTATTTGCTCTATTTCTTTGTACCACTCTTTGTACATCTTTCACCAATATCTCATCCTATATTTATACCATCTTCAACTTTGAAACATATCCAAAGTTGGTCATCTATCATTTAATTTCAAATTAGGTCAACACCAAAATATCATAGGGTTGAATTAGAATGAGGGTGACCCAAACACACACTTGATGAACCCAAATATGTTCCAACACGCTTCATGATATTTGAATTTAGTACTAAACACATAAAACAATTAAGCACACACAACCCTTAACATGATCTAATCTTCTAGATAACAAAATTATCTTCAACACAATCATATCAAATTAACTTCATAACTGCAAGTCATAAGACTCAAACAAGAAGAAATCTGGAGCAACTATATATCTCTTGGACCTAAGCTAAAAATCCTGAAAACCATAGTTCACAACTAGTGGACATAACTCACACTGTACAACAAATCAATAGCCAAAAATCTAGATATAGCAGCATCCAACAACCATGATTAACATATCTAAATCACACAAACATAGGAGAAAATCCTGGAGCAAAAACCAGAGCAACCACTGAATACCTTCATTACAATTTCCTCAATATCGTCCACATATACATCCAATATCCTTCATCCATGACATCAATGACAACATTAAGTTATTGATAACTAGTTAGCCAGTTGACATCAATGACAACACCTTTATTCTTGAAAAAAAATCTCCATCGTTGATCATATTTCCTTTGGAATAACAACCATCATGTATTGCTACTACACTCAGGACATCTACATCTATTTCTGCGATGTGAAGAGACATAGTGATCATTGTCTGATCGTATACCTTTGAACTTACACCGTCGATCATACATCGTGCATCATTGTTATACATATGCCTTCATTTCTCCATCAATGATGTGAATGGTCATGGCGATCACTGTTGGATCAACCACCATTCAATTGAAACTATCCCCAACTATCTTGTTGGATGAAAGCATGGGCCCACAAAATCTTGGTGGGCTGTTAGGAAACTGCCATTTGTCCACCTTTGACATCATTCTCCACTATCGTTCAATTCACATCACTCATTGCTAAAAGCTTTATATCTCAAGGATGTTTAAGTGCAATGCACTAACACCCAGTGATGCAATAATATTCGGCCACCTGTACATGTTGATGTCATAAACCACTTCCATTGCTCATCGCCCAAATCATCCTAATGCTTTACTTCACAATAGCAATGTGAAGGGACCAAGTGAAATTTTTCCACGTGTCTACTAGACCCACCATCAACTTCTTCTATTGTCCAATCGAAAAATTGTTTGATCTCCACCATTCTTCACTTCCTTGTGAGGCATGGATGGGGTCCCACCATAGGTTCCATGGGCTAGCGGGCACCGTTGGATCTACTTGATTGTAGTCATTGATAAATCTCCATCAAACATTGCTAAAATTAAAGCTAACTTCAAAGAGCCTTTCGTGATTCATGGAACCTTAGTGATAGGCGTCAGATGTGTAAATATAGAGTGTGCATAGTTCAATCTTCAAAAGAGCACATCAAAAACATCAACTCGAAGACTAGGTAATGGGGCTAGTCACCGAATGAGCTTAAAGCCATAAGTTACAACTTATGCAACCAGTAACAACCAACAAGTAGTTAATAACAAAATATAAAACTTGTTAAGGCACCATGAATGCAAACACCTAGGGTTTAACTAATAAACCCTAAAACTATCTAATAGCACAAAAAATTCCATTATGAGCTCAACCTTCAACCTCTGGACCTATAACTTATATTTCTAAGAAGCTCCCAGAAAACCCATGTCAAATATGGCCTTTGATTTCACTTTAGATGCCTAAAAGAGTACTCTACAATTTTATGAAATCAATGCATGACAATATTACAACATTTTGAGCAATGTTTGTAGCTTACACTCCATCTTCTAGAACAAGATTGTCAACATACCATATCTCACTTAGACATGAATGACAACATTTTGACATCAAAGACAAAATTTTAACATCAATGACAATATTTTGGCATCAATTCCAACATACAATATCCCACTTAGACCTCAATGACAACATTTTGAAATTAATGGCAACATGCCCTTCATACAGGATCAATTCCATCTCACACCTGATCCCCTTTTGACATCAATGACAACAACATGCTAAAAATATCCCCCTTTGTCATTGATGGAAAAACTAAATGCTCATATCAATTGATGTCTGTAACATCAAGGATTTGTATCAATTGAACCATTTACACAATAAGTTAATTTACTTTTCCTTTGACATGCATCTCTACCTCTACCTTGCTCGCCATGCTCCAATTTTGAGCATTAGCATTTTCTCACATTTCTCCCCCTTTGACATCAATGGCAAAGGGCAGACTCCCCCTGGCAATATGCCCCCCCTTTGACATGCAATTCAAAGAGAAAGTGGGAATCTTTGATTATGCAACCATCTAGTCATTAGAAATATGTAAAACTATTGTTACCTAACTTGATCTATCCTTTCCATTTCTAGGGATTAATGAAGTATAAATGAAGCTCCCCCTAGACTCATGCTTTATCACTAATGTTTAGTGATATGAGATGGGAGAGATTACTCCTAATTTCTGCCTTAGATATTCAAATTGTTCCTTGGGAAGAGGCTTGGTGAATAGGTCAGCTACATGTTCTTTAGTGGGAACATACTCCATGCTACCCTCCTTGTTTGCAACCTTTTCTCTAATGAAGTGATAGTTCATGGATATGTACTTTGTTCTAGAGTGCATGACTAGACTCTATGAGATGTTTATGGCACTTGAATTATCACAAAAAAATGAGATAGGCTCTTTGTACACTACCTTAATGTCCTGTGGTTTTTATTTCATCCATAGGATTTGAGTACAACATGTTGTTGCTGCTACATACTTTACTTCTACAGTGGATAGAGTGATTGATTCTTACTTCTTGCTCATCTAGGAAACTAACTTGTTTCCCAAGAAGAATGCTCCTCCACTTGTGATTTTCATGTCATCTATACTTCCTACCCAATCTGTATCTGTATATGCTATTAAGGAACAATCCTTACTCATGGGATACTGCACAACCCATAGTCAACGATAATTTTGATGTATCTGAATATTATTTTTACTGCATTGACATGATACTCTTTTGGCACAACCTAAAATCTTGCAACCATGCATACTACTTGCATAATATATGGCCTTGATGTAATTAAATACAACAAGCTTCCAATCATTTACCTATACAATGTATGATTTTCATCTAAGGATTCATCTATTTTAATCAACTTGTAGCCAGTTATCAAGGGGGTACTATTGGTCTACTGTCCTCCATTTCAAATTTCTTAAGAATTTCTTTAGCATAATTAGTTTGAGATATAAATATCCCATTACTAGTTTGTACCATTTGTAAGCCAAGGAAAAATGACAACTCCCCTAACATTGAAATCTCAAATTCATCTTGCATATGTGTAGCAAATATTTTACACATTGTATCATTGCTACCTCCAAAGATGTTGTCATCTACATATAAAACAAAAACAATCATATTCTCACCTTCATATTTGAAGTACAAATTACTGTCTGCACATCCCTTTTTAAACCCTTGTTGTTGCAGGTATTGGTCTAATGTCGAATCTCATGCTCTAGGTGCTTGCTTAAAACCATACAATTCTTTCCTTAATCTGCACACATAATCATCATCCTTTGACAGCTAGAAACCTTCTGGTTGATTTATGTATACTTCCTCTTCTAGATTTCTATTCAAGAATGTATATTTGACATCCATTTGATATACTTTGAATCCATTGTAAACTGAAAATGCAAGAAATATTCTTATTGCTTCTAATCTTGCCACAGGTGCAAATGTTCCTTCAAAATCAATGCCTTAAAATTGTGCATACCCCTTGAACACTAACCTTTCCTTATTTCTTACTACAACTCCATCTTCATTTAGCTTGTTTCTAAACACCCATTTTTTGCCAATGACATTTTTTCTTGGGGGCCTAGGAACCAATTCCCATGTTCTATTTTTCTCAATCTAATTTAACTCTTCCTCCATGGCCTTTATCCAACTCTCATCCTTACTAGCTTTACAAAATCTTTTTGGATCAATTTGTGACATGAGAGAAAAATTTACTTGTTCCTTATTCTTTGCAAGTTTTCTCTTGGTCATAACCCCTTCATTTTTGTCACCAATTATTTGATTTGTTGGATGGTCCTTTTGCACATACTTTGTAGGTGCTCGTTCAATCTCTGGTTTGCTGGCATGCAAGTTTTTCATTGATGTCAAAGGTTGTGTTATCATTGAATTTATAGGAGGAAGATGAACATGAAGTCAAGAGGTACAAGGTGATACTTACATTCAACACACTTAGGTAAATCTTATGTTTCAGTTTGATTGCACTACATTCAGAGGTTATAAGGCTTTGGTATTCATTCATGGGGACAGTGATATGAGGATTTGGTAAACTTTCAATTTTGGGGGACAATGTATTTGTATATCTTTAGTTGATATCATATTCATTGAACAATTCATATCTTCATAGTTTAGTATATTGACATTGAATTGACATGGAATTTATGTCAAGAGTTGATCTTGGCGCTTATAGTGTTGGCAAGTATTTAGGTATTTTACATTTAACTGTGTTTTTTTGATACTCTTAATGTCTAGCATTCACATAGTTTTTATATTGAGGTCACATTTATGTGAAATCCTTGAGACAACAATACTTTTGGGGACAACATCGTGATGTGGAACTTAAGGTTTGAATTTGGATTACATTCATCTATCATTGATCAATATATAGCTTAGTGATTGATCTTAGCATATTGACCTTGGAACTTTGGCATTGGCTATCAAACCAACACAAGGAATTATGGTGTCCTATTATGGAAAATATTGACACACATTATTTGGCATTTTGATGTTTATCATTCACAAGTGTTTGGGTATTATTTTTTTATGGTAACATTGAGTTTAAACACCGACATAAAGTTGAATTGTTATTTGAGTTGGTCTTTAATGGTTATGCATCCTTCTATGCTTAAGACTAGCAATTTTTACAAAGTAATAGTCATCACACATTATTTGGTAATAATAATATCACTCATTCAACACCGACTTATATAGGTTTTCTTATGCTTTTTGAAGAAAAAAATATATGAGAAAAGGCTAACATAATAATTGTACCCTAATTTTCTTTAACTATCGGCTAAACATAAAGGCGGTTTGTTAGTGAGGATGATGGTTGATTTAGGGCTCAGTGAAGATTGGAAGAATGGTGCTATGACGGCTGAAAATGAAGAGAAATGGTTTCAGGCTGTTTGCTTTTAGTTTCTCCAGGTGATGTCAACCTTCATTTGAAAGCTTGAATTGAGTTCAAGATGGTAACATACTTATTTATTTTAACCCTAGTCCATTCTTTACAAAGTTACAATATTTGAAAGTGGTTTCTTTTTTTGAAGTTGGTGCTGATATGCTACATAAGGTCTTTCATCTGCATGATGTTTCAATGCTTAGAGCTAAGGGTCTATGCGTGTTTTTGACAGGGGTTTTATTGAATCATATATGTATTTGTTGTATATAGTTTGGTTACCTTGTTTTATAGGGCAGCATGTCGACTTTACATATATACATTTTTGCGCTTAATGCATTAATATTGAAAAGGGTATGTTGTTACATGTTTAGCAATTGTTTAAACATTTATCAAAGCTGCTCCACATTGATACATTTTGAAAGTTATCAAACCATATTTTTTGAGTGATTATTTACCAGTTATGAGAATGGTTTAATTTTGCAAAAGGAAGATTAAGAGGCAGTTATTGTAATAGGTTTTAAAGGTTACAAATCAAAGTTTCATTGTGGACATATGGTAGCTTGAAATGGAACATAGATTGTTTATTTAAACAATGATCTCACACTGTTATAGGTTCAGTGCTTTTCATAGATTTATCATGCTGAATGCATAAACAAAATTTTGTAAAGAATTTTTGCAAACAATGCCTAAAACATATTGTAACTGGTACATTTAATATTTTAAAGATTCCAGTAAATGAATCTTTAGGATAATAAGTGTATTGGATTGAAAATGAAATGTGATTTGTAGTGAAACAAAGTGATCCTCTATAGTTGAATTATTCTCTATTCAGAAATGTATAGTGAAGTTAAAATGATCAAGTCAATGAGACAGATTGGTCATTGCCAATGAGGCTTGTGTTTCTAGTGAGGCATTTGTAGCTAGTGAGGCTTTTCTAGTGAGGCATTTTGATTAAGCTAGTGAGGCAATTTTATGAGTGGTTTTTCTACCCCATGAGGGTTTTCCACTTAGGAAAAATTATGTTATGTTTACATTTTGTCTATAGTTTGTTTGGTCTACATGAATACATATCAATCATGTATCACTGTTTAGAATGATATTCCTTACTCTTAAGTCTTATGTTCATGAGTCAATATTTATCATAAATTACTTCATAATATTGTGTTGGTGTATCTTTGATATTGATATGTTAGTTTTAGTTGTCATGATGCCTATCTTAATTCAGCTGAAGTTGTAATGATGTTCATATATGATGCTTCATCTTAGTTCATTAGAATTTTCCCTAATATTCATGTTAGTCTTGTTAAAGGTTTGAGTTGTTGTCTTGAGTTAATAATGTCTACCAAAGTTCTTGATTCTGAGTATATCTATTCTCATTATAGTTATGTTTCAAAGTTTTGAAAGGTTATTTCAAGATCATTTGGAATTTGTATACCACTGATTCACCTCCCTAATGTACTCCAACAAGTGGTATAAGAGAATAAGATCCCTATTGAAGTATAATTGGCTTGGGTAGGTCCTGATAGTGGAGTACCATGGGAAAGTGTAGAAGAAATAGAGAAAAGAAAGATGCCAAGAAAATGGTTGTACATTAAACCCGAGTCAAGTCATGTGATGAGTTGTTGCATGAGTCATTCCTGAAAATTGATAAAAAGTGTGATAAAGAAGATGATTTTATTGTTGAGATTGATGATGAAGAAAGAGATTTCTTTGTGGATGAAGATGATGAACACGAGTGTGAAGTTGATTTAGAAGGTGAAATTTTGTGTGCTATGGATATAATCAAGCAATTCGGTAAAGAAAATAAAAAATTAAAAGACCAACTTCAACGAGAAAAAGATTTCAAAGACAAGGTATGTTCATATTTTGCAAAGGTTTCTTTAGAGTTTGAAGAGGCAAGTAATCAGGTTGTTGACTTAAAGATACAAGTTGAAGAGTCTAACAATTTACTTATTATTAGTCTAAAGATAGAAATAGAAGAATCCAAAAGGATATTTGATTTTATAAAATCTGATCTTGAAGTCAAAACTAGTGAATGCCAAAAGCTTGAAAGTGAAATAGTAATCTTGAGGAAAGATATTGAAAAATTCAAGTTTCAAAAATTTGAGAAAGGTACTGACGCATTAAATAAGATGTTGAGAAGTCAAAAGAGTCACAAGGACTACTTTGGTTTAGGATATGAAAAAGGACAAAGCTTTGGAGTTCAAGCTGAGTCTAAACATGAAATAGTATTTGAAACAAAAGAAGGAAAATGTTTCAAGGTTAGACAAATTCCAAGGAAAAAGATAAACCTGAATTATCATGCTACTACTCGTGAAATAGAAAACAAGGTAACTGATGAAAAACAACACAAGCCCTTCAACATAGTTGGAAGAAGAAGCAATCAATCTTTAGAATCTCCATCTGCCAGGCAATATCAATCAATGAAGTATAAAAAAATTCATGGTTATTGCTATGTCTATCATAAGTATGGTCATAGAGCTAGAGATTGTAGTTATTATGGGTTGTCAAATCAAAGATACAATGTTGTTTGCTATAACTTCAATAAGGTTGGGCACATGAAAAGAGACTATTAGTTGTTAGGAAGATACAAAGGTTGGAATGATTTTGAATTGTAAAGAAACACTTATGCTTCTTTCGTTAATCATCAAGTCTTGTGCTATAGATGTAATGGTTCTAGACATAGAGCCAAGTTTTGTAGAAGTAAATTGTTGAAATCATGTATGCAAGAAGATACTCTGAGAAAGCAAAAGGAGCCTATGAAAATTTAGAGAAGAAAAAAAAATCAGGATAAGAAGGATTCTAAAATTGTGTATATTGCACAAGGAAAATCTCAAAGTGCATAAAAGGTAGCACAAAGCAAGAGGGAGCAGGTTAATGTTTTATACTTTAGCTCCTAGAGAAAGTTAAAAGTTAAATATTCACACTATCTCATTATAGCATTTTTACATGAAAATCTTGAGTTAAATCATAATAGAGAGGTCAAACATTTGATGTTATCAATCTCTCAGTCAGTTTCTTTCAATGCATAGTAATAGTACTCAGTTATGAATGATAAACTACTTCCAAGACCATGATTCAATGGTGTTCATAGTTGATATTTTCATATGATGTTGTGGAAAGAATGTGCTATGTCAATGACATGATAGTCAGTATACACAATATACTAGTCCACAATAGGGTTTGTTCTTGTTTGAACAATATACACTAGTATATACTATGTGAAATGTGAAGTTTTCAATAGACAATTGGTGTCTTGTGTTTCATACTTGTTGCTGCTTGACCATTGCACAAGATGGATTATGATGAAAGACATTGGAATATGAGATTAAGGAATAAGTTTAGTATAGATTGAATGATGTTGATACAAATATGTATTCATCTTTGAAGCTACAAGGTTTGATTTGTTTATGACAGGAAGTTGTCGACATAAGTAACATGAAATGTAGATATAATGTTGTGATAGGTACATTTTATGACAAGATGGTGAACAAATTTAAATGACAAGTTTTTCATCTACATACATGGTCTGCATTGTTTTTGGAATGATTGATTGGTATATACTTATATTGATAGTGACACTTGTGGTATATCATTCTTGACATTGGCATATATTTGAACATTTATATAACAGTGATTGTGTTTTGAACAAAGGATAGTAAATGCAAAATATAGTGGGTGCATTGTGATACAATGATGAGAAAAATCTATGGGCCTATGTCAACAAAGTAAATCAAGTATGAACTAGTAAGGGTTGATTTACAATCTTGAGGAGAGTTTGTGATATGATAACATTTTTCAGATTTTTTTAATATTGTTATGTGAAAATTATGAACAGTTTTGGAATAGTATTTTAGTTTGGTTGACATGTTGCACTTTGTTGTTGCTTGACATATGTGACATATTACATTACATATTGCTTAGTGACTACAACACATTCATAACATATTGTTCTACTTCTGGTTTGAAAGAGATCCATTTCCCTTTGCATTTCTAAATAGTGCAACCCAGTAATATATTTCATTTGAAACGGTTGTATATAATGATTTACAGTTATTTATGATAATAGTTTCTCATGTTATGTTGTAATAGTGCTAATTTCAAGAAAAGCTATGGTTTGATATGATACAAATAGTGATATTTCTTGCTTTAGGAGTATGATACAAGTGCTATTCAATCTCTGGATCAAGTCATTTGATGGTGTTTGTTGACCCCACACATGCTTATACTTTCCTACACACAGTGTTTCTTTGACTGAAGTTAATGATACTGGTATACACTTAATTGCTCATTCCATGCTACTAGTTTTTGGTACTTTGGCAATATAGTTGTGCTTTGAGATGATTTTCATTACAAAAGTTTGATCATTGAAAAAATATATAGATAAGATGGTTGTTGTTTTGTGTAGAGATTATCTTTAGGGGGAGCTTTCCATGAATATTCTATACCCCTATTTTAGCTTGGAATTGTTGGAATTGCTTTAGCGATACTATTGTACATGATTGTATATTCACATGCATTTTGATTCTCTTGCAACATTTCAGTTATTTCTCCTTTGGCATTGTTGCAAAAGGGGGAGAAAAGTGATACTTTGCAGTGATTTGATTATGTGATGATAGTGATATTGATTATGTGATGATTGTTTTCCAGTTGTGGTATTTGTTGATGTGTTTTTTATGCGCTTCTCAACATAGGTAATGCATAGGTACACTACCTCTCTTGAAAGGAAATTTCCAACAACAAGTTTTTGAAAATCACCCCAAGGTCTCTTGGGTGTCAGGTCATGACTTGCATGGAATTCCTTAGTTGATGTTGATGTGATTTTGCTGGTAATCACAGGGCAGACTTACGAAGCTGGATGAAATGAAATGGATCTTAAAATGGAGTTCCTCAGATGGGGAATTGATGTGCACTTTGCTGTAGGTTCAAACAATAGTCTGAAACTCCAATATTTTCTTAAGGTTTGGCTTTACAATGTGCAATGAACCTTAGCATAGGCTATTTCTAAAAAAAGAAAAAAGGGAAGGGAAGAGAAGAGGTTCTTGGATTTGCAGCTAACCATGAACAGTGATCATGGAGGTTTCTACTGTGGACAACTCCCTTAAAACAAAATTTCACTTAACTAGAAAATTCATAGTATCATGAAATTTGTGCTATCTTCTAAGGACTGCAAATTTTTTACCATTCATTCACCATGTACATGCATGAATAAAGATAAAATTTTGGAGTAGCTTTGAATTTAAGTCCAGACTAACTTTACACATCCATCTACCAGCAGTAAACAACAAAAAGTATGGACAAGAAATGTATCTACATGACATAAATCTTCACAACCATGGAACAACATTACCAAATCTATCAAAGCAATTTAAGACTAACTTAAACAACAAAGAAAATTTAGCTAAATCATTTAAGTATTGGAGATGAATCATGAAACATGCAAAGAATCTCAGAAATGCACCAAAGTCAATGTATTTCTATTATAATTTTAGCAGCATGTCATTACAACAACTAAACTCTCTTTGAAAATGAGAGGAGACCCCCTATTTATAGTGTCCAAAAAGTAGAATGCATGGCCAAGATTCACTACAAATTAGGGTTCTACCTACCCCACAATATTTTACATTTTAAAAGTACATTTTGTCCTTATCCCTATTTTGTCTTCTAGTGGCAGCACTGTAGCATTTTGTCCTTTTGCTAATTTCCTTTGCTGTAGCTATTATGTAAGGAGTTTATCATAAATAATATGGTTTCCTTCTTGTTTCTTCAAAGCTGCATATTCCATGAAATTCAATATCAACAATTGGAGTTTACCAATCTCCATAATTTGAGATTGTAGCACTTGATAACCCCATTGTTTGGACTGGTTGGCTAGCTTTTCCCAATCTTCATGGTAATTGGCAATGTGGTCCCTGAATAGCTCAGATTGGGAAAAGGCTCGGGAAGCAAAACTCATGAAATATGTGGTGATCTTGGCAGTCATTCCATCTTCCATTTTCTTCTAGAAATGAGGCTTTATCTTTTCTAGATCAATTTGGACAATAGGCATATCATACCGCATCATTAGCTTCAAATATCAAATGCAATCTGCTCTAACATCCTTGGCTCAGTTGATATCTAGATCTACCTTGTAGAGTACCTACTCCAATATTTCCTTTCAATTTTCAAAGTCCATCTTCCATGTCTCTACGAGCCAATGATCATCCTCTTTGAATGTGAGCTCCTCGTTCCAAGTTTTCTTTAGCAACTTGAGGATGGCCTCAATTTTTGGGTAAGTAGACCCGTATATCCCTAGGAAGTCTGTACATAATTTCCTTGTGCTTTCAAGAGACCTTTGTAGCTCCAAGAACTTGTTTGCTGTCCTAACAGCCCAACTAATGCCCATGTTTCCAACATACATAACTTGCCAAAACTAGTCCTCTATGGTCTTAGCCAAGTTCTTCCTTTGCTCGAGCTTATCTACTTGTTCCTTAGACAACTATGATGGGGCTGAAGATGTGGTGGGTTGTCCTTCTACTGATGACCATTGTTGGATATACGTCGTCAAATCAGCTAGCTGTGCCTTGAGCTCTTCCTTGGAGATTTTATCTTGTTGTATTAGATGCACCACTGTGGCGACAGACTCCTGAAGGTGATTCACCTTCTGCTCTCTCGAAGCAACTCCTAGGTCGATGGTGGAGACATTGTAGCTAATTCCTTGTTCTCCCACTACTGGCATAACTACTTACACTATTCTAGATCCAAAGACGTCCATCGTCACCTTTGATCTTATTTTAGGATTTTTCTCCTTTTTAGTGTTGATCTGAGCTGGAGCCAAGATGGAATCTAGCCTCGCTCTTGGATTACTTGGGACATGAGCTTTCTTTTCAAGTTTCTTTTCTATCCATTCAGGCATTGAGGACTTTCTTTAGGTGATTCATGATCACCCTCCTCTTTGTCTCTCCTGATTTCAATCTCTTTATCTTTAGGAGCTTCTCTCTCTGTCCTTGTATCTTCTTCTTCTTCATTAGAGTCCTGGATTAACACCGTGCGCTTGATGGGGGATTTGGTGGGCATATGATCCTTGGGGCTGTTTTCCTTTTCAACATCCCTTTCTTCCTTTTCTTCTTCATGTTCATGCCCATCAGGGTGCTCGGTTTCCAGATCCTTACTAGCTTGAGACTCTTCTTTAGGCTTACTTTCTTCTCTATTCTCCTCTTCCTCACGTGGAGGTGGCACATCTTCATACTCTTTCTTTTCCTATTCTTCCTACCCTCCTAAGAGAGGTACCTCTTCATCATGCTTGGGGCCTTCTTCCTATTGTTCACTTGTTGGAAGTTCCATGCCTTTTTCCACTTTATCATCTTCTTGCCTTCCTTCTTCTGAAGGAGGTCTTTCTATTTCTTCTCCAATATATTTCAATTGTTAGGCCAACTCTTCTTCAAGATCAGCGTCAAAAGTTTCTACAATGTACTTCATGCTGGCCTCTTTTTCTTTGTCACTTCTAGAGGATTCTACTTCTTCTTCTTCATGGACCACCTCATCAATTTGCAGATGTTGATACTTCGGGTGTTCATGATACTCATCTGCTTCCTCCTCCAAAGCCTTTGTTACTCCTATCTCCCGTCTTTCCCACTCCTCTGATATTTCTATTGTGGCTTTCATTGCAAGTGGTTGCTTAGTTGGAGGGGTCAAGGTAGGAGCGCTGGCTAGAACTAGTGCCAAGGCAGCCTGGATGGCTGGGTCCAATAATACTTTAGAAATCTTTGAAGGAATATTTTGCATGTGTTGGGAAAAAGCTTCTGGGAGTGAGGGAGGAAGAATTGTCATTGTTGTTGTCAAGGGGAGAGATGTAATTAGTGACATGGAGTGTAAGGATCAGAAAAACACATTTACTAATTTTATCCTTTATTTTATAATTTACTAAATTATATTTCTTAATTTCAAAAATAATTTAATAAATTAAAATAGTTATAAAAAGGTGCAGAACAAGAAGATTAATTTAATTACTTTCATCACTATATTCAAATAAAATAACGTACATCAATGAATCAAGTATACCAAAACAAGGTTATGCCATTCCAAAATATAGCCATATAGGCTTACACAAGATTTATCATATCAGCAGTGAGTGTAAATTAAAGTACTGGAATGCAAATTAAAGAAATAGCGAGATCATCAACACATCCACAAAAGAACCATAACACAAGAATTTCATGAGTGGAAAGCCCTTGTAGGGATGAAAAACCACTCGTAAAAGGGCCTTACTGGCTAAATGAAATGTCTCGCGTGCAAAACCTTACTAGCTACAAAATCTAAATGGTTACAAGATGCCTCACTGGCTATGATCATTTTGTCCCATTGACATGATCATTCATTATACATTTCTAGATATCATGAATATCACATTTAACAAAGAGCATAATGAAGTTCTTTTATAGTTTACATAAGTCTACAAGAAACATATAGCCCAAATTAATTCATTAGATAGCTCAAACCCCAACCTCTCAACATGTTGAGTGAAAATGAATCCCTTATGAATCTTTATGGATTAGCACATATCATAAAAAAATACTAAGTGTATATGGACCCCAAGCTCATAACATTGCTGCATGATGGTATGTATTTATGAATCTCTAAAAAAACTAATTGTTCAAAGGAGAAAGCACAAGTACATGGATGAGATTATAGCAACCAATATGTATTCATTTCAATAATTAATTAAATGCACTCGCCAAAACTTTAGAGTAAGGGAGAAATATTATCAAAGCATACAACATGGTCAGTGGTGAAAATCTAGTTAGGGTGTCACTAATAGAAACTATGAATTTGGACTCTTACAAGATAGCTTTTCTAGTTAATTGTATGATAGGGAACCCTTTTAGAACTAGCAGATTAATGGCTATTGATTCAATCTGAAACTATTCACGGAGTTCAACTTTGCACAAACTACTTTTCATGCTTGTTATGAACTAAGGGATAGATTGGATATTTATAATGATGCAACTCTCATAATATCAGAAGGAACTCCTTTTTTTTTTAATTTATGCAGCTAGATATAAGTACACAAAATGACTCACACTAGACCTAGGTTCCCTTGCTTTGTAGAAGATTCACTTTAAAACATTTTACTGTATTAATTTATATTTTTGTGCATATCAAATTGTTCTTATTTGTTCCCAATCTGACATTCAACCAACAATCATGCATTACAGTAGATCAATCCATATGCAACACCAAAAAGGCTGTCTTAATGGTTATCTTGTGCATGGATGATGATCCTACCTTATCTATCATAACTATACAGTTCCAAACTTCTATGAGGATGCACATATGCAATGAATTCAAAAGAAGCAGATTAAGAATGTCTCCAGTTAGTTAGAAGTGTGGTTTAGGATGGGAAAAAATACCTTGTTGACAATTACTAATTCCTAGAACACACAACCTTTTCCTCAAATTATTCAACTTCCCATCTTTTAGATTAATAAGTAAAATAACATATAACTAACATGTAGCTAAATGACCATTCTAGCTAATATAGAAAAGAAAATGACCCTGCTATCGACAATGATTATCCTAATATATTATTCATTTTTGTAAAATGAGGGTGTGAATTATTTGGAATAATACCTCAAAGAAAAGTGGTCTCACAGAAAATCGTGATTGCGGAATAGGCACAAAATGGATTTGTTGAAAAGGGCCAAAGAAACTTTCTAGTAGATGGAAGTGGTGGGTGTAAAACCCAACCCCACTACCTTTGCCAACATTCTTCTTGCTTGTGAAAATTAAGAGCTTTGGAACAAGGTATGGTGGCAATGCTCTAGCAGGCATGTATATAAAATTTGGGCGCATAGGCAAGGTACAAGAACTGTTTGTCTAAATACCTCCATGGAATGTGATTTGAGGGACTACAATGTTTGCAGGATATGCACAGAATGGGTAGGAGAATGAACCTACTATATTTTATTTTATTTTATATTTTCAATATAGTTTCGTTTGTAGTATGAAACCAATGAGGTTGTGAATTTGGGTGTAATGGGGAGGGAAAAAGGTATGGAACAGAAGGGAGTGCTGAAACAACAGGAAGATGATGAACAACAAAAATATGTTTCTTCAATTATGAAATTATATTCGCTATGAGGGAATTGTCTAGTGCGTCATCACATAGTATTATTGTTCAGAAATCATTGGTAGAATAGCATGAATGGGATACGAGATTGAAGATTATATGATTTGATAGTCATTATCATAAATGCCAGGATTAATCATTGCATCTATGTCAAAATCATACACCTGTTGTGGTTAAACAAGACAATTTTCCCACAAGATAAAACCACAAAAATGACTCAAAATTAAAAATGCATTAACAATGATGGCTATGGATAAAATACAAATCATTTCACACCATCACAGACTCCAAAAAGTGGGTGAACCAAATGGTAAAATGAAAAAATGGTTTAAAAGAACATTCATATTGAAAATATTCTCAACCATCAATGTATTGCTTCTCATGGGTGAGAGATATAACATGGTTAGCTAGAATCAAAATAAACATAAGTAAATACACATCTATCAGTCTCAAAAATTAAAAACGGACATTAAAAGTCATGATTCAGGCGGATTTAAAAAGGGAAAACGAATGTCCAAGAGGAAAGTATGTTGGGGAGGACTCCAGTAGCCAACGACCCTAAGAAGGAGCGTTCCCTATGGAGGGCATCACCCTCTCTGTAGGTCACGGCCTATGGAGGGGCGACTGCCTCCATAGGAAGCCTTCCTTAAGGTGTGGCTTTACAAACCAAAGCATAAAATCTTCCAGTTCTACCTTTTAAACATAATTTCAATAAAACGACAATGCTTTCCTTTTAACGAGTTTAATAATGATAATATCTATGTAGATATACTACCATTAGATAAAATATGTTCACTTGTATGTAATATTATGATAAATAAAAAATATGTCAATGAGTGTTTTTGTACAAAATATAAGATACAGTGATAGGATAACAAAATATGCACACACACATATATATATCTATTTATATATTTATTTCTTATAAGAGAGTAGTAAAAATACAGAGTTGTTCAACTGATAATGAAGAACTACACCAAACACTTGAATACAATTTGCTATACCCAAATAGGTTTCAGAGAGGGGTTCAAACTATACATTTTGTAATTCAAGTGCATTAGAAAATATTTTAATACCTGGAAATTGCTTCTGAAGATTCTCCTCTTCTTGTTTCCCTCTCTTCTTTTTTTCCCTCTTTTTTTTTTCCCAATCTTGATTTACCAGAAATCGCTTTCTGTAGGATATTTCCTTCTTATTTCTTCTTCTTTTCTTGCTTTTCTTTCCCTTTTTACTCAGCTAAATTCACTGTGCTTCACAAACCCTCTTTTTGGCACCCATGTTTTTAGTTATATTTGTAGAGCAATAAAGAAGATATTTAAAAACAATTCCCCTTTCCGTTAATGAATTTCCTCCATTTTAAAGTTTTCTTTTCTATTTTCAAAAATCTAATCTTTAAAATAAAATAAAAATAAATTTATTTTTATGCATCATATTTATCCTACACAAGTAATTGAAGAATTACCTTTTTTAATTGCAAATGAAAAGTAATTATTCTCAATAATTAATACAAAAAAACCTTTTAATTGCATACAAAATAACTATCAATTACAAATAAAATAATTATCCTAATTAATAAGAATTTTCAATTAATTACAAAATAAAATCTTTAATTAAAATATAATTAATTCATTTATTTCTTTGCACTTTTATTTCGCCACAATTATGTTAATTAGACATTGTAAAATATGAACAATAAAATAGGGGTCTTGACATCCTTCCCCCCTTAAAGAATCATCATCCTGATGATCAACTTAATTAAAGATAAATATATCATACCTCATTATTTCAATTTTACCTTAATGTCAAAAACACCCCACTTGACAAAGATATCGTTTACTTCAACACCTATCTGCTCATAATGACAAAATTTCCTATGGCTAGCATCCAACCACTTGCACACCTTGTTAGCACATCATGGCTTTATCAATTCACTCTATATACCTTATCTAATAAAAAAAACATGTAAACTAATTTATTTCTTTCATGCAATCTTCTATATCGTGTGTTCAAATCATTTCATATTCCAAGATATTGGTACTAATAGATGGAAAACAATTATGTTCATTTTGTCAACATGTCTACTCGTATGAGATATTAGAATAATTTCCTCTATGATGATAAACAAGCATCCCATACAACTTGTTATCATCATTAGAAAATTCAAATACTAACAAAACAAAAGTCTCAGCAATCTATAAATATCAAACAATTACCACAAGGTCTTCATTTTGATCAACAACATAAAATATAAGAAGATCAGTGAGTTACAAAAGATCATCAAGATCATCAAAGATAAGAAGATTATTTACTAAAACAAAAGGTTTAAGTTGATTACCATAGCAACCTGGAATATCAGATGTTAGGAAGATCATCAAGAGCTCAATACTGAATCAACCTCTTACTAAATTTCTCAAAAAAAAGTAAATCTCAATCTATAATTGGAAAAGTAAATTTCTATTAACAAGGATTTATGTAAATGTATGGCATGCATAATCCTTTATCTTTTTACAAATGCAACAAGAATTCATCCAAGAGAAGTGCATTACATTAATTGACTAAACAAGTCATTCAATGATTCATGCTATGATACATATCCAATTTCTGAATTTCATAAAGAAAATATAACATTTAATCAATCTTCAATTGCCATAACCTAATGGTTATCCGCAAGTTTAAGGTCAAAGCATGGTTAAGGTGATTTTCCCACCCAACCATGAAAGATAACACTTCCTCGGGGTTCTTCCTAACTCGAAGAACAGTCGACCCTGCATGATGCACCTAGAAACCAATAATAATAGGGTAGGAGGGAAACTCTCGATGCATGCCTGACGCCTTATTTGCACTCTTATACTAGAATGAACATATTTCTTGCATACACGATGTGGTAGAGAAACATATAAGATATAAAAATTCTAGGCATTCATTATCCATCTATTTCAATGGTACAACTCGCTTTGGCCAAAGCATATATATAAAAAAATTGGTTGATCTTGGAAAAGAAGATCACCTTCCATGTTAATCCACATTTGACATCCTATCCTGGAAGGTAAGTTTAAAATTTATCACATACAACACATTCAACAAGAAAAATCAAATTGCATAGAATAAGGACCAAATGATATAATAGCTCATAACATGCTCTAGTGCACATTGAATGAGTAGTTAACAAACAAGAATGCATGAACCCTTGGTGCGTAACTCACATAGGGTATGAATATGTAACTTACTTGTAGTTCCTCTCTCACACAAATATGGAATATGCCTTGCATACAATGAGCATTACTCATTCAATTTTTCATAAATTATAGTAAGTTCATCTCTCACACATGTGCATTGCTCGCACCAAAAGGTGAAATATGTATAAATTACAGTAGTGCAGTTATAGTGATCATTACTCGATCCAATAAACACAATAGATATCAAAGGTGTATCTCACACACAAATAAGGAATGCAATAATTTCTCAACTTCTTTATCCACACAAAGGGATCAAGAACTTATCCTAGTGCATCACTCGCATCAGAACAATAATAATATGAAATAAGCATCACTCACATTAGTTAAGTGAACATTTCTCGTTCAAGTGTAAATAGTGAGTAATTTAAGAAAAAAATTTCTATGATATGCATACAATCATTTATACAGATGTGTCCTTCACACAGAGCATGAGAAGTGCATTATTGCACAAGGATCATTCTCATATATTACATACTTTCACTAATAACAATCAAGCACACATAATTCAATCACATCATTCACTTCTTACCTTTTCTGATAGACATATCAAGTTATTTATTAAAAAAATTTCTATCATGAATTACCAATGAAGATTCAAGACATCAGAACCTTGCATTTTTCAAAGATCTCATGGATTCACTCAAATTGAATTCTTGAAGGAAAAAGACATTGCTCAACAATCATCTTGTTCCCCCTAGTACCGATTCAAACATTCTTTCCTTAAGCATCACTTCATAGGTTTCTTACCTTTAGGAAGGTTCAACCAATATTTATTTATTTTTATCCACTTTATTTACTTCACAACTGTTTTCCCTTCTCATCCAAATTTCATCTTTTCTCCTTTCCCTGCATCTTCTAACTCATTTATCCTTTACATCTTCTAACTCATTTATCCTTTACGTCATCTGAGAGATCTCTCTTCACAATATAGTTTTCTTATTATTTCACTTTCATTGCCACCTCATCATTTAAGGGTTGTCATCATATACTATCCATCTTGGCTTACTTCAGATAGTCACCATCACCCTTACTAGAATTTCTTATGAAATCACTACTAAGGTGAATAGGTCTCACACCTCAAGATTTCTGAATGATCGGACTAAATCTAAACTTATAATCAGTTCCAACTAACTATTTTAGAATCACCAACTCATCACAAGAATCTTGACCCATAACAAGGGTTCTCTATTCAGTACAACAAGTTCACATATCATAATGCAAACTAAGCATAAAAGAATCAAGGTATGAGTTTTGAACCTGAGTGCTCTGATACCAAATGTAAGGATCGGAAAAACACATTTACTAATTTTATCCTTTATTTTATAATTTATTAAATTATATTTCTTAATTTCCAAAATAATTTAATAACATAAAATAGTTATAAAAAGGTGTAGAACAATAAGATTAATTTAATTACTCTCATCACTATATTCAAATAAAATAATGTACATCAAGGAATCAAGTATACCAAAACAGGGTTAGTCCATTCCAAAATATAGCCATATAGGCTTACATAAGATTTATCATATCAACAGTGTGTGTAAATTCAAGTACTGGAATGTAAATTAAAGAAATAGTGAGATCATCAACACATCCACAAAAGAACCATAACACAAGAATTTCATGAGTGGAAAACCCTCATAGGGATGAAAAACCACTCGTAAAAGTGCCTTACTGGCTCATGAAATGTCTCGCGTGCAAAGCCTTACTGGCTACAAAATGTCAATGGTTACAAGATGCCTCACTGACTATGATCATTTTGTCCCATTGACATGATCATTCATTATACATTTATGGATAACATGAATATCACATTTAACAAAGAGCATAAGGAAGTTATATTATAGTTTACATAAGTCTACAAGCAACATATAGCCCAAATTAATTCATTAGATAGCTCAAACCCCAACCTCTCAACATGTTGAATGAAAATGAATCTCTTATGAATCTTTATGGATTGGCACATATCATAAAAAAATACTAAGTGTATATGGACCCCAATCTCATTATGTTGCTGCATGATGGTATGTATTTGTGAATCTCTAAAACAACTAATTGTTCAAAGGAGAAAGCACAAGTACATGAATGACATTATAGCAACCAATATATATTCATTACAATAATTAAATAAATGCACCCATCAAAAATTTAGAGTAAGGGACAAAGATTATCAAAGCATACAAAATGGTGAGTGGTGAAAATCTATTTAGGGTGTCACTAATAGAAACTATGAATCTGGACTCTTACTAGATAGATTTTCTAGTTAATTGTATGATAGGGAACCCTTTTAGAACTAGCAGATTAATGGCTATTGATTCAATCTGAAACTGTTCAAGGAGTTCAACTTTGCACAAACTACTTTTCATGCTTGTTATGAACTAAGGGATATAATGGATATTTATAATGATGGAAATCTCATAATATCAGAAGGCACTCCTTTTTTTCTAATTTATGGAGCTAGATATAAGTACACAAAATGAATCATAGAAAACCTAGGTTTCATTGCTTTGTAGAAGATTCACTTTAAAAAAATTTACTGTATTAATTTATATTTCTGCACATATCAAATTTTTCTTATTTGTTCCCAATTTGACATTCGGCCAATAGTCATGGATTAATGTATATCAATCCATATGCAACACCAAAAAGGTTGTCTTCATGGTTCTCTTGTGGATGGATGATTATCCTACCTTATCTATCATAACTATACAGTTCCAAACTTCTATGAGGATGCACATATGTAGTGAATTCACAAGAAGTAGATTAGGAATGTCTCCAATTAGTTATAACTGCGGTTTAGGATGGGAAAAAATACCTTGTTGATAATTATTAATTCCTAGAACACACATCCTTTTCCTCAAATTATTCAACTTCCCATCTATTAGATTAATAAGTAAAACAACATATAACTAACATGCATCTAAATGACCATTGTAGCTAATATGAAAAGGAAAATGACTTTGCTATTGGCAATGATTATCCTAATATATTATTCACTTTTATAAAAGAAGGGTGTGAATTATTTGGCATAATACCTCAAAGAAAAGTGTTCTCACAGAAAATCATGATTGCGGAATAGGCACAAAATGGATTTGTTGAAAAGGGCCAAAGAAACTTTCTAGCAAATGGAAGTGGTGGGTGTAAAACCTGACCCACTACCTTTTCCAACATTCTTCCTGCCTATGCAAATTAAGAGCTTTGGAACAGGGTATGGTGGCAATTCTCTGGAAGGCATGTATACAAATGTTGTGTGCATAGGCAAGGTACTGGAACTATTTATCTAAATACCTCCATGGAATGTGATTTGAGGGACTACAATGTTTGCAAGATATGCACAAAATGGGCAGAAGAATGAACCTACTATATTTTATTTTATTTTATATTTTCCATATAGTTTCATTCATAGTATGAAACTAGTGAGGTTGTGAATTTGGGTGTAATGGGGAGGGAAAAAGGTATGGAATGAAAGGGAGTGCTGCAACAACATGAAGAGGATGAAGAACAAAAAAAAAGCTTCTGCAATTATGAAATTATATTCACTACGAGGGAATTGTCTAGTGTGTCACATAATATTATTGTTTAGAAATCATTAGAAGAATAACATGAACATGATACTAGATTGAAGATTATATCATTTGATATTCATTATCATAAATTCCATGATTAATCATTTCATATGCATCGAAATCATACACTTGCTGTGGTTAAACAAGACTATTTTCCAACAAGATTCAACAATGAAAACAACTCAAAATTCAAAATACATTAACAATGATGGCTATGGATAAAATACAGATTATTTTGCACCATCATAGGCTCCAAAAAGTGGGTGAATATAATGGTAAAATGAGAAAATGGTTTAAAAGAACATTCATATTGAAAATCTTCTCAAGCTTCAATGTATTGCTTCTCATGGGTGAGAGATATAGCGCGGTTAGGTAGAATAAAACTAAACATAAGTAAATACACATCTATCAGTCTCAAAAATTAAAAACAGACATTAAAAGTCATGCTTCAAGTGGATTTAAAAAGTGAAAATGAATGTCCAAGATGCAAGTATGTTGGGGAGGACTCCAGTAACCAACAACCCTAAGAGGGAGTGCTACCTATGGAGGGAAGCACCCTCTTCGCAGGTCACGGCCTGTGGAAGGGTGACTGCCTCCACAGGAAGCCTTCCTTAAGGCATGGCTTTACAAACCAATGAATAAAATCTTCCAGTTCTATGTTTTAAACACGATTTCAATAAAATGACTCTGCATTCCTTTTAATGAATTTAATAATGATAATATATATGCAGATATAATAGCTTTAGATAGAATATATTCACTTGTATGTAATATTATGATAAATAAAAAATACATTGAGTGTTGTACAAAATACAAGATACAGTGAGAGGATAACAAAATATGCACACACACGTGCATATATATATATTTATATATTTATTTATTATAAGAGAGTAGTAAAAATATAGACTTGTTCAACTGATAATGAAAAACTACACCAAACACCCGAATACAATTGGCTATACCCAAATAGGTTTCAGAGAGGGGTTCAAACTATACATTTTGTAATTCAAATGTATTAGAAAAGATTTTAATACCTGGAAATTGCTTTTGAAGATTCTCCTCTTCTGGTTTCCCTCTCTCTTTTTTCCCAATCTTGATTTACCGGCAATCGCTTTCTGTAGGATATTTCGTTCCTTCTTATTTCTTCTTCTTTTCTTTCTTTTCTTTCCCTTTTTACTCAGCTAAATTCACCGTGCTTCAGAAACCCTCTTCTTGGCACCCATGTTTTTAGTTATTTTTGCAGAGCAATAAAGAAAATCTTTAAAAACAATTCCCCTTTTCGTTAATGAATTTCCTCCTTTTTAATGTTTTCTTTTTAGTTTTCAAAAACCTAATCTTTAAAATAGTATAAAAAATAAAATTTATTTTTATGCATCATATTTATCCTCCACAAATAATTGAAGAATTACCTCTTTTAATTGCAAATGAAAAGTAATTATTCTCAATAATTAATATGGAAATACCTTTTAATTGCATATGAAATAACTATCAATTACAAATAAAATAATTATCCTAATTAATAAGAATTGTCAATTAATTACAAAATAAAATATTTAATTAAAATATAATTTATTTATTTATTTCTTTGCACTTTTATTTCGCCACAATTATGTTAATTAGACATTGTAAAATATGAACAATAAAAATAGGGGTCGTGACATGGAGGTGGAGGAGAGTGGAGAAGTGGTGGTGGAAGAGGAGTCAACCATCACGATTGGTCCAATGGGCAAAGAAGAGGCAAGGTGGACTGAGATGTCCACCATAGGTAGGGAGGTAGCCACAATCGCTTGAGAAGTTGGTAGAAGAGAAGCAGTAGCAGAGGTAGCTAGTGGGGACTTAGGTGGATCAACCTCCATTTCTTCTCGCTTGTGGAGTGGATCTTCTTGTATAACAGGCATTGTAGTGGCACTTCCTGACCTTTTGTGTTTCTTGGAAGGTTAAGCTTTCGAGGCCTTCCTTGCATATACCTTTGGGTTAGGTTGTTGCTCTTCAGCCTGTTTTCTTTTCTTGGAATGAGTGAGTGGAGGGGAATTTAAAGTCTCCCTTGTTGAAGTAGCAGTGGTCCCATCATTTGTCCCACTTTCCTCGCTTGCGAGCCCCTCATAGGTCAGGATGAACCCTTGTTGCTTCAATCAGACAACTTTCCCATTAACCCATTCTCTCGTATGAGCCTCGACGAGCTTGGTTATAATGTCAAGGTCATCAACCTCTTGCTCATCCCAATCTATCAACGACAACAAAAAGTTAGCAACTGTAGCATATTGAGGATCCATAATCGTGCTCTCATCTTTCTCTACTTTATCAGGCACAAGGAATAGATTCACCTTCTTTACAAAGTATGCAGTCATCCACATATAATGCCTCATTCACATTTCCTTGTCATCTTTACAATTCACCCAAAAATCTTCAACACTATGTAGATGGGAATACTCGGGTCCAAGCACCTTCCTTATATGTCCATAAGGATCCATCTGTGGTTGGGCGGTGTGAAGCCTGAAGTGGTACTCGGCCAACTCCTTCTCTTAATTTCCTACACATTGAGAGGTATGTATCTCATACATCCCCTGGCTGAAAGAAAGGGGATAAGAGATCCCTACTAAGTGTTTGCTGCTCAAAGGGGTATGCACATGTCATAGCTACCGAGAAAGCTCTAGCAATATTATACAGTCATTGGGATACTGGGGCAGCTTGTTCATTTTTTCTTAGAAGCCCTGGGCACTGATGTATGTGAATTTTGGGTATTGAATGAACAAGAAAGCATATTTCTTGAGGAAGGCCCGAGTGCTATGGGAGACTCTCCTCTCAAAATCACCCCTGAGTAACCTGAAAATATGACCTCTGAAAGTGTCATTGAACCTGCAATAATCCTTTTTGAAATTTTTGAATTGTAGTTGGGGTACCTATAGTAGGCTTTTAATTCTCTTCCTTGTTCTTCATCAGGGGCCCTGAACAAGCCACTGTACTACCTCCATTCGGCTAGTAAATAGACCAAGTAGGACGTCATGCAAAACTTGGATGTCTTCTTGATGTTCATGAATTGCTCATGAAAGTAGTCACTAATGATCTTGACCCAATAGAATGTGGTCTCCGTTGTATCATCCTCTTTTCCATGAAGAATATTTTCAATTAAGTAGACCATCCATTCCTGGAAGTACGCAACAGTGGGAAGGCCCATTACTCTACTCAGCAAGATCACTAGGTCGTGATAATATTCATAGAAATTGCTGCAAGGTGACTAGGTCATGATAATCTTCATAGAAATTGTTGCAAAAGAGCTCCTGGGGAGCCTAAGCAACACTTCCCCGCTTCTCTTTTAGCCAATATTGATTTATAAGCTTCTTAAATTGTAAGGGATCTTCATCCCACATTTCCTTGCAATCTGTAATGGTCAGTACTTCCATTTCCCCAAAGGTAGGGATGTGAAATGTCTTTCTTATTTCCCTGGGGGACATGTCAGCTAGAATTTTTTCATCTTTGTCCACTATTGTTTGGGTCTCCAGATGATATGCTACTCTGCAAGCCATTACTAGCTTAGGGGTGATGAGAGATTGAGGGAAGCCTACGACCTTAGCAATTCCACTGCCTCTGATTAAATAGTGTTTCGGGGGTGGAGTTCCAGGGTTCAGGACCCATGAGACTCAAGGACAATCGACTTAACTTCTATGGTCATTTAAGTGCTTAGGTCAAAGGAGACGGGAAGCCGCTCGAGGATTACTGTCTGGAAACGATGAGCAAGGAGCAGAAGCTCGATGAGAGAAACCTAGTGGACTGGTCTTGGACTTGAACTTTACTTTCATGTTTTCTTCATTGAGTTTATCGACAATTGAAGTACGGTACCCTAGAGGTCAGAAGGATGGGATTAGTATGCCACAAGGAACGGTGATATGCAAGCAGCACACCAACGATGGAATTCCACTGGGGTGGGCTTGAAAGCTGGGTTTTCCTTTTGACAGTTTGTTTTGTTTTGAATGTAAGTGGCGGCATTCAGAGTCACCAAGCTCGATTGTGATGAATTCCCTGGCTAAAGAACAACGCTAGGAAGGTAAAGTTCTGTGAGAATTTGAGGGTGACTTTCAAGGGTTTTCTTAAGATTTTGTGACATGGGTTTTGAGCGTAAGGCCCTTCTCTATCCAAGGCTTGTATTTTTTATCCTTTTAGTTTATTCATTTTGGAAAAAAAACCAATAAAAACACAATATAAGGCATGGAGGCCAAACTAACCTGAAGGACCTGATCAATATTGGTGACCTAGCTAGCGAGAATAGCTTGGCGATGACGATTGGGATGCTCAGGTGCAACGACGATGTTGGATAATGATGTTGGATCACCCTCACTCCTTTTTAATCAATTAATAGAGTGATAATGATAGGTTGAACCTACATATTTATACCCTCAAGCGCATTTAATGCACCCAATTAATCCATGTATGAGGAGCTCAAAATTTGGTGCATTTAAATTTTAAAAATGACTGCGGGCGGGCCAGAGTTTGGCTACCAGAAAGATGTTGGTAAATAGCTGCTTGAGGTGTAATGGGAAACCATCGGTGGAGATAACCCTAGGGTCCGATGGGTAAAACTCCGGTGGCGGATGACTGCTTGGAAAATGCTGACACATGATAGAAACTTTGGTAGGGAGATTCGATGGAGTGGACCTAGTGCGAATGAAGGACGGTTAGTTGAACCTTTGGAGTCATGAAAATGATGATCAAGGTGGTGGGTCCCAGAGCACGGATGGACGAATCCATTTGGATGTTTTGAAACAACAAATGCAACAAAGAAATTTGGTAAGGGAAACCCGCCAGGACAGACTCAGAGGGTCCCAAGGATGCTAGCAGAGGAAAACTATCAAAGGAACTCTGTGAGGACCCAGGACTTGGAAAATTTGAGCAATGAAACAAGGTCAACTTGATATGATACTTTGAGGCTCACTGACCCTTTTGGACACCAAGATGGGGGCACACAAAATGAGGAGGTGGAAAAACAACCTAACAAGGTGAAGGAAAGAGAGGGTCCCCATTCCAAACGGGGCGTGTGTGTTAAGAGCACAACAGTATTATAGTGACATCTCATTTTGGCCCATTTTGGTGTTATGCATTGTATTCTTCAGTGACAGGGTTCTTTATAGTGATAGTGACATTTTAGAAGTGACATGGCAGTTCATGTGCACAATTTAGTGACATTTTCAATTCAGTTATGGAGCTTTCTCATAGGGGAAGTGCTTACTTTATGATCAAGTATCCCTTTTTCATGTGATTTCAAGGGGGAGAGAAAGTAGCTAGAATGATTGGTATTTGAAGAGGTTTTCCATCAATGACAAAGGGGGAGTTTTGTTGGCCTGTAAGTTTTTCATTGATGTCAAAGGTTGTGTTATCATTCAATTTAAAGGAGGAACATGAACATGAAGTCAAGAGGTACAAGGTGATACTTACATTCAACACACTCAGGTATATCTTATCTTTTAGTTTGATTGCACTACATTTAGAGGTTATAAGGCTTTGGTATTCATTCATGGGGACAGTGATATGAGGATTTGGTAAAATTTTAGTTTTGGGGGACAATTTATTTGTATATCTTCAGTTGATATCATATTCATTAAACAATTCATATCTTCATATATACTAGTTTAGTATATTAACATTGAATTGACATGGTATTGATGTCAAGAGTTGATATTGGTGCTTAAAGTGTTCGAAAGTATTCAGGTATTCTACATTTAACTGTGTTTTTTTGACTCTTCATGTCTAGCATTCACATTGTTTTGATATTGAGGTCACATTTATGTGAGATCCTTGAGACAACAATACTTTTGGGGACAATATTGTGATGTGGAACTTAAGGTTTGAATTTTGATTACATTCATCTATCATTGATTAATATATTGCTCAATAATTGATCTTAGCATATTGACCTTGGTAATCAAACCAACACAAGGTATTATGGTGTCCTATTATGGAAAATCTTGACACACTTTATTTGGCATTTTGATGTTTATAATTTAGAAGTGTTTGGGTATTATGTGTTTATGGTAGCATTGAGTTTAAACACCGACATAAAGTTTGAAGTGTTATTTGAGTTGGTCGTTAATGGTTATGCATCCTTTTGTGCTTAAGAATAACAACTTTGTGCAAATTCATAGTTCACACATTATTTGGTGATAATGATATCACTCAATCAACACCAACATATATAGGTTTTTTTATGTTTTTTGAAGAAAAAAACATATGAGAAAAGGCTAACATAATAATTGTTCCCTAATTTTCTTTAGTGTTTGTTAGTGAGGATGATGGATGATTTAGGGCTTGATGAAGATTGGAAGAATGGTGGTATGGTGGCTGAAAATGAAGATAAATGGTTTCAAGTGGTTTGATTTTAGTTTCTCCAGGTGATATCAACCTTCATTTGAAAGTTTGAATTGAGTTCAAGATGGTAACACACTTCTTTCTTTTAACCCTAGTCTGTTCTTTACAAAGTTGCAGTATCTGAAACTGGTTTCTTGTTTTGAATTCGATGTTGATATGCTACATAAGGTCTTGCATCTACATAATGTTTCAATGCTTAGAGCGAAGGGTATATGTGTGTTGTCGACAGGGTTTTATTGAAGCATATATGTATCTATTGTATATAGTTTGGTTACCTTATTTTTTAGGGCAACATGCCGACTTAACATATACACATTTTTGTGCTTAATGCATTAATATTGAAAAGTGTATGTTGTTACATGTTTATTAGTTGTTTAAGAATTTATCAAAGCTACTCCACATTGATACATTTCAATAGTTATCAAACCATATTTTTGAGTGATGATTTACTAGTTATGAGAAGGTTTAATTTTGAAAAAGGAAGATTAAGAGGCAGTTATCATAACAGGTTTTAAAGGTTACATTTGAAAGTTTCATTGTGGACAGATGGCAACTTGAAATGGAACATAGATTGTTTATTTAAATAGTGATCGCACACTATTATGGGTTTAGTGCTTTTCATAGAGTTATCATGCTGAATGTATAAACAAAATTTTGTAAAGAAGTATTGCAAGCAATATGCAAAACACATTGTAATTGGTGCATTTGATATTTTAAAGATTCTAGTAAATGAATCTTTAGGATACTTAGTGTATTGGATTGAAAATGAAATGTGATCTGTAGTGAAACAAAGTGATCCTCTATAGTTGAATTATTCTCTATTTAGAAATATTTACTAAAGTTAAAATGATCAAGTCAGTGAGACAGATTGATCATTGCCAGTGAGGCATTTGTAACTAGTGAGGCTTGTGTTTCCAATGAGGCATTTGTAGCCAGTGATGCTTTGCTAGTGAGGTAATTTTACGAGTGGTTTTTCTACCCCATGAGGGTTTTTTACTCAGGAAAAAATGTGTTATGTTTACATTTTTTCTATAGTTTGTTTGGTCTGCATGAATACATATCAATCATTTATCATTGTTTAGAATGACATTCCTTGCTCTTAAGTCTTATGTTCATGAGTCAATATTTATCATAAATTACTTCATAATATTGTGTTGGTGTATCTTTGATATTTATTTGTTAGTTTTAGTTGTCATGATGCCTATCTTAATTCAGCTGAAGTTGTCATGATGCCTATCTTAATTCAGCTGAAGTTGTCATGATGTTCATATATGATGCTTCATCTCAGTTCATTAGAAGTTGACCTGATATTCATGTTGGTCTTTTTAAAGGTTTGAGTTATTGTCTTGAGTTAATAATGTCTACCAAAGTTCTTGATTCTAAGTATATATGTTCTCATGATAGTTATGTTTTAAAGTTAAGAAAGGTTATTTCAAGATCATTTGGAATTTGTATACCACTAATTCATCCCCCCTCTCAGTGGTATTGTACTCCAATATGGTTCACATGCTTTTTCCTCATTTTCTTCATCAACAAAAACCTCTTGTTCATCTTCTGATTCAATCTCAAGGTTGATTCTGCTGGGGTTAACCTAATTTATATCTTCATCAATCTTGACATTGATGCTTTCCACCATCTTGTGCAACCTCTTGTTGTAACACTTGTAATATTTGCTTTGGGCAGAATATCCTAAGAATAAACCTTCATCGTACCTCAAATCAAAGCTTCCCAAATTTTCATCTTCTCTTTTTATGTAGCATTTCTATTAAATAATTTGAAATAATTGATAGATGTGGTCTGCCTTACCATAGTTCATATGGAGTCTTTCCACCGTTTTCTCTTAGAAGAGCTCTATTCTAAATGTATAGTGTAATGTGAACTACTTCCTTCCAAAAAGTGTCTATCAACTTGGCCTCACTCAAAATTTCTCTAGCCATATCTTTAACTATCTGATTCCTGTTATGCCTTGCATAACCCCCCCACTTTGTTTTGGATCAAAATAGGTCCCCCTTTCTTCTTTTTGGTTTCTTTTTTCTTTTGGTTACTTGCTTTCCCCTTGGTGGTTCTTCTAGTTTTCTGCCTGAGTTTGTCTTCTAGTTTTGTCAAGGTTTGGTTCTACCTTAGTTGGAATTTGGGATTTCTCCTGAGTTCAGGATTTTCTGCCCCATTCAGATTTTCTCGGATCTCACTCAAACTTCGGCTAAGCACTATAGTTTGGGATTTTGTCCCCCATCTAGATTTTCCCGAATCTCGCTTGAACTCCGGTTGAGCGTTGTCGTTTGGGGATTTTTGGTCTTCGTGGAAATCTATGTGGACCAGATTTTCACGGATTTCTTTCTCCCCTGGATTTTCCCTCAATCCGTTGTTCCCTGTTTGTTCTGGGTTTTCCAGAATGTCTTCTCCTTTGCGGAAATCTGTCCTATGCAGATTTCCTCGGAATCTAGTGAAATGTGAAGGAGTATGGAGTAGTAAGGCTAGTTAATAAATGATGATGCATTTTATGAATAATTGATGCTATTTTGAGATCTCACATGTTGTTCCTTGATTGATAATGATCAGATTAAGTTTCTAATGGGTGTTTTCATGCTTATTCCACTAGAATTTGCCTGGCTTAGAATTCTCTGAAATTCCTCCCTAGTTTGGGTTCTATGGGTCGGCCTGAAACCCGAATTGTTTGTATGATCATTTTGTTCAAAGATTTAACGGTACCCTACTAACATAGGATTCATTTTAATGATGATTTTGATTAATTAGCTTCTGTTTGTGTGATCTTTACTGTGGTTTTCTTTGTTGAATGCAAGATTAAATCACATACATGATGGTATTTGTCAAGGGAGCTTAGTTGGGGTGCATTCTTCAATCCAGTTGGTCATGAAAATTAGCTAAGGCAAAGGTCGGCAAGACTTTCCTAACCTCTTGCCGACTGGTGGCTTGGATCTGTCTGCTAAGGATCCAAAGGGGGTGTTAGAACTACACAATTTTGATGATATTACATATTGTCCATGCTCACAAATTTTCCAGAAAAGTCCCACCATGGGCATATTTTTCCCATATATGGCCGTGTTGCACTATAGATTCCATTAGTCTGAATACTCCACATTATAGGTCATATTGCCATGAGATCATCAAAGTCTCCTTGACTTATAGTGCATTTTGCTAAGTATGCATCTCTGTTTCCTGTCGGCAAGACCTCAGGGATGCCACCATGAGTGGAGTTCACATGCTATTGCTAATCGGAAACACATCATTAAGAGTCCAGGCGACTATTAGCTTCCCATCAGCAAAAAAGCTTGTCTTTGGAAAAAAGTCTTGGCGAAATCTTCGTGTCTCACCGACTAGTGCACAGGCCAACACTTCAGCAGGAGTTGTTCTCTTCGGTATGTGCTCTCACTGAACGTTAGGAGTCTTGCTGATAGAGAAGGGTCCGTATATCAAAAAAGCAAGATCATGTCACCAAGAAGTCTCGGTGAATGGGTGCAGTCTACACGACAAGGATGTCTTCGAAGAGAGTGTGGGCGTTCGGTGTAATGTATCGCTGATGAAATATAGTCACGATGACTAGGAGGTACATTTCAGCAAAAGGCTTGTCTTCAGAGAGATGTCTTGGCGAGTACATTTGGTCTCACCAACGAAGCACAAGGATGGTTCATGTCGGTAGGATTTCTCTAGTGTCACAATGGTAAAAAATCATATGCAGGCATTTATCGCCAAGACATCATTCACCGTCTTGGTGACTAAGAGTTTCCTATCAGCATAAGTTGGTCTTTGGGGGACTGTCTTGGCGAAATCTTCAAGTCTCGCTGACTGCTATCAAAATGATTCATGTATCAACATAAGGTTTTCTCCCTGCCAAGAGGTCTCGGTGAAAGTTTGAAGTCTTGTCGACCGCCAACAAAGTAAACACACTTCGGCAGGACTCAACTGCATCGGGGTAACGTCTCACCGAGCGGCTTTGGTCACATAGACATAGCATGGGGGATTCTATTAGTATGTCTTCGAGGAGAGAATCAAAGTGTCTTTCCGACAAGCAGGGGTCCCATCAAAGGTCTAAGGTCAGCGATAATTTTTCCTTCAACAGGAGATCTTGCCGATTGGCATGGGTCTCGCCAAAGGGAGTTGCATTTGGCAAAAGATAAAACATTTGGCATAATGTCTGGCCGAAGAGTTGGGGTTACAATGACAAAAATGACATTGGAAAAACTGAGTGGCTTCGGCCAAAGGTCCCACAGATGTGAAATTGTCTCACCGAAAGGACATAAAGATCTCGCTGAAAGATCTAAGGTTCAGCGAGATGTCTCATCGATTAAACAACCTCTCCCCAAACTCAAATGAACACTCGGTTAAGGATAAGACCTCGGTATAAGGTCTTTGCAAAGTTCGAAGGTCACACAGAAATGAAAGAACTTGGGGAGACTCCAAAAGAATAAAGGGAATTCAGCGAAATGTCTGGGCGACTCCGGACTATCTCAGCAAAAGCAAAAGGGGGTTCGGTGTGATCTCATGCCGAGGAGACCAAGTCTCGCCAAAAAGAAAAGGATCTCGAGGAGAAAAGAGGGGTCAGGGAGACTTCAAATGAATGAGGTGTTTTCACAGTGACTTCTTGCCGACCCAGCAGGCTCTTGCCGAAAGGAATGTGAGCTCAAAGGGAATTTGCTAGGAGTTCTCGCTGAAAGGTGGGTGTTTCACCAAAATAGAAAGAGCTTGGGGAGACTCTGAACAAAGGAACGGGCTCGATAAGATGTCTTGCCAATCTGATAACATCTCCCCAACACAAGGTGGATATCACCAGGACTTCCCACCGAGGGTCATCTTTTTGCCATAAGGTCTTAGCGAAGGAAGGGAGTCTTGCCGATAACAGGGGAAGGTTCGGTAAGAGAAGAGAAAATTGGGGTAAGGTCTCCCCAAAGCATTACAGTCTCCCCGACATCCGAGATGAGCCCGCCCAATGAGTCTAGCTTCACCATGACTCTTGTCGACAGAATAGGTTCGGGGAGAAAATAATAGGGCTCACTGAAAGATTTGCATCCTCACCGGGAGGTCTCACCAAAATGAAGGAGTCTTGCTGATTGGTTTTGTGAGCTCGATACGACTTTTTCAGCTCACCGAAACATCTTGCTGACTGTTTTGTGTCATGTCGATAACTGCATAATGGTGAAGTCACATTGGGGAAACACTGATGGTGTCTCACTGACATGTGATGTTGATCAGACCACCTTTTACCACCTAAGGAGCTCGCTTGGTGTATGCTCAACCAATTAGAAGGAGCCAAAAGAGTGACTCATCGGTCCCTTTCATTGATTGACTGTCCCTGTGATGAAGAACAATAGAATGGGAGCAAAATGGATTCCTTCTGAGATCCAAAGGTAATGGATCGAATCAGGTGAAAGGTCTAAATCTATAGGAAGGCCCGATGGCATTTTCGGAAGAACGGTCAAATTTACAGAGAAGTCCAAAACAGAAGGAGGCCGAAAGAAAGACGAAACTATGACTCATAGGGACAGCTGTAATGACCACTGGCAAGGAGGTAGATCAATATTAATGGAGATATTCTGAGCATTCAAGGGGACCCCAATAGAGTTCAAAGATGGTCATGCAGACAAGAGAGTAAAGGCTGTGGCTGCAAAAGATCTAAGGTCATCTCTGGAATAACTTTTCAGCATGGACAGTAGGGCTTCACATTGAATGCAGTTTTGACTTTCCTTAGAAATATTTGAGGGCTGACTCTCCTACAAGTCTGTAGATATTTTGTAAACCCTAGTGCAAGGGACAACACATTCTTGTTGGTACATTCTGTATATAAGGCATTTTTGCCTCTTTGTAAAGGTTAGCAGTTCTAGATTAGAACTTCTAAGGTTAGAGAACTTTTAGACTAAGAACTGTTTAGAGTTAGAACTATTAGGAGGTAGTCAGTTAACAAAAGGAGATAGAGTTGCATCTTGATTCTCAATAATGAGAGCTACTCTTGTCTTCTTGTTTAGCAGTTAAATTTCAATACAGACTGTAATGTATTTTCTAAGTTCTCTTAGTGTAGTTGGAAACAATCTGGAGCCTCAGATTCTTTGTACACTGGTGATTGTGCTAGCTTTATAGATATTGCTTATTTGTTTTACTAACAGTAGAAGCAATCAAAGTTTAATCTCCTTCATGTTATGTTCCAGAATGATATTTGTCTCAAATTGATCATTTGATTTGTGAAGTCTTCAAGGAATGAAATATTATTTTGTGTTTTATTTAAATGGTAATTAAAATCTGTTATACGAATTAGCATTATGAATGAAAGAGGTTGTGTGTCAATCACAAGTTTACTTTGTTCTATAGTTTTGGTTTATAACTCCTTGAAGTTAACAAGTCTGGTTAAGGTTGGATGAACTATTGTTCTTTTCTATTTCAAAACTCTGACTTATCTTTTTATATTTCTTTAAAAACCCTTGTTAGAGTAGGTTTTATTTCATGCTTGATATTAGAACAATCCAAAAGCTCAACACCAGTAGGCCCCTTGAATATTACTGTTGCATTGACCACTGAGTAACATCAACATAGTTGAGACCCAACTACAAAGACCTTGGGAGCTAAGGCATCCATGTGTTGCCTTTCTCTTTTAGGAGAAGCAAAATAGCAATATTCTGCTTGCATTATTGTGGTGCCAAAATCGCCATCAAAAATTCCTTCTTTCAACCACTCCATTTTATTGTGGGTTTCTTGTTGTAGAGTATTGTCTCTTGATTCCATGGTCTTCACAATACTTACTAAATTCATTTGATGTGAAGTCTCCTCCTCTTTCTGATCTTAAGCACTTGATTCTCCTACCTATTTCCTTCTCAACAAGCTTCTTTAATATCTTAAACTTCTCAAATGCCTCAACTTTCTCCTTTACAAAGGTTACCCATGCCATTCTAGTGTAATAATCAATTAGTAGAATGAAATATCTCTCACCTTGCAACCCTCTTGTCCTTTTGGGACCACATAGATTAGTATGAACTATTTGCAATGGTTTTGTGGTTGAATAATCCTTTGTTGGAAACTTAATCCTTGTGTTCTTTCCTTGTTGGCATCCTTTGCAGGTAGTATATGCAAGCTTGATTATCCTTGACAAGTTTCTTACTAGCCCTTTTGAGATTATTTTGACTAGATTGTCAAAATTGACATGCCCTAATCTTCTATGCCACATTCAACTCTCATCTACTTGATTTATCAGACAATTTTGGCCTTTTACTTCACAAAGGTTGTAAGGATTGCTATCATTCCTCACTCCTTGTGTAATTTTCTTACCATTCTTTCTTATCTTGCACCCTTCAAAATTAAATACAAGTTTGTAATTGTTGTCACAAATCTAGCTAACACTTAGAAGGTTATGTTTTAACCCTTCAACATAAAGGAAATATTTTGTCTTATTCTTCCCATCTAGGCTCAAGATTCCCTTACCATAGATCTTTACAGTAGTATTATCACCTAAGCTTACTGATCCTTTTTTACACTTCTTGAAATCAATGAATTTGCTTTTATCTCGAGTCATATGCTTGGAGCAACCACTATCAATTACCCACAAAATCTATTTTTTTGCATTTAGTACAATTTGGGAAATCATAGATTGAGTAGGACTCTGCTCTTTTTCTTGTCACACTTTCTTATGTTTCTTTTCAATCTCCTCTCCCTCTTCCTTAGGAACCTTAGATTCATTTTCCATTTTTGGGTTTTTTTCTTCTTCTTCTTCTCAGATTGAACTTTTGGTCTTATAAACTTTGTTCTACAGTTTCTAGCTATATAAACAAAATTATTGTAGTTGTAACAAATTACATTCATACCAACAAAGGGAGAAAATGGATTTTTTCTAAAATAATTTGTACTCCCCTTGGGAATGACTCTACATTCTTTAGCCCTATGACCAAACTGATTACATGTATAACAATATCCATGAAAGTAAGAAGAATACCTATTCATAATATTTTGTTGAGTCAAATGAGGGGGTATTCTTTGTCTTGTATTCTTTGTATTGATCTCCTTGAATCATGTACTCTTGTAAATCCATCAACATCCGTTCTTTTCATGTTCTACTTCTTCCTTTGTTGATCATGAACTAATTGGTTATTCTTCTTCTCTACCACAAGCTTATTTACTTCATCTAATATTTCCAACTTATCAGAATTATTCTCTTCTCCATCAACATCCTCCTTACATGATTTATCACCAAACTTGACTTTTATTCTGCCCTAAATATTTCATAAAGTTTTGCAGACTCATTGAGAAAGGAACTCTTTCCATTTTCCAGCCCTAATATAGATTTCTTTTTGTTAGAGGGATTCTGAGTACTCAATAGCTCATCCAAAAAATTTGATCCCCCTTTTAGCTTTATCCCTTTTTCAACTTGCTCTTTAGCTTTCTCTAAATCATCATTTGAACTATCATTATCATTAGATGAAACACTTTCTTCTTGAATATACAGGCTCTTATTTTTCTTTCCAAAATTCTTCTTTTTGGGATAGTAGATTTTCTTCATCTTACGATCTTCTTGTTCATGGTTATCCTTCTTGTAGGGGTATTTTGAAGCAAAATGTCCTATTTTACCATATTCAAAGCATTTGAAAGGTAACTTACCTTTGTACTTTCCAAATCCTCTCCTTAATCTTCTGATGAAGTTTGATTCTTGCTCATCAGTCTCTCCTTGTTCAGATGTGGTGGTTTTAGCTTTATCTTTCTTAGGTGCTTCATCCTTTAATTTTTTGGTCACCTTGAAGGAAGCTTCTTTTGTAGATGGTTATGCATATCCCATCCTCATTTCACATGTGGTGAATATACCATGCAGATCATTAAGATTAATTTTGTCTATCTCTCTTCCTTCCTCTATTGTTGAGAGCTTAGAGTCATACTTGTATGTCATTGATCTAAGAACTTTTAGTACAATGATCTTTTATTTTACTTCTTCTCCCTATCCTCTAATGGATTTTACTATATCATTAACTCTTTGAAGATAGTCTATAGTCTTCTCTTCTTCTGTCATCTTTAGTCCTTAAAATTTGGCCCTCAATACTTGAAACTTGGCCAATTTTACCATGTCATCTCCTTTGTAGATCTTCTCTAATGTATCCCATACATCCTGTGCATTCTTACAATACATAACTTTTATATGCACAGACCTAGACAAGTTGTTTGTAATAGAAAACCATTCTTTTTTATTATTCTCATAATATCTTTCTCCCGCAACATCAGTAGGAGGTGTGATTGGTGGAATGTATCCATTCACAAAAGAAACCACACATCAAACCCTAAAGATCCCAAGCATCTCTTCATCAATAAACTCCAAAAAGTATAATCTGTTCCATCAAACCTAGGTGGCTTGTTTGTGGAGGAAATTTCTTGAATGGCCATTATGTTCAAAACTCCAAGAATCTACCTGAGCTGGTTAAGCTTCTCCTACAGAATCTATGGATTTGATACCAATTGTTGGAACACAAAATCTCCTGAGATGGGGGTGAATTAGTAGATATTAAAATTTTAACTCATTAACCTTTAGAGCAGATTGACTCTTTAAAAATTTAGTGTGCAAACTTAATCATGAAATACAAAAATTAAACAAGCACACTATCTAACAACTCATAACAAAGATGTACATGGAAAACCCAAGATGGGAAAAACCACAATGTGAAAATGCTGCTACGAGCTACTTTCCTAATCTAGTCTCACAAAGAAACCTTTTGTTACAACTTTTAAGGGAACCAACCCTAAGGAGACTCCAATCCCCTAAACCGAACACCAACTCAATTATCTAATGGAAACAACCTATTAGATTTACTACATAAATTATTATTAAAATTTGTTTATTAAGAACACAATTCAATGTTACAGCTTACTCTACAATTGATCAAGTTTTTGTTGCTTCCACATTAACTCTCTTCTCTGCCCTGCACCACTCTGTTTTGCTCTATTCTTCTTATTTTTCTTTAGTGTATTCTCAATCTACATCAATGCACCCACATACATCTTTTGTAGCTCTCTTATTTTCTTTTTAGTACATTCTTTGTCCACCTCAATCAGCTTAGAGAACTTCTTACATTTTTTTCACTATCTCACTGTCACTTCTCAACTAGCTGTATTACCTTTTTACAATATTCTCATCATGTGTTTTGTGTAGCTGCTATTTGATGATTATTTCCTCAGGATTATCCACCATGATATAATCCTCTATTAGGTTTTTAGGATATCTTCTTCACTATCATACAACTACATTAAGCCACACAACAATAATTTCTGGTGCAGAGAATTTTCCATCATTCTCTCTCTATCAAGCCCTAGGATTGGATATTCATTTAATGCATCCTTCTGATTATTCAATTTTATCTTGATTCTAACCTCTATATAATTTTGTGTTGTCACTCTATGCATCAAATCTTTATTACATTTATCATTTATGTAGGTAGAACATTTAATTTTCACCTCTATGTCGGTTTATGGGAAAAACCCTGTTTACACGGACTTAGCCATTTGTGATCTTCACTTTCAAATTTAGGCTGTCAATCACCTATGTTTGTGCCACAATCCATCACCCTTCATTCATTGTATTACCTTTAAAACCTGACCATTAGATAAATGGTCTTTAAATCTCCATCATTGATCACATTTCCTTTGGAATCACGACCATTGTGTATCACTACTACATCTACATCTATCTCCACGATGTGAAGAGACATAGTGGTCACTGTTTGATCACATAACTTTGAACCTGCACCATCGATCATACATCATTCATCATTGTGATACATATTCCTTCATTTCTCTATCAGTGATGTGAATGGTCATGGCAATCACCTTTGGATCAACCGCCATTCAATCTCCACTATCCCCTGGTATCTCGTTGGTTAAAAGAATGGACCCACAAAATCTTGGTAGGTTGTTGGGAAACTACCATCTATCTTCCTTTGACATAATTCTCCAATATCGTTCAATGCACATCGCTCATTGCTTAAAGCTTTATATCTCAATGATGTGTAAGTGTGATGCACTAACAACCAACAATGTAATAATATTCGTCCACTTGTACATGTTGATGTCACAAACCATTTACATTGCTCATCACACAAATCATCTAAATGCTTTGCTTCACAACAATGATGTGAAGCGAATGTGCAAAAATTTTCCATGTGTTTCCTAGACCCACCATCAACTTCTATTGTCTGATCAAAACCTTGTTCGATCTCCATCATTCTTGAATCCCCCATGAGGCATGGACAAGGTCCCACCATAAGTGTCATGGGCTAGCAGGAACCATTGGATCTACTTGATCACAACTGTTGATAAATCTCCATCGTACATCACTAAACTTCAAGCCAACTTCAAAGAGCCTTCCACAATGCATGGAACCTTAGTGATATGATGCAGGAGCATCCAGTAGTGTAGGGAAATCTTGCATCACCCAAAAAAAATGTTTTCTTTATTTTCTTTAGTTGTTTTAGTTCCATGATGGCACTTAAGAGGTATAAGACTGTCAGACATCAAAAATAGTGAAAAATGAGAAATTACTATTTTTAGTAAGTCAGCCTAAACGGGCTTGTATGGATATGCAAATTTACCACAAGGAGTAGAGCTGAAAAAAAATTTCGGTCGTGAAAGAATCACCTCAATACCTTGCATGGTTTGGGAGAAATTAAAGTTTTCATCCTGAGAAATTTCTCCAACGCAGCTTCAAATTCAGATATAAAACTTTAGAGGCTCTGAAACAAGTCAAAAAGTGGCCGAACCGACCTACAGTGGGTTCACATGTTGTAATAGAAAATTGGACACCCACATCAAAATTTATGGCCCTACAAAGTTGGTCCTCTAAAAAGAAAATTTCATAAAAAATCCTTCCTAGGCTAGAAATCAAATGGTGAGACTTTTGGCACTAAAACAAAAAAGGGAAATTTGATCTTTCTAGAAAATTTTAGGGAGGTTATTGGGGAAAATAAAAAGGGTTAAGTGGGGGTTGTAGAAGGTGGCCCTGATAGTGCAGATTGTGGTTCTGAATAGTATATTTTTCTTTTTAGAGTTGATTTTGTTGTAATAAATCAAGCCCATGAGGCTGGAGCATGTAAGCTTTGAATTTCTAATTTCATTTTCTGAAAATAATTGAAAGTGATTCATTTTTTTGTCTCGCATCTTTGGTGTTGTTATCTATTGTTGTGATTTTTGTGGGTTTTGGGTGGTGTGGCCCTCATAACGATATCTATTGGATGTGCAAATATGGAGTGCACACCATTCAATCTTCAAAAGAGCACATCAACAACATCAATCGAAAGACTAGGTAATGGGATTGGTCACTAAATGAGCTTAAAGAAATAAGTTACAACTTATGCAACTGGTAATAACTAACAAGCAGTCAATGAAAAAATATAAAACCTATTAAGGAACCATGAATAAAAATACCTAGGGTTTAATTAATAAGCCCTAAAACTGTCTGAGAGCACAAACAATTCCATTCTAAGCTCAACCTTCAGCCTTTGGACCTGCAACTTATATTTCTGATAAGCTCTCAGAAAACATGTCAAATCTAGCCTTTGATTTCACTTTAGATGCCTAGAAGATTACTTTGCAATTTTATGACAACAATGCATGATAACATTGCAACATTCAAAGCAACTTTTGTAGCTTACAATCCATCTTCTAGAACTAGATCCTTAACATACCATATCTCACTTAGACATTAATGAAAATATTTTGAAATCAATGCCAACATACCATATCTCACTTAGACATCAATGACAACATTTTGACATCAATGCCAACATACCCTTCATAAAGGATCATTTCCATCTCACACCTGATCCCCTTTTGACATCAATGACAACAATATCCTAACAACTTTTTCCAGTTTGACTGATGATTTCTTGATCTCAATCTCTTTTATTTCTAAGAATTTTGTTTGTTCTTCAATCAAAATTTCTTTTTCTTTCTTTCACTTCTCTTTTTCTTATGCAAACTCATCATTCACCTTCCATAACTGATAACCAAGACACAAGGTTGTATGGTGAATTGGAGTTCTTATGGGTGGATGTCTCTGATCTAGTATTGCAAGTTCTCCATTCCTTGGTTTAGTAATGTCCAATTGTGCTAATAAATCTAGTTTTTCCCATGGCCATATGTTTGGAATTTTTCTTCTAATTCTTGTATTTTGGTCTCCCTTTCCCTGTCTTTCTTTTCATAAGTCTTCACTAACTCTTCCAAATGTTTTATTTTGTCCAAGGCTTCCTGAAGTTCTTTCCTAATATTTCTTTTATATACATTTCCTTTGTTTCCTTTTTACATTTTTTAGGTATATTTCCCTTCCCTTCAGAGTCTGTTCTACCAACATTACATCTTCCTCCTACCATTCTTTCCCTTTCCCTTTTCCTCTTATTTATGTTTTTCCATACTCCCCCTCATTAAACCTTGTTTCTTTAATCTACCTAAATGCCTAGGTGTAGTTGTCTCATTTTCAACACCCTTCTTCTTTTGAGCATCCTTCTATTTCTTCTATGTTTTAGAAGGTGTGGGTGTTGTGGATGTACTACCTCTTCTATTCTTGGGTTTTGATGGTTTTTAAGAAGATGGAATTTCTTCCATTGTTGGTGACCTAGACTCTGGCACATTATGCTCCTCTGGCTCACCTTGGCTATGGGTAGGTGAAGCCATAGGTGAGACAGGGGAACTTTCTCTCATAGGTTTAGATTGTGGATCAAAATTTTCAAGTACTATAGGTGCCTCCAATAAACTATTAATATCATCACATTTCTTAAAATCTTCCTAGTCTACTTGTGGGTATTGAATTCTCAAGCTTCATTTTACTAGTAGGGCAATCAAACAGTGGTGTGATAAGGTAGTGTCACTTTTTTTCCTTTGATACTCCAATTCCATTCTTTCCAACATATTATAAATAAAATTTGGCACATTTACTACCCCATTGTGGTGAAGTTGACTAAGCAATTTAAAATGTACAGTATACAAAATATTTTTTCTACCGTCATAGGTAAGATATCTAATGACATAGGAAGCACAATTATTCCAAAACCATGGAAGAGAGTGCCTCTTTGTACCTTGTGATGATGAATCCAAATTATCTCCTCACACACACAACTCCTCTCTTGTAGCCACTACATTTGCACATGCTAGAAATTCTACTCAAGTTCTAGGTAAACCAGAAACCTATGCTATGGAAACTTTAGATGCATCCATTGATAACCCTTTCACCATTGATTCATCATCATCCAATGTGGCTGCAAACCTTCTTGCTATATCATTGTCAAATTCTATTAGTTTCAAGAAATAATCGAGCCAACCCACTCTTGTGAAGATAGGTAAGACCATTGCATCTTCTAGTGTTTTCTTGTGAGTCGACGACTCTCTCCTTATAATGTCTCCTCTCATTGTAAATATTTTTACTCTGCTCAATGTGTTAACCTTGAAAATTTAGCTTAATTCCACTTCACCACCTTCAAAACCCTTCTCTTTTTCTGTTGTTTCCTCATACACTTTCATTACCATACTATAACTGCAACTCCCTCTCTTAGTATCAACTTAATTGAGCTCAAAAATGGGTTTTGGGTTTGACTTAGCTCAAGTTCACCATCTTCAAAACCCTTCTCTTGTTCTGTTGTTTCATCATACACTTTGATTACCATACTATAACTGCAACTCCCTCTCTTAGTATTAGCTTAATTGAGCTCAAGAATGGGTTTTGGGTTCGACTTCAAAACCCTTCTCTTGTTCTATTGTTTTCTCATACACTTTCATTACCATACTGTAACTGCAACTCCCCCTCTTAGTATCAACAAAAAGTAGGTGTAATTTTAGGAGGGTTTTGCATGTAATATCTATTGTTTGAATTTGGTTTAAAGTGGTGACGAAAAAATGAAAAAATGATTGAATTGTACCCTCCCCCTAAGGGTGATCCTACAATACTATTTTTGGGCAAACTCGACACTGAACTAATTTATTTTAACTAAATCTTCACTTTCGGGCACCTATAATGGCTAAATCATGAGGAATTTGAAGATGATGCAAACTAGTGATTTGTGACATTTTTGTTTGTAGATTCTAAATATATTTTTTTCAATTTTTTTTAATCAGATTGCACTTCTTTTTCCATCTCCTTCGAAAACTAGTTTTTAACAATAAATACTACTTTTAAAAAGTGGCGTCACTAGCGAACACATAAATTTTTTATTATGAAGGATAAAATTTTAATTTTTTTGAATTTAGATTCATACTATGATATCTACTGCATGGAATTGGTTTTGTAGCATTTCATTGAATATTTTTTCTTAATTAAGTTTCAAAGTTGAACCTTTTACAATTTAGATATGATTCACTAGCTAAAGCATAATTTTTTTTGTTGGATCGAGGACATCAATATCTAGTGCACTGATATTTTTCAATTTTTTTTTTGATATTCTGCTATTTTTCCACGTGTAGAAGAGAGCTTGATTTTCTATGAAAAACCTATGTTTAATAAAAATAAAAAATAAAATACATTATAAAACATAAAAAATATTAAAATTATATTTGATGGATAGCTCGTTCCAAGGACTACCATCATCCAATTGGGTTTGTGATGTCTCCTTCACTTTCATCCTCAACCCAAGCTTCGAAGGGAAAAAATATGCTAAAATTTGGTGCAAGAGGGGGAGAAGAGGGAAAAAGGGGGGTTTGAATGAACCCAAGTTTGAGCAAACCCCCCTTGGAGGTTTGCTAGAACCAGGGTTCGAATGAACCCTAGTTCGAGTGAACCCCCCCTTATATTCACTTTTCCATTGTTTTTGTTAATAAAAAAATGCAAAAAAAGTGGGTCCCATCATTTAATAGGGTTCACTCGAAATAGGGTCCATTTGAACCCCTTTTAGATCCATTCAAACACCCTAGTTCATGTGAACCCCTAAAAAGAAATTTTATTTCATAGGAGCATTTTTGCAATTTTCCTTCCTCACTAGAATTGTAAACCAGTATTGTGGGATCACCCCTAACTTAAGGTATGAAGTAACCTCACTTCAACTCGTGATAGGCGAAGATATGATTAGGAATTATGGAAATAAATGCTATATAAATATATTACATGCATAATTAAATATGAAAGACATAATGAAAGCATTAAGAAATCTAGAATAATCATGATAATTTACCTTGCGTACCTGTTGGAGGTGATTGACTGAACATTGCACCTATGAGTTAATTGAAATGCATCTACAATATGATTTGATATGAACAAAAGTAATTGTAGTTGAATGAATGGTGAGGTGGCAGATGTAAGGTAATGAAACATAATAGAAAGATAATAATTGATGCTATAGTTCAATTGTATTAAACTCAAACTGGTAGTAGGAAATAAAAGAAGCATGCTTCAGATATGTGTTATGAAAGGATGGATGCTGCATGTGATAATTTTGAGATGAAAATGCATGAACTGCAATTAATGTGGTGCCAAGTAATTTGAATTTTTTTGCTAGATGGTGCTATGGGTACCTTCAGCATCAAGTCCCATGTGTCTGGTGACAGTTACAATGCTATAGGTCCCTACTACAATAGGTCCCTTTCTGAATGTTGACAGTTGTGTATACAAAATAGGTCCCTCTAGAAAAATTATATACATCATTATAACCATGCTATGTGTGCTTGTGAGGTAGAATAAAAAAAAATCTTGAGTGATTGTAGGGATTTAGCTATGTAGCTCAATCTATGAATTACTTGAAGGACCTAGTATATCTGCTATTACTAAGGAATCACTCTGTGTATCTGAACATGCATCTAGATTATTGTAAGGTCCATACTACTGAAATAGAGAGAAAATAAAATATTCCTTCTATACTGGTTTCTTTTAAAGCTTCAATTAGTTTCCATTAACCAGAAGTGAGAACCTCACTACATATATTGTATGCAACTACACCACTCCATACCCCTTGCACACTAACCTTGACTTATTTCTTACTATAGCTGCATCTTCATTCAACTTGTTTCTAAACACTCATTTTGTGCCAATGACATTTTTGCTTGGGGGTCTAGGAACCAATTCACATGTTTTATTTTTCTCAATTTGATTTAACTCTTCCTCCATGGCCTTTATACAACTATCATCCTTACTAGCTTTAGAGAATATTTTTGGCTCAATTTGTGACAGGAGAGAAAAAATTACTTGTTCTTATTCTTTGTAAGTTATCTCCTAGTTAGAACCCCATCATTTTTGTCACCAATTATTTGATTTGTTGGATGGTCCTTCTACACATACTTTGTAGGTGCTCATTCAATTTCTGGTTCACATGGTTCTTCCTCATTTTCTTTATCAACAATAACCTCTTGTTCATCTTCTGATTCAATCTCAAGGTTGGTTCTACTTTCTTAACCTATTTTATATCTTCATCAATATTGGCATTGATGCTTTCCACCATCTTGTGCAGTCTCTTGTTGTAACACTTGTAAGCTTTGCTTTGGGTGGAATATCCTAAGAATATCTCTTCATCGCACCTTGAATCAAAGCTTACCAAATTTTCATCTTCTCTTTTTATGTAGTATTTGCTACCAAATACTTTGAAATTCTTGATAGATGTGGGTCTACCATACCATAGTTCATATGAAGTCTTTCCACTGTTTTCTCTTAGAAGAGCTCTATTATGAATGTATATTGTAGTGTGAACTGCTTCCTTCCAAAAACTTTCTGTCAACTTGGCCTCAATAAACATTGCTCTAGCCATATATTTAACTATGCGATTCCTTCTTTCAACCACTCCATTTTCTTGTGGGGTTCTTGGTGTAGAGTATTGCCTCTTGATTCCACGGTCTTCACAATACTTAAGAAATTCATTTGATGTGAATTCTCCTCCTCTATTTGATCTTAAGCACTTGATTCTCCTACTGATTTCCTTCTCAACAAGCTTCTTGAATATCTTAAACTTCTCAAATTCCTTAGCCTTGTCTTTTAGAAAGGTTACCCATGCCATTCTAGTGTAATCATCAATTAGTAGCATGAAATACCTCTCACCTTGTAGCCCTCTTGTCCTTGTGGGACCACACAGATCAGTATGAACTATTTGCAAGTGTTTTGTGGTTGAATAATCCTTTGTTGGAAACTTAATCCTTGTTTTCTTTCCTTGTTGGCATCCTTTGTAGGTAGTATTTGTAGGCTTGATTATCCTTGCCAAGTTTCTTACTAGCCATTTTGAGATTATTTTGACCAAATTGTCAAAATTGGCATGCTGCAATCTTCTATGCCACAAACAACTCTCATCTGCTTGAATTATCAAACAATTTTGGCCTTTTAATTCACAAAGGTTGTAGAGATTTCTATTAGTCCTTACTCCTTGTACAATTGTATTACTATTCTTTCTTATCTTGTAGCCTTCAAAATTAAATACAACTTTGTAACTGTTAGCACACATCTAGCTAACACTTAGAAGGTTATTTTTCAACCCTTCAACAAAAAGGAAATATTTTTTCTTATTCTTCCCATATAGGCTCAAGATTCCTTTACCATAAATCTTTACAGTAGTATTATCATCTAATCTTACCGATCCTTTAAACTTCTTGAGCTCATTGAATTTGCTTTTATCTATAGTCATATGATTGGAGCAGCCACTATCAATTACCCATAAACTTTGATTTTATGCATATAGTATAGTTTGGGAAATCAGAGATTGAGTTGGACTCTGCTCTTTTTCATGCCACACTTTCTTAGATTTCTTTTCAATCTTCTCTCCCTCTTCCTTAGGAACCTTGGGTTCCTTTTCCATTTTTGGGTTTTTGTTCTTCTTCTCAAATTGAACATTTGGTCTTATAAACTTTGTTCTATAGTTTCTAGCTATATGACCAAAATTGTTGCAGTTGTAACATATTACATTCATACCAACTAAGGGAGCAAATAGATTTTTTCTTAAATAATATGCACTCCCCTTGGGAATGACTCTACATTCTCTAGTCTTATGACCAAACTGATTACATGTATAACAATATGCATGAAAGTATGAAGAATACCTGGTCATAGCATTTCCTTGATTCGAATGAGGTCATCTTCTTTGTCTTTACCTCCTTGAATCATGTACTCTTTCAAGTCCATCCACATCCAATCTTTTCATGTTCTGCTTCTTCCTTTGTTGATCATGAACTGATTGGTTATTCTTCTTGTTTGCCACAAGCTTATTTACTTCATCTTATTTTTTGATTCAATAGAATTCTCTTCTCCATAAACATCCTCCTTACATGATTTATCACCATTTGAACTAGACTTTTCTTCTACCCTAAATCTTTCATAAAGTTTTATAGAGTCACTGGCAAAGGAACTCTTTCCTTTTTCCAGCCCTAATCCATATTTCTCTTTGTTAGAGGGCTTCTGAGTACTCAATAGCTCATCCAAAAAATTTGATCCACCTTTTAGCTTCAACCCCTTTTCAACTTGCTCTTTAGCTTTCTCTAAATCCTTTCTTAAGGAAACTACTTCTGCCCCAAGCTTCGAGCATTTGTCTATTTTATATTCTACTTTGGATTTCATCACGTCTTCCATTCTTTTGGCTTCCAACACTTGAAGTGTTAGACTTAATACCATCTGATTAGATTCCTCATGGTCTTTAGATAGATTCCTATTCTCCTTTTTCAATCCTTAAGCTTCATCTCTTAGAATGTCAAGATCTTCTAAGGTAGAAATAAGTTCTCCTTCCAACTCAATTTTAGCTTCTTCTTCACAAAGATGTTTTCCCATGATACCATGATTTTGTTTCATTAAGTCATTGGCCATTAAGAGAAATTATTCCTTTTATCCTTTCATTAAAAGAGCATGATCTAATTCATCATCAAAACTATCATTAGCATCAGATGAATCACTTTCTTCTTGAATATACATGCTCTTATTTTTCTTTCCAAAATTCATGATTTTGGAATAGTAGATTTTCTTCATCTTATAGTCTTCTTCTTGTTCAGGGTTTTCCTTCTTGTAGGGATATTTTGAAGAAAAATGTCCTATTTTACCATAGTCAAAGCATTTGAAAGTTATCTTACCTTTGTACTTTCCATATCCTCTCCTTAATCTCCTGATGAAGTTTTCTTCTTCCTCACCAATCTCTCCTTGTTCATATGTGGTGGTTTCAACTTTATCTTTCTTAGGTGCTTCATCCTTTACTTTGTTGGCCACCTTGAAGGAAACTTCTTTTTTGGATGATTCTGCATCTCCCATACTCATCTCATATGTGATGAATATACCATGTAGGTCATTAAGAGTAACTTTGTCTATCTCTCTTCCTTCCTCTATTCCTGAGATCTTAGAGTCATACTTGTATTTCATTGATCTAAGAACTTTTAGTACAATGACCTCTTCTTTTACTTCTTCTCTATATCCTCTAATGGAGTTTACTATATCATTAACTCTCTGAAGATAGTCTATAGACTTATTTTCTTCTATCATCTTTATTCCTTCAAATTTGGCCCTCAATACTTGAATCTTGACCAATTTTACCTTGTCATCTCCTTTGTAGATCTTCTTCAATGTATCAAGACATCTTGTGCATTCTTACAATACATAACTTTTCTATGCACAAACCTAGATAAGCTATTGTAATAGTAAACCATGCTTTTTCATTATTCTCATAATCTATTTTTGTTGCTGCATCAGTAGGAGTTGTGTTTGGTAGAATGTATCCATTCACATAAGATATCCACACATCAAACCCTAAAGATCCCAAGTATCTCTTAATCAATAAACTCCAAAAAGTATAATCTTTCCATCAAACCTGGGTGGCTTGTTTGTGGAGGAAATTTCTTGACTGGCCATTATGTTCACAAATCCAAGAATCTACCCGAGTTGGTTAAGCTTCTCCTAGGGAAAATGTGGCTCTGATACCAATTTTTGGAACACAACAATCTATTGAGATGGGGGTGAATCAATAGATATTAATATTTTAAATCATTAACCTTTAGAGCAGATTGAATCTTTAAACATTTAGTGTGTAGACTGAATCATGAAATACAAAAATTAAATAAGCACACTATCTAGCAACTCATAACAAAAGATGTACATGGAAAACCCAAGATGGGAAAAACCACAGTGAGAAAATGTTGGAGCTACTATCCTAATCTAGCCTAAAAAAGAAACCTTATGTTACAAATTTTAAGGGAACCAACCCTAAGGAGAGTCCAATCCCATAAAATGAGCACCAAATTAGTTATCTAATTGCACTATCCTATCAGATTTACAACATAAATGATTATTACAATTTGTTCATTAAGAACACAATTCAATGTTATAGCTTACTTTGCAACTGCTCAAGTTTCTATCGCTTCCAGAGCAACTCTCTTCTCTACTCTGCACCACTCTGTTATGCTTTGTTCTTCTTCTTTTTCTTTAGTGCAATCTCAGTTTTCCTCAATGAACCCACATACACCTTATGAAACTCTCTCCTTTTATTTTCAATGCATTCTACATTTTTTCACTATCTCACTGTCACTTCTCAACTAGTTGTATTACCTTTTTACAATATTCTCATCATGTTTTTTGTGTAGTTTCTACCCAATGATTATTGCCTTGGGATTGTCCACCATGATTTGATCCTCTATTAGGGTTCTAGGATGTCTTCATGGTCATACAACTGGATTGAGTCGCACAACAATAATTTTTAGTGCAGAAAATTTTCCCTCATTCTCTCTCTATCAAACCCTAGGACTGGATATACATTTAATACATCCTTCTAATTATTTGATTTGATCTCAATTCTAACCTCTGTAGCAATCTGTGTTGCTTCTCTATGTATCAAATCAACATTACATTTGTCGTTGATGCAAGTAGAACATTTAATTTTCACCTCTATGTCAGTTTATAGGAGAAACCTTGTTTACATGGACTTAGCTGTTTGTGATCTTCACTTTCACATATGGGTTGTCGATTACCTATCTTCATGCCACGATCTAGAGTACTTCGTTCATTATCTTACCTTTAAACCCTAATTTAAAGATAAATGGTGTTTAAATCTCCATCATTGATCACATTTCCTTTGGAATCACAACCATTGTGTATCACTACTACACATAGGACATCCACATCTATTTTTGCGATGTGAAGAGACAATGATCACCGTCTGATTGCATACCTTTGAACCTGCACTATTGATCATACAATGTGCATCTTTGTTATACATATGCATTCATTTCTCCATTAGAGATGTGAATGGTCATGGCGATCACCATTGGACCAAGTTCCATTCAATCTACATCGTCCCCTGCTATCCTATTGGCTAAAAGCTTGGCCCCATAAAATCTTAGTGGGCTATTAGGAAACTACCATTTTTCCACCTTTGACATCATTCTCTAGTATCATTCAATGTAAATTGCTCATCACTGAAAGATTTATATCTCAAGGATGTGTAAGTGCGATGCACTAACACCCAACAATGTAATGATTTTTGACCACCTATCCATGCTAATATCATAAACCACTTCCATCAATTTTCACACAAATCATCCAAACACTTCTCTTCACAATAGTGATGTGAAGTGACCTAGCAAAAAATTACCACGTTTCTATTGGACCCACCATCGAATTCTTCTATCATCCAATCAAAACCTTGTTTGATCTCCATTGTTCCTCACTCCCCGATGATGCATGGATGGGGTCCCACCATAGGTGTCATGGGCTAGCAGGAACTGGTGGATCAACTTGATTGCAGCCATTGATAAATCTCCATCACACATCACTAAACTTCAATCTGACTTGAAAGAGCCTTCCACAATAAATGGAACATTAGTGATAGTCATTGGATGTGTAAATATGGAGTGTACACTACTCAATCTTCAAAGAGAACATCAATGACATCAACTGGAAGACTAGGTAATGGGACCGGTCACCAAATGAGCTTAAAGACATAAGTTACAACTTATGCATCTGGTAACAACCAACAAAATGTCAATGACAAAACATAAAACTTGTTAAGGCACCATGAATATAAACACCTACGGTTTAACTAATAAACCCTAAAACTACCTGAGAGTACAAACAATTCCATTCTAAGCTCAACCTTTAGCCTCTAGACCTGCAACTTATAATTTTGAGAATCTCTTAGAAAACCCATGTCAAATCTGGCCTTCAATTTCACTTTAGATGCCTGGAAGAGTACTCTAGAATTTTATGACAACAATGCATGACAACATTGCAATATTTTGAGAAAATTTTGTAGCTTACACTCCATCTTCCAAAACCAGATCCTCAACATACCATATCTCACTTAGACATCAATGAAAACATTTTGAAATCAATGCCAACATACCATATCTCACTTAGACATCAATGACAATATTTTGAAATCAATGCCAACATACCATATCTCACTTAGACATCAATGAAATTTTTTTGACATCAATGCCAACATACCCTTCATATAGGATCAGTTTCATCTCACACCTAATCCCATTTTGAGATCGATCACACCAATATGCTAACAACTTCTAGTCTGACTGTTGATTTTCTAATCTCAATCTCTTTTCCTTCTAGCACTTTATTATTATTGGATAATGTTTGTCATTGATGTCAAAGGTCTCATAGTGGTCTTGGTGCTTCAAAGATCAAAGTATAGTTTCTCTTGTTCATGCTTGTCTCAAGGTATCTCATGTTGCTTCAAGGTTGTCACAAGGTTACATGTTCATTCATCAAATCCTTCATGTTCCTTGATGTAAAGTACTTTGTTGATGCAAAATGTGTATTTGTCCTTTGTTGATAGAATGGTTTTATTTCAAAGAATGTCACTATTGGTCATTCAAAGGTATATAAGATGGTATTGATCCTTCATTTCATGCCAATATGATTGTTGACCTTCATGACAAAGACAAAGTGGTGGTTGATCTTCTTGAAAAAGTGTTTGTTGATCTTCAGATGTATTCAGTGGAGGTGTTTTGCATGCCTAATTATTGAAGGTAGTAATATGGGAAGTATTTTTTTATGAGATCTTCATTCTTTAACAAGGGCCTAAAACGTAATGCTCATGGTTCTTCAAAGCTTATTCTTTTTTCTGATGTCAAAGTTCATGGTGGTTCTCATGGTCTCATGATGTTCAATCATTGATGCCACTCATAGATGATGCAAAAGTTTCATGTTGTTGATGCCATCTCTTTTTGATACAAAGGTGCAAAGGATAGGTTAATATATTTATATTTGATGTTCACTATGAATCTGAGAGATAGGGTATGACAGAGTGAAATTTCAATCATGCAAAGACAAGATGGTTTCCAATGATAGGTGCATGAGATGCCACAAGGGTTATTATCTCATGACAAGGGTATGGCTATCAAAGGATTATTGCTTCATAATAGAGTTGTTAATTTATGTCTAAGGTTTGTTTCAAGCATACTTTTTATTTAAAATGTATATTCAAAAACCCTAAAGATCTAAGGTTTAAGGCACATGATGGTTTATAATACAAGTCTTCATATCTTATATTTTAAAGCTGATTTATTATCATGGGTTTAATTTTTTTTTGCTTAAGTCTCTATCCAGGACTTATTTCTAAACAACCAATGATCATTTTTTAAAGAATGACTATGTGGGTTTTTGATCAAGGTATTTCATAGTTTGAAATGCGGTTACTTCATAGAAAGGATTTCATTTTGACAACAGATCGATAGTCAAGTTTTTTTGTTGTGCAACTTTTTGAATGTGAACAGTCAATGTTGGCACCATTTTTTGAAAGAAAATATTTTTATGATGTAAGTGCGGGTGACAATGATATGATTTGTAGAGGGAGTTTGATGTGTAATATTTGTATATATTCAAATGGAAATATGATGGTTTTTTATGGTGAGATTTTTTGCACAAGATGGAGTTGAAAAATATTGATCAGTGATGAAGGGAGAGGTAGTTTTTTTCATGTAATGATCATTTTGAAAAAAATTAAAGTAAAGTGAGGACTTATTGACCATGATATGAGAGGATGAAGATATAGATAATGATGTGCATATACTTATACCAAGAAGTTGTGAGGAAGAGTTGAATATCAACAGTCAGGGTTAGGTTTTTGATTTTAAATATTGAATTGATTTAGTGACAGAATTATTCAAGACTGTGATATTGTGTGAATGAGTGTAGAAAATACAGTGATACAAATATTTGAATAAAAGCATAGATGGTGTATTTATATGATTGTTCTTACTGCAAACAATATAGAGAAACACGAATATGGTCTTGGTGTCCAGAAGGCAATTGAATTCACTTCATTGTGTAATTGAAGCTAGTGATGATTGTCTACAAAGTGATTGAAGGTACCATAATTGATTTTAAATATTGAATCTAACATGAACTAAGTAGGATAATTTAATGTTTTAGGGAGTTGAAAAGTTCTGATTGGAACAATAGGTTTGTTTTCCTTCTACAATTGAACATGATGTTGAATTTATCGGAGCTTGTTGGAATGATTTGTATGGAAACAAAGTAAGCCTCTAATTTTACTTTTTCTTTGTATTTTGATTGGAGGTGAGTGTCAGTATGACATGGAGCTTTTTCCAATGAGGCTTGAATGATTTTCAAAGAGGCTTGACTATTAGCCAGTGAGGCTTATTGTATTTCTAGTGAGGTATACAAGCTATAAACAACACGTTTTTAGTAGAGCATTTGTTTAGAGTGGCTTTTTCACCCTTTTAGGGTTTTTCCACTCATAAATATTGTGTCTCATCTCTTCTTGGTGATGTTTTGTTTTGTGATTCATATGTGATGTTGTGACTTGCATATCTTTGTATTTCCCCATAAAATATAATATCTATTTTTTTGAAAATTAAGTTTATATGATTGGTTTTATTGGATCACTGATTCCCCCTCCCTCTTAGTGATCCTTAGTATTCCTACATTTGGTATTAGAGTAGCAGGTTACCTAGAAACTTTTAATAGAATTGGGTAGATTTTGGAGGTGGAATACTATGGGAAAGAGGTATAGAAATGAATTTCTAAAAAGGACAAAGATCTGCATCAAAAGAAAGAGAAGCTTATTACTAAAGTTGATGATGTTTCTAATGTTCTTGGCTCTAAAGAATGTCATGCAAGAATGTATGATAAAAAAGGGTGAGTTATAGTTCATGGAGGTTGCAAATGAGTCATATAAAGAAAATGATGAAGATGAAGCACAAGTTTATCTTGAATATGAAATGATTCTTGCTTTAGATGAATTAAAGAGAGAAAGAAGAGATAAAGATGAATTAAAGAAGAATTGTGTAGAATCTGATCAAATTATTGAGAAACTAAAGTTACAATTGAAGAGTCTAGAAAAATTGAAGAAACCACTTGTATAAAGTTGCAAACCAAATTAAAATATTGCCAAAAGTTAGAGGTTGAAATGCTATCCCTAAAGAAGTAATTGGAGAAGGTAAATCAAGATTTGAAAATAAATCTAAAAAATGAGCAGAGTACTAAGTTGTTTGAGAAAATGTTGCTTAGCCAAAGATATTTGTCTAACAAATCTGGGATAGGATATGTAGGAGAAGCAAGTAACAAAGATGTTATAGTGTTAAAGAAGCCAGTGAAATTGACAATTCTATCAAAAGAGAAAAACGTGTACAAGGAGAATCAAGTTTTACTTCCATAAAGCCTACAAATCAGAATAATCATAAAGATGGATATAGAAGATTTCATGATCCTAAGAAAATTCTAAAAAGAAGATCATCAACAAGGAAAATCAGGTATAATTATTCATGTTTCTATGGTTACTATTACTCTTGTAATGATTATGGACATAAAGCAATTGATTGTAGAAGGAGTCAATCTGCATATTATAAAAATATGGATGTAGTTTGTTATAAATGTACAACCCTTGGACATATAGCATAATTTGTTATAGTAAAGGTTTTAACTTAATTATGTTAATTAAGTTACCTTTATTCCTATCTTAAGATTTCACTTTAGTTTGCATATTGTGACATTTAATAATTATATTAATTATTAAATGTCTACCTATTAGGGTTACTTTTTAGGTTTTGCTTGATCTCCTTTTAAGGATTGATCTTTGAAAATATTTCATTCTATTGCTCTGATAATATATCTCTCATATTATAGAGCTTCAAAACCCTCTCTTTCTTTTTTCTCCACTCTCTTCCCTGTGACAGGTATCTCTTTGCATGCAGGTGTTCTTGGACTTTGAAGTTGGTTTTGACAACTTCTACATGGTATTAGAGAGTGGACCTGCTGTAGCCTATTCTTGTTTTGAAGAATTTGGAGCTACAAGGGTGTGATTAGGCTTTCACAAGTTTTCAAGTTTTTTTTTGTGGATTCGGCTTACTTCGTTCTTTGGGTTCATTTTGGGCCCGAATGGACCTCGCCGTTGGATTCACAGCACCTGAAAACCCCTATTTTCATATAAATCTTGTCTAATTTGGCCACAATTGATCAGGGAGGCAAAAAAATTTTGGCCCCAAGGCTGAATGGCCCCAGGGCATGATTTCCAAGGTGAAAAATTGAAAAAAATAAATAAAATTAAAAAAATGCAGGTTTTTTTATTTTTTGAAGCGCCGCTAGTGTAAAAGGGCTGAACCACCAGTCCACTGCCAAGTGGCCACCAGCCGCCTGGTGGCCATTGAATCTCAACCCCTTCTCCACCTGTAGTAGCTGCCTACACCGCTTGCGCCACCCATCGCTCCACTCAGGCCTGAGCCCTCGTGGGCTCCCTAAGCTCTATCGGTGGTCCCTTTGGAGACCAGGAGCTGATACTTAGCCGCCCAGCCCCTAAGATCCAGTCACATAGAAGACTGTGGGCTCCACCAAGGAGCTAGCATCCAACCCCTTGGTCACCCAACAGACCAGGGGAAAAAAATTTTAGCCCCCAGGGCTTGCAGGGGGCCAAGTTTGTGCTTTTTTAGCTACTTTCACAAAATTGGACATATCTTGGGCATTTTAACTTGGATTTTCAAATGAAAATAGGTGTTGGAAAGCTGTCTCCAAGCCCATCATGATGGTCTAGGATTTTTTTCAAAATTTTCTAGTTTGTTTTCCTTTTTTTGCATTCAAATTCAGATGATTTTTTTGAACTCCAGGGGGCATAACTTGGTCATTTTTGCTCCGTTTTTAAAAAATGAATAGGCATCAGAAATCTCTTCTAATGCTCTATTCAAATCTTCTGTTATTTTTTCCAAAAAAATTATCAAGTACACAAGATTTAGTCTAAAGCTTGTTTGCTTTTTTCTTGCTTTTTCACTGAAAAATCACTACTGGGGTTTGGTTTCTTGCATTGTGGGGGGGAGTTTTTTTTATTACTTTTTGTAATTTACTTCAAAAAAATAGAAACTCTTCACATTAAAAATTCATTAAATCTCTCCAAACATGGCTGAAAACCCTTCTACTGTTGAACTTCTCAGACCTCACAACTATCGCACTTGGAAGGCATTCATGACACAACTTCTCAGATCAAAGGGGTTGTGGTCCTATTTAGATATAGTTCAACCAGTTTTGACATGGCCATTTGAGGTTATGAGCATAAGAATAAGATGGATGAGGCTATGGGTTTGATTTCCTTACATGTTTCAGATAGCTTGTTGTTTCATCTTGATGGGTGTAATAGTCCTCTTGAAATGTGGACCAAGTTCAGCGATTTATTTGGTACCATCAATCAATTCCATGAAATATAGATTGAGGCAGAGTTGACTTCACTTGTACTTGATTCTTTTCCCTCTATTAAGGACTTTCTAATGAAATTCAAACAATAGAGATCTCTTCTATAGGGTTGTGGTAAGAACAAAACAGATGAGGATTGTATTTACATGATTCTCTCTAAGCTTCGAGGTCCTTTCCAAATATTCTCTTCGACATTTTATTCCACCATGGATGCATTGGGCAACCGCTTTACCATGCCTACTTTTGAGGTTTTTTGTGATCAGTTGACATGAGGGAAGGCCAAGATATCACAGTTGAATGCTCTCACATGATCTAAGAACCAAGCACTGGTAGCTCAGTCATCTAAAGGGAAAAAGAAGTAGAAACTGAAGCCCAAGATAGATTCAACAGGCAATGAGAGTTCCTCCAAGCCACCTCCTAAGACTGATTCAAAATGACAGTTCAATTCTAAACAGAAAAAATCTTCGAAGTCTAGTGAGTCTTCCTCCAAGACTAAGAAGAAATTTGGTGATCCTTGCAATTTATGTGGCAAGGAAGGAAATCCAGTTTCCAGGTGTTGGAAATGATTAGAGGCTTTAGAGGAAGCCATGCAACAAGATAATATCACCTCACCACAGCCTCCTTCCCAACCCACAGGGAAAGGTCATGCACTTTCTGCATGAGCATTGTCATCAGGATCCACTTGGATTCTAGATTCTAGTGATTCTCACCATATGACACACATAGAGGATTTGGTCACCACACTTGCCCCTACTAGCACTACACATATTGCAGTTGGTGACTCAGCACAACTTTCAGTTGAGGGCTTAGGTACTGTTTCATTGGATGGTGGTTGTCTTCAGGATGTGCTTCTAGTTCCTGACATTTTGACAAACCTTCTTTCCATTTATTAGATTTTCCACTCTAACTTTGGTAAGACAGTTGAATTCTCACCACATGATGTGGTTATTCGAGACCTTCATGATATTAACTTGGTTGTGGCTACTGGGAGTGTTGATTCTACATCTCGCTTATACAAATTTGATGGCTTTGAGAGTTCAGACACTATTGGTTCCTCTCTTATAGCACATGCAGACTCAGTGAGCAGGCTTTGGCATGAGCATTTTGGCCATGGAAATTACATATATCTATAACAGATGAGTACTCAGGCACTTGTGATAGGGCTTCCTCATATTTCCTATACTGATGGTGTATGCCGAGGATGTTCTCTTGGAAAACATCATCAAGATCCTTTTCCTAAGGGTCGAGCCACACGTGCTAAGGCACCTCTAGAGTTGGTACACAGTGATATTATCTCCTTTCTGATTCCTGCTTTTTCAGGGGCCTAATATGTGCTCACTTTTATTGATGACTTCTCCAAACGTACATGGGTGTACTTTCTTAAGTACAAGTCTAATGTCTTTGATTCATTCAGGACCTTTAAGACATTTGTGGAGAAGCAATTTGGACTTTCTATCAGGAGAATATGCATAGATAATGGGGGGGAGTATGTTAATTAGGCTTTAAAAGGATTTTGCACTGAGCATGGTTTACAACATCAGCTTACAGTACCTTACACCCCTCAGTAGAATGGTGTTGCTGAGAGAAATAACAGAACCTTACGGGAGATGGAAAATTGTATGATACAGTCTCGAGCTATGAGTTCTTCATTTTGGGTTGAGGCAGTCAATTGTGCCACTTATATTCAGAATCGGATGCCTCATAAGGCATTATGACATATTAATCCTCAGGAGGCTTGGACCCATGTCAAGCTTGATGTTTCTACATTTTGAGTTTTTGGTAGTGAGGCTTGGGAATTTATTCCTGATGCTCAACAAAAATCCATGGAGAGGAAGAGCCGACCACTCATATTTGTTGCTTACTATGAGGATGTTAAGGCGTATAGGTTGTTTAATCCTGATTCCAAAGAGGTCTTGTTTCAGCAGGATGTCCAGTTTGATGAGCGCTATCCTCAGATGGACTCTCCATCACTAGCTTCTCCCTCACTGCCTTCTCCTCCCTGTTCATCTCTTGAGGATTACTTATCTCTTGAGGATGATGTAGATGATGATCCACCATCTCCACCACCACCATCCGCTCAACATTTTCCTAGGTGGGTCTATGTTACTATTGAGGCAGCTGGTTCTTTGGCAAGTGATCCTTCAGATACTCATCGTACTCGTGCTCAGACATCCGGTTCTAGTCTTTTGATTCATGCCATTTTGGATGATCCTAAAAAGTTTTTAGAGGTGACATGTCACCTTGAGTGGGATAGGGCCATGGATGAGGAGTATTCTTCTTTGATGAAGAATCATACTTGGGATCTTTGTCCTCTTCCTAAGGGAAGAAAGTTGGTTTGGTTGAAGTGGGTGTACCATACCAAGTATGTTGCAAATGGTTCGATTGATAAGTATAAGGAATGTCTTGTTGTGAAATTGTTTTCTTAGGTAGAGGGTATTCACTACTCTGAGACCTTTTCCCTTGTCACCAAGATGAACTCTATATGCCTTGTACTTTCACTTGTAGCTGCACAGGGATGGACAGTGCTTCAGATGGATGTGAAGAGTGCCTTCTTGCATGGAGACCTACATGAGGAAATCTATATGGAGCAGCCTCAGGGATTTTTACAGGACACTTCTTTGGTTTATAGACTTCAGCATTCATTGTATGGTCTCAAACAAGCCCCTGAGCTTGGTATGAGAAGATGGACTCTTTCTTTCTTTCCTCTCACTTCACATGTTGTCATTCCAATCACACAGTGTATATTCAGTGTTAGGAGGGTGATCTTTTGATTCTTGTACTATATGTAGATGAGCTCATTCTTATAGGTAGATCATCCTCCATGATTCAGAGTGTTCAGAGAGACTTGATGGAGCAGTTTGAGATGACAGATCTCAGTCTTCTACACTTCTTTCTGGGTCTATAGGTTATTCAGTCTTCAGATGAGATTTCTAGATTTCAGCAGAAGTATGCTCTTGATATGCTTCAAAGATTTGGCATGCTTGATTGAAAGCCTGCCTCCACTCCATTTTAGTCAGGTGTTGTTTTGTCTTCCACTTGTTCTACTCCTTCAATGAATTCCACTTTATATAGGCAGTTGGCCTTGTTTCTCGGTTCTCCCATGATCCTCATGAGAGCCATTAGCAAGAAACCAAATGTATTTTGAGGTACATTCAGGGAACCACTCATTATGGCATTCACTACACTTCATGATCCCCTCGCATTATTGGTTTCACTGACTCAAATTGGGCTGGTGATGTCAATGATCGAAAGTTTACTTTTGGCTTTGTTTTTTGCCTTGGTTCTAGTCCTATCACATGGTCTTGCAAGAAGCAGTCTGCTATTGCATTATCATCTACAAAGGTTGAGTACTGAGCAACAATATTAGCTAGTCATTAGGTTTTATTGCTTCACCAATTGATGATAGAGTTTGGGTTTCCTCCTGATAGTCCCACTATTCTTTGGTGTGACAAGCAGAGTGCCATTCACATTTCCCGCAACCCAGTGGAGCATCAACGGACTAAGCACATTGAAATCCACATACACTTCATCGGGTAGTTGATTCAGGATGGTTCTCTCATATTGGAGTACATTCCTACAAAGGAGCAGATTGTAGAAATCTTCACTAAACCTTTGGCATCGCCGCACTATCTTTAGTCGCGCTCCATGCTTGGGGTTAAGGAAGTTGTCCTTGGGGGGTCTCAGTGAGCCCTTCCTTCCTTCATTTTTTTTTTCAGCATGTTTCTTTATCTCTTTTTGGAGAGGAGTTTTTTCCCATTGGGTTTTCTCATTTACTCTGCTTTACAGAGATTTGGTTGTATTCGGGTACCTGATCAGGCCTAGTTGTCGGGACCCAATTTTACTTTCATGCATTGTAGTTACTTTTGATTTCTTGCACATGTTTGTAGCTGCACTTTTTCTCATCTTTAGGGGGGGTGTTAGAGTAAATGTTTTAACTTAATTATGTTAATTAAGTTATCTTTATTCCTCTCTTAAGATTTCACTTTAGTTTGCATATTGTGACATTTAATAATTATATTAATTATTAAATGTCTACCTATTAGGGTTACTTTTAGGTTTTTCTTGATCTCCTTTTAAGGATTGATCTTTGTAAATATTTCATTCTATTGTTCTGATAATATATCTCTCATATTACAAAGCTTCAAAACCCTCTCTTGCTTTTTTCTCCACTCTCTTCCCTGTGATAGGTATCTCTTTGCATGTAGGTGTTCTTGGACTCTGAAGTTGGTTTTGAAAAATTCTACATAATTTTATAGAAAAATCTTGGTGAGTTCATCTAATCATGATATGAGGGAAAACAATTCAAGCAAGAAAAATAAAGAGTCTAAAAAGGCTTGGAAAATGAAAGATCCTAAGAAAATTTGGAGGAGGAAACATGAACAAAAATAAAAAGAACCTATGCATGTTCTTCATTCACAAAAGGCATGTCCTAGTGCATAAAAATTAGCATGGAGTCAAGGGGAGATGTTCAATGTTATATCTTTGACCCCAAGGTGAAAATTAAGTAGGTTAGTCAAAGATCAAGCGATGTTTTGGTGTGTGTTTTTTGCAATGGTAGGAAAAATTATGAAGTTATTTTTGCTGTTTTTTGAAACATTCATGCTCTTATTGGTTTTATGAATTGGAAAAGGTTGTAGCCAAATTTTGTAGTTGCAAGTGTCAATGAAGACCATTCATTAAGGGCTAACAAATAGTTGGTGGATCATTTGTGTCAATGGTTGATATGACAGTGTCTACCTTCTAAAATCACAGTGGATGGCCTATGTTTCAAGTATTTCAAGGACAATGCACAAGTTTTTTAGTTTACTTGTGGAAATTTGTATAAGGAATGCTCAATATTGGTATGATCAATGGATTCTATGTTTTGACTATGATATATTTGTCACAATATGATATGGATAGTTGCTTCTATTAGTGGTTTGCAAAGCAACATTGTACTTTGATGGACATGAATGAAATGGTTGCATGTGATAATGACTATGAATTTTTCTTATATCTCTTGATGAAAAGTGTAACCATATGACAATGGATATAACTCTTTTTTCAGTGGACTATCATGCATCTATGATAGTGTTTTTGTTTGGTAGTGATATTATGCTTTCATGTTTGCTGATACAGTGTTATAATATTTCCTATTTCTATGACAATTTTTTTATCAATGTTCAGTGATGGTGGTAAAACAATTTGTAGCTGATAAATTTTAGTGGTTGCTTTCTATCTAAGTGTTGTTGATGGTGCTCTGTTGGTTATAGTATTTGCAGTTGCCTAATGATCAAGTTTTCACCTCTTGTTTGTGGAAGACAGTCTATAGGTAGTGCTAATGGTGTGTGCATACAATGCCATTTGTTTTCATAGTGCAAGGTGATGTGCTTAACCTAAATATGGTTGGAGATATTAAGGAAGCTTCTAAACTATTTGATGAAATGATTGAGAGGGACTTGGAACCCAATGAGTTTGCATACATATAGACACTCAAAGAAAGGGTACATGAAGAGGGATTTTAGATTGCACAAGGAGGTGATAGAAAAAGGAATAACTCGATATCTGTGTACATACAATTTGTTGGATCTCAAAAATGCAGGTTACAAATCCTAAGAGGATTCCAAGCTCTATGATTAGACTTGCAACATTTTTGAACCAATGAATGGAGTTAACCTATATGGTTGATAACTCCCTGCACTTTAGGCTCTACTAAACCTAGGTGGGTAGACCTTGATAGTTGAAGCATATTGTGTGACTTATTTCTATTTAAGGATCTATCCATAGTGGCATAAGGTGTGGAATAGATGAAGGTTTGTTTACTACTCCTACTCCTAATGTGATAACTAGAAATTTAGAAATTAAAAGTGGATAAGTAATGTATAAATGAAATGTTAAACAAACCAGTGCTTTATTGGGTAAGTGGAGTCAACAAAGTTTTATGACAAGTGACTATTATTGGTTATAGTTATAATTGTTTGGCACTTAAGTTTGTTTATACTTTGTATAAACGTGCAAGAATGTGACTGAAAAAATCTACTTATTGATCCAATTGATCCTATTAGGTTATTGTGATTTATTAAAAGGATTTTAATCCTTCCTTTAAGGAACCAATTAAAATAATCACACAATGACAACAAATGTGTATTCACAAATGAAGTATATCCTCAATTTGAATAACAAGATAACATCAATGTGGAGACAATATGACAATCTTATCAATTACCTAGCTCTTCTTACTAATCCAAATGCTACTTCTAGGTTACTGTAATCAATTAAAAGGAATTTAATTCCTCAACGGAAACCAATCAACTTGATTACACAATAACAACAAATGTGTCTTGATGAAATTGAATATCAACTTGGATACACAAATTCAAAAAATAGAGAAATAACAATGTGGAGACAACCAAATAAATTGTTTAAATAAAAAAACACTAGACACCAATATTGAGTCATAGAATTAAAGATCTTCCATTGATTTCTGCCAAAAATTCATGCATGCATCATGGTCCATATAGTATAATGTATATAATAAACATTATGAAAAGTATCTCTTGTATATCTCCTATTCTCTCCCTATTTGCTCTTACTATGTAATCATTACATGTCCAACTTACATATCAATATCTTGAAGAGGGTACACCTCTTCATAAATGTCTTTTGGAATTAATAAACAATTAAACACTAACAATTAATTGAACATGTCTTTCAAAATTTTTTTTTCTTTGAGCATCTTTTCATTGTTCATCTTGTACATATCCCTTTCCTTGATTAATATATGAATTTGTGCTTTATTTAATTTGGCTACATTAATACCAATGTCGGTTGTAACCACAAGATCATTTTCTCTTACTTTCAATGTCATCACATGACAAAATTCCTTCTCAGTATCAATAATCATAGATTTCTTATGTGGAGGATATAGGGCCCAAATCATAAGAGAGTTCTCATCAGGGTTATATCTTGACCTAGTGTACACTTTTGTTACCCCTTTTGGACTAAGTTTATGTTTAGCACCATTATTATGTAGAAAAATATCAAAGACAAGAGAAAAATTTAAATCTAAACCAAGGAAATCATTACACCAGACTCCTCCAACAATTTTCTTCCTCTCTTTGGAGTCATATTCTTCATTTCATTCTCTACATCCACCTTCAAAGTGTTAAGTAACTAGTTTTTATTGCTGGGTGTGATGTCTGTGACTGATTTCCTTATTTATTTTCCCTTTTTCTTGTACAAGAAAGATCTAAATTTAGGAGATTTAATGAACTAATCATTAGAGACAAAGGACTTATATACCAATTTCCCGGTATCTATATTAGATAATTCCTCAACTTCTTGCTCTCTGTTAGGAGGTTGATACTCTTCAATTCTCAATTTAGAGATCTTGCAGTTTGGCCTTGGGGTTCTCTTTCATCAAAAGATTCTTCACTTCTGAAGGACAACATTTTTGCTTCCTGTATCTCGTTCATTTTTTGTTTCATTTCTCTATTATAGTTATTAATGGCCAATTCAGCCTCCCTTTCCTCCATGTTTCTGATAATGTCATCATGAGGATATGGTATATGATCATATCCACCTAAATTCTATTTTTTCCTTGCAAAACCAATATAACCCTTAGAATCAAATCCCTTCCTTGGTGCAACCTTCTTTATATTGAAATGTGATAACTTATCCAAAATAAGATCATATCCTTCCTTCGACACCACAGTGAAATCTACAAAGCACAATGTGTTAGGCACAAATGACTATTTATCATAGGCACTCAAGTTCATAACATTGGAATAATCCATTTTCCTAACAATCTTTAGATATGCAATCCTATTTGGCATAGTTTTTGGTAAAAGGAAAGTTGTATCTTCAAAACCATACATTCTAATCATGGTTGAATCAATATAACAATACCAGTCACCCCAATTATGACCCAAAGTTGGTGGTCCATTGAAATCCTTGGGCCTTAAAAATATTTTATTCTCATCATACAATGAATAATCACAAGGATGATTATAGAACCTATACAATATCTTGACAAAGTATTCTTCAAAATAAACATAACTAGAATTAACAAATATGTTATCCCAAATAACAGTCCACAATTGCACTAGTAGTGGCTAATTCTCCTTATCAAATTGTGTAATTCTTAGTTCCTCTGGCCACATTCTTAACTCCTATCCATAGTAGAATATCATGTTCATGAGAAGGGAATAGTGTTTAAAAGGCAGTGTAGGAGATTCATTCTTGATGGCCATTAGCTCTGATTCTATCCCTTTGAAACTGTGTGAGGCATAATAAAAAGGTTTTGCATTATGGCATTATATATCTGCAGCAATCACCATTGGCCCTATAGACATGAATTTAGAGGCCTATATTCCTATTATTTGACACACCGAGAAGTAAGTATGTTTCAAGTAAGGCTCGAACAAATTAACATGAAAAGGAGGTCCATCATTATCTTCAAGTGGAACTAAGTATCCATCTTTCCTAGGCCTATGTAATGGTAACCTCCATCCTTTATAAGTTGTATATATTCTCCAATACTCCTCCAAATCCTTGTGCACAATAGACTGGTCACATGTGTCATCTAGGTTGAAAACTTCACAAAGTGCAGTCTTGGATACATGTATGAAAGGTTCACCTTTCAGGTTGCAAATAGCTTTAAGGTTTGGGTTATAATGTTTGGCCAAGAGTTTCATAAGTTCTACATTCACAAAGACATTTAGGACAACCAAATTTCCCAAATTGAAATTCTAAGGGTTGCAGACTAGTTGAAACCTACTTCTCCGGTAGTAATGGAACACGAACAATTCATATCCTCTAATGGGAGTCCAGACATCACCTATATCTTTTCATTTGTCTTCTAACCTTTCTACATCAGCCCTCAGTTGTGTAGACCTTCTGGCTTTCATCCCTAAAACAGGAAATTGATCAATGAGATCTTGGTTCAATTTTCATTCTTTTGTTTTGGATTCCACCCCCGTTTCAGTTTTCTATTTTTTTCTTTTGGATTGGCTACTTTCACCGTGATGCTTCCTACTCTCTTTTTTTGTAGAACTTGAACCTTCCATTTTAATTATCTAATGTGGTAGAGTTGAACTAGAATTTATTAATTGCAAGAGAAGCTTGGTATGCTTACTTGTGTTTTTCTCAGTGCATTGAATTCCTTGACCTTTGTTCAATCTCCCATCCTTCCCACTGCAACTTCTAGAAATTATTTTGGTTCATTATCCTTTCAATAAAATAATATTTACATAATGTTCATTGATGTGACCATTAATTTCCACCTCTAAGAATGAATGCAACATGTTTTTTGAATTTTGCAATGTTAGAATGATACAAAGAGAGTGCATCGGTGAAACCCTTCTAGTCTCAGGCCGATCTATGTGTTTTATTTGGCACCACCTTTGTTTATGCATTCACAACTAATTGCCAATACATAACTAAATGTCCTTTCGATGTGAAGTGTCCCTTTGATTCTCATTCTGTGTCGGGAAGACCACCAAATACCCTTATCGATACTACATATGCAACTACCCATTTTCTTATTTTTCAACTTTTATTATTTCGAGGAGAAAACTATGAAGTTCTCCCAATTTCAAGGTGGTTTGAACCATTAGAAATCATTTCACTCATCGCTCAGTGTCTTTCTGACAAATTGTGACCATTCCATGTTACCATCAGGCTAAAACATACTATTACTGAAAGAACAAAATTCCTTTCCAATGATCTTGGTCTCCCCAATGTATTTACTTTACCGCTTCATTCATTTGGATAAGTCGGCAAGACTTTCCTCGAAAACCTCCTTCATCGACATAACCCATGTGGTCAGTGACATCTGAGGGACTCACTTCGATTGTACATGTCTCTCTAATACAGTTTCTCTCTTGGTAGAGAAAGAATATATGTTTCTTGTTGATGAGGTTTCCATCAACGTGACTCACGAGCTCGGTATGATTTGAAAACTTCACTCTGATTACCTTGCTCTTACCGACAAGTTTTCATCAATGAAATGATAGGCCTTGTCTTTCTGATTATGCACACCTATTATCTTTGGGGTATTTTGTTGTTGTGACTTCGTTCACCTCTTCCTGATATGCAAAAATCATTGAAATGAAAGGCTATGACTTGTTGATCGGAAAGACATGGATATGATCTTCCTAATATGGACCAGTTGCTTTTAACGCTCTTACTGAAAAATGACCAGAGGAATGCTTATATGTCAAAGGTCATATTCATGGGATCATTGGTTAACATATGTCATGAAATGAATCTTGTTACACACATTTTTAACAATTTGTATTGTTCATGAAATTAAGGTGTGGAAAATTTATGTGGTACATGGGAGATAGGCAGGTGAAGGCTAGTAAAATGTGAGACTTTTCGAGTTCTAACACAATTCATTGATTGTCGACAGAATTGGAAAATTGAAGGATACTTTCAAAGTTTTAAAAGAAATGGATTTAAAGTGCAATGTTTCTAGTAATAATAAAACAATTTGAAAGTATTTCTATTATCTAAACATTGTTGCAACATTCTTGATGAAGAAAATCAATGGAACAGTAGGAGTTTAATCATGTGAGTTCAAGCATGTTCAAGGAAAGGGCAATCAAAATGCATTGAATTTGTTGTTATTAAAGAGGAATTTCAAGTATGCTTTTTTCTTCTTAGGTTTTGTAGAAGACGATGTTTTCCTAGGCTGAGAGTATTTTACTATAACAGTGTGGTCAAATCACTATACAAGGCAGATTTTCATGGAAGGATTGTAGTTACACAGTGATAATTATGGAATACAAGGTAATTGATATGCTATAACATGATGAAGTTTGGTGTCAGGGGGAGTAAGTGACTCTTTTTCATATGTTGTCAAAGGTGGGGCAGCAATGTGCGAAGGGATTAGCAGCTTTTTTGAAAAGGTTCTAATTTAAAGTTATGTAAGCTCTATCATTATATGTTTTGAAGACACTAATACCGTGACCTTGAAAAGATAATGTGATAGAAGACTAATTGGAAGTGAGAACTTTATGAAGTCTTGTGTAGCATTGGATTTAGTGACAATGTCTATAGAAAATAATCTATTATTTTGATAGATCCAAAGTTGGTGTATAATGGATCCTTGATGATGACATGTTTCTCTTTATGTTTTCCTAATTTATATTGCTATAAGACAAGTGTAGTCAACTAGTTTAGTCACAATGTAATATAAGTGAGTAAGATCAGGAAAGAATAGTGGTATATAGATAAATATGATAGTCATATTGGTGTATGTACTGATGACTATGCACATAGTACTCTAATATCTATAATGGTCCACATTAGAATTACAAGAATATCAAAGGCTTACATGATCTATAGGGATATTTGATATGAGATGAAGATAGTGAACTGTTAATGGCTTATACTTGAAGACCATTGAAATGGTGATCTCAAACTATGATAAAGTTGTCTCAGTCAAATAATACTAATAGCCTCCAAAAATGTATCATAGTGTTCTTTCTAGATTTCTTTGCTAATGTTTTGATTCATAGATACTTCTACATATTTTAATAGATGCTCTTGGATAGTGAACAGTTGAATTCTTTGATGATTATTCAATCAATTCACTTCTTAGGGGGAGTCACTAGCTCACTGTCATTGGAGGTAGTGTCTTTAGGCTTGTACTGATGAGTGAAGTCAAAGTTCAAATTTACTGACAAGATAATGTTTTCTCTATTTTATTTCTTTGTTCTAGTTTGGCAGTGGAGGAGAGTATGGCCTTGTAATTCTTGCTTGTGATAGTGTATATAACTCATTCTTAAGGTAGTGGTCATTCTTGATAGTAGACAGTGGTCTATCATGCATCTTCCTTAGTGAACTCTCAATGTTAGTGATCTAAAGTACAGTGGATAATGGTCTATCGTATTTCTTTATTGAACAATGTAGTATGTGTGTTGAATGTTAAGTTCTTTAGGATAATGATTGCATATTGGATGATCGATGGTGTTGTCTTTAAGATCTCTTCCTATATGGACTGATAGTATATCACTGTTGTTGTAACATCTTCACTTGATCCATCAGAACTCAAACTCAACCAAATGCTTCCTCTTGAACAATGCATGGTAGGTTTTTCTTTATAGTGGCTTCTCATGATCTATGGTACTAGTGGTGTGATCATTGTGTAATGCTTACTAGTGCAATGGTTGGTTTACAGTCTGTGTAATTACCTTGCTTAGATTCCCTTTGTTGTTGTTGTCAAAGGGGGAGAACAACTAATGCTTTGAATGTTTGCTTTGATTTCTTGATGATGAAGTAAAAGGATGTAAATTTTTTGGGTTGACATCAATTCCAAAGGGGGAGTTTGTTGGACATTGTTTTTCATTGATTTCAAAGGTGTTAGAGTGTTCTTGGTACTTCAAAGGTTAAAGTATAGTTTCTCTTATTCATGCTTGTCTCAAGGTATCTCATGTTGCTTCAAGGTTGTCGCAAGGTTGTATTTTCATTCATCAAATCCTTCATGTTTCTTGATGCAAAGTACTCTTTTGATGCAAAGCTTTCTTTCATTGTGGTGATGCAAAAGGTGTATTTGTCCTTTGTTGATAATTTTTTTTTATTTCAAAGTAATTTCATTATTGGTCATTCAGAGGTATATAAGATGGTATTGCTCATTCATTTCATGCCAATATGATTGTTGACCTGCATGAAAAAGAAAAAGTGGTGGTTGATCTTCTTGAAAAAGTGTTTGTTGCTCATTCAAAGAGTTGCTTCATGACAAGGTAATTGTTGATCTTCAGAGGTATTCAGTGGAGGTGTTTTGCATGCCTGATTGTTGAAGGCAGTAATATGGGCAGTGTTTGTTGATGATATTTTCATGCTTAAATAAGGTCCTAAAAGCTAATCTCATGCTTCTTCAACACCTATTATTTTTGTTGATGTCAAAGTTCATGGTGGTTCTCATGGTCTCATGGTGTTCAATCATTGATGCCACTCATTGATGATGCAAAAGTTTCATGTTGTTGAAGCCATATATTTTTTATACAAAGGTACAAAGGATAGGTTGATGGATTTATCTTTGATGTTCACTATGGATTTGAGAGACAAGGTATGACAAAGTAAAATTTCCATCATGTAAAGACAAGACGATTTCTAAAGATAGGTGCATGAGATGCCACAAGGGTTATTATCTCATGACAAGCGTATGGTTATCAAAGGATTATTGCTTCATAATAGATTTGTTACTTTATGTCTAAGGTTTTTTTCAAGCATAATTTTTGTTTCAAAGTTATATTATAAAACCCTAAATATCTAGGGTTTAGGGCATATGATGGTTTATAATACAAGTCTTCATATCTTATATTTAAAAGTTGATTTATTATCATGGGTTTCAAAAATGTTGCTTAAGTCTCTATCTAAGACTTATTTCTAAACAACCAATGATCAATTTTTAAAGAATGACTACATGGGTTTTTGATCAAGGTATTTCATATTTTGAAATGTGGTTACTTCATAGAAAGGATTTAATTTTGATAGCAGAGCAACAGTTAGGTTTTTTTGTTGTGCAACTTTCGGAATCTGAACAGTCAATGTTGGTGCCATTTTTTAAAAGAATTTTTTTTTTATGATGTAAGTGCAGGTGACTATGATATGCTTTGTAGAGGGAATTTGATGTGTAAGATTTTGTATATATTTAGATGGAAATATGATAGTGTTTTTAAGGTGATATTTTGTGAACACGATGGAGTTGAAAAATCTTGATTAGTGATGAAGGGAGAGGTAGACTTTTTGTTATGTATTGATCATTTTGAAAACTTTAAAAGTTCAGTGAGTACTTATTGACTATGATATGAGAGGATGAAGATATAGATAATGATGTGAATGTACTTATAACAAGAAGTGAGGAAGGTGTAGACACTCAAATTTAGTCTAAGCCTACGACTTCAATTTCTTCATAATTCGTATTATCATGGTCATGATTAAATAATGTTAATTATTTAATTACTTTCTAAAGTCTTTTCTCATCTATTAATTAAATAACTTTTAATTATCTAATTGATTCATTCTAACATTTATTGTTCTATTAATTAAATAAACTTAATTATTTAATTAATTCATATTGTCTTTATTCAAATCCCGATTAATTAAATAAATGTTCTTTATTTAATTACATCGCTAATTAACTTTATCCTCTTTCTTAAATTAAATAAATTCTTATTTAATTTATCTTTATCATATTTTTGACTATAATTAAATAAATACTTTAATTATTTAATTATTCATTTTAACCTTTTCTTTACTTAATTAAATAAATCTTATTTAATTAATCCCTAAATGCTGAAACTTGAATTAAATAATCATTTAATTCATAAAAGTCAATTTTTGACATATTAATCTATATTTAGATAATTTTTTAAGTTATCTAAGTATTCATTTCCACTTGACTCGAGATCTATTTAAATCAGACAGTTATCTTCTGATTTAGTGTCTGATTGTCTTTCGTGAATAAACTCTTTGTCATAACCAGTCAGTTATCTAGCTTTAACTCTTATGCATGTACATATTTATTAATTAAATATCTTTATTTAATTAATTAATTTTAGGTGTGCATTTGAACAAATTGTTTATGTTATTCTATCTTTATCCTTTTCATGTAAACATTATTCTTCTAATTTTTGAATACTTTCAGCTAGAGATTAAATCATTATTTAATCTTGATCTCTATTTTTAGGTTTTATCACTCACGTCAGTACTAACACTTATCTTAATGCATGTAAATTTTTTTAATTTGAATCATCCATTTATCTTTCGATCTTGGCATGTCATTCGAATGATGAATTTTCTATAAATTGATTTGACCTTCATCATTGCAACTCCCAAAATTATATGACTTTTGGAGCACTTGTTTAATCTTCAATATTTTTCTATAATCACATACATCAAGGCTATACTTGTACACATATTAAAAATTTGAGGACAAGAATACCATCACAGTGAAATGGAGGACAATCGAGGTCATTCATGGAAGGATGTAGATACTGGGTGAGATCGCTCTTTGTTTATGTTTATGATTTCTTTGTGCTTTGTTTTTTAGATTTAGATTACATTAGAGTTTGTTGCATTTGTGTTTGCTTTCAATCTTTCTGGTTTTTATGATGTTACATTTGGTGAACCCAAGACTAAATTTACCATTAAATCATAACTGAGAAGGAAAACTGCAACAATTAAATTTGCAACTCATCTACCTAAGTATTAGAAAACCGGAATTTACTATCACAAACCAAAAACAAATAGTAAAAATAGTATTTGACTTATCCTTTTTCACTGATTATTGGATAGAAACCAAAAAAATTGCTCAAAACTTGCACAATTACATCCTTTAGGAATCATTCAGTTATAGTGATAGGTACCCTAGTCATAGATCTTACTTTCATTTTAGGGGTCTTTATTTCTTTTAGAGAGATCATCTTTTGCAGATTTTAGGATAGACACCTTTCATGCTTTTGATAAACCCTTGATTCAAAAAATGTTGTCATTGACCCTAGTCATCATATCTTTTGTCCTACACGTGAGTCCTTCCAACTCATTAGTCATCTTCCAAATTGATCACCTAGACCTTTGTATATCTAGACACTATCATCCTAGAATAGCATCATCTTAGACATTCCTTATTTGTAGAGAAAATACCAAAAACAAATAGTTGCATACATCCTTTATATTCAGAAAATCCTAGAAACATAGATTAGACTCATAATCATCCATAGACTTAGCTTTTGTATCACTTGCACTTTCAACTTACATTAAATGGTTGAAACAAGATCAAAAAGGAAAGAAAGAGAAAAGATGGATGATCCAAACGAATTCATCAATCCATTCTCGAACCCCTTTTCAAGGACATCTTCATCAAAACCTCACAAGACTTTGTTAGACAAATTTGTTACTAGAGACACACAAGGACACATTCGTGTGGAAGACATATATGCTGTTGCACAAGACCCTGAGTTTGCTTCCTTCATAGATGAATATCTAGCAAATGATCCTCAATGATATTTAGCCAAATTGCTAGTAGAAGGTGTCAAGTTACCTCCTAGTTTTGATATTATTACCCTACAAACTTCATCTACTCAAGGAACAAACACCACTACCACAAGTGCTACTATACCTCAAGTGACTACTACTATACCATCTGGAGGACCTACATAGAGTGCCTCAACGATACACACATATCCATTTGGTATGCCTACCTTGACATAGGGGCTAAATTTCACCATAGGGGCATCATCATCCAATCCCTTTAGTCCTCTTGTTGGGAACAAAAAATGTAGAACATCAACTCCTATACCAAGTTTCAATGTCACTAGCACTATTCCATAGACAACTATACCTAGTGTTAATGTTGCTAGTACTATACCACATATTGGGGTTACATAGCTAGGAGGCATACCCTCTTTCCAATATGGAAATAGACCCATTACTTCACAGACTCCGAGTCAAAATCCATTTTGACAGATTCTGAGTCAAAATCCATTTTGACAGATTCTGAGTCAAAATCCATTTTGACAGATTCTGAGTCAAAATCCATTTTCATAGATTTTGAATCAAAACCCATTCACTAACATTCCAAATCAAAATTCACTTTACATATCGACATTTAATCAAAACCCATCACAAAACATTGGATCTCAAAACATGTACATAGACCCAAATAATCCAACCAACACATCATTAACTCAAGTTGATGTCCTACAGACACAAATGCATGCACTTGAAACACAGATGGATAACATGGAAGTGTCAACCAACAAAACCTTTTCAGTAAAGGATTTATGCCCATTTCCCTTTGATAAATCATTTTACATGACACCTTTCCCTCATGGGTATGCCATACAAAAATTTCCAAAGTACAATGGAAATCAAAATCTAGTCGAATACATAAGGGAATTTTCTATGATGTGCATAGATGTCGCCTACGACCCCACCTATCTTATGAGACTCTTTCCGAGAAGTCTTGTTGGAATTGCACTAGAATGGTTTTTAGGTCTTGACTATGACATAAAATCATGGGGTGAACTAGCTGAGAAATTCATTGAACAATTCTCCTTTAACATAGACCATGAGATTAATATAGCAAACTTGTGTCATACTATACAAGACGAAGGAGAAAATTTTATTTCCTTCTTCCAAAGGTGGAGAACTATAGCCAGTTGATGTCTTGTCGAGATACCTAAGAAATAGAAGGTCACTATCTTCCAAGACAACCTCAACCCAAAATTGAGAAGTGACTTGAGGGTACATTGTTGCACATCCTTTTTAGAACTAGTGGAAAAGGGGATCATACTAGAAAAAGCTCTCATTAAAAATTGAGAACTTAAGACATAGACACCCAATAGAAATCCAAATGTGTAGAACACACCCAATGACAGATACAAGTTTTGGTCTCAGAATAAAAATGTTACCAATGATGGGGTAGTTGATGCAAAGACTTTACAAGTAGGACCAATCATCACACTTAGAGGAAATAACCCCTCTACTAACACACTCAACGCCATTAACCAAACCCCCAACACCACCCAAAACACCCAACGACCAAAACAACAAAGACAATTTACAAAACGTGAGTTCATTCCCCTCGAGGAACCCATCAAGTTAGTCTTCAAACAACTATTGCAACACAATCTTATACAGATTCAAGAGCCAAGACAATACAATCCAAAAAAATTCAAACCATCTTGGTGGGATGATAATTCCTTTTGTGATTTCCATCGGACCAAAGGACATAGGCTACAAAATTGTCATCAACTGAAAAACATCATACGAGACTTTGTCAAGAATAAAATTATCAAAGTCAATGGACAAAAAACTACATCTTCAAACATTGATCACAAGGTCTTTTTGGATCCATTACATGACCAAGGGAAAGGAAAATCCCCTATTTTGAGTAACAAGACCAATACTTCAACCAACTATGCTAGTGTTAAGCATGATTATAGTGGAAAAATCATAAATCACCTTTGGGTCGTTGATGTGCATGTCAATACCATTTCCATAAATAAAACTCCCAAGTGTGCTGTTAACACTCGTTAGACCAAGATCACCATTCAATGCCTTCCATAAAATCAAACACCATAGGATTCCAAGTCGCATTATAACTTACTTGATCAGTTGGGGAAGACCCCAACCCAAATCTCTATCTTGGAACTATTACGTATCTCCCCTGAACATCGCTCAATTTTAGACAAAACCTTACAAAGCATCACTATCCCTAATTATCTCGATGTCAATCATTTATAGGAAATGGTAGGTTGCCTGACTAATAATCATCATGCCACATTCTCCAAAAAAGACTATGCAATTGAGAAGACAAATCATAATGACCTGTTACATCTCAAATTCCTTGTTGATAAAACCAAAGTTAGATGAGTTTTGGTAGATGAAGGAGTAGGGTTAAATCTTTGCACTTTAAAATTGATTAAGGAATTAGGCTTCTCGGAAGCATGTTTGGACACAACCAAAAGCATTTTCATTAAGGCTTATGACTATGAGGAATGAAAAATCAAAGGGGGTGGTAACACTTCTTATTAGAATTGGTCCTATAGTTATGGAGACAAAATTCCAATTCTTGGATCTCACCCTTCCATGCAACCTCCTACTAGGCAGACCATGGATTCATGCCATGAAGGTAGTCCCTTCTACATATCATCAATGTGTCAAGTTTTCCTACAATGGCACTAAAATAACAATAGATGGTGACCCAGATCCATTCCAATATTGCACCAGTCTATGAGAGAAACCCCAGTGCCAAGTGCCTATAAACCAAGAAGCCTCATCATCGAATTCATCTCATTATCTTGATCCCTCCACCCTCTCTAAAAAATTCACTTCGCCATCACTACCTTCCACTCCTAGGGTCGAGATCCAAGACAAGGTTTGTGGAGAATATCACATGAAGACATCTTATTGTGTTAGCCACCTTGTTCCTCCTAAATCACATAGTTTACCTACAATAGATAGGAGACAGTCAATAATCACTATACACATCCCTCCCTCAACAACCTTTAACAAATGGGGAGAATCAAGCAAAGAAGCCATACATGCAAAAGATGTGACCTCCAAGTTAGATAGAGAAGACCATGAAGAACCTCCCTCACTTGCTCACATTCCTACAGATCAATATGGAAAAGTTTTCACAATCATTCAGAGCAAGGGATATAATGGACATAGTGGTTTAGGCTTACATCAAGATGGGAGGATTGAACCAATCATTGTTTCTAAGTGGACGAAAGGCTTAGGGCTTGGGTTTCAACTGATTCAAATTGTTGTTCCTAGTACCATATCACCTTTACTCGAGGAAGTAAGTGATTTTGAAGATATTGAGACATCCAATGAACCATGTAACCAACCTTACTATGATTCCCTTGACTCTAATGAATATAAGTGGGATTCCCTATCCTCCACCTATTCCATGGACCTTGATAAGATATTTGGAGAACTTGACTTAATGTTGAAATCTTCACGAAATCCATTGAATTCCTCTCCACCTAAGACTTTGACAAAAGAGGAATGGTTTAAACATTACTATTGGGAATCTATTGATCCTGCATCTTGGGAACCTAACAAATCCATTTCAGATAACCAAACCTTGGCATTAGGCCCACCTTAGAATCCACCTAGATCCAAGAAAAAGAGCAAAGAGGATTTGGTAAGAAACTTTTGTGACTACGTGAACTCAACTTTTACCTTGACCCCATTGAACTTTTACAACTCCAATGATGATATGCCTTTAGTCTATCCCCATCTCATTGATTGGGACCAACAAGATGTCACACCCATCTTAGACATTTTCTAGAATGACAAAGCAATTGTTGAGTTCTTGGGATTACGAGAAGGAATACCTAGTGGTGATCAAAAGGCTAGATTAACCATTGAATTGGACAACAAGCCATATTTTGGGGAATTTTTTCAACCCTGTAGTCACAAAAATAAGAAAAATAAGAACAAAAATAAAAATGATGAGTCTTTAGGTGAAAACCGAAAGGCACCTTTAGACAATGAAAAAGCAAAAAAATATGTAGCCAAAGGAAAAAACCTCTCTGAGGCATCTAAGGATGGAGGTATGAAAATTCTCCCTATTGCACAGGAAAATTCACCCATGCTAGTTGAAGAATTAGTTGAAGTTAACATAGGAACAAAAGAGAATCCCTGACTGGTATATTTTGCAACATCATTGACAAAAGTAGAGCAACTAGAATTTTGCAACTTCTTTACGCAAAGACAGATTAATTTTTCCTGGTCATATGTAGACATGCCTGGGTTGGATCCTGAACTTGTACTACATCATTTTCCTTTGCAACTAGGTATAAAACTAGTGAATTTTTTTTTGAGGAAAATGCACCCACAGATTGCTTTACTAGTCAAGGCTGAGCTGAAGAAACTATTAGATGTTGGCTTCATTAGATCAATCAACTATGCATATTGGATTTTCAATCTTGTACCAGTCACCAAACCAATAGGGGGCATCCACATCTACATAGATTGCGGAGATATAACTAAAGCCTGTCCTAAGGATGACTTTCCTTTGCCGAACATCGACATGATAGTAGATATGATAGTAGGCTATGAGATGTTATCCCTTATGGATGGATTTTCAGGATATAATCATATCAAAATTGCAACTAAAGACCAACCTAAAACAACTTTCACATGTCCTTGGGGAACGTATTGCTGTAATGTAATGCCCTTCAGACTCAAAAATGTTGGAGTAACCTTTCAGCATGCCATGACCACTATTTTTCATGACCTTATACACACTCTTATGGAGGATTATGTTGATGATCTTATTGCTAAATCACTGATAATGGCTGATCATTTACAAGTCTTAGAAAATATATTTTAAATACTAGAAGAGTATAAAGTTAGATTAAATCCGATGAAATGTGTGTTTGGAGTGAAATCAGGAAATATTTTGGAGTATATCATTTCTAGATGAGGCATTGAAGTAGATCCGGCCAAGGTAAAAGAAATCATAGATATGACTCCACCAACTAATCTCATTCAACTAACGACATTACAAGGGAGACTTCAATCCATCAAAAGATTCATAGTGTAGTTAGCAAATAAGACACATCCCTTTCAACATTTACTTAGAAAAGGAATACCCTTTGTATGAATAGGTAAATGCCAAGAATATTTTCAATTGATTAAGGATTATCTACTCACACCACTAGTCTTAATGTCACCTATTGAGGGACGACCACTGATTCTCTATATTTCAACAACCAATTCATCACTCAAAGCAATGCTTTCACAAAATGATAATGAAGGTAATGAAAGGGCAATATACTATATCAGTCAGACTTTGGTAGGTTATGAGCTTAATTATAGTACCATTGAATGTGCTTGTCTTGCGGTAGTATTTGCTACTCAAAAACTAAGGCACTATATGCTGAACCATCAAACAATGTTTGTTGCGAAGATAGATCCTTTCAAATATCTTCTAAGAAAAGTAGCACTAATAGGGCGACTAGCCAAATGGGTAATGATACTTAGTGAGCATGATATCTTGTACGTAGAGAGAAAAGCTATCAAAGGACAAGTCATTGTTGATCAGTTGGTTGATGTACCAATACAAATAGATCACCCTTTAGTTGCAGATTTTCTTGATGAGTTTATATTCACCATTGATATAGGAATGACATGGAAACTATACATTGACGGGTCCCATATAGATCATAGCTCAGGGGATGGTATACTGTTTATCACACCATAGAGTGATTCTATCCCTTAGTCATTCAGGATAGCCTTTCCATGTACCAAAAACATAACATAATATGAGGCTCTTATGATAGGATTAGGCATGGCAGTCAAATGGAAGATTAAAAACTGATAGGTTTATGGCGATTCTCAACTGGTAATGCAACAGGTAAATGATGACTATGAGACTAAGGATGAAAATATTGCTCCCTACAAACACATGGCCGATAGTTTCAAGGAGTACTTTGAAAAGGCTGGCTTTCATCAAATACCTTGTGTTCTAAACAAGGTAGTAGATGCCATGGCTACTATTGTTTCACTCGACATACCAAGCAACATGCCTAAGTTTGAGTTTTTTGTAGAACAATTTTGGTCCATGCCTATGACATCCTAGATTTAGAGATGGTGTGTGATATTGTTGGTCCCAATTCCCCAGGGTATAAACATATCTATGACTACCTCCATACCAAAAACATACACCCTGACCTTTCTAATAACCAACGTAGGACATTCCTTCACAAGTCAGCCAAGTACACCATCATCAGAGACACCCTTTATAGACATGCCTTAGACAATACCCTATTGAGATGTTTCAATACTGACGAAGCACAAGAAACCTTGCGTGGGGTACATGAGGGTATATGTTGATCACATTCTAGTAGTCCTACCTTAGCTAAGAAGATTATGAGATTGGGTTACTATTGGCCTACCATGGAAAATGACTCATATATCTTTGTCAAGAAATGTCGCCAATATCAGGTACATGGAGATTTGATACATGCACTAGGACATGAGCTCTGTCCCATAACATCATTATGGGCCTTTGGCCAATGGGGACTCGATCTCATAGGTAAGATACATCCCACATCATCCAATGGCCATAAGTTCATCATTACTACCACTAAGTATTTTACAAAGTGGATTGAGGCTATTCCCATGAACTACATCACTGACACACAGATCTCAAAGTTTATCTTGAACTTTATTATTTTTTGGTATGGTGTTCCTCAATCCATTATCACAGATAATGGCCATCCATTCAAAAAGTAAGAGGTCTGTCATCTCTGTGAACTGTCAATGATGTTGGTCATGATTAGCATTTACAGCTTAATCTAGCCTTATGGGCTTACCACACAAGCATCCATACTCCCATTGGTGCCACACCATATTCCCTAGTATTTGGCTCTGAGGCCATCTTACCTATTGAGGTCAAGATTCCTTCCCTAAGCGTATATTTGAAAGGGTGCATTGACGATGAAGAGTACCGAGTTTTAAGACTACATGAGCTAGATTTCCTAGATGAATGAAGACAAAAGGAATTAGATCATCTACAAGCATATCAAAATCGTCTTCGTCGTAGCTACAATAGGAAGGTATTTAATAGAAACTTTGACATTGGTGACTTGGTCTTAATGGAGAATCCTAAGAATAAAGTTGAAAGAGAGAAACCAGTAAAGTTTGAACCTAACTGGTTAGGACCCTACATTGTCATAGAAGCTTTTGGATCAGGAGCATATCAACTCTTTACTCCTGAAGGAGAACCATTGTTAGCACCTATCAATAGTATTCATTTGAAGAAGTTCTGCGCATAGCTTCTTAGAGCCATGTCTTAATTATCAAAAATACCAAAAAATCAAAAAATAAAAAAAAATGTTACCTAGGTGAAAACCTGGCAAACAAGCATCTTGCTAACATCAAAAAAATAAAAAAATCAAGAAAACAATACAGAGAAATAAGTCATCTAATAGTGAAAACTAGTTTGGTGGTGCTTTGGATAAGTACCATGGTGAAAACCTGGCAAATAGGCGACATGTTTAGTTGACTCTACTCCTTTGTCTACCATTATTCTAATTTGACTTACCTGTAAATACTATCTATCATTGTACATATCATATCTCTCCCATCCATTCCTTGTACATACCTTTCATAATAAAATGGTTGTCTTTTTCCATAACTTCGAATGATTGACATTGAGTGCATTTCATATCCCCCATCCTATCCTATTCATAATCAATTGGTTTTATACTCGACTGGGGGCAAGCACTCTACCTATGCCATCTTTGGTTCTTACATTAGCTATCCTAAAGATGTTAAACCATCAAAAATCCAAAAACATTACAAAACTTCCTGAGAAAATCCAAAAACACCAAAAAACTTTAAAAAGAAAAAAAAAATCAAAACATGTCAAAAATCCAAAAAATAGAGTCAGAGTTAGTTGCACTTGTCAGTCTTTGTCATTTGTTGAACTACGTTGCCTCTGTGACTGGACGTAGTGTAGTACCCCTCCAGTTGCTACTATGTGTATCAGTTTGCTTGTGTTCATTTTCTAGTTGTTTAGCTATTTTAGGTACTATGTTGTATTACTTCTAGTTACGACATTGATGTTATGTTAGTTGTTAAACTATGTGGATGATTCATATTTTATAAATCAATGGAAAATAACTAGTAGTCATTTTTATTTTTTTCAATTCCTAGTTTATGTGTTACTTTGGTAGAATCCATTCTCACTAGCATTTGAATTTCATATCCATTGATATAGATAAATTTTGTATAGCCTTCCATGATTCCATTAGTAACCTATCACATCTGTCGCACTTGAGCATGGTGTGGTGTTTAGATTTAAATAAGTTCCCTATTTCATTTGGCATCCATCTCAGTTGCAACATTTGAATGTAGAAGGGTGTAGATGTTTGATTAAGTTCTTTAATTCATTGGCAATCTGTAATAGCTGAAGTACTTGAACACGATAGAAAATTTAAAGATTTAATTGGTGACGCCTGAAATTCATCAATTAATTTGTCTTAGCTATATTCCACTTTCATGAAACTTTTACATGTAGATACTTGATGTTATCCCTTAAAGTATGTAGCTTTCATCCAAACCATAGAGCCGATTTTAAAACAACAGACTAAGTGTATTATATTTCCTCTTCCGCTTGGTAAATGTGAATCCTTGGAAATGGCACTAAATAAAACTACAGTTGTAAATTGAAACTTCATCCAAAAATAATGGTGATTGTTACCTTCTCATGCCTGGTGCAAACCTAATCATTAATGTCTAATTGTATGTAAGGCGTGCACCTATTGTCATTAGCATTCATCTATTATCATAGACTGTAAATATTTATATTAATATATAAGTTGTTCATTTCCTTCTTTCATGCGTCTCTTCTCCTTTTATCACTAATGACAACTTATGTTAGGCTGAATATTTAGTTGGTTTTGTTGAATATTCATTCCATATTGGCAGTGGACGTATATGCTGAGTGTGAATACAATGAAGATTATAGTTACAAAAATTTTAATGCATGTTGTATGGCATCCACCTTCAATTAGAAATACTTTGTTTGAAATTAAAGTATCTCCTGCAAGCTTCTTTCAAACGAGTCATTTTAAGAGTGAACCTTGTGCATAAAAATTAGAATAAGGGAGAACATTATTTGCATTTTTTTTTTTTAAATATTGATCTTTTTTAAGATTCTTGCATGTAACTATATCACTTGGTGTATAAAATGTTTGTTTTATGTTTGAGTTATCTGCATTCAATAAGTTACTGTTTGCATGGTGCACCTTCTACCACTCATAGTTTATGTTATCTGCTCTTAACCATCACTATTTTCCTGATGATATGTAATCTCCTTTCCATGGAATACTAGTTGTTGATTCCTTGTTAAAAGATTATATATATACTTAACTAGAGATTAGTATTTATGACGTATGAATTTTCATTAAGATAATGGTAAGATGTGGGCTTATGTGGATAAAGATATATTCTTAAGTTTATGTTTTGTAATTTAATTCTTTCTAGAAGTGAATAATACAAATGATACTAATATCGATATAGATATATTTATTACATAATATATTGTATAGCTTCTAAATGGTTGATTTATAGATGTAAAAGATTTATGTCATTCTTACTGAATATTTATAATAGGTGTAATATGTTTAAATTATAAGACATTTAATAATGTCAATAGATCGTCTTTTATGAACTTTTAAGTCATGAAGTTTGAATGACCATATTTGAAGGGTAATGTTCATGTTATAATTTAAAATGTAAATTGTAAGTTGTTAAGTTTCCAAAGGCTAAAACACTTTTGGTGGTTTGTTTATTCTATGTGAGATGTGTTGTTCGTATGATATCATTATTTATAAAATTAGCCTTGCTTGTTGCATATCATACCTATGTGGCATTCTGAAATTAAGCCATCCATGGTGTGTTTGTTATCTCTAAGGTATTATGAGATTATATGGTCTATTTCATGTGAATGATGTGATCATTCAAGAGTTTTCTTTTCATGCTTAATGGTTTTTCTTTTGTATCTGATTTTGAGATATGCGTACTTTTTCTTTTAGAGGCTAGAGTGTTGATTTTAAAGGAAAGAGCTTTTAATATTTGTTCATTGATGTTTTATACCTTGATCTAATTTGGGACTATGCCTTGCTAGAGTTAATTGTCACCCTAAAGGTATTGAGTTATTTAATGGTTGGACCATGAATGAGATATGTTCTACTGTGGTTTTTTTTCCTATGCATGCTGGTAGTCCTTGGTGTTTTGATGTTATGTCATGTTTATAGGAAGAGTGGCTTGCGATAGAGGCCAAAACCCTAAGTGGTTGCCAGGGTAACCTATCATGGGTTTTTTGTAGTCCAGTGGTAAACTAATTAATGTACACTGGGTTGAGTGATAAACATTATTTGATTCAGATAAATGATTGCCTCACCTAATGCCTTAATGCTCATTCAGATTAGGGGTAGGTTGAGAAGGCCTGGAATGGCTTGTCATCTACCTTGTCTTCTTGAGAGGTAATTTGACTCCACATGAATATATCTAGGGGCCGGGAATCAGTAGAGACTGCCAGGGTAACTTTGGATGAGGACCGGTAGTCTAAGAAGATTCACCAAGGTAACTTAGAACAACAATGTGATGACACTCTGTCCTGAAGCATGATTGTAGTCTCTTGTGTAGAGTTAACTGTTATATTGTGGTAGTCTCTGGAAGCATAGGTTGTGAATACTATGGTTTAATGTGATCATGTCATTATGTGTTTTTCAACCATGTAATGTAATGTGTGTTCTTTTTTGTTAGTTTGATTATCTTCTGGACCTATCATTATCTCCTAGCACGGAGGGAGTGGACCTTCGGGTTCCACGTGGTTGGGTGGAAACCATGCTATACCTTCATTGGATACTCTTATAGATGATATTATACTAGTAGCTAGTTCTTGTTGCTTCATTGATCATGACAGTGGATGCAGAATGTGTTTGTGGACGTGAATGTTGGATATGAGGAGATCATTACCCTTATTATATATTTACCTCATGTTTATGAGTGTACTTATTGTAACATCATTATGTTGTATTGAGATTTATGAGAATCTCACTAGATGTAATATGAATTTATAAATGTCTTGACTGTATAAGTTTTTGAAAAGTGGATCATTCATGAATGTGATTTATACTTGTGTTTTATGACCTTAATATTATGGTTGTTTTTCTTAATTATTATGTTTAGGTAACGCCATCTTGGAATCCTTTAGACATTTTTTAATCAAATGACTTTTAAAAAAAATATTCAGATAATTCGCTACTTAATGCATTGTTTTATTGGATTCCTTGGCGGGGCGTTACATGTAGGCAAGACCATCTATCAATGTGCCCCAAAGGCATTAGGTCAGTCCTTTTAGGTTTGTCTGTATAAAATTATGATTCAATCCATTTGTCTATATGACAAGGTCATTGGCCATGTCGAACTACAAGGTCTCTACATGTATAACATAGGAAAGGCCATGAATCGATGAGCCCTCAAGGCCACACTAGGTCAGTCCATTAGGGTTCATCACATGCACTACCAAACATGTTAGATATCTTCATACAAATCAAGCTTTTTATAAGTAGTCTTGTCAGTCAAATTCTAGTCAAACTACGAGGTCTCTGCATGAATAACGTAGGAAAGACCATCAATCAATGAGCCCCCGAGGCCGCACTAGGTCAGTCCTTTAGGGTTCATCATCACAAACAGTCAATTTTCAGCACATCATACCAAGTCATGCATCCACAAGATCAATAGGTCAACAATATCATCAAGTCAAATCAAACAAATTGCCAAAGCTACAATAAAAAAAAATCAACTTAAATCTTCTATAGGATGTGTCCTTCCTAAGAAAATATATCAACATAACAATCAAACCTATGTCTTATATAGGATGAGTCCTTCTTGGATATAGACATTGTCAAAAAAATCAACATGGCCTTACACAGGTTATCACATCAACGACATCAGACTCAACGTCTTATACAATACGTGTCTTTCTAAAACTAGGATTTTGTCATGCCTTATACAAATAGTCACAAACTTGAAACCAGAATCAACATCTTATACGATATGTGTCCCTTTTGATACTAGGTCTTATCAACCAATCATCTTATCAATCAAAAAAATCAAACAAATAGATCAAGTTTTGGAAAATATCTTATTAGCTTTTGACTTTGTGGCTTGTTTATCTTATCATTCTATTTGGCTTTAACTTGGAATCCTGATACTAGCTTTGTCGAGGATGTCCTATGAAGGATTTAGAGAAGCAATGATGCATTAGAATTCTATTTTCTTTGATTGTTGTTTGTCGATTGTCTGTTAACTTTGGATTTTGAGTCATGTTACTAGTTTCCTCAAGGATGTCCCATGAAGGATTTAAAGGAGCGATGACGTCTCATGACACATCTTTTATTTGTTTGTTGTCTATGGTTTTCCTTAAAAAAAGATTTGGGAAACTGTGCCCTAAGTATGAGTTAAGAAAATCCTTGTCTATGACTATCTATTGTTAGCAGGTGGATGACCTTGCACACCTTGATCTATGTCATATCATGGAGTTTGTCTCCATTTATATTAGTTACCACCCAATGATGATAAAGTACAAATAATTTTGTGATTCAGAAAAATATCAAAGATTGAAATACTAACAACCATGTCTTTTATTATTCATCTTCTTTTCGCACTAACATTTCTTTTTTCTTGCATTATGACAGAGTCCTATGACACACAAAAATATAAAGCATCCTGCATATGCATTCATGTTAGAAAAATCATGTAAATATCATACATTGTAAATCATACATATATCTTGCATGTCGAAAACACAAAAACATAGGCATCTATCATATCTAGGAAATCAAGGCATAATAGGCATTCGTTATCATAGATTACATAACAAAAGAATTACATGTACAATACAATTGTAAATATATGCATCACATTTTATCCATTATCATCAAACATATAGCATCACATGTAGATAGCATTGTGTATATAAAAATCACATTGCATCTCATAATCATAAATTGCATACATAACATCCAATGATACCATAAGAAATCAATGCATACATCATCATATAGAATCATCACATCATAAGCTTTATAAACACATCATAATGTAGATATGATCATCCACATCAATAACAAATCATATAGATAATAACACATGCATAATTAAAAGACCGCATAATCATAAATAGAACTGCATATCATAATAATCATAGCTAAAAACATATATATATATATATATATATATATTGCTCAAAAAGTGTCACATCACAATGTCATAATGTATCAGTAAATATGAAGCCTATAGGCTCTATAATCAAAATACAATGTCTCAAATAAATATCAATACATGTCCCTATCTGAAACTCCCACTACTCCCATTTGGAGAATGTGGAGATGACTGATGGTGGGATCCTAATGACCTATGTGTAGAAGGAGGCCTGTCATATGGCCCAGATCTACAAGGTCCCTCGACCCCCTCTGTACTCACTGTCCCCGCTCTGAGTCCTGCTCTAGGACCTACTACTATGAGCTTGAGAAAAACTAGGAGCCCATCTCTTAGGAGGAACCGTTGCCTCATATAGATCCATGTAGTAGGAAGCTCTCTCAACTACTATAACTAACTCCTGTGCAAAAGCATCAGACGACCCACTGAAAAGAGCTCTAATCTCTGTGAACCTCTGCTCAGTGTCTTGTCTTTGAGCTATAGCCTAGCCCCTATCCATGTAGGCCTTGTCCCTCTCCATCTATAATCCATCTCACTTAGCCATTAGAGCCCTCATCCTCTCCTCAAGGGATGCTACCTAGGCATGTAGATCTGTTGTATCCTAATCAATAGGACATATGTCATCCTGTCATGGCCACTCCATCCCATCATCCTCCCACTCCTTCAAAATCCTATCTCGGAGCTCCTGCTCCTCGTAATTCATCTCTTCCTCCTCATCATCATCTTGGTAGCTAGTGAGTAGACCAAGAGCACCTATCTCCACCTCCTCCCTACCTACCTCCTCCTCTGCATGATTCTCTAGAATGTCCTCCTCTCCCGCATGCTCCTCTCCACCAACCTCAACATGAACCTCCTCCTCACCTTCACCAACATCCAACATGGGAATATCCTCTCCCTCCCTCTCCTCCTCATGAATGGGTGACAAATGTGGACCACGTCCCCTGTGACCACATCTCGCCCTACCACCACCCCTTCGACCTCCTCCTCCTCCCTCTCCTTCATCACCCCTACCACCACCCCTCCGACCTCTACCTCTCCCATGCCTACCTCGCGATATTGTCTCGCACCTCTCTATAGGAGCATCAATATTACCCGAATCTACTGCTCCACCTCTCCAACCCCACTATATAGGCTGCAAGGCATCAATATCTACCTCTGTTGTCACCACCAAAATCTCAGGTCTCCACAAAGTCACCTCTCTGGAAGATATGGCATACTCTGCTTAACCTCAAGGCTCATCCTAAACCTCTCCAAATTGTTTCAATACCTGATCTGACAAATGCCTCTCAATGATGTGTACATGTGAAACTGTGCAACCAATCAAATACTGCATCTGATGGCAGAATGCCAAATGTCTATCCTCATCTAGCCACTATGGGAAATCCATATATGGTCTCCAAATAAACTGAACCATCATGTCAATGGCATGTCTATAGTAACCAGTATCTCCTAAATGAGTCTGATTGTTTTCCCCCACATAACAGAAGGCATATGGTGATCCTTGCTGTAGCTCAACTATCATAGGCAGACAACATATAGCTATGTGTTCCCACACCCATACCATCAGGAGCATGGTACCAAAATTAGTCATGGACTGTGCCTCTCTATAGGAAATATCATGTAGATGAAAGTACAACATGGCTAATGAACAAGGGTCCCAGGCATATACCAGCCATCTCTCAAGTATGCCTACAAAGTAGTCAATAGACCTCGGTTTTCTTGAATAGTGGGCATGAAAGCCACATGGTGTAGACCCAAGTGCCACAGGAACTGTTTCTCTCCACTCTGTAGCTGATCCCAGAAGTCGAAGGTCAATAGTCTTGACTCCCTCATGTATATTGGATCTAGTACAACCTACAATGGAATAATGCATGCCTCATGTCAGACTAAAACAACCTATCATAACCTAAATTTCCACATTTTATGCCAATCAAATGCGTCATTTTATTTGCAAATGTGTTACAAAAATCAATTGCATCATTTAAATTTGCAAATGCATCACAAATAACCACATGCATCATTATCCTATGCAAATGCATTTCAAAATGTAAATGCGTACAATTGCCAATCATGCCCAAACAATGACCATTCAAAATGCAAATGCATATTAAAAAACAAATGCGTCTTAAAATCCTACATGCGCTAACGTAAACTACATATGCGATGCAAAAGTACACATGCTGCTTATTACAAATCAAATGAGTGTATCTTTTAAAACAAATACGCTATCCTATGAAATGAAGATCTACATATGTGGTTTTTCACATCCAAATGTGTCGAAAACACATACATATGCGATTCTTCATAAAATGATGCATGAAAAAAAAAGTTAAATGTATTGAAAAGCGTGAAAAACAAAATTTCAAGAGACAGTTTTTGACTACATACCGGGGGGCTTGCGTCTATAGGTCATTTGAAGGTCTAAATGTGATAACCACAATGTTGTGAGTGTGGAACTGGAGACATGGTGGCTAGGAAGGTCCAGAGCAAAAATCTCTAATTCTAAACTTGGAGGGTGAAAATGAATTGGATTTTCACCCACTTTTTATATATATCTAGGGCTTTGGGTGGCATTTCCTCCAACCTTGTCTATTGGCTACATATTCTTCCAACTTCTATTGACACGTACATGTACTAAATATGTCAAAAATCATTTATGTTAACTCCACTGCATTTTTGGCTATCAAATTGACTAATCAGGACTATTTCCAATTTTTTTGGAATTTTTCAAAAATTTATCAATTTTCCCAAGGGGGCATACCTTCACCTATTTTACATTGGGGCATGTTTTTGATCGATTTTCTTAACACAATGCCAAAATGACATTGTATCAAAGGGGAAAAATGTAGACATTGAAATTTGGTCTAAGCCTACGAGTTCAATTTCTTCATAATTCGTATTATCATGGTCATGATTAGATAATGTTAATTATTTAATTACTTTATAAAGTCTTTTCTCATGTATTAATTAAATAAATTTTAATTATTTAATTGATTCATTCTAACATTTATTCTTCTATTAATTAAATAAACTTAATTATTTAATTAATTCATATTGTCTTTATTCAAATCCCGGTTAATTAAATAAATGTTCTTTATTTAATTACATCACTAATTAACTTTATCCTCTTTCTTAAATTAAATAAATTCTTATTTAATTTATCTTTATCGTATTTTTTACTATAATTAAATAAATACTTTAATACTTTAATTATTTAGTTTAACCTTTTCTTTATTCAACCCTTCTATTTTTGACATATTCCTCTATATTAAGATAATTGTTTAAGTTATCTAAGTATTCATTTCCACTTGACTTGAGATCTATTTAAATCAGTCAGTTATCTTCTGGTTTAGTGTTTGTTTGTCTTTCGCGAATAAACTCTTTGTCATAACCAATTAGTTATCTAGCTTTAACTCTTATGCATGTACATATTTATTAATTAAATATCTTTATTTAATTAATTAATTTTATGCGTGCGTTCAAACAGATTGTTTCTGCTATTCTATCTTTATCCTTTTCATGCAAACATTATTCTTCTAATTTTCAAATACTCCCAACTAGAGATTAAATCATATTTAATCTTGATCTCTATTCTTAGGTTTTATCACTCATGTCAATACTGACAATTATCTTAATTCATGTTGAATCTTTTAATCTGAATCATCTGTTTATCTTTCGATGTTGGCCTGTCATTCGAATAATCAATTTTCTATAAATTGATCTAACCTTCATCATTGCAATTCCTCCCGAAATTGTATGACTTTTGGAGCACTTGTTTAATCTTCGATATTTTTCTGTAATCACATACATCAAGGCTATACTTGCACACATACTAGAAATATGAGGGAAAGAATACCATCACAAAAAAATGGAGGACAATCGAGGTCATTCATGGAAGGATGTAGATATTGGGTGAGATCGCTCTTTGTTTATGTTTATGCTTTCTTTGTGCTTTGTTGTTTAGCTTTAGATTACATTAGAGTTTATTGCATTTGTGTTTGCTTTTATTCTTTCTTGTTTTCATGATGTTACAGAAGGGTTGAATATCGATAGTCAGGGTTAGGTTTTTGATTTTGAATATTGAATTGATATAGTGACAGAGATATTCAAAGACTGTGATATTGTGTGAATGCGTGTAGAAAATACAGTGGTACAAAAATTTGAATAACATCATAGATGGTGCATTTATATGATTGTTTTTACTACAAAAAATATAGGGAAACATGAATATGGTCTCATTTTCTGGAAGATAATTGAATTCTCTACATTGTGTAAAAAATTGGTTTACAATTCCATTGAGGAAGGAAAAATTCATTTTTCGGATGGAAAACACTTTAGGGGGTTTGCTAGAACTAGGAGGGTTCGATAAAACTAGGGGGTTCGATAGAACGAGAGGGGTTGGAATGAACCCCCCTTTAATGGATTTATTTTTTAATTGCATTAAATGGGGCATCACTAGAAGTAGGGGGTTTGAGCGAACCCTGGTTCACTAGAATCCGCCTTTTCCCCCTTCTCCCCCTTTGGCACCAATAATCTCTAGAATTTTTCCCTTCGAAGCTCGAGTTGAAGATGAAAAAGGAGGAGAAATCATAAACCCAACTAGATGATGGTAGTCCTTGGAACGAGCTATCAAACAAATATAATTTTAATATGTTTTGGTTTTATTATGTATTTGTTTTTTTAGTTTGATTAAACATAGATTTTTTTCCAAAAATCAAGCTCTCTATTTTGCATGTGAAAAAATAGTAGATTATCAAAATAAAAATTTGAAAAATATTAGTGCACTAGATATTGAGGTCCTTGATCCAACCAAAAAAAAATTGAATTTCGATACATACAAAAAAAGTTATATTGTATGCGGTCTGCATATGTCTGAATTGTAATTGGTTTGAATTCAAAACTTGATTAAGGAAAAAATATTCAATAAAACTCTATGAAACCAAATAAAAATCTAGGGAAACATGAATATGGTCTTGGTGTCTGGAAGATAATGGAATTCACTGCATTGAGTAATTGAAGCCACTGTTGATTGTCTACAAAGTGATTGAAGGTATTAGAATTGACTGAGGTCCTCTTGTTTTGTTTTAAAGCTAATATGAGCTTTGTGAGTATGAGATGAGTTTGCTTAATTGGAGTATGTTAAGCAAAGATAATTGTTACAAAATAGAGTAATGTACTCTAAGTGATGGATCTACCATGAACTAAGTAGGATAATTTAATGTTTTAGAGAGTTGAAAAGTTCTAATTGGAATAATAGGTTTGTTTTCCTTCTACAATTGAATAGGATGTTGAATTTATCAAAGCTTGTTGGAATGATTTGTATGGAAACACAGTAACCCTCTGGTTTTACTCTTTCTTTGTATTATGATTGGAGTTGAGTGTCAATATGACATGGAGCTTTTTCTAGTGAGGCTTGAATTATTGTCTAGCTAGTGAGGCATACAAGTTGTAAACAATAAGTTTTTAATAGAGAATTTGTTTAGAGTGGTTTTTGTTAAACCGCAAGACAACTAAGAGGGGGGTGAATCATTTGTCCCATAAATTCAAATTTAAAACTTCAACACATAAATTTCACAATCACACTATCCTATTATTAAGTATGAGCATGGAACAAAAATAACAAAAAGTAAAATGACACAATAAACACCAAATTTTTACATGGAAAACCCAATGAGGGAAAAACCATGGTGAGGATTAACTTAGAATATAAAGAGATTATAAAAGTGAATATAGAGGCTCACTGCCCAGAAGAGGACTCACTATCCAAATACAAAGGCTCACTTCCTATAGAAAAGACTCACTATCCAATAGGGAGGCTCACTGCCTATAGATATAAAAGAGAACAAAAGATCCACCACAACAATTAACACACATCTACAACCTTGATCAAAAGATTGCAGAAACCTTCAACTCACTACCTTTAGGAATTTAACACAATAAAGAATTGTTGCCTCAACTCACTCACACACACTTTTGATTTTATGGTTTGTGGATTACTTCATCACTTTGCATCACACCCCTATAACTTATTTCCAGTGCAACTTGCATTTATACCATCTTCAACCTTAGAAACTTTCTCCAAGGTTGGCCACATAAACTTTATTTCATGAATTCCAATTAGGTCAAAAACTCAACATTCCCCTGGTGGAAATGACTGAGAGTCAACCAATACAACATTTAACCAAGATGAAAGTAATGTCTTAGATCAACCATGTGCTTGCTGAATTAAATTTAATTCTTCAAATGAGGTGTAAACACTAGGTCAGCCAAACCTAATGAAAACACAAATGATCATTGATGTACACACTTCCAAAAAGAAGATGACATGCGAATGACATAGCATGCTTCACTATACATGAGAACACATCTCAGATTCCTTTAGATACATCCGTAGCAAGTGAAATAATCTTCAAGCACCAAACTGCTTCCATCAATCCATCTAGACTGAGAAAACACATACATCAACTCAGAAACATGACTTTCGGATAACCAAACCACATGCATCTTTGCTAGAAAAAAGAAAACACCACTACAAGATATATGCCAGTTCCGCAAGATCTGAAATAGAATAGTGGAGGACTATGAAGAAGAAACATTTCTCCCAGTCCATAAAAGACCAACTCTGCCAAAACATTTCACACATCGGTGAATATAACTTTCACATACCATCACACCAAAAGCTACAACTCAAGAGATATCACCATTAGCAACCCTTTCAATCCACACAAGTATAGGATCAACATAGGAGAAATGCAGAGCACATACCAGAGCACACTCTAACCATATTCATCACTTTGAATTCTCTTTTTTATTAGTTTTCTCAAAAGCACTTGGAAACTCACAATTTTAGCACATCTACAGCATCATGAAGGTAGCTCCATGTACTCACAACATCTCAGTAGCATTTCAACTATACATGTACAATCTGCAACATACTAAACTTTGTTGACATCAATGAAAAAATTAATGAGAAAACCACCAAACTTGCAACAATATCCCCCTTTATCATTGATGGCAACACATGATGTGAAAAATAATCAAAGATAACATCCTTCACAATGTTGGAGACATGTGCCTCAAACTTACTGACTTGAATCTCCTAAAAGAGAAAAATCGGTGAGACACCTGGAATGTTTTTCCAACAAGTAGCCTAGTTTTGAAGGCTCAAAGTGATCATATCGGTGAGAGTAACAGTCGATATTTCCAACAGAATTCATTGGTGTGACCTGAACTTTTGGTGCGAGATTCCTAACTCTCAATGATGATAAAATTCTGGTTGAAGAGTTCTATCGGGGAGACTCTTGTCGATGGTCATGCATGGGTCAGTGTCGAGGTAACATTGGTCTTCGATAAGACCTAAGAATATTGGACCAACACCTTTGTTCTTGTTGATGGATTTGTTCCAATTGAATGTCGGCGTGACTCTTGCCGATGTACGTGGTCTTGATGTTCTTTTGAGACATCGGGGAGACTTGGTCTATCATTGTGACATCTCAGGTAGTCGTTGATAGTGTTGGTCATGCTGAAGGACTTGAAGGCAGACCATCGTTGAATAGGTGTTGAATTGGGTTTATTTCTAAGGTGTACGATGGTCATTTGAGGACTGTGCTGAGTAGGTAGTGATTGTCCTGTGACTTGTAAGATTGACAGTTACTCAACAAAGGAAACTGAACCGAACCGTTTGTATAGAGAACAAATCGATCATGGCTATTGCTATACATTGCAACGTACTATAACCATTATGAATTCAATGGTTGAAAAATCTATTAGAGTTCTTCATTGTATGTTGTATAAGCATTGTAACAGTGAGACATAACAAAAAAAAGATTAGGATTTTTCTATGTAAGGTTGATCAGGGAAATGTTGCTACTGTGAAATTGACATCTGAAAGTGAAGTTGGAATCTATGTATGTCATTCATTTATTGCAATACAAGGAGACTTTAGTTGGTGTGTGGGTTTTTCTCCCATAAGGGTTTTCCCATGTTAAATACTAGTGCTCAATTCTCTGTATGATTTTAATTGTTTGTTTTGTTATTCATGTAATGTGCATCTTTAATGAACTACAATTGATTTTGAACCTATAGTCTACACTATTCCTCTTAGAATTAGCATTTGGAAGGTGATTCTGCACCTTTTCTTTCCTTACAAGTGGTATCAGAGCCTACCCAATTGTGTTATCCTTGTGGGAAGGGTTCATTTTTTGTGTCAATTCTGAAGTAGGAGTTTCATAGAAACTTGGTAATCTCAATCATAGATTAAGATGGCAAGTACATCAAGAAAGATTGAAATTGAGAAATTCAATGGTAGCAATTTTGAGTTGTGGAAACTCAAAATGGAAGACCTGTTGGTGGATCATGATCTTTGGCTTGTTGTGTCTGGAACAAAACCTTCTAGCATGAAGCAAGAATATTGGGACCTCACAGATAGAAAAGCAAAAGGGTTGATAAGACTCTATTTAGCATACTCTATTCTCTTGAATGTTCATGAAGAGAAATATACATCTTCTCTGTGGAAGAAGCTTGGAGACATTTATTAGGACAAGTCCTTGGTGAATAAGTTGTTCTTAAGGAAGAAGTTATACTCTTTGAAAATGGAGGAATGGGCATTTGTAGCTGAGCATCTGAATACATTCAACACATTGATTGCTTAGTTAACATATGTGTGTGAAAATAGATCAAAAAGATCATTGTACGCTCTTGTTGTGTTCTTTGCTCGATTCTTGGGATCATTTAGTGATGCGATTGGGAGCACGACAACCACTTTCAAGATGGAAGATGTGGTTGCTTCTTTTCTATTAGAAGAGATGTGAAGGAGGCTCTTGTTGTTCAAGGCAGATCAAAAGAAAAAGGAAAGAAGAAGGATAAGAAGTCCAAATTATTGAAATTAGAAGGGAGATCAAAGTCTCCTAGCAAGAAGTCCAAGTTGAAGTGTTGGAATTGTGGGTATCTTGGTCACATCTGAAAGGATTACAAAGAGGAGAAAAAGAAGAAAAAGAACTCTTTCGATAATGATTCTTCTCAAAGTGAAGCAAATTCCTTCATTATAGCTTTGGTGAATCAGACATCAAATGATGTTTGGCTAATTTATTTTGGAGCATCTTTCCACATGACATCTCATAGAGACTGGTTTACAAAGGATGAAAAATACAATGGTGGAAAGGTACATTTAGCAAGCGATTCATCTCTATAAATTGTTGGTCATTGAAGAGTCAGAATTCAGTTTCTTGATGGAAGAATTAAGGGAATTGATGGCGTAATGCATATACCAGGCCTAGCTCGGAGTTTACTTTCTATAAGCAAGCTAAATGATATTGGAGTGAAAGTCTTGTTCTCAAGCAATGGCTACAAAATGACTAGAGGCTCAATGGTGCTAGCTAGGGGTGCTTGAATTGGTACTCTATACAAGATGGACGCACTTGATGTTCAATGTAACAACATTTTTACAAAGTCATAGAAGGTTGTTCATGTAGAGAAGGAGACTAAAGTCCCTATAGGGGAAAATTATTTGGAAATTAAACTTCCTGCAGAGAAGACTATGCTTTGGCATAAAAGGCTCAGTCACATTGATGAGAAAGGTTTAAAATCCTTGAAAAATAAAAACTTGGTTGAGGGGCTTGAAGATTGTAACCTAGAATTTGAATTTTTTGAACATTGTATATATGGAAAACATCATTGTGTTTCTTTTTACTCTAGTCCTCACAAATATTTTGGTGTTCTGGATTATATTCACTCTGATGCTTTTGGTCTAGAAAATGTTCCTTCGTTATTGAAATCAAGATACTATGTTTCTTTTATTGATGATTATTCAAGAGGGGCATTTGTATATTTTCTAAAAATTAAATCAGAAGTGTTCAGTCAATTTAAAGAGTTCAAGAACTTGGTTGAAAATATGAATAGTAAGAAAATTCAATGCTTGAGGATAGATAACGGTGGTGAATTTTGTTCTGCAGATTTTGAAAGGTATTGCAAAGAGCATGGAATTAAAAGGCATAAAACAACACCTTACACTCCACAAAAAAATGGAGTTGCTGAAAGGTTGAACAAGACATTGATGGAGAGAGCGAGAAGTATGTTGAGCAATGTTGGTCTAGAGTAGAAGTTTTGGGCTGAGGTTGTGGCTACAACATGTTACTTGGTAAATTGATCTCCATCTTTAGCACTTGTTGATAAAATGCTAATGGAAGCTTGGTCTAGCAAGAATCCCTCTCTAAGACATGTTCGTGTCTTTGGCTACGAAGCATATGTTTATGTGCCAAATGAGAAGAGATCTTAGTTGGAGAGCAAAGCAGTTAAGTGTATCTTCATTGGCTATGACATTAGTGTGAAAGGATACAAGCTTTGGAATCCCGTGACTGAAAAGGTTGTATACAACAAAAGTGTAATCTTTCGTGAGCTGAAACCTTCTTTAGTGGATCTATAGTCAGGGATGAAAGAAGGCAAGGAGGAAAATGATGTTGTCAAAATTCCTCTAACACCAGAAAAAGAGGAACAATAAATTGACAATGTACCTGAATCTGAGGAGAGTGCGAGTAGCTCTGAGAGTTCTGAACAAGAAGAAGAAACAAAACCTTAGCCTCTACCTATGAAGAGGTCTACATGTGAGAAGTGACAACTTGAAAGGTATGGTTTTTCCATGTTGGATGAAAACTATGCTTATGCTTTGATTACAAACATTGATGAGCCTAGGACTATGAAAGAGGCAATTGAAATGCCTGATTCAAACTCTTGGTTGGAAGCCATGAATGAAGAAATGGCATCATTGGAGAAGAATGAAAATTGGAGTTTGGTGCCCTTTCCTAAAGGCAGCAATGTTGTTGGCTATAAGTGGGTATTTAAAAAGAAAATCGGTCTAGATGGAAATGTTGAAAAGTATAAAGCGAGGTTGGTTGCTAAGGGGTATTCCCAGGTAGAGGGAATTGATTATGGAGAAATATTTTCTCCTATAGCTAAGTTGACATATATAAGATTTCTTTTGTCACTTGTAGTTGTGTATGACTTAGAGATTGAATAGATGGATGTGAAGACAACATTTCTTCATGGAGATATTGAAGAAGAAATTTATATGTCCTAGACTAAGCACTTTATGGAAAAAGGTAAAGAAAATATGGTTTGCAAGTTAAAGAAATATCTATATGGTTTGAAGCAATCACCTAGAATGTGGTACCAGAAGTTTGACACATTTGTACTTTCTTTTGGATTTGTAAGATCAAAATATGATAATTGTCTGTACTACAAGACATAAAATGATTGAGTTCTTATTATTGCCTTGGATGTTGATGACATGTTAATAGGAAATAGTAAGAATATGATTTCTAATCTACAAAGTTTGAAATGAAAGATCTTGGTGCAGCAAGGTATATTCTAGGGATAGAAATAACCAGGGATAGAAAGAGCGGGAAGCTTTGGCTCAACAAGAGTAAGTATATTAACACTATTCTAGAGAGATTTGGTATGACTGATTACAAGCATCTAGTTGTTCCAGTTTTGCAGGAAATGAAACTATCCGTTGAAGATTGTCCAAAATATCCTATTGAGATGGAGGACATGACTAGAGTACCTTATGCAAGTGTAGTTGGTAGTTTAATGTATGCAATGGTCTGCACAAGGCTAGACATTTCCCAAGCAGTGGGAGTACTTAGTCGGTTTACGGCGAATCCAGGAAGGTCACATTGGGATGTTGTCAAAAGAATCTTTAGATATTTAAAAGGTACATCTTAGTACACTTTGTGCTATCATGGCAACTCGATTGGATCACAAAGATCACTCAGCATTCAACGCTATGTGGATTCTAATGGGGCAAGGGACATTGACAGCTACAAATCCACCAGTCGATATAGTTTCATGTTGAATGGTGGTGGAGTTAGTTGGATGAGCAAGTGGTAGGCTGTAGTCTCTCTATCCACTACTAAAGATGAGTACATGGCAGCATGTTCACACACTTTCAAAAAGGTTGTATGGCTGAGATGTTTGTGTTTTGACATTTAGTACAGTGTAGGAAAAATTGCAATTTGTTGTGATAGTTAGAGGGCTATTTATTTGGCTAAAAATCCAACTTTTCATGCTAGGATAAAACATATTGATGTGTAGTATCATTTTGTACGAGATATGGTGGAGGATGGAAAGGTCTATTTAGAAAAAGTGGATACTCTGGAAAATGTTACAGATGCATTAACGAAACTAGTGAGCATAAACAAGTACAGGTGGTGTGCTAGTTCGATGGGCCTTGGAGCCCATGAATCTCAGTAGTCTCAGAATGCTCTGGAGGTTTCAGTAAGATCTTCGTAAAGTGGGAGATTGTTGGAGACATGTTCCTCAAACTTATTGACTTGAATCTCCTAAAAGAGAAAAATCGGTGAGACAACTGGAATGTTTTTCCAACAAGAAACTTAGTTCTGAAGGATTGAAGTGATCAGATTAGTGAGACTAATGGTTGATCTTGCCGATGGAAGTCATCACTATGACCTAAACTATCGGCATGAGATTCCTAACTTTTGAAGATGATAGAAGTCTAGCTGAAGAGTTCCATCAAGGAGACTCTTGCCGATGGTTGTGCAAGGGTTAGTGTTGGGGTAACATTAGTCTTTGGTAAGACATAAGAATGTTGGATAACACCTTTGTTCTTGTCGATGGATCTATTCCAATTGAACGTTGGTGTGACTCTTTCTAATATACGTGGTCTTGATGTTCTTTTGAGACATTAGGGAGACTTGGGCTATCGTTGTGACATCTCAGACAGTCGTTGATAGTGTTGGTCATGCCGATGGACTTGAAGGAAGATCGTGGTTGAACAGGTGCTGACTTGGGTTGACTGCTAAGGTGTACGATGGTCATTTGAGGATTGTGCTAAGTAGGTAGTGACTTTCCTATGGATGGTAAGATTGATAGTTGCTCAACGGAGGAAAGTGAACCAAACCATTTGTACAGAGAATGAATCGATCATGGCTATTGCTATACATTACAACATACTGTAACCATTATGAATTAGATGGTTGAATTATCTGTTAGAGTTCTTCATTGTATGTTGTATAAGATTTGTAATAGTGAGACATAACAAAAAAAGATCAAGATTTTTTTGTGCAAGGTTGATCAGGGAAATGTTACTACTATTAAATTAACATCTGAAAGTGAAGTTGGAATCTATGTATGTAATTCATTTATTGCAATACAAGGATAATTTACTTGGTGTGTGGGTTTTTCTCCTGTAAGGGTTTTCCCATGTTAAATATTAGTGTTCAATTCTCTATATGTTTTTAATTGTCTATTTTGTTATTCATGTAATGTGCATCTTTAATGATATATAATTGATTTTGGACCTATATTCTACACTATTCCTCTTAGAATTAGCATTAGGAAGGTGATTCCACACCTTTCCTTTCCTTACAAATAATATCTTGGGAGAACACCTTCTATTCCTCTGTAACTATTTTTCACATGAATTTCTCTCCCCCTTTGACATCAATAGAAAATATCAAATAATCTGATCACTCCCCCTTAGGAGTGAACTCATATTGCAACAATGAATACCTTTTCTACTCCCCCTACGGAGTAGACCCATTTATTAGTCCAGATAAATGAAGAAACTATGAATTCACAAGACTGATGCACCTTCATGTGCACCTAGTTTGAAGGGCCAATGACCCATAACCTCTCCCTAAGATGCTCAAAAGTATCCTTTGGAAGAGCCTTAATAAATATATCTGCAATTTGTTCCTTGTCACATACTCCAATATGACTTCATTTTCCAACACCTTTTCTCTCAAGAAATGATATTTGATAGATATGTGTTTTGTTGTTGAATGCATAACTAGATTCTTTTCTGATTTCAAAGGTATTATTCCAAAACACAAGTTTAAAACCATTGCTACACATCTGACCAACACTCAAAAGGTTATTCCTCAAACCCTTCATATAATTTACATCATCAGTTTTGTGAACTCCATCAAAACTAATTAAACCTTTCCCACAAATATTAGCTCCTGTATCATCACCAAACATGACTAAGCCACCATCATACTTTTCAAGTTTAGTGAACTTACTTTTATCTCTGGTCATGTGATTAGAACATCCACTGTCAATCACCTAGTAGTCTTCATCCTATCTTGCATGAAAGGCGGTGACCAAAGTACCTTCCATCTTATTCCTTTTGTTCTCTAGAGTATTATTGATTGCACATTTTCCAAGGTTAGCAGATACAATTTTTTTTCCAAAGATAAAAATAAGCATTCACTATCATCAACCTCATTTTCAAATTCATCATCAGAGATTTCAGCTTCTTCTTTAACATAATACAACTTCTTGTATTTCTTATCCTTTCTATCCTTATCTTTATGATCCTTGTTCTTCTTATGTATAGTTATATTCTGAAATCTCAAAGCATAATGACCAATATTACCACAATTAAAACATTTAAAGCGCAACATACCTTTATACTTTCTAGTAGCTTTCTTCAACTTCATATTGAAGTTCGCTTCCAACTCATTAGAACCATGACTCTCCAAATTATCTTCAATCTTCATTGCCTTAAATTTCATCTCTTTCTTTTCTTCTTTCTTGTCTTCTTTCCTGAACTTTCTCATCTAAAATACTTGTGAGGTTTCGAACAACTATTCTTTAGTATACTTCATAGGATCATACATCTCTTCAATAACTAAGATCTTATCACTGTAACAATCTGGCAGGGTGATCAGGATATTCTCAATAATATCTTCATTGGTCAGCTTTCCCCCTTGAATCTTAACTTCATTTGCTGTCATCTCAATCCTCTGGAAATAGCTTGTAAACTCTCCACCTTCTTCCATTTTCAAATTCTCAAATTTTCACTTGCCCACCAGCTTCTTTGTCAATTTTACTCTTTCATTTCCTTCATATAGTTCTTCCAACTTCTTCTAGACATCATAAGCAGTATCTAAAGAAAGAACCTTAGTTCATTCAAATTTAGATAAAGCACTGTAAATAGAATACCTCTCTTTCAGATTCTCCTCATAAGCAGAAAGCGCATCTGTAGAAGTAGGACCATTCATCGAAGGAGTATACTTCATCTCAATAGCCAACATAGGGATTGCCAACTTATGCACCATCAGATCTTCCTTAAGTGGTTAAGCTCTACACCAAGGAACTAAAGCTCTGATACCAATTGTTAAATGACACAGGACAACTGAGAGTGGGAGGTGAATTAGTTGTCACACAGATTCAAATTTAAAACTTCAACACTTATCAATTTCATAATCACACTATTCTATTATTAAGTATGAGCATGAAACACAAATAACAAAAGTGAATCGACACAATAAATGCTAGAATTTTACTTGGAAAAACCCAATGAAGGAAAAACCACAGTGAGGTTTAACTCACAATATAAAGAGATTACAAAATTGAATACAGAGGCTCATTGTCCAGAGGAGGACTCATTTCCTATAGAAAGGACTCGCTGTCCAACAAGGAGGCTCACTGCCTTCAGGAATCTAACACAATAAATAATTGCTGCCTCAACTCACTCACACACTTTTTCTTTTATGGTTTGTGGCTTACTTCATCACTTTGCATCACACCATTATAACTTCTTTGCAATTCGACTTGCATTTATACCATCTTGAACCTTAGAAACTTTCTCCAAGGTCGAACACAAAATTTATTTCATGAATTCAAATTAGGTTGGAAACTCAACATTCCCGTGATGGAAAGGAATGAGAGTGAACCAATACAAAATTTAACTAATACAAAAAATAATGTCTCATATCAACCACATGCTTCCTTAATTAAATTTAATCCTTCAAATGAGGTGTAAACACCAAGTCGTCCAAACCTAATGAAAACACAAATGATCATTGATGTACACACTTCCCAACAAGAAGATGACACAACATGCTTAATTATACATGAGAAAACATCTTAGATTCCTTCAGATACATCCACAACAAGTGAAACAATATTTGAACACCGAACTTCTTCTAGCAGTCCATCTATACTGAGAAAACACATACAACTTAGAAACATGACTTTCGGATCACCAAACCACACACATATTTTTTAGAATGAAGAAAACACCACTAAAAGATATATGGAAGTTTCATAAGATCTGAAATAGAACAACAAAGCATAAACATTTATCCCATTCCACAAAAGACCAACTTTGCCAAAACAGTTCAAACACTGGTGAATGTAACTTTCACATACCATCACACCAGAAGCTACAACTCAAGAGATATCACCATAAGATCACCATTATCAACCCTTCATATCCACACAATTATAGGATCAACACAGGAGAAATGTGGAGCACATACCGAAGCACACTTTGAGCACATTCATGAGTCTGACTTCTCTTCTTTATTAATTTTCTCAAAAGAACTTGGAAACTCAGAATTTCAGCACATCTGCAACATCATGAAGGTAGCTCCATGTACTCACAACATCTCAACAGCTCTCAACTATACATGTAAAATTTGTAACATACTAAACTGTGTTGACATCAATGACAACATTAATGGCAACACCACCAAACTTTCTCATACTTGTAACAATTTTTCCACCCTTTTAAGGTTTTTCCACTCATAAATACTGTGTCTCATATCTTCTTGGTGATGTGTTGTTTTCTGATTCACATATGATGTTGTGACTTTCATATCTTTGTATTACCTCATAAAATATAATATCTAAAGTTTTTGAGAATTAAGTTTATATGATTGGTTTTATTGGATCACTCATTCACCCCCCCTCTCAGTGATCCTTAGTATTCCTACAATTGGTATCAGAGTATAAGGTTCCCTGGAAAATTTTAATAGGCTTGGGTAGATTCTGGAGGTGGAATACTATGGGCTAGAGGTATAGAAATAAAGTTTTTAAAAAGGAGAAAGATCTATATCAAAAGAAAGAGAAGATTATTACAAAATTTGATGATGGTTCTAATGTTCTTGGCTCTAAAGAATGGCATGCATGAATGTTTGATGAAAAAAAAGGTGAGTTACAGGTCATGGAGGTTGCAAATGATTCAGATGATGAAAATTAGGAAGAGGAAGCACAAGTTTATCTTGAAGATGAATTGATTATTGTCTTAGATGAATTGAAAAGAGAAAGAAGTGATAAAGAGGAAATAAAGAATAAGTGTGTAGAATTTGATCAAATTATTGAGAAACTAAAGTTGCAATTGGAAGATTCTAGAAAAATTGAAGAAGCCACTTACATGAAGTTGCAAACCAAAGTAGAATATTGGAGAAGGTAAGACAAGATTTGAAAAAAAGTCTACAAAATTAGTTGAGTATTGAGTTGTTTGATTAAATGTTTCTTAGACAAATATATTTTTCTAACAAATTTTGGATAGGATATGGAGGAGAAGTGAGTAACAAATATGCTACTATATCAAAGAAGCCAATGAAATTCACAGGTCCGTCAAAAGGAGTAGAATGTGTACAAGGAGAATCAAGTTTTACTTCCATAAAGCCCGCTGATCATAATACTCATGAAGATGGATACAGAAGAGTTCATGATCCTAAGAAAAGTCTAAAAAGAAGATCATTAGCAAGGAAAATCAAGTATAATTATTCATGTTTCCATGGTTACTATTACTCTTGTAATGATTATGGACATAAAGCAATTGATTGTAGAAGGAGTCAATCTACATTTTATAAAAATATGGATGTAGTTTGTTATAAATGTGCCAACCTTGGACATATAGCATAATTTTCTAGAAAAATATTGATGAGTTCATCTAATAATGATATGAGGGAAAACATGTCAAACAAGAAAAATAAAGAGTTTGAAAAAGATTGGAAAAGGAAAGAGCCTAAGAAAATTTGGATGAGGAAACATGAACAAAAACATAAAGAACCTATGGCTATGCTTTATTCACAAAAGACATCTCCTAGTGCATAAAAATTAGCATGGAGCTAGGGGATATGTTCAATGTTATATCTTTGACCCCAAGGTGAGATTAAGTAGGTCAATCATAGATCAAGTGATGTTTTGGTGTGACTTTGTTGTAATGGTAGGAAAAACTATGAAGTTGTTTTTGTAGTCTTTGGTAGCATTCGTGCTCTTATTGGTTCTATGAATCGGAAAATGTTGTAGCCAAATGTTGTAGTTGCACGTGTCAATGAAGGCCATTCATTAAGTACTAACAACTAGTTAGTGGATCATTTGTGTCAATGGTTGATATGATATTTTCTACCTTCTGAAATCACAGTGGATGGCCTATGTTTCAAGTATTTCAAGGACAATGCACAAGGTTTTCATTTTACTTGTAGATAGTTGTATAAGGAATGCTCAATCTTTTTATGATCAGTGGATTCCATGTTTTTACTATGATATATTTCTCACAGTATGATATGGATAGTTGATTATTTCAGTGGTTTGTAAAGCAACATTGTACTTTGATGGACATGAATAAAATGGTTGCATGTGATAATAACTATGAAATCTCCTTATATCTCTTGATGAAAAGTGTAAGCATATGACATTGGATATAACTCTTTTGTCAGTGGACTATCATGCATCTATGATAGTGTTTTTGTTTGGAAATGATATTATGCTTTCATGTTTGCTGATACAGTGCTATAATATTGCCTATTGCTATGACAATTTTTATCAATGTTTAGTGATGGTGGTATAAGAGTTTGCAACTGATAAATTTCAGTGGTTACTTTCTATCTAAGTGTTGTTGATGGTGATTTGTTGGTTATAGTATTTGCAGTTGCCTAATGATCAAGTGTTTAACTCTTGTTTTTGGTAGATAGTCTATAGATAGTGCTAAGGGCATGTGCATACAATGTCATTTTTTTTCACAGTGCAAGGTGATGTGCTTGACCTAAATGTGGTTGGAGATATTAAGGAAGCTTCTAAACTATTTTATGAAATGCTTGAGAGGGACTTGGCTCCCAATGACTTTTAATACATATAAAGACACTCCAAGAAAGAATACATGCAAGGGGATTTTAGACTCCACAAGGAGGTGATAGAAAAAAAAAATAACTCTAAATCTGTGTACATACAATTCATTCATTGATACACATTGCAAGATGGGGCTCGATAGAATTGGAAAATTGAAGGATGCTTGAAAAGTTTCAAAAGAAATGGATTTAAAGTGCAATGTTTCCAATAATAATAAAACAATTTGAAACTATTTCTATTATCTAAACATTGTTGCAATAGTCTTGATCATGACAATTAAAGGAATAGTATGAGTTTAATCATGTGAGTTCAAGCATGTTCAAGGAAAGGGCATTCAAAATGTATTGAATGTGTTGTGGTTATTAAAGAGGCATTTCAAGTATGATTTTTTCTTCCTAGGTTTTGTAGAAGATAGTGTGTGTGTAGGCTGAGAGTATTATGCTGAAAAAGTGTGGTCAAATAATTATATAAGGCAGGTTTTCATGGAGGAATTGTAGTTACACAATGATAATTTTGGAATATAAGGTAATTGATATGCTATAACATGATGAAGTTTGGTGTTAAGGGGAGTAAGTGACTATTTTTCATATGTTGTCAAAGGTGGAACAACAATGTGTGAAGGGATTAGTAGCTTTTTTGAAAAGGTTTTAATCTAAGTTATGTAAAATCTATCAATATATGTTTTGAAGACACTAATATTGTGACCTTGAAAATATAATGTGATAGAAGACTAATTGGAAGTGAGAACTTTATGAAGTCTTATGCAACATTGGATTTAGTGACAATGTCAATAGAAAATGATCTTATGTTTTGACAGATGCAAAGTTGGTGTCTAATGGATCCTTGATGATGACATGTTTCTCTTTATCTTTTCCCAATTTATATTGCTACAAGAAAAGTGCAGTGAATTGGTTTAGTCACAATGTAATATAAGTGAGTGAGATTTGGAAAGAATAGTGGTATACAAAGAAATATGATAGTCATATTGGTGTATGTACTCATGACTATGCACATAGTACTCTCATATCTATAAAGGTCCACATTAGATTTAGAAGAATATCAAAGGCTTACATGATCTATAGAGACAATTGATATGACATGAAGATAGTGAGTTGTTGATGGCTTATACTTGATGATAGTGCAGTGCAAATTTGTTGACAGTGGAACTTTCCTATGACAGTTAATTGGGATATAATACTAGTGAAATGGTGATATCAAACTATGATAAAGTTGTCTTAGTTAGATAATACTAATAGCCTCCAAACATGTATCACAATGTTCTTTCCAGATTTCTTTGCCAATATTTTGATTCATAGATACTTCTACATATTTTCATAGATTCTCTTTCATAGTGAACAATAAAATGCTTTGATGCTTATTCAATAAATCCACTCCTCAGGGGGAGTCACTATCTCACTATCATTGGTGGGGGTGTCTTTAGGTTTGTACTGATGAGTGAATTCAAAGTTCAAATGTACTAACAAAGATAGTGTTTTCTCTATTTTCTTTCCTTGTTCTGGTTTGGTAGTGGAAGAGAGTATGGCCTTATAATTCTTGCTTGTGATAGTGTAAATAACTCTTGCTTAAGGCAGTGGTCATTCTTGATAGTAGACAATGGTCTATCATGCATCTTCCTTAGTGAAAACTCAATGTCAATGATCTAAAGTATAGTGGATAATGGTTTACTATATTTCTCTATTGCACTGTGCAGTATGTGTGTTGAATGTTTAGTTCTCTTGGATAATGACTACACAATGGATGATCGATGGTGTTGTCTTGAAGATATCTTCCTATATGGAGTGACAATATATAATTGTTGTAATATCTTTACTTGATCCATAAGAATTCAAACTCAACCAAATGGTTCCTCTTGAACAATGCACAATAGGTTTTTCTTCATAGTGGTTTCTCATGATATGTGGCGCTAGTGGTGTGATCATTGTGCAATGCTTACTAGTGCAATGGTTGGTTTACATTATTTATAGTTACCTTTCTTAGATGCCCTTTGTCATTGTTGTCAAAGGGGGAAAAAAACTAATGCTTTGAATTTTTGCTTTGATTGCTTGATGATGAAGTAAAAGGATGCAATGGTTTTGGGTTGACATCAATGCCATAGGGGGAGTTTGTTGGATAGTGTTTTTCATTGATGTCAAATGTGTCAGAGTGGTCTTGGTGCTTCAAAGGTCAAATTACAGTTTCTCTTGTTCATGCTTGTCTCAAGGTATCTCATGTTGCTTCAAGGTGTTCAGAAGGTTGCATGTTCATTCATCAAATCCTTCATATTGCTTGATGCAAATTACTTTTTTGATGCAAACCTTTCTTTCATAGTGGTGATGCAAAAGGTGTATTTGTCCTTTGTTGATATAATTGTTATATTTAAAAGTAATGTCATTATTGTTCATTTAGAGGTATATAAGATGGTATTGCTCATTCATTTCATCTTCATTCCAATGTGACTTCTGAACTTCGTGACAAAGACAAAGTGGTGGTTGATGTTCTTGACAAAGTGTTTATTGCTCATTCAAAGAGTTTCTTCATGGAAAGGTAATTGTTGATCTTTAGATGTATTTAGTGGAGGTGATTTGTATGCCTGATTGTTGAAGGTAGTAATATGGGAAATGTTTTTTGATGAGATCTTCATGCTTTAAAAAGGCACTAAAACCTAATGCTCATGCTTCTTCAAAGCTTATTCTTTTTGTTGATATCAAATTTCATGGTGGTTCTCATGGTATCATGGTGTTCAATCATTGATGCCACTCGTTGATGATGCAAAAGTTTCATGTTGTTGATGCCATCTCTTTTTGATATAAAGGTGGAAAGGATAGGTTGATGGATTTATCTTTGATGTTCACTATGGATCTGAGAGATAGGGTATGATAAAGTGAAATTTCTATCATGCAAAGACAAGACGATTTCAAAAGATAGGTGCATGAGATACCACAAGGGATATTATCTCATGACAAGGGTATGGTTATCAAAAGATTATTGCTTCATAATAGATTTTTTACTTTATTTCTAAGGTTTGTTTCAAGCATACTTTTTGTTTCAAAGGTATATTCTAAAACCCTAAAGATCTAGGGTTTAGGGCACATGATGGTTTATAATATAAGTCTTCATATCTTATATTTTAAAGTCGGTTTATTAGCATGGGTTTAAAAAAATTACTTAAGTCTCTATCTAAGAATTATTTCTCAACAACCAATGATCATTTTTTAAAGAAGGACTATGTGGGTTTTTGATCAAGATATTTCATAGTTTGAAATGTGGTTACTTCATAGAAAGGATTTCATTTTGACGACAAATCAATAGTCAGGTTTTTTGTTGTGCAACTTTCTAAATGTGAATAGTTAGTCTTGGCGCCATTTTTCTAAAGAAAAGTTTTTATGATGTAGGTGCAGGTGACTATGATATGCTTTGTAGAGGGGGTTTGATGTATAATATTTTGTATATATTTAGATGGAAATATGATAGTGTTTTTAAGGTGAGATTTTGTGAACAAGATGGAATTGAAAATTCTTGATCAGTGATGAAGGGAGGGGTAGTTTTTTTTTCATGTATTGATCATTCTGAAAACTTTATTAGTTCAGTGAGGAATTATTGACTATGATATGAGAGGATGAAGATATAGATAATGTTGTGCATTTGCTTATGCCAATAAGTTGTGAGGAAGGATTGAATAACAACACTTAAGGTTAGGTATTTTATTTTAAATATTGAATTAATTTAGTGAAAGAGATATTCAAGACTGTGACACTATGTGAATGAGTGTAGAAAATACAGTGGTACAAAAATTTGAATAAAAACATAGATGGTGCATTTATATGATTGTTTTTACTGCAAAAAATCTAGAGAAACATGAATATGGTAAGATTGGTGTCTGGAAGGTAATTTAATTCACTACATTGTGTAATTGAAGCCACCGCTGATTGTCTACAAAGTGATTGAAGGTATCATAATTGACTGAGGTCCTCTTGTTTTGGTTTGAAGTTAATTTGAGCTATGTAAGTATGAGATGAATTTTCTTAATTAGAGTATGTTAAGCAAAGATAACTGTTATAGAACAGGGAAATGTATTCTAAGTGATGAATCTACCATGAAATGAGCAAAATAATTTAATGTTTTAAGGAGTTGAAAAGTTCTAATTGGAACAATAGATTTGTTTTCCTTCTAAAATTGAATAGGGTGCTGAATTTATTAGAGCTTGTTGGAATGATTTGTACGGAAACATAGTAACCCTCTGATTTTTCTTTTTCTTTGTATTCTAATTGGAGTTGAGTGTCAATATGACATGGACCATTTTCTAGTGAGGCTTGAATGATTGTTAGAGAGGCTCGACTGTTAGCCAGTGAGGCTTATTGTATTGCCAGTGAGGCATACAAGTTGTAAACAACAAGTTTTTAATAGAGCATTTGTTCAAAGTAGTTTTTTCATGATTTTAGGGTTTTTCCACTCACAAATACTATGTCTCATCTCTTCTTGGTGATGTGTTGTTTTGTGATTCACATGTGATGTTGTGACTTGCATATCTTTGTATTTCCTCATAAAATATAATATCTAAAGTTTTTTAAAATTAAGTTTATATGATTGGTTTTATTGGATCACTGATTCACCCCCCCTTTAAGTGATCCTTAGTATTCCTAAAAGTATGTTCTTCAATCAAAGTTTCTTTTTCTTTCTTCCACTTATATTTTTCTTGTGCAAACTCATTAGTCACCTTCCATAACTGATAACCAAGAGACAAGGTTGTATGGTGAATTGGAGTTATTATGGGAGGAGGTCTCTGATTTGGTATTACAAGTTCTCCATACCCTATTTTAGCAATTCCCAATTGTGCCAATAAATCTATTTTTTTTTACCATGGCCATATGTTTACAATTTTTTTCCAATTCTTGTATTTTGGTCTCCCTTTCCTTGTCTTTCTTTTCATAACTCTTCACTAACTCTTCCAAATGTTTTATTTTTTCCAAGGCTTCTTGGAGTTCTTTCCTAACATTTATATCTTCTATATACATTTCCTTTGTTTCCTTTGTACATTTTTAGGGATATTTCACTTCCCTTCGGAGTCTATTTCTACCAACATTACATCTTCTTGCTGTTGTTCTTTTCCCTTTTCCTCTTCTTCAGGTTTTTCCACACTCCCCCTCATGAAACCTTGTTTCTTTAATCTTCCTAAACACCTAGGTGTATTTGTCTCTTTTTCAAAATCCTTCTTCATCTTTTGAGCATCCTTCTTTTTCTTCTTTATTTTAGAAGGTGTGGGTGTTGTGGATGTATTTCCTCTTCTATTCTTAGGTTTTGATGTTTTTGAAGAAGATCAAGTTTCTTTCACTATTGGTGACCTAGACTCTGGGACAATCTACTCCTCTGGATCACCTTGGCTACAAGTAGGTGAAGCCATAGGTGAGACAAGGAAGGTTTCTCGTACAAGCTTAGATTGTGGTTCAAAAGTTTTAGGTACTATAGGTGCCTCTAATAAACTGTTAATATCATCACATTTCTTAAAATATTCCCAGTCTACCTATGGGTACTAAATTATCAAGCTTCCTTTTAGTAGTACAACAATCAAATAGTGGTGTGATAAGGTAGTGTCATTATGTTTCCTTTGATACTCTGATGCCATTCTTTTCAACATATTATAAATTGGTTTCCTTTGATAATATTTGTTGTTTGAATTTGGTTTAAAGTGGTGGCAAAAAATGAAAAACTGACTGAATTATACCTTCCACCCAACTTAAGGTATGAAGTGACCTTAGTTCAACTCATGATATGCGAAGGTATGATTAGGAATTGTGGAAATAAATGCTATAAATATATCACATTCCTAATTAAATATGAAAGACATAATGAAAGCATTAAGAAATATAGAATATTCATGATAATTTTCCTTGCATACATATTAGAGGTGACTAACTGAACATCGCACGTGTGAGTTAATTCAAATGCATCTACAATATGATTTGATATGACAAAAAGTAATTGTAGTTGAATGAATGGTGAGGTGGCAGATGTAAGGTAATGAATCATAATGGAAATATAATAATTGATGTGATAGTTCAAATGTATTAAATTGGAACTAGTAGTAGGAAATAAAAGAAGCATGTTGTGGGTACGTCTTATGAAAAGATGGATACTACATGTGAGAAATTTGAGGTGAAAATGCATGAACTATAATTAATGTGGTGCCAAGTAATTTGTTTTTTTTTTGCTAGATGGTGCTATGGGTGCCTTCGACATCACGTCCCATGTGATTGGTGACAGTTATGATTATATAGGTCCCTACTACAACATGACCCTTTCTGCATGTTGATAGTTGTGTATAGAAAATAGGTCCCTCTAGAAAAAGTATATACATCATTATAACTGTGTTTTGTGTGCATGTGAGGTGGAATAAAAAAATTAATCTTGAGTGATCATAGGGATTGAGCTGTGTAGCTCAATCTATGAATCACCTGAAGGACCTGGTATATCTACTACTATTGAGGCATCACTCTGTGTATCTGAACCTGTATTTGGATTATTGTGAGGTCCATATACTAAAATAGAGAGAAAATAAAATATTCCTTCTGTACTAGTTTATTATAAATCTTCAATCAGTGGCCATTAACTAGAAGCTAGAACCTCACTAAATCTATTGTATGCAACTACACTGCTCCATATCCCTTGCACACTAACCCTACCTTATTTTTTACTATAGCTCCATCTTCATTTAGCTTGTTTCTAAACACCCATTTTGTGCCAATGACATTTTTTCTTGGGGTTCTAGGAACCAATTCCCATTTTTTATTTTTCTCAATCTGATTTAACTCTTCCTACATGGCCTTTATCTAACTCTCATCCTTACTAGCTTGAGAGAAGCTTTTTGGCTCAATTTGTGATATGAGAGAAAAATTTACTTGTTCCTTATTCTTTGTAAGTTTTCTCCTGATCAAAACCCCTTCATTTTTGTCACCAATTATTTGATCTACTGGATGGTCCTTCTACAGATACATTGTAGGTGCTCACTCGATCTATGGTTCACATGCTTCTTCCTCATTTTCTTCATCATCAATTATCTCTTGTTCATCTTTTTATTCAATCTAAAGGTTGGTTTTACTAAGCTTAACTTGATTTATATCTTCATCAATCTTGACATTGATGCTTTCTACCATCGTGTGCAGCCTCTTGTTGTAACACTTGTAAGCTTTGCTTTGGGTGCAATATCCTAAGAATATCCCTTCATCACACCTCGAATCAAAGCTTCCCAAATTTTCATCTTCTCTTTTTCTATAGCATTTGCTACCAAATACTTTGAAATACTTGACAAATGTGGTTCTGCCATACAATAGTTCATATGGAGTCTTTCCACTGTTTTCTCTTAGAAGAGCTCTATTCTGAATGTATACTATAATGTGAACTAGTTCCTTCCAAAAAGTGTCTATCAACTTGGCCTCACTCAACATTTCTCTAGCCATATATTTAACTATCTGATTCCTTCTTTCAATTGTGGGATTATTGGTTTAGAGTATTGCATCTTGATTCCATGATCTTCACAATACTTACTAAATTCATTTGATGTGAATTATCCTCTTTTGTTTGATCTTAAGCACTTGATTCTGCTACTCGTTTCCTTCTCAAAAAGCTTCTTGAATATCTTAAACTTCTCAAATGCCTCATCCTTCTCCTTTAGAAAGGTTACCCATGCAATTCTAGAGTAATCATCAATTAGTAGCATGAAATACCTCTCACCTTGTAGCCCTCTTGTCCTTATGGGACCACACAGATCAATATGAACTATTTGCAAGGGTTCTGTGGTTGAATAATCCTTTGTTGGAAAATTAATCCTTATTTTCTTTCCTTGTTGGAATCCTTTGTAGGTAGTATTTGCAAGCTTGATTATCCATGGAAAGTTTCTTACTAGCCCTTTTGAGCTTATTTTGACAAGATTTTCAAAATCGACATTCCCCAATCTTCTATGCCACATCCAACTCTCATCTGCTTGACTTATAAAAAAATGGCCTTTTACTTTTAAAAGGTTGTAGAGATTGCTATCATTCCTTACTCCTTGTGCAATTGTCTTACCATTATTTCTTATCTTTTAGCCTTCATGATTAAATATAACTTTGTAAACATTGTCACATATTTGGCTAACACTTAGAAGGTTATGTTTCAAGCCTTCAACATAAAGTAAATCTTTTGTATTATTATTCCCATCTAGGCTCAAGATTCCTTTACCATAAATATTTATAATATTATTATCACACAAGCTTATTGATCCTTCTTTACACTTATTGAGCTCAATAAATTTTCTTTTACCTCTAGTCATATGCTTGGAGTTGCCACTATCAATTACCCATAATTTTTTTTTGCAAGTAGTACAGTTTGGGAATCATAGATTGAGTAGGAATCTGCTCTTTTTCTTGCCACACTTTCTTAGGTTTCTTTTCAATCTTCTCTCCCTCTTCCTTAGGAACTTTAGATTCCTTTTCCATTTTGGGGTTTGTGTTCTTCTTCTTAGACTGAACATTTGGTCTTATAAAATTTGTTCTATAGTTTCGAGCTATATGACCAAAATTGTTGCAATTGTAACATATTACATTCATACCAACTAAGGGAGAAAATGGATTTTTTCTTAAATAATGTGTACTCCCCTTGGGAATTACTCTACATTCTCTAGCACTATGACCAAACTGATTACATATATAACACTATCCATGAAAGTATGAAGAATACCTAGTTGTAACATTTCCTTGAGTCAGATGAGGTGGTCTTCTTTGTCTTGACCTCCTTAAATCATGTACTCTTGTAAATCCATTAGCATCCATTCTTTTCATGTTCTACTTCTTCCTTTTTTGATCATGAACTGATTGGTTATTCTTCTTGTCTACCACAAGCTTATTTACTTCATCTGATTTTTCTAACTCAACAGACTTCTTTTCTTCTCCATTAGCATCATCATTACACAATTTCTTGCCATTTAAAATTGAATTTTCTTCTACCCTAAATCTTTCATAAAGTTTTGCAGACTAATTGACAAAGGAAATCTTTCCTTTTTCTAGTCCTAATCTAGATTTCTCTTTGTTAGAGGGATTTTGAGTACTGAATAGCTCATCCAAAATTTGTGATCCACTTTTTAGCTTCAGCCCTTTTTCAAATTGCTCTTTAGCTTTCTCTAAATCCTTTCTTAAGGAAAATACTTCTTCCTCAAGCTTCAAGCATCTTTCTATTTCAGATCCTACTTTGGTTTAAAGTGGTGGAAAAAAATGAAAAACTAACTAAATTGTACCCTCTCCCTAACTTAAGTATGAAGTGACCTCACTTCAACTCGTGATAGGTGAAGGTATGATTAGGAAGTATGGAAATAAATTCTACAAATATATCACATACATAATAAATACAAAAGACATAATGAAAGCATTAATAAATCTATCATAATCATGATAATTTACCTTGTGTACCTATCGGGGGTGATTAACTAAATGTCGCATGTGTGAGTTAATTCAAATGCATCTACAATATGATTTAATATGACCGAAAGTAATTGTAGTTGAATGAATGGTGAGGTGGGGGATGTAAGTTAATGAAACAAAATAGATAGGTAATAATTGATGGTTTGGTTCAAATTTATTAGATTGGAATTGGCAATATCAGATAAAAAAAGCATGCTACGGTATGTGTTATGAAAAGATGGATACTACATGTGAAAATTTTAAGGTGAAAATGCATGAACTACAATTAATATGGTGCCAAGAAATTTGAATTTTTTCTACTAGAAGGCACTACGGGTGCCTTTAACATTAGGTCCCATGGGACTGGTGATAGTTGAGATGCTATAGGTCCCTACTGCAATAGGACCAGTTCTGAATGTTGACAATTGCGTATAGAAAATAGTTCTCTCTAGAAAAAGTATATACATCATTGTAACTATTATATGTGTGCTTTTGAGGTGGAATAAAAAAATTAATCCTAAGTGATTGCAGAGATTGAGCTATGTAGCTCAATCTGTGAATCACCTAAAGGAACTGGTATATCTATTGTTGCTGAGGCATCACTCTATGTATTTGAACCTATCTAGATTATTGTGAGGTCCATACTACTGAAATAGAGAGAAAGTAAAATATTCCTTCCGTATTGGTTTCTTATAAAACTTCAATCGGTGGCCATTAATCAAAAGTGAGAAGCTCACTGCATCTATTAAATGCATCTGTACCGCTTCACTAAGAAATATTGTTGATTTCATAAGGTCCCAACCACCTTGATTGTGTTGGATGTTGAGGATATGGTTGCTGATATGTGGTTGTCATTGATGTCAACACTATTAGCATTTGGTGTATTAAAGGTTGTATATGCCGAGGATATTGAGAAAATTGTAAAAGGAAGTGTTATAGGCTCCCAGTGGAACTGTGGAGGTCAAGAAGACATTATGTTCTTTACATTGAATATTAGCTAGTGTGGATTAAAGGGTTTATTATTGATTGTTTCTAGATCATCTACCAGAAGTTTCACAAGTCCGTGTGAAGTTTTGATTGTGTTGTGGTTTGATAGTGTTTCTGTGGTTTTTGTCAGTGTTCCTGAACGAAGTTTGTGTAATTTTGTTAATCTCAGTTGTTGTGGGTGCTTCTCTATTGTTTCTTGGTGTTCTCAAATGTATCTAGATCATTCTCTATCTTTTGGTAGATCCACATTATTCAGAGAGTTATGGTTGAAGATATTTTCTTGTACATGTTCATTTTTTCATGTCCCTAGCCGACATGTTGGTGATAGTGTGTTGTAGATATTCATGGTGAATTTAATTGAAGTATTTTCAAATTGGAGATGTCAATTTGGGTCTCCACTATGTTGTGGCCAACCTTGGTGGATACACATTAAAAATTTATTTGTAAATTTGGGTCGACATTGCAAATATGTTTTATTTTCCTAGATGACTAAGTTGTGATAAAATATCATGTAGCAGATATATAAGAGTGATTTTTTAAGCAAAGTTGGTGTGTGCATAAGTTCGAATGTATTCCAGAGAAAGTGCAAATGTGCGAATAGTGTTCTAATCATTTGATTGCAGAGCAGAGTGAGAAGAAGTGAAGAAGGTATTTCTATGCTTAATTGGAACTGTAATCAGGCTTGTTTTAGAAGCTATTTTCTTAGTTCATACCATGTGGATCTAATCCATATTTCTGTATTGTTGGATAGTGAGTCCTCTTTTGTATTTGAGTAGTGAGCTCTAGGCAGTGTGCCTGAATGCATGTGCATTCCCCTTATTATTTCTCATTATACTTTAAACAGGGTATAATCTTCTGGATTGACATCCACCATGGTTTTTCCCCTAATAGGGTTTCCATGTAAAAAATCTTGGTGTTATCTATCTCACTGATGTGTTAATTTTTTGTGGTTAATTGCTTATTTATTAGATCTGAGATTAAGTTAAGTTAAGTAAGAAAAGTTTAATTTTATGTCACAACTGATTCACCCCCCCTCTCAGTTGTGTGCCCTTGTTCTGCCAACAATTGGTATCAAAGCAGGTTCCTCTGAAGAAGTCTAAAAGTTTGAGGTGATCCGGGATGGCAACATTTAAGAAGGATAGTCTGAGATTTGATGGTACTAACTACTCACTATGGAAAGTTAGTATGACATGTCATCTAAGATGTATTTGTGAAGATATCTAGAAGATTACAAAAGATCCATATGTTATTCCTCAGAATGGTCCCTCCACTACTAATGAGATCAAAGATGCTAAAAATAATATTAGGGCTATTGAAGCTTTGGTGAGTACTCTGACAGATTCAAAGATGGCTAATGTGATAGGGTTACAGATAGCTCATGAGATTTGGATGAAGTTGGAAACTTTGTACGAAGGAGATGCTCAGGTGAAGATGGCTAAACTGCAAATCTTGAAAGGCAAGTATGAGAATTTGAAGATGGGCGAAGATGAAAATATCACTTCTTTTATGCAAAGAGTAGATGAGATAGTGATGGGTATTATATATGTGCCCGTGGTTTTGTGGATGAAGATGAAATTGTGGCTAAGATACTTAGATCCTTGCCTCCCTCCTACAAAGTGAAAGCTCATGCTATTGAAGAAATCAGATCAGTAACAAAGATATTAAGAGATACGCTGGTTGGAAAGCTTGTTGCTTTTGAAATAAGTCAATTTGGTGAATCTGCACCAAAGACTGAATCAACATTCAAGGCTACTACATCCGGAAGTAACAAGAAAAGATATAATCTCGGAGAGAGCTCCAGAAAGGTATCCAAGTATGATGAAGAACTGAAACAACTTCAAGATAAAGAAAGAGAGGTAGAAGAATTGGAAGCACTGATTACAAAAAAAGAAGGTGAAACAAAAGGTAAGTATGAAGATGTATTGCCTATTAAATGTTTCTCTTGTAGTAAAATAGTTCATTTTGCATCAAGGTTTCCTCAAAGAGTTCCTATATCTAAGCCTAAGAAGTCTAGATTCCAAAAGATATGTTACTTTGCTGAAGAAGCAGTGACTGATGATGAGTCTGATAAAGATAATGGAAATGAAGATGAATGGGTTTCATTGCTACCATTGAAGATAATTTTGTGACTACTGAATCTGCTAAAGATGAAAAGGCTCTTGCAACACGAGTTAAAGAAAAAGATGAGTGGGTCATTGATAGTGGATACTCACATCATATGACCAGTGATAAAATCAAATTTGTGAGTCTAGAGAAGTACAACAGTGGGGTTGTAATATTTGGGGATAACAATGTTGGTGTGATTCGTGGCAGGGGATCTATTTACCTTGGTAGTAAGGATAACATTGTTGATGTTCTGTATGTTGAAGGTTTGAAGCACAACTTGTTGAGTGTAGGAAATATGGTGCACAAGGGATATGATCTTCAATTCAAAAATGGAAGATGCAAGATACAGGGAAGTTTCGAGAATATGATTGCAACTAGTAAACAGATAAAAGGTAATATCTTTCACCTGAGTACTGCTAGTGGGAGTTGTTTAATTGCTCAAGTAGATGAAATTTGGCTATGGCATAGGAGATTGTGTCATGTAAATTTTGAAAAAAATATCAAGATAAGTTTTACTCAAGCAGTAAGAGATCTGCCTAAGTTATTGAAGCTTGCTAACACAATATGCAAGAAATTTCAGATGGGTAAACAAACTAGAGTCTCTTTCTAGAGCAAATAGTTTCGTTCAAATAATTTGTTGGAGCTGCTACATATTGACCTTTTTGTTCCCTCTAGAGTCATAATTATTCATGGAGAAAGGTACTTTATGTTGATTATTGATGATTACTCTAGAATGATATGGGTTTCTTTCTTAAGAGAAAAATGTGAAGCATTTGAAAATTTCAAAAAATTTAAGGCTATGGAAGAAAATGAGAAAGGTCTAAAAATCAAGTGCCTGAGATCTAATAGAGGTGGTGAGTTCACCTCCAGGGAGTTTAACTCTTTTTGTGAAGAGCATGGAATTAAAAGACAATTATCTCCTCCTCGAACCCCTCAACAAAATGGAGTTGCAGAGAAAGAATAGAACAATTTTGGATGCTGCCAAAACAATGATGATGGAAGGAAATGTATCTTAGATGTATTGGAGTGAAGTTGTAAGAATTGCTATGTATACTTTGAATCAGGTAAATGTTAATGGTAACTCTGGTAAGAACCCCTTTTGAGTTATGGTTTGGTTACAAGCGTACTATTAAATATTTCAAGATCTTTGGAAGTAGGTGTTATATCAAGAGAGATTATGATATAGGTAAGTTTGATACAAGAAGTGATGAAGGGATTTTCCTAGGTTACTCCACTAAAAGCAAGGCATACTGGTGCTATAACAAAATATTGAGAAAGATAGTTGAAAGTGTAAATGTCAAATTTGATGAGGACTTTGTCAAATTGTCCGGATATTGTGAATATGAATCAAATGAAGACAATACTTGCAAAGGGAATAATTCTTAGACACATAATCTACTTCAAATTATTCCATATGTTTTGGTAAATCAATTCAGTAAGGAAGCACAGACAAGTGCAAGTGTAGAAGAGAAATCAAAATAATTAGAAGGTCAAGAATGTCTCAAAACTCCAAGGTATGTAAGGCTAAATCATTCTGAAAATAAAATCATAGGAGATAAGAATAAAGGAGTGCAGACTAGAAGAAAGATTGCAGAAGATATTGTCTAATTTCCAAGATTGAACCTAAAAATGTCATTGAAGCCTGTCAAGATGAACACTGGTTGGAAGTTATGAAGGAAGAGCTAACACATATAGAAAAGAATGACGCATGGATACTGGTTCCCAGGCCTCAAGAAAAAAATGTGATTGGTACTAAATGGGTGTTTAGGAACAAGGTGAAGTGGTCTGAAATAAAGAAAGACTGGTATGTAAAGGGTATTCTCAAAATGGAAGGTATTGATTTTGAAGAAACCTTTTCTCTTGTTGCTAGAATTGAAGTTGTTAGATTATTTCTTGCTTATGCTACATACAAGGATTACAAAGTCTATCAGATGGATGTGAAGTTAGAATTTCTGAATGGAGAACTAGAAGAAGAAGTATACATTGAACAACTAGATGGATTTCAGCTAACTGACAAGGAAGATATGGTCTGTTGATTAAAGAAAGCTAAGTATGGACTTAAGCAAGCCCCCAGACCCTGGTACACTAGATTGGACAAATATTTACTAAAGCTTGGATTCACTAAAGGTACTACTGATAGCAACTTGTACTTCAAATTAGATTATGATAAGTAGTTAATTATAGAAGTTTTTGTTGATGACATCATTGTTGAAGGAGATGGAAATCTATGTATGAAGTTTGCTGATGAGATGAAGGATGAGTTTGAGATGAGTATGAATGGAGAGATGAAGTTCTTTCTAGGATTGCAAGTTACTCAGTTATACAAGGGAATTTTCATATCTCAGTCTAAATATGTGAGAGAACTATTGAAGAAGTTTGGAATGGATGATTCAAAACTTGTTGGTACTCCCATGGTAACCAGATGTAAGTTGACATAGAATGATGATTCTCCTAAGGTGAATCAAACTAGATATAGGTCAATGATTGGTGGATTTCTCTATTTAACTCAGACTAGACCAGACATTATGAATGATGTATTTTTGGTTGCTATATTTCAGGCTGATCCAAAAGAATCACATGTGACTGTTGTCAAGAGAATCTTCAGATATCTAAAAGGAACAACTAACTTTGGAATTTGGTATCCAAAGGATTATGATCTCACTTTGAGTGCATTTACTGATGCATATGGGGATGGAGATGTTGATGGCAAGAAAAGTATTAGTGGTGGTGCTTTCTTCCTAGGGAAGAAGTTGGTGTCCTGGTTGAGTAAAAAGTAGAATTCCATTTCTCTATCTATTGCTGAATCAAAATATATTGCTGCTGCAAATAACTGTACTCAAGTGATATGGATGAAACAGATGTTGAAAGATATCAGGGTGGTATATGAATAACCTATTGCCATATACTATGACAATTCAAGTGCAATGAATATTTCAAAGAATCTGGTATTGCATTCCAATACTAAACATATATCAATCAAGTTTCATTTCTTGAGGAAGAAAGTGAATGAGAAAGAAGTCAGATTGGAATGTGTGTCTACCAAAGAATAAATTCTAGATATATTTACTAAACCATTTCTGAAGGATACTTTTGATTATCTTAGAGGAATTCTAGGGGTGATTACCCCTCTAGATAAGAACTAAAGATGCATTTTCTTGCATCAATCCATGAGCTATATTGTTGCATTCTGATCCAGATTGATGTTTTCGTGGCTACTACTCAGGGGGAGTAGTCAGATGTGTAGATATGTGGCTTAGAGTATGTATTTGGAAAGGTCATGGTTACCTTTTCCATTGATTTCAAAGGGGGAGAAGTGTAATGCAAAAAATATTTCTAAGGAGAAGAACCTTGTGGGGAGAAGCGTAGTTGAGAAGAAGAGTCAGTGTGTTGGGTTGATGGTATTTTTCACATCATGTGTTGCCATCAATGCCAAAGGGGGAGATTGTTGGATGTTGAGGATATGGTTTCTAATATGTGGTTGTCATTTATGTCAACACTATTAGCATTTGGCATATTAAAGGTTGTATATGTCGAGGATATTGATAAAATCGTAACATGAAGTGTTCTAGCTTCCCAGTGGAACTGTGCAGGTCAAGAAGGAATTTTGTTCTTTATGTTGAAGATTAGCTAGTGTGGATTAAAGGGTTTATTGTTGAGTGTTTCTAGATCATCTATTGGAAGTTTCAGAGGTCCGCGTGAAGTTTTGATTGTGTTGTGGTTTGACAGTGTTTTGTGGTCTATGTCAATGTTCTTGAATGAAGTTTGTGTAATTCTGTTAATCTCAGTTGTTGTAGATGCTTCTCTGTTGTTTCTTGGTGTTCTCAAATGTCTCTAGATCATTCTCTATCTTTGTGGTACATCCACATTATTTGGAGAGCTTGTGGTTGAAGATCTTTTCTTGCGCATGTTCAATTTTTCATGTACCTAGCTGACATGTTGGTGATAGCATGTTGTGGATCTTCGTGGTGAATTTAATTGAAGTCTTTTCATATTGGAGATGTCAATTTGGGTCTCCACTATGTTGTGGCTAACCTTGGTGGATATGCATTAAAAATTTATTTGTAAATTTGGGCCGACATTGCAAATATGTTTTATTTTCCTGGCCAACTTAGTTATGATGAAATCTCATGTAGCGGATATATAAGAGCGATTGTTTAAGAAAAGTTAGTGTGTGCATAAGTGCGAATGTATACTAGAGAAAGTGAAAATGTGTGAATAATGTTCTAATTATTCGATTGCAGAGCAGAGTGAGAAGAAGTGAAGAAAGTTTTTCTATGCTTAATTGGAACTGTAATCAGGCTTGTACAAAAGCTATTTTCTCAATTTTTACCCTATGGATCTAATCAATATTTCTGTATTGTTGGATAGTGAGTCCTCTTCTGTATTTGAGCAGTGACCTCTAGGCAGTGTGCCTGAATGCATGTGCATTCTCCTTATTATTTCTCACTATAATTTTAATAGGGTATAATCTTGTGGACTGACATCCATCATGGTTTTTCCCCTAACAGGGTTTCCACGTAAAAAAAATCTTGGTGTTATCTGTCTCACTGATGTGTTAATTGTTTGTGGTTAATTGCTTATTCACCAGATTTGAGATTAAGTAAGAAAATTTTAAGTTTTTTTCACAACTGATTCACCCCCCCTCTCAGTTGTGTGTCCTTGTTCTACCAACAGATTGGAGTTTTCCTTTTAAATATTTATATCTTGAATCATATAATAATTACCAATATCCTATAGTAAATGTTATTATTTTGATATATTGGTCCCACTTTGTCCTTTGTTGTTGTACTATCTCAGTGTGATGGATGGCCTCCATCCTGATTTAATCTATCCCATTGAAGTGTTGTAAACTTTCTTTTTGATCTGCTATTAGATCCATTTCCATCTCCACTACTATTCTTAATGTATTATATTCAAAGTCAAATCAGAGGGCTATTCTTTTTCCATATACTAGCTCATAGGGTGTGAAACCAGTTGTTGTTTTCCAAGTTGTTCTATATACCCATATTACTTCTGGTAACCTAGAAACCCAATATTTCTTATGTAATTGCACTGTCTTGGTTAGAATACTCTCAGCTTCCCTTTTGGTAACCTCCACCAGACCATCGACTTGAGGGCAATGTTACAAGTATGAGCAAGTTTGGTGGTGTTGTCATTAATGTTGTCATTGATGTCAACACAGTTTAGTATGTTGCAGATTGTGCATGCATAGTTGAGATGTTGTGAGTACATGGAGCTATCTTTATGATGTTGCAAATGTGTTGAAATGATGGGTTTCAAAGTGATTTTGAGAAAATTAATAAAAAGTGAAGTTAGAGTTATGGATGTGTTTAGAATGTGCTATGGTATGTGCTCCACATTTCTCCTATGTTGATCCTATGATTGTGTGGATTTGAAGAGTTTTTTTTGATAATCTAATGGTGATAGATGTTGATTTGTAGCTTCTGGTTTGATAAAGTGTGAAAGTTGTGTTCATCGGTGTGTGAACTGTTCTGGCAAAGTTAGTTGTTTGTGGATTGGGAGAAATTTTTCTAGTCTGCAGTCATCTGTTGTTCTATTTTAGATCTTGCAGATCTGGAATGTGCCTTATAATAGTGTTCTCTAGGTTCTATCAAAGATTCTTGTGGTTTGGTGATTCAGAAGTTGAGTTTCAAAGTTGTTGTATGTGCTTGCACAGTTTGGATGGACTGTTGGAAGGAGTTCGGTTTTTGAAGGTTGTTGCACTTATTCTAAATATATCTGAAGGAACCTGAGATGTGTTCTTGTGCATAATGAAGCATGTTACATCATCCACATGTTATCTTCTTGTTTGAAAGTGTGTACATCAATGTTCATTTGTGTTTCCATTAGGTTTGGTCGACTTGGTGTTTACACTTCATATGAAGAATACAAGTTAATCAAGGAAGCGTGTCATTGATCTGAGACATTATTTTTGGTCTTGGTTAAGTGTTTTATTGGTCCACTCTTATTCCTTTCCACCACAGGAGTGTTGAGTTGTTGACCTAATTTGAATTTATGAAATGAAGCTTATGTGCTCGATGTTGGAGAAAGTTTCTAAGATTGAAGATGGTATATATGCAAGTCAAGATGTGAAGAGTTGAATGATGCAAAGTAATGATCTAAGCCACAAATAAAAGATAAGAAGTGTGAAAAAGTGAGTTGAGGAAATAGTACTTCATTGTGTTAGATTCCTGAGGGTAGTGAGCTGAAGGTTTCTACAATATTTTGATCAAGCCTATATATGTGTGTAAATTGTTGTGGTGGATCTTTTGTTTTCTTTTGTATCAGTAGGTATTGAGCCTCCCTATTGGACAGTGAGTCCTTTCTATAGGCAGCAAGCCTTTATATCTAGACAATGAGTCTTCTTCTAGGTAGTGAGCCCTTGGTAGTGATCCTTTGTATTTAGTTTTTCTATCTCTTTATATTGTGAGTTAATCCTCACTGTGTTTTTTCACTCATTAGGTTTTCCACATAAAATTTGGTGTTCATTGTGTTGATTTTACTTTCTATTATCTGTATTTCATGTTCATACTTAATAATAGAATAATGTGGTTGTGAGGTTAATAAGTGTTGAAGTTTTGTGTTTAATTTTGGTGACAACTGATTCACCCCCCCTCTCAGTTGTCTTATACCTTTTAACAGGTGATAAGGTGTTGAATTTTTGTGCCTAATTTGATATTCTTGAACCAATTAATGTATCAATAATACATGAAAGCCCGCAAGCTATAATATCAAAATACAATGTCTCGACAAGTAGAACCCCTATCCTGAACTGCCATTGCCATCATGCCTAGAGTGTGTGGGGGAATGATGATGGAAACCCGATGACCTCTGAGCTGAGGGAGGTCTGTCATATGGATGTGCTCTACATGGCTGCTCCACCCCCTCTATGCTAACTGTCCTGCTGTGGGTCCTAGACTTGGACCTATTGTTGTGTGCCTATGAGAAACTGGGAGCCCATCTCTCTAGTGGAATCTCTGCCTCATATAGATCCTGATAGTATCTCTCCCTCTCCCCAGCTCTGACTAGCTCTTTGGCAAAAGCGGTTGATGGTCCCGTGCACAATGCCCTGAGTTCTATAAATCTCTGCTCTATCTCCTATCTCTGAGCTATGGCCTGATCTCTCTCCATGATTGCTCTGTCCCTCTCCATCCGATATGTATCCCTCTCAGGCATCAGAACTCTCATCTGCTCCTCTAAGGATGCAACCTAAGCACACAATGTGTCTGTATCTAGATCCATTTCCCCTGTCTCCTATCTGTCTCTCACTCTCCCATCCTCCTCCTCATCCAACCCTTCAGGATCTTTCTCGAATCCTCTCATCGTGATCATCATCCTCATCATCATCCTCCTGGTAGGTACCCAACAAACCCAAGGCATCAATCTCTGCCTCATCTCCGCCTGCCTCCTCGGCACCTACCTCCTCCTTTGTTGGGATGTCTGGAATGGCTGCCTCTGCCAGATGCACCTCCTCTCCGCCTCTCGCTATGTCCTCTCCAACTCTAGCAATATCCTCCTCCCCTCCTTTCCCAATGTCAGGCATTGCCACATCCTCCTCTCCTCGCCCCTCCTCACGGATCGCTTCACCTCTCCCTCTGCTGGCTGATTTGGATCTGTCAAAGGGATCGGCCTGTGCACTGCCCACCACTGGTCATACTCCATTGTGGTCCCTGGGTCTGCTGGACCATCCCTCCATCCCCATGGAAGTGCCTGTAGTGCATCAATATTTTCCTTTGTTGTAGCCACCAGAATCTCGGGACCCCATAGTGGGACCTCTCATGATGATCTGGAAAACTCTGCCCATCCTCTAAGTACATCTTGCACCTCCCCAAACTTCCGCAGGACACGATTTGGCAACTGCCACTCTATAATATGGACATGTGACACTGTCCATCCAACTAAGTACTGCACCTATCTACAAAATGGCAAATGCCCATCCTCATCTGTCCACTCCTCACACCGTAGGTATGGCCTCCATGTAAACTATTGCATGGTGTCTATGGCATGTCGAAAGTAACCTATGTCTCCAATGTGATGCTATGTGTTCGCTCCCGCATAATGGAAGGCATAGGGAGCTCCATGTGGCAGGTCAACTATCATAGGTGGCCAAAAAATGGCAATATGCTCCCATGCCCATACCATTAGGAGCATGGTGCCACAACTCATCGACTGTGCCTCTCGGTAGGCAATATCATGCAGATGGAAGTACAACATCCCGAGCACATAGGAACCCCAAGCATATACAACTCGACGCTTGAGCATGCCCACTAGCATCTCTCCCCACCCCACGGGAAAGCCATGACCTCGGCGGTCAAGAAGTACTATCCCGCCTATCAAAGTACACAATAGACAGTCTAGCTGTCTATATCTCTGTGCCAACACCCGCCACCTAATCTCATAATCATCAAATCCCAACTGCCTAATGTCAGCATGGGGGTAATACCTACACATCTTAGCGGCACCCCTCTGGGTATCATATGTCACCTATGTGCCCCTAATGGGAAGTCTGAGGATCCTATAGACATCCTCTAGGGTAACCGTGGCCTCTCCAGTCGGTAGGTGGAAAGACGATGTCTCTGAGTACCACCACTCACACAAAGCTATCAGTAGTCCCCAATTCTCCTAAATCTGGGGCATGTCCGTCACATGCAATAAACCAAGGTGCCATAGAATCTGATGCTTTGTCGGCCACAAACTATCTCTGAATCAGAACATAGTCGGTCTTGACTCCCGAGTATATATAGTGTCTGGCACAACCTGCAATGGCATTATACATACCTCATGTCAGCCTCAATCATCTATTCTAGTGCAAACTGACTATACTACATGATATGCAAATGCGTCGTTCTTTTTACAAATGTGTCATTATTTTTCACATGCGTCGCTTTTTAACATATGGGGTTCATAAACTTCATATGCGTCATTCTTAAAAAAATGTGGCTAATAACTTCACATGCGTTGTACTATAGTCATATGAGTTGAAAAATAAATGTGCGTTGCAAATTATTCAAATTCGTTTCAAAATAAACACATGCGGCTAATCTAAATACAAATGCGATGCACAATGTTAAATGCGATTCAAAAACATGCAAATGCATTGAACCATAGACTACCTATTCAAACTGGCTAACGTAAAATTACAAATGCAGTTTTCCACAGACAAATGTGTCATTCGTGCAAGAAAATGCGGTGAATTAACAAAATGACGCATAACTAAAATGTGAATTAAATGCATAAAATTATGTGCAATTAAAAATTTTCAAAAGGAAAGTTTGAGGTACATACCGAGGGGTCCACATCGGCTAGTCTTTGGAAGGTCCAGATCCTGTAAGCTTGGTGATGGATGTTCGGAACAGGAGACATCGTCGCTAGGATTACAGAGCAAATTCTCAAATTTCCAAGCTAGGTGGGTGAAAATGAATAGGTTTTTACCCTAATGCCTATATATACCTAGGGCTTAGGTGGCATTTATGTCCTACTAGCCATGTTACCTTCCATTTTCCATCATTTCGTACCCATCCATCACATTTCCAAAACCCAATTCCACAAACTCCATTGCATTTCTGCCTATCCTATGGCCTAATTGGGAGCATTTCCAAATTTTTCTAAATTTTTTCGAAAATTTGTCAATTTTCCCGAGGGGGCATACCTTCACCTGTTCTATTCTAAAGCATTGCTGGGGCATATTTCTTATTGATTTTTTTTGACACAACACCGAAACGACATTGTATCAAAGAGGGGCAAATGTAGACACCGAAATCTGGTTTAGGCCTGCGACTTCAATATTCTTTATAATTCGTATTCTTCATGGTCATGATTAAATAATGTCGATTATTTAATTATTCATTATAGTCTTCAATTCTTCTATTAATTAAATAATCTTAATTATTTAATTAATTCACATTTTCTTTATTCTATCTGATTAATTAAATAAACACTTTTTATTTAATTATGTTACTAAATAACCTTAATCTTCTTGTTAAATTAAATAAATTCTTATTTAACTTACCTTTATCATATTTCAACTATAATTAAATAAATTCATTATTTATTTAATTATTCATTTAAAATCCCTTCATCACTTAATTAAATAAATATTATTTATTTAATTATTCTCCAAATATCGAGTCTTGAATTAAATGAATTATTTAATTCATTAATTCTATTTTAACACATTCTTCTATATTTTAGATAATTATGTGAGTTATCTAAGTATTCACTTTTACTCGACTCAACATCTATTTTAATCACTCAATTAACTCTTGATTTGATGTCTGAGTGGCTTTCTCGAGTAATCTCTTCGTCAAATCATGCAATCGTCTAGTCCTAACTCATTTGCGTGTACATGCAGATTAATTAAATATTCTTATTTAATTAATTAAATATTGTGCGTGCATTTGAACATGAGTTGATGTAATCAATCTTCATCTTTGTCATGCAAAAATATTTCTTTTGTTTTCAAATACTAAACTGAAGATTAAATCATTTATTTAATCTTTAATTCTATTCCTAATTTGTATCACTCATGTCACTACTGACACTTATTAGAATGCATGTTCAATCTGTCAATCTCAACCGTCTGTTGATCTTTCAATCTTGGCATGTCGTTCGAATAATTAATTTTCTATAAATTGATCTGTCATTCTTCATTCCAATCTCTTGCAAAATCTTATGACTTTTGAGAGCACTCAATCTTAAATCTTTGATATTTTGCTAATCACTATCATAGGCTATACTTGCATGAATTACGAGAAATCTGAGGGCAATTATACTACACAAGCAAAATGGAGAAGGGCAATTATGTTTCTGACTTTCCTTTGTTCTTTGTTGCTTAACATTAGATTTTCATATTTAGATGTTAGTATTGCATGTTTGCTTCTAATATGTTTTCTTTGTGCAAAACTTATATGGCGTTATAGGGATATGGCCAATATCTTCTCTCTCTGGTGCCATATGGGAGCTCTAATGATGATGTGGTAATGCTTCCTCCAATTTCATCACAAACAAGGAGTGGTCAAGCATTCTCTAATGCTGACAACTCAGAATAGATTCTTCTCCTTATTTTTGTTTCTGATGAAACCACGATCTTTGCATAGGAGGTGTTCTTTTCAATATGTCTGTGGTTTTGTCTTTTACTCTTCCATGCTGATGTGGAGGTCCTCTGGATAATATGATACAAAATATATTTTTTCAAACATGGATGTGGCAGAAACGACTAATGGTACCCTGTGCATTTTTTTTGTCTTTTGTCCTCCCCTATTCTCGAATGATTGCATAAAACCACTTGGCGAGTTTCTAAAAAATTAGCTAAAATTAGGTTTTCAAATGAAGTGAAATGGAATTATAACTCAGTAGAATGCTTCTTGCTCCACTATTTATAAAGGGGATTTCATGGCTGAAGTTATAGAGTTTAGAAAATTTTGAGTCCAAGAAAGGTCTAGGTGAAAGCTATGCTCAGAGAGCACTAAAATGTAAATAGATAAGTTAGTAAATATATAAGATGTCGTTCTAGGGAATAAGTCATACTGTATGATGATCTTAAAAATAGTTTTACAAAGAAATAATAGTAATGAAAGAAAATATTAGTTCTAAAATATTACTCCACTGTGTATTTTCTTGCAAATTATGAATGAAATTGTTAAATATAATTTCATTTGTCTTCTATCATTTGCACTGAATGGGTGGGCTTGTTTATGCTTCAATTCAATGAGTTGATTTAATGCTAAAATGTGGCCATTAGTTTGTGGGAAAAGGATTTAGTATTTGGTAAGGAAGCAATGTTTTATAACATAGAGATTTGGATGCCACAAAGTAGCATGCTAATAGACCCCTGATTTCTAATGTCAAATTATAGTTGTATTACTGATTGATTGCAAAATATGACTCCATTGTTCCCTCAGATTAGGCAGTAGTATTTTTGTTAGTTTATCTTGTGGTTGACTAAGTTAGTGATGAACCTAGCTAGAGATTTAGAATGGGAATGAATTCACAACATACTTTAAATTACACCGTACAAAATTTTAGTATTAGCATATTCCCTGCAATAAATATAAATTTCATAAGAGGTTTTCCAAGCCTTAGATGATGTTGGTTTATTTACACTTCCTAGGGAATACATCTACGATTGGAGATGCTCTTGATCAAGTAGGGATATTATGAGCATGGATGGGATTACCCTCCTGGGTTTCACAAAGCCCGAAGAGAAGAAGTGAGGCTCTAAATGCTTCACTTAAGTGTTGGCCAATCCTCAACCTTGCTAATAATTGAGTTCTGGTAGATTCATAGGTAAGGAATGAGATTAAGTTTGGTTCTAAAAAAATAACCAACAAAACTATGGGTTCTTCATCCTCCATTTCAGTGATTTGAGGGGATGAAGGTCCAACTAGTTGTTTCCTTAACCTAAGGTGGACATCACTCACCTCTACTCCATAAGTGGGGTATTGCATAGCCTCGTTAGTATAAGCTTGTTGGATACACTTGTTGTTAGGGTTATGTGTAGGTTGGGTACATAACTATAGTGCTCTTGTTGGCTGGGATTTAGGATTTGATGGAGGAATAATGGCTTGTTGGGGCTGAGGAGGAAGTATAGGCTATTGATAATTCATGTTTGGGTGATGCCATTTTTGACCCTTTTTCCCTTGAGGCTACTACTAGTTATGTTGTTTTGACTATTGGGGATCATAATTGGAACCTTGGAAATTTTATTTTGACCAAGGATTTGGTTGTTGTTGATTCCAATTTTGCTGAGGTTGTTGCCATTGTGGAGGATTTGGCCATGGGCTTTGGTTGTTTGACCATGGCTAAGAACTCCAAGTAGAAATTTTTTGAATGCCAATGGGAAAAGATGAATTGAAATTAAGAGGGTCTTGTGGTATACCTTGTCTTTCTTTCCATGGCATTCTTTGAGTTATATAAAATAGCTATCCATCCTCCCCTTCAAGTGGCTGAAAATCAAGTTTTTCTATTTTGTCTTGTTGAATACTGGCCACTCTCTTCCATTTACAATTTTCTTTCCTTTGCCTACAACTAGGAAAATAGTTAGTGAGAATTTCCTTAGCTTCCTCTTGTTATTTATTTATGTGGAGAGTGTCCAAATGAGTGGTAAGATGATTGATAATTTCCTCCTTTATGTTGGACAATAAATTTCATATCTCTATCTTGGAAACCCTGGTAGATGATTTGCCAATAGTGGATGTCCTTTCTCCTCTTGGCCTCCTAGTGAAGGTCTTTGGATAATTTTTACAGACCTTGTAAATGTATTCAAATGGTATTTGAGAGACATCCCCATGCCTAATAAGATTGAGGGCATCCATACAGTCCTCATTGACTCCTCCCAAAAATACTATCTTGAGCGATTCTTCAGATAACTTATCTAGTGGGTTTTTCTTCAAGGAAAATTAAAATATCTCCACATAATCTTCTAATGGTTCATCCTCCTTCTATGGCATTATGAAAATGTCATCTCTCCTCCAATCAAGTCCTCTAAAATAGTCTTGGTACTTCTCCAAGAGCAATGATTTCATTATTTCCTAATCAAGGACAACATCCTTGCCTAATCCCATAAACCATCTTAGGGTTGCATCTTTTAGAGTGGCAGGGAAGATTTTGAGCCTATGGGAATTAAAAGTATACTCATAACTTTTGCATAGGACATCAAATTCAAACATAAATGTATCTGGGTCTTTAATCACCAACCCATTAAAGATTGGTAATGCTGAAGGAGGGATACTCTTTAGCACAATAACCCTTTCTTGGTTGGTGATTGAGAACTCAAAGGTTGGACATTCATGATCATCCACTGCATCGCCCATGGTTTGGTATGTCCTCTCTTTTTGTGCACTAGATGTTGGTGATAGGGAAATTTCTTCTTCAGTATTACCTTCACTTTGAGTATTGGATTCACCAATTTTTGCTATGGCTTCTTGCCATGTAGAGGGGAGAAATCTTCCCAAAGGATCTTTTGCCTCCACATACAATAAATATGGCTTTGTATAGTAGCAGTCCTATGCAATATTAGTGTAAATTTTTAGTGTGTTGAAAAAGATTAAGTCTAATAGTCCTAATGTTGTAAACAAAATGGAAACTATGAAAGAATTAAAAGACAAGTCAATCAAGATAGCACCATCCCCAACAACATTGCCAATAATGTAGAGTCTAAACTAGTGTCTTGTAAACTTGGTAGGCACTACACAATTTAAAGGTATCACTAGTTGAACAGTCCACTTAACATTTGTAAATACCACATTAAATTATCAACCAAGGTTTGTAAACTTGTGATGGTGTTGAACTATATGTGACTTCAGAGACCTAAGGCTACTTAGATTATCCTAATTAGGGTATTATACTTGTAAAATCACAAAATTACATAACAGTGAAAGAAGCAAACTAACACTAATGGCTATGGATGCCTACAACTTAACCTATAACTGAACTGCTACTAATAAAGAATTATTTTACTAACTCAAAACTGATCAAAACTAGTAACTAGACTTATTCTAAACTTTGGAGTAGTATAGATTAACCAAATGCATGCATGGTCATGAACATTCATTACTAATAATCAAAGTATGAGAATCTATTCTTCTTTACATGAAATTAATGAAACAATAATAAACAAAAATATCTACTAAAAGAAATAAAAGAACCAAAAATATAGTGAAGAGAAGTTACCTTGAGTGGCTTGCTCAAGTGCCTATCTTCACTTAACTAAAACCAAATCTAACTATCATATTCTATGCATCTATAAGAAATTGAACTTCATTCATTACACATCATGAAATATTACACAAAATATTTTTCATAGATTGTATCCAAAGAAATCATTATGAATAATCAACATGCTTGTACTTGATAACTAAAAATTGAAAAGTAACTGATAGCAAGATACTGAAAAAAACTAACTGATCTACAGACTCAACGATTGACTATATACAAGCATGGGGGAGTCTTATTCTAAGCAAAAAATAATTGCAATCAGTAATTGTAACTCCTAGATATTAGATTATATAGTTAATATTGAATTGTTCAAACCATAATTGTAAAGAAAGAAGAATTCTAATAGAACTAAAACTTTGTGAAATGGATTTGCATGTAAAAAACACAAAAAATTATGAAGAATCCTATAAACAAAATAATTCTTCTCCTCTAGTGCTTTATTAACTTTCCATAATGATGCATGACGAAGTCCATTAGGTGTGTCAAATGGTAGTTATTGCATTCAGCTTGATTTGGAACTTCCCTTGTTTCACTATCCAAATCTTCCTTTTTTTGTGGGCTACAACTCTAGTTGTTGTGGGTTATAGTTTCTCCTTGGCTACAAAAAGGTTAATCCACCAAAACATATACACAAAGCTAACTACCATGATTAAACACAAAATTCCATCCACATTTCATACATACTCACATATAAACCATGTAATGCTACTATATCATAACTATATTTCCATTACTATAATTTAGGTCCAAGGTTGTATAATGAGCATGAAAAGATAGCATAGTATAGGTGTATTCTCTGAAAAGATTGTCTAATAGTGTTTGAAAGTATGCATAGAAACAACAAAAAAGAGGCTAATAAATGAACCCATCAATTATCTCCTTTGCACTTTAGGATCTACAAAACTTAGGAGGGCGTTCCTACAATATTCATCAGGATTTAATTAGAGTGATCAGGTGGATATAGAAGATCCACAATTATACAAAATATTTCTTTCAAATAGATATGTTCTCTTTAATGTAGCCAATAATTACAAATAAACACAAAAATTAGCTAGATTCTTGAGCTTTAATGTATCCATTGCTCAGAGAGCATGGGAAATAAGATTAATGTAATAATTTATTGCTTGAAATCAAATGATTCATTTAAATTTAATGTTTGATCAAGAAATTATACCTAGAAGTTACTTATAGATCTGACTAGTGCCTTACCCTAGGGCATGGAGTCTAGGGAACACAAATGAAACTTGGATAACGATATTGAATCTTAACACTTAGGAATAATAAGAATGTATTACATTATTATCCCTTAAATCTCTACAAATAATTTAAAATTCCTATAATATCTCAAACATTCATCATTTCTTTTAAAGCATATTTGATTTACTATTTGAGTAAACGATATAAGAGAAACATTCATATACAAGATAAACTACAAAGATGAATAGAATAGATCCTTGATCAATTTTATTAATAAATGCTCAATATAAGTATAGTTATGAGACACTATTTGTAGAAAATGTCATTGTATTAGATCAATAAATGCAAGTACTATTATACAAAATTACAGTTACATTGACAACCTATTCTACCAAGATCTATTTTCAGACATGTACAGACTGATATACAAAAATGTGCTCTACTTAAAAAAAATTCAAAATCATTTGTAAAAGGCCTTGAATTCCCTTTTATAGAAATAAGGGAGCAACAAGCTTTGATCCTTTATCCATGTGTCACATTTACATTTGGCAACCTCTTACATAAAAAAAATATTAGTACAACTGTTCATGAGGGAAAAGACCATATAAGACAGAAAAAATTGTACGCAATTGTAGAAGATCCCATTGGTTTCCAAAAAACACTTGAAAAAGGTGGGTGTACTTGTACATGATGTTTCTTTCTCTTCACTTTCATTATTATTCCAAAAACTTGGGAAGTGTTGACTATCCAAATGAAGACAAAGGCTAGGTCCACAAGAAGATAAAATATATGTTGAAGTTGAAGCAGATATTTGCTAACGTTGAATAAGAAGAAAAGTCCAAAAGAATATCCCAATTCCCAAAAGAGTGAAAGAATAATAATACCAAATCATAAAAACTTCACAAATTAGGAAAATTATTATATTTTTCATCCCATGCCTTATTTTATTCTTCTGTAGGCCATTGGAATGTAAGGAATTGATCCATATTTGCTTTGTACTTATTATACTTGGATACTCTAATATTAGACTCTTTTTTAGAATCTCCCAAGAATTGATTTGTGTCCCAAATCTTATCCAAAATTCTCTTCACAAGCTCCATATAAACCTTATTTTTGTCGCATATGAGATAAGCAAGGGTGGGAGTAATGTATTCAAATTGAGCCTTCCATAATCCATGAGGCTTTATTTCTCCATTATCTTTCTTTATTTATGACATTATCCTTGTGTGCAGGTGTTTCTATCTTCCTAGAATGCAAGAAATCTAACTAAATCAATGCAAAAAAATTAAAACAAAAGACAACACTTAGATTGGGCTATGGATGAAACTCAAATAATAAAATGCAAAGTACAACAACAAATTATACCTTGTTTGTGTTAGAAACCCATGATCAGATTTGCAAACCAAAAGGACCTTCCATAGAAGAGAAATTCAGAAAAAGCATGAGGTTGCAAAAGATGTGCAAATAATAATATTCAGGAATTCAATTAATTACAAGATATGATTTGCTTTATAAAAGCAAAGATGCAAACCTAATCTTATCTTGAGCAACAAGATAACTCAATAAGATAAAGATAAAGCCTAAAACTTAGGAATTAAATATGCCTAAGTAAACTTATGCTAATGTGTAATTAAATATTAATTACACCAACACCCCCCATAAGTGCAACTTAGGGAGAAGCAAAATAAAGCATGCACCTAAAAATAAGATGAATGCAAGAAAGCATGAATGGGTCCCAACAACAAGGCCTGATCAGGTACCCAAGTACAAATGCAATATGAGGTAGAGAAGGAAAACCTAGTGGGACAAAACCCCCCTACAATGAGATGACTGCTGCAAGAAGCACTAGAAGAACACTGTGGAGTAACACTGGAACCGCAATCTAACAAGCAAGGAAAGATACTTCTATCTACAACTGAAACCAAAACCGGAATCAAAATAATGTGACAACAGACCCGATGAAGAACCAAAAATCACCTGCATGCAAATGAATACCTGTCACATGCAAAAGACATGAAGAACCAAAAATGATGTTCTGTAAACCTCTCAGTAAAAACGATGTTAGAATCCAAGATCACCTGCATGCAAATGAATACTTGTCACATGCAAAAGACATGAAGAACCAAAAATGATGTTCTATAAACCTCTCAGTAAAAATGCATTAAGAGAATCAATTATTACAAAGTGATCAATCCTTATGAAGGAGATCAAGAAACCCTAAAAGGGAAACCCTAAATGAAACCCTAGTGTGCACACTTAATAATTAATAATTAATTATTAATGTGCCTAAGTTTAGCTTAAGTAATAAATGTGGAATAAGTGACTTAATTAATTAATCAATGTGATGTAATTAATTAAGCATAATAACTTATTACTCTAACACCCCCTCTTAAGATGAACTTAGGAAGAAGCTAAAACACTAGAATAAGATGCATGAAAGCAAAGATGGGTCCCAACAACTAGGCCTGATCAGGTACCCATTTACAAATGCAATAAAGAAGTAGAGAAGGAAAAACCCAGTGGGAAAAAACCCCCCTACAATGTGATGTCATGCTGCAAAGAAGCACTGGAAGAACTCTGTAGAGTAACACTGGAACTGCAATTTGACAAGCAAGGAAAGATATCTCTGTCTACAACTGAAACCAAACCAAAATCAAAATAATGTGACAGTAGACCCGATGCCACGGAACACTTGAAAACTCCAAACGGGAAGAACCTTGGAATCTATGAAGCAGCAAGCAATTATTGAATGATGTATTACTAAAAATGAAGTGCAAAGATGCAAGATGCACTCTCCCAACTGCCAAAATATCCAAGTAATCGCCAAACAACCCATCGGGCCAAATCTGGACTAAGTGATAAACGTAGGATAGATACAGAAAAAGTGTATAGACAACAACATAGAGCTCCTTAATACCTTTCCAACGCCACAAATGAGGCGAAAATTGGACATCGTGGCAAAAAGTTATGAGCTCGGAAGTCCAAAAACAACATCTGACTTCAAACAGAAATAAATGTAGTAAAGCAGAAAATTACTGTAAAATAAACTACACCAAATAAAAGTGCTCGGAACCAGCTTTCCGGTGATATCTCGTTTGCCCAATTTTGATACCGTATGCCCAAGTTATGGCCAAAAGAAAAAAACTGCTCTTTTAGGGAAAACTAGGGTTAGGAGGGCAAAGAGGGGCCAGACGTACAGATGACATCATGCTGACATCAGAAAAACACGATCATAAAATTGACGGCCGTCTGGCCATCGCAGCAAAAAATCGCCCCCCTGCAAAATGAAAAAATTTGGGCCCCTGGTCCTGTGGGTGACCAGGGGCTGGCGGGCTTGTGCTGGGGGCTGAGGATCTGGTAGCTCTGGTTCTCCATAGGACCGAATGTAGAGCACATAAGCCCACAGGGGCTGGAGAGAGGGGATCGGTCCCCAATATGACTGAAACCTTCAAGAAAGGGCCCGTGGGGGCTGAGGTAGAGCGCGGTTGCGGATGGGCAGTGGAGAATGGAGGCGGCGGCAGAATGGTGGCTGCTCGGTGGCCGCCGGGTGGCGGATATTTTTTGAACTGTGAGCGCCGCACAGGATTCGAAAAAATGTGTTTTTTTCAATTTTTTTTCAAAAAATGTGCCTCGGAATGCGTGCAGAAGAGGCCGTACGACCCTTGAAACAAAAAAATTTTGCCTCCCGAACCAACTTCACCAAAATCGACGAAACGATAGGGGTTTTTAGGGTTTTGGCATGCTGCGAACACGATGGTGACCTCCGTTTCTGCTCAAAGTGGGCCAAAAAATAGGCTACCCCCAGATCTTGTAGAAAATATTCCTGTGGAAACCCTTGCACTTGAAACTCACTGAAAGGCCATATCTTCAGATCACGAATAGGCAGTTGCAGGTCTGGAGCTCTGATACCATGTTAGAAACCCATGATCAGATTTGCAAACTGAAAGGACCTTCCACAGAAGAGAAAATCAGAAAAAGAAAGAGGTTGCAAAAGATGTGCAAATAATAATATTCAGGAATTCAATTAATTACAAGATATGATTTGCTTTATAAAAGCAAAGATGCAAACCTAATCTTATCTTGAGCAACAAGATAGCTTGATAAGATAAAGATAAAGCCTAAAACTTAGGAATTAAATATGCCTAAGTAAACTTATGCTAATGTGTAATTAAATATTAATTACACCAACAGTTTGACCCTTGTTGATGTTGATTTGTGTGCTCCTTTGATGACTTGACAACATGCAACCTATATGAATACGATTTTGGATGAAATATGGATGCAATGGAGGTGATAACAATGGATTTGGATGCAACATGAAAGATAAAAATGCTGCAACAATGGAGGTAGTATGCTAGATTGATTGAAAAATGCATAAGTGTGTAATGTCTAAAATGACTAAGTGTTTGATATTCATTTAGAAGGGAGATGAGAATGGATGGCTAGGATTAGAATTAGGTTTGAAGATCAATGGTTGAGATTCCTTGAGGCATCTCAATCATTGTGAGAATGACATGTGTCATCGTAGGGGGAGATAAATGGTGATGTGGAGGTGAGGTGGTATCCATGTGGAGGTACTTTCAAGTACCTTGGGAAGGGGAAAAGGGGTGACTTGTCTTATCCTCCCCAAATCATGGGGAGGATGTGATAAGAGAGGAATTTAAAATTCCTTCCAAAATCTCCATAGATTTTGGAGAAGCTATTAGGAAGACTAGGGGGAATAAAAAATTCCCCTTGTAAGGCCATTGGGATTTGGAGGAGGAATTACAAATTGTATTTTAATTCCTCCAAGGTCATTGGGAGAATAAAGTGGAATTAAAAATTCCACATGGGGTCATGGGGAAAATAAAAAGGAATTTAAAATTCCTTGGGAAAGGGAGATGGATTCTCTCAATGTAGAAACCCTTTATGAGGGTTGGCTTAGGTACATGCCATAATTGGCAATAGACCTAGGTTAGGGATTAATTAATTATGATTAATGGTTGTACAAATGATTAGCCACATTAATAAAGTGATTAAGGGAAAGTGGAAAATTATGGAGGATGTGACATTAATCACAATTAGTGATGTGCACATCCTAATCATAGGTTAATTAGATTAACCTAAATTAAGGAAGGATTATGGAGGATGTGACATTTGGAGAGAGAAAGGGATGAATTACAAATTGATTTAATTCATATTTGTCTAAATGACTAAATTGAATAAATTTAGTCTATTTATTTAATTTATAGAAGATGGTAAAGTATTTAATTAATTAATTAAATAATTTTAGGGAATGTTAGGAATAAGAAGGAATACTAATCAAATAATGAAATTATTCAATTAATATGGATGCAGGTGTGGAATAGATGAAATAAGGAATAAATTTGACCATATGGAAGTGGTCAAATTTGGATGTCTACATTTTTCCCCTATTCGAAATATTGTTGAAATAATGATATTTTGAAGAAAAATAAAATACAAGTGACTTGATAGAAGAAAAAAGATGGCTAAATGCCCTAGTATGGTTGGGAAAAGGATAAGAAGAAAAATGGAAGGAATATGGAGGATAATTCCCCCTCAAGAGGGTGGATGAGGAAAAATGAGCCCCGTGTGGCATCTCTATGGAGGAAAATGGAGGGAATCATGAGGACCGCAACAAAAAACCATGAAAATGGCTTTTGAACAAAGGAAAACAGACGAAAGGGGTGCAAATGGCAATCAAATGAAGAAATTAGGTTAAAAGTAGTTAAGGGGTAGGGTTAAAAAGCTAAGTATAAATAGTAATTAGGAAAACTTACTATTTATTTGGAATTTTGTGCATGTGTGACCTTAATGATCGTGAGAGAAAAATGGTGTGCAGAGGTGACATCCCACATTTATTGGACATAGTTCCAGATTACTACCAGAGCGGTTAGTGCCCGACACAGGTATGCCTTGAAAACTTTGCTTGCACCTTTCATTCTACATTTTTTTTATGAATTCTTGTACAAGATAAGGTTAAGAAAATGCAAATTCACCTCTATAGAGGTGGATCCACCCATCCAGGGGTAGCTATCTACCTATAGATACTTAAAAACTGTCTCAAGCTTATGATGCCATTTTCCAATTAATTTCTCGTCTAATTCTTCATCTAAATATAATTATTCATCTAACCATAATTACTTATCTAACCCTTAATCCAATTTCACCCTCTTTTCACGCACACATAATTAAATAATTTTTATTATTTAATTATACTAATATTTCCCATTTAATTAATCCATCTGATTAAATAATTATTACTTAATATTTTATTATTAACATTGTCTTTGATTAAATAAATACTTTTATTTATTTAATCTCACTAATCTAATAATTAATTAAATTATTTAAATTTAATTAATTATCCATGGTTTTGAAAATAAATGAATTTTAATTTTCAAAAAATGAACTCTTATACACCTCCACTAATTGTGAAATTTAAACTCTTCCAAATTGCCACTAATTTGGCTGATTTTCTTCCACCCACTAATTTTTCCTCCATTCCACAAATTTCTCCAAACACGTGGCACTAATTTTGAATTTGAGAATGAGCAAGTTTCCCATGAAATTTGTCTTATTTGATCTCAACCCTTCATTTCTCTACTCAATCTCGTCCATCCATTTTACCATCTTCTCATCTATAAATTTGGGCTTTGAGGTCTTCATTTCTATAATGACCACCATATTGAATCTTTCACTATCCCCATTTTTGTCTTAAAGATTTTATTTTGTGCACTTTGAAACTGAGAGCAACATATCTTAAATATTCAAAAGAAAAGGATAGAAGAATAATGGACATCAACCAATGAAGGTATAAAGGTATAACTTCCTTTGTTTGTTTGCATTCAATTTCCTTTATGCTTATTTGTGCTTGATTGTTTTGGATTTGATTTTATAAGCTTAATTCTAATGGTTTGGTGGTTCCCTTCAAGTATTTAAGCTTCGCCAATCAAATTTTTAGATCCATACAATTGGTGAACCCGACATGCAAAACATTTTCTTTTTTTTCTAACTTTCTTGTGTGCATGTTTTTGGTATTTATGTCTTCTAGGTTATGGATACTTTCAAGACGTGGTGAAAATAAGAACTTTTAGAGGTTTTTTTAGAAAAAATAGACATCACCATTGAATCTAGAAGCATCATTCCATAAATTTCCATATATTATACTCTATAATTTGGTGAAAATTTTCATTTTGAACTTTAAAAACGTGGTTTGTAGGACTTTCTTTGTTAATCCATACAGATCTGCACTTTTTTGTTTATTTTTATTGTTGCATATTTTTAAAATATGTTAATGATGAATGTGGTTTCAGTTGGTGGTTAGAAAATCAATTGACAGCAGTTGAATCAATCAGTGAGAGTGCTTACTTCCCTTTTTTAACAATTTCTGAAATACTAACCTGCAGTAAAACTGACATAATTGGCAAATTACTCATTGGATTTTCAAGATTTTTTAGGCATTGGAAAGTTGATTCTAATGTGCATGTTGTGGAATAGACCATTTATTCATGCCAAAAATTAAAAATAAGGTATAATCAATTAAAATGAATGTTTTAATTTCAAACCTTGATTTTTGATAATTTTGTAAAAGTTTATAAATTTTCCAAAAATGTTTTTAATGGTGTGATTAGTTTTCAATTTGAATCTGGTTTTTAAGTGTTTTCATTAATAATTTTTTGCAGCACCTTTTCAAGAGCCAAAGTTAAAAAAATTAAACCTCTAACAAAATTGGTTTTGCATCATGTTTTCAAAGTCATTACTTAGACTACTAATTTAATTACTATAGGATGTTGTCAAAGGATTATTGTGAATGGTGTAGGGGCACCATTTAAAAATGTTTGTCCATTTAAGGTTATTAGGTCTAGGTTATAGATTTTGAATGATTTTTTTTGAAATAAGGTCAATGTGACCAATTAGATGTTAAATGAGTCATTTGTGAGTCATATTTGTTGGTTTATAGGTGTCTAGATGGTTGAGGTCTCAAAAAGTGCAAATATGTTGAAAATTGCAAAACTTAAAATATTGTAATAGGACAAAATAAGAAGTCCAATCATCATAGCTTTTGAAATTTCAGTTGTGGAAGTTGAATCAGTTTGTATTTGGAGGAAAAAATATTAAAATCATCAAGAACTCATTGGGAGAGGTTGTTGAAGTATTTTTGTTGATTGAAGCATATAATAAATTTTAATTTTCACCAATTTTCTATATTTTTTTGTTGTAGCAGCAGATTGTACTTCCTATATAGCAATTAGTTGATCCAAATTTGTTGTGATTTTTATATTAGGTTGAGTTAACTTTTCTTTTGAATCCAATCAGAAGGTTTCCTATTAAGTTTTGTGCATTTTATCACCAATTTACTTAAACCGGTTTGAACTAGCAAATTTGAGGGTTTGTGAGGCAATAAAATGGCTTTTTGACTCATTCCTCTTTTTGTAACCTCTGTGACTTGAGGAATAGGTCTGAACTAATATTAAAAGGTGTCTGAGAGTCTTGTGTGAGTAGGGGAGGTTTGGAAAAGTGTTGGGCATGAAGCCCTAAGTCTGAAAAATGGTGTTTTCCAGGTGAGATTTGGAGGTTTTGATATGTCAAAGTGGGAAGTTGGTTGGGGAAGTGAGTTTCCTTGTTGTTTTGAGTTTGTATAGGCTAAATAGGACCTATTGTAAGTGTTGGTGAGTTTTTTTGAGCATGGGAAGAGTGAGATCCAATAACCTCTAGGGTTTCTAGGCTTAAAAGGAGGGTTTTGTAGTTTACCCATTGGATGTTTGTATCCCTGAGATCTGATTGAGGATTTTGTAGTTTTGACACATTGGTATTGCTTCCTAATTTATTTTTCAATTTTTGTTGAATTTTTGTGAGTAGTTACTGTTGACGCCAAAAATTGATGAGGTAACAGTGTCTTATGGAAAACTCAGTTTAAGGGGGACCTTTTGCGCTAAACTGAGTGACCTCCAGATTTTTAAAGAAGCCAACTTCTTCTATAATGGGTTTTGGAAAGGGAAAAGGAAGTGGATATAATAAAGCAAAGTCTAACCTAAGGCGATGTGCTAAGATCTACTGATGGGCATGATAAATCATAGATTTAGGGGCCTAAATGATGTTACATTCCAAAACATCAAAGACTTAAGATTATAGCATAAATAATTTATTTATTGACATAAAATAAAGTTGCATACATTCTCGCTACTAAGAAGAGTCATTAGACATGATTTAGATAAGCAAATTTATATCCAACATATATGGAAGTTCTTCAAATGAAATGCTAAGATAGTATAAAGCATAGTTTATAGTTTAATCAAAGCATGAAAAATAGAAAGGGCAAACAATTGGCACAGTCTAAAAGTTGCAATTTAAATAAAACAGTAATAGAGGCCTGGCATCTTTTGCTAAAACCAGCATTTTTTTCTAAATTTCAGACCCTTTTTCATCAATAGAGAGAGTATATATAGCAGGAGAAAACCTCTCGTCGCTTAGGAGAATAACAATAGAAAAGATCTCGCAATCCTTTGCAATGAATCCTGAATCAAAAGATTCCCAAGGCCGTTACAACATCGAGCTAGAACACAGCATCTAGTCACCCTAGGTACACGTGCATCCTTTGCAATGATGGCAGTGGTCCCAACAAGGCTCGAGCAGACAAATATCATCCATTGCTGCAAATGATTATGACCAGCAGCAACCAATAGTGTTATTTAGTTCACCCAGCCCATCACCCACATAACAGATCAACATTTAGGCACGTGACAGCCTTTCACTGCTTGCATGAAACCTTTTCTCATCATTACTGAGGATTTACAAAAATGCAACACATGTCAAATGGGTTGAGATCCTTATCACAGCGAAGGGAACGCTCCATCAGCAGTGAGTGAAAGACACGTGGCAGCATTTTGTTGCCCGCGGTTGCTTATTTCCTCACTGTGTTGAAATATTTGTGAACGGTTTCCACCTGGCAGAATGTAGGGCCCGCCAACACCTTTTAAGAATGAAAAATTTCATGGAAGCATTTCACAACCTGACGAGGCCTCGAGAAGCAAGTAACAAAAGTATCCCATAACCACGACACGTGGGAGCCCAGCGGAGCTTCCTAGGAACTGAAAGGAAAGCTGATACCCGAAGCTACAAAGAGTCGCTGCATAAAGTGGCAGATCAAAGACTTGATAGAAAGCTAAGTAAACTTGGCAATGCATAGGCCGGTACACACATAATGTAAAAATAAACCCAAAGGGAGCTACTCAAATATTTATTTTAACAACTTTTGGCGACTATCAGGGGCGTTTCGACAAAGGAATGGAGAACCCAAAATTTCTCTAGTTTTGCAGACCAGAGCCTTATCCATATGGCTAATGGAGTCAGAGATTGGAAAAGGGCCAACTATAAAGGTGACCAATCAACTTCAGACGGCTTCATTATGTTACGCAAATTATCCTGTGCTCCACATAAATCAATAGCTTCTTTGTGAGGTAACACATCGGGTAAACTGGCCCTTGCTTGTATATAAAATAGTAGTTATGAGAGCGGATGAATGACTGCCTCAATGTCGGCTACCATTATGGAATGACTAAACTCCCTGAAAGCCTCTAGGTCATTTTCCTTCTCCTTAATAATTTTCACAATCTGTGCAGTTGTGGCAATAGAGCCATCCTCGAGGAACGCGAATGGTAGCCCCATCTTTCCTAACTTGGAGAAACTTTCCCATATGCCATCTAGTGTCTTAGAAAAGTTACGACTGCTTTAGTACACTAGAAAGTAGAGTGACAATGAATAAATTTATTTGTTGTTTGGGAAGCAGCATTCCGATTTTCAATACCCGCTCCGGCAAGAATTTCATTAGAGATGGAGTATAGCTTGTTGAGCAAGTCTTTCACCTCGGAAGGCTTCTCCAAGATGAATCGTGAGAACTACTCAATTGTATCGTGGGCCTCCTGATTGAGCCTTGATGCCTTGTCGATAAATTGGAGGGTAGGCTATAGTGTTAGGCAAAAGGTTTTGATTTTCTCCCAGTAAGAAATGTATAATTGCCTAATCAGCGGAATGATATCAAGTTGTACAGGGGAAGGCAATAGAGAGGCTTTAAGCGAAGTAATCTCCGCATCTCTTGAAATAAGGGCCTCAGCTAATTCTACCATTTTCCTTCTCTCAGACACCAGCAGCTCTACATAGTTGCTCATTTCTTTATTCCAATTCTGCTCAGCTCGGAAGTGATTTATTGATTGCTCCTTTAGAGAAGCCTTTATCTCTCAGAGCTCTTCCTCTAGTTGAGTCTTTAGGCCTTTAAACTCGACCTCTTTCTCTTGTATTCTTTCCTCATATTGAGTTTGTCAGCATTCCAACTCCTCACCCTTTTGTGTCATCCCCTAACTATGCTCAAGGTGGAGGTGCTCAAGCTCTTCATCTTTTAGCTGTAGGTTCTACCGCGCTTCCTGGTTCTTGCTTTGTAGCTCTTTTATTATGCCTGGGTTAGTAACCTGGGTCTTCACAATTTTTCCTTGAAGCTTGTTCCTTTCATCCTCTGCTTTGAGTGCCCTTTCAGTCATGTGGGCAATATCTGCCTCTAAGGATTTCTCCTTCCTTATAGAAAACTCACCATTTCCCTAGCTGCCTTGAGCTGCTCATCTTTCTTCTTTAGTTGGCGACCGATTTTGAGGAAGTCAAAAGTGACTACCTGTTGCATTTCCTCCATGATTTCAACCTTATATTGTGGTTGGACTACCTTCATGTCGAGTCCGACTGCATATATCTCATAGTCTTCTAGTTGCATTTCTCCCTGAGGCTTGCTTACCCTTGGATACATGGTTGCAAACTTTAATTCTTGTCGGGCCTCATCATATAGAGCTTGTACTATTGGCTCGGAAAAAGCACTATCATCCTTTGCTTTGTGTTTCCTCATTCTATTCACGTGTGCCTCCTTTCTGCAATCTATCTATGCTATGAATTCGATTGGTGATGAAACTAGCCCACCTATGAAAGAAGCACCGAAAGGTAGGGCATAGGGGTAGGTAACCTTCATAGGCGCAAAAATTTGCTTTTTCTAGAGTGACTGTTAGCTGAGAGAAGTGCGGCACATTCCACAGTTTAGTTTGAGAAATAATAATAGTGATAGGCATTTGTAGTAGCTGAATCAGGGAATTAGTCATAAGGCTCATTGGTCAGGAAAGGGGAGTTGCTAACGGGGTGTCAGCTTATTGCAATGGAAGAGGATTTGTAAGCATAGTGGAAAAAGAATGGATACTGATAGGGGGAACACCTTCTGAAAGTGACGTAAGGAAAGTCTGAGTAGTAGTGGTAGCCATGAGCATACTTAGAGGAGTAATTACAACCAGGTGGGCCTACGAAAATTGGGCAAATCCAACTGAATAAGTCAGACCAAAAGCAGAAGGTAGAGGGCTAGGACCTATAGTAGGAGTCGCTAGTGAGGCAGGGGCAGATACCAAGGAATGAGATACAAGAGAAGAAGGAGTGAAATATACCTGTTGACTGGTCGATGGTGGTTCGAGAATCATTGGTGACTCCTCTTCAGCCTTAGGTACCTGGCCAATAGTGGGTAATCCTCCAGTGGGTTCTTGCGAACCCTCCCCGATAATATTCTACATGTGCTACTGTTTCGCGGGTGGAGCCTCCCTAGCTTCGACAGTAATCTCCTTCTGCTAAAGTGATAGCCTTGCTGGTTTATAAGCCCAAGTGAGTGTATGCGAGCCTTTTGATATATTAAAATGTACGTTCGTGGCCACATAGGTGGGTTGTCTAGAGACTTTCTCCTTTTGTGCAGGGGAAGCTGATGTTACTGCTTCCTCCTCCTGCTCTTTGGATTCATCCCCCTCTTCACTCCTATCAACACTAGAGCTTGGGATGGGATGACCCTCTTTCCACCACTTCTCAAATTCCTAGTCATCCCATAATTGATTGTAAGGAGCATCTAATTGTGCAATTTTTTGGCGATATTTTCAGAAAGTCTTTATTTTCTCCTCACTCCATTCTTCATTCTTCTTTAACCTATTGTACATGCCGCGCTCCATAGGGACATTATCCTAAGCCACAGCCACAAGAAAGTAGAATTTGTACCATGGGCCTCTAGTGTCCGGTGTAAGGATTTGTGCCAATTCAACAAAATCCTCATCTTTTTCCATTCATGGGTTACGCCATTTTTATCAGTATAGTTGGGAAACATGGGTAACTCTCATATGTGGCTTCAGAAAGTCATCGAAAGGGTTGTATTCCCACTTATCATTTACTAGTACTAACCCTAGATGTGTTAGCTTATCCTCTAACAACTGGTTCGATTTTTTTTTCAGTAGAGTTACCAATTTAAAATTCTTCGGACAAGTGAAGAATCCCTTCTTTTTGACCTTTTCGCTACTACAATAAGTGAAATCAATGATACACACCTGTTGAAACATTTCTAGCATGAGCACTCTATCCATGATGTAGGCTAGGAGCATGAAAGGTTTACCAGTAAAGCCCCACATTCAGAGGATTGTAAAATCCTTGCCCAAAAACCAGTCACAAGCAGGGGTGAAGCTCTACATAAATCCGGTATACTCCTTATCGAGCTGGATAATATCACTCTCTCCAATCAAATCATTCAAAACCGAGGCTATGAAATAGTCCACAAATGCATAATAATTGTATGATGCAGAAAGGAATGGCATCCATACGGACACCGGCTTTCTTTTATTTTACTCATCAAAAATTGATAACGGAAAAATTGGGTGAAGAAATCCGAGTTCTGATGCAAAAACATGTGGACCAAGAAGGAAACAAACCTAAACTTTTTCTTTTCCTGATAATCCTCAATTTTCTATTTCATTTCTCATCGGAGTCTTGGCTGCATACGAAAGCTAGCATGGACATGGTGTCCTGGAGATTGTCGCAGAATGTGCCACACGACAATAGAATACTTGGCATTTTAGTGGATGAGATGCCTTTCTTACCAGTCTCCTCTACAAAGAACTCTGAGCTAGTTTTCATCTTCTTCCATATTTTCTCTCCTTTGCTGAATGAAAAGGCTCGATATTCTTCTTTCTCTTACTTGGGTCTAGGATAGATAACATGTGCCATATGGCCTCTGTAGAGATATGCACTCTTAAGTTACGGCATTCGATATAGTGGGTATTAGGATTATAATAGTTGATAGCAGCACCAACAATCTCTGGGCAATAGTGCACCAGTGGGACCATGTATTGAGGGAGACCACTGTACCAAACTCTCTGTATTGTAGATTAGTTTTCCTTTGGTGTCGATAACCTTGCACAAGCTCTTCTTTGTGGGCTCTCCTTGTCCTTTAGGTTATACCAGGCATAGCATATGCCACATCCTCATAGACATATACCTCTACTGAAGAATGAATAGCTGTGAATAGCTCATGACTAATTTCCTCCTACATTGGCTGAGCTGAAGATTTTGACATTTTCCTTCTCTGAAGATTCCTGCAACTTCCTGGTTGACTGTGACTATGCTCAACTCTAGATAAAAAGACAGTAAACAACTATGCACTTATCCTTGGTGTTTGTAAAAAGACTTTGAAATATTAAGCCTTTTCATGTAATAATAGCAACTTTTCCCAAGGTGGTAGGCGAAAGCAAGCCTTTTAAATTTAATTCAGCATGTACCGTTAATCTTGCAAATTGTGCAAAATGAACTGATTACTATTTTGAAGTGGTCGGAGTTCATTATTGCATTTGGGTGATTGTGTGATACGCCTTGATCTCCTTGGAACTTGAGTCGACAATTGGCTTGCCAACCCTACGTTAGCATGCGGTGGCAATTAATATCCCAATTGGAATGATTACGCCAAGCAAACGATCACAGCTTGAAAAGATATGAATATCACCTTGGGCTCTGGGATGCACTTGAAAGATGACACAATAGCCTATAGCCATACGTCTCACTACCAATAAGTGCCACCTTTTTAAAGCTAATTAATCAGCTTCATTTAATTAAACATGCATCGAGCCATGCTATCACATATATAACTTGCCCGAATATGTGAGAAAACATAGGCTCACCTTTTAAGATAGCAACTAGCATAACATCACATTTTTTTGAAGTGGATTAGCATGAGTTTTGTCAATTTTTCTATAAATAGGCCAGTAAGTAGTGAGCAATTTATACTTAGCTTTTGAGAAGTGATAGGCTAGTAGCAGAGCCTTAAGCAATTCTTTTTATAGGTTAGGTGGTAAACAAATTTGACATTAACTTAGAAGCCTAGGGATAGTGTCAGAGCAATGGATACCCTAGTTTGCCTGACCTCGTATAAGTCACAGACGACATTCCTAGGGGAGATTTCAACTAGGAGACTGAAAAGGATGAAGAAGAACAAGCATTCTCTGGTTTTGGTAGCCATAAAGTGGGTTTTAGGCAAAGATTGCATAGAATATGAGGATAAGTATCAAGTGAATACTAACGTATGCTCCCACTTTGTAGCATCCATGCTAGACATTTACATTCCCCGACCACTTATCTTGAAGTTGGTTAAAGGAATTTTCCTGAAAATATACCTGAATGGTCTTGGTGAGGTCATTGCACATGCTGCCTATGGGGTAGGTCTACCGTTAGCCAGCAACCTGCGTCGCTTTATTGAGGAAGAAGTCATTGTCATTTGGCTGTCATTCCTCAGCGAATTCCACCTATAGACTCGTGATCAGCACCATCAGAGAGTTACTCAGGCCCTACACTTTCTGTTTTGTAGCTACAACGTGATACCTTTCTATGACGTAGACTGGTATAATGACTTTAGGAACCTGGTGTTCCCCCCGCCAATGGTGATCGTGCCAAATGATGCTACTAGTGCTATCGAGGAACCCATGGATGAGGAAGAAGTGGACGCTACAGTGAATGAATCAATTGCCGCTAGCCATGCCTTCGAATAAACAACCCCTTTGCTTGTTGCTCAAAATGTACCACCCTACCTGCTCCTCAAATTACCTGACACTAGCTATATATAAGCCTGAAGAAGGCTATTATATATATAATAGCTCAATATACTTGTAAATTTTGAAATACGGCTTCCCAGCCACTTTTGTAATGAAAAGAACATATATAAATAGATATCCATCATTTTAAAGAAAATTCATGCTCTTTCTTTTTATTCTTTATTTAAGTTTTCTGGGTTTGCAACTTTCATATGCTATTCCTCCACACATGGATGTGTTTTATGTAAAGCAACTCTGGTGTTTTACCCGCCAATAATAATGAGTTAATTCCACAGAACAACAATTGATTTAGAAAAAGACCAGCCAAAGAAATGGAAATAAAAATAAAAGCGATATTTACATATGTACAAGGTAGAGCTTAACGCCTAATGGAACAACTTAAGATTAATCCCATTGATCGGGATTCCTAACGGTTCTTGTTCCATATTCTCCAGCTCAAAAGCATTGTGTTCTTTGCACCGAATCACTTTAAAGGGACTCTCCCATAGGCTGTCAAATTTACTGTGCTGACCTGGCTTTGCAGCCCTGCTATCATACTTTAGCACTAAGTCTCCACATTTTAGACCCTGGTCAGAAGCCTTCTTGTCAAACCATCGTTTGACCACTTGTTGAAAACTTGTCATTGCTATTAGGGAATTCTCCCTTTTTTCTTGTACTTCCAACAGTTTGGCGAGCCGAACCTCCATGGCTTCATTTTGTTCTATCTCAAGAGATTTCAATAATTGTATTGTCGGAATCTCCATGGAGATAGGTAACGGTGCTTCTTTCCCGTATACCAACTCATAAGGTGAAGTCTTAAGGACCTGCTTAGGAGTTATGCGGTTTTCCTAGAGCATTGTTCGGAGGTTTTTATGCCATTCTCTCTAGTGTTCTAAACCAATCTTTTTAAGAAGTCAGACTAAACTTTTGTTCATCGACTCTGCTAGACCATTTTCCTATGGGTAATAGTTTGATGATGTTTTAAGGAATATGCCATTTTTTAACACAAAGTGACATACCTTTGTACCTAGGAATGCTCTAGCATTGTCCAAAATGATAGTTTTCAGAGGGCCAAACCTTGTCACCAGTTCCTCGAGGAAATCTACAATCTCTGTCTTTGTTGCGCCTTTAAGGGGAACAACCTCCGTCTACCTAGTGAAGTAATCCATAGCAGTTAGAATCCACTTGTGTCTAGCACTGGAGACTAGGTTGATCATTCTGATGAAGTCCAATCCCCATTGTGCAAATGGTTCGTTCGCCACTATAGTTCTAAGGGGCATTGCAGAATTCTTCCTTTTGTCAGCGAAGAACTGACATTTTTTACAAACTCTCACCAAAGAGTGGGAGTCACTAAAAAGTGTAGGCCAATAATAGCTAGCACGCATGATTTTAATTATGGTGGTTTTGGCAAAGAAATTCCCACCTGCAACACTATTGTGGAATGCATCAAGGATCCTCTTCGCCTACTCTGAAGTAATGCATCGCAGGAGAACAACATTGAAATTCCTTTTGAAAAGGACTCCTATCAGCGTATATCCACAATTCTCAAGGTAGTAATACCTTCTTTTTTGGGCCTAGCAGATACTTTTCAGTTTGCATGAAGCTCATTCTATCAGTCAGCCAATCGCCTTCCGATCCTGATTCATTTATCAAGACCAACTCTGGCTGTTCCTCCTCGGCAGGTACCTCCTCGTTCTGTGCCATATACTCACACAGTCCTCTTCCTTTAATAGTCTTAGTAGGTTTGAATTCAATGTCATATTCAAGGATCTTGGTGATCCAATTAGCCCTTTTTTCTGTGATCTCCCCTTCCATAATGTATTCATGAACACTAGAATGTGTGACATATACCAGAACTTTGTTGCAGGAAATTAGATGGCAAAATTTTTTAATTCCCTTTACTATTGCAAAGGCCTGTCTTTCGATAAAGTTATAATTCACCTCATATTCCTTTAGGGTTTGGGAATAGAATGCCACTGGATGTTCCCCCTTTCCTTCATTATCCTTTTGGGTTAGAATAGTAGAGATACTAGACTTGCTACTGAAAGTATACATTATAAAATATTTGGATTGATCCTAATTAACCAGCACCGGGGCTATGGAAATCACTTCCTTGACCCTTTCAAAAGCCTCTTGAGCTTCCATTGTCCATTTGAATGCTTGATCTTTCTTCAACATTAGGGTGATCGGCCTAATCATTCCCGCAAAATTAGAAATAAAATTGCTGATGAAATTTACTTTGCCCAGGAAAGACTGGACACCTTTCTTATTTACCAGAAGGGGAAGTTCTTTGATAGTCTTTACTTGTTCAGGGTCAATTAAAACACCTTCTCTAGACACAACATGCCCTAATAGCGTACCCTGCAGCACTCTGAATACACATTTCTTTGGATTTAAGGAAACCCCGAACTCCTGGCACTTTTGAAAAACTAATTCCAAATTATCAAAATGATCATCTTTAGATTTAGACAACATAGTAAGGTCATCCAAATAGATTAGAATAAACTTATTGATTAGTTTGTTGAATGTGATGTCCATCACCTGCTAGAAAGTTTCCCCTACATTAGATAAACCAAAAGGCATTTTAGCATATGCAAATATTCCCCACTTTGTGGTGAACGTAGTCTTGTGTTGATCCTCTTCTTTAACACGAATCTGATTATAGCCAGAAAAACCATCCAGTAGAGAGAACATTTCTGATCCTGCCACAGTTTGTAGGATAGACTCCATAGAGGGCAACAGATAGTGGTCCTTCAAAGATGCTCTATTCAGGTCTCGAAAGTCCACACATAAGTAGATATCCCCATTCTTCTTTCAAACTGGGCCCGGATTTGATACCCAAGTATTATGTTTGATTGGGAAGACAATGTGTGACTCAATGAGCTTGGTTAGCTCCTATGCCATCAGGGCCTCAATTTTAGGGTTAACTGGCCTCTATTTCTGTTGGATTGGTTTCACACCTTCTGTTAGCTCAATAGTGTGCTGAATGATGCCAGGATCGTAACCCTCTAGATCATTGTAGGACCAAGCCACTACTCTATACTTTTTGCATAAACTGATGAGCCTTTCCTTCTCATGCTGTGGGACATTTTTTCCCACTCGGAGATTTCTATCATCGAAGACCCGAAGGTCTTCATAATCACTTTTGTCTACCATGAACTTCCGCTTATCATTTTGGGCGTCATTACAATCAAATTTTTTTTTGAGAGTAACCAATCCTTTCAGAAGCTTATTAGATTTGAGCTACATAATTTGTCCTTCATAAGCCTTGGCGATCTTTGGTTGAAGCTGATCGACGAACTCCCCTGAGTGCTGGATAAACAAAGCAATGTGTTCATCGCTTTCAAAGACTTGCCAACTCTAATCATTGTCGGGGATGGCTGGTCGAACTAGTACTCATACTGCATGTTCATTATGAAGCAAGTCAGAAACAGGATCAAACTAAGCACCAATCACAGCCATGCGATCAGTATCACTATTTTTTTTTTGGGGAATAGTCTAGATATTGAAAGTTTCAAAACTATCAATCAGGTCATAGACTCAGTGCCGATAGGATCTCATGTGGAAATTCTTTGCTGCAAAAATTCCTCAGACCTAGTTAACTACCAGTTCAGAATCTCTGAACACAATCAATTGCTTAATGCCCATTCATTCTGCAAGGCTTAGGCCTTGGACTAACCCTTCATATTCAGCCTCATTGTTTGTACATGTGAATTGAAAGTGGAAATACCTCAACAATTTTTCATTCTATGGGGATATTAGATATACCCCTACTCTAGCACCTACTTTGCATCTTGCTCCATCAAAGTACAATGTCCATAGGTCATTTTCTTTGTTACCGTCAGATTCTTTAGCGACCTTTGGAAGCACCTGGTCTTTGTCATACATTACATATGTGGCCAATCATGTAGCATGATAATTTTTGAAAGGGTCATTGTTTATGTGTTCGCTCAACAAAGCATCTTCTTTATCATTCCGATCTTCGCTCACCTTCTCTTCTTCTAGCAAATCAACACTATACATTTCTTTCTTAGTGATAGAGGAATCCGCCGCTTCAAAATTTATCAAGGCCTTATCCGCCACATGTTCAGAATGTAGAGCCTCTGATTCTATCTTCATTTTTGTGCCATGTTTGGGCCTAAGTATCAGATGTGACCAAACCAAGGATAGGTATCTGCCCACCTTTGAAGTAAATTCTCGGGATAGACATAGACCAAACATAGGAGGAACATCTATGATCACCGTATCTTGCTAGACCATGATACTAGGGCAGGAAAATAGAGTTAATGGAAGCGCTTTGATGACACCTATGGTCTCAACTTTGTTTCCATCAAGCTGCATAACCCCTCTTTTCATAGGTTCGTAGGTGAGTCCCAAAGCTTCAACTATCTGTTTAGGCATAACCATCGTACTAGCGCCAAAATCAATCATAGCGTTGTGTAATAGTTTCTTTCCTACAATGAGAGTCAAGAAGAAGGGTTGAGGTTTCAACCTACTTTTATCTTCGACAGGGGATTCTTTCGCCTTGTTTGTAAGAACCTTAACTGGTGGTATTTGATAAACAACCTATGTACTGGCAGATGGCTTTGTTGGTGCTGGGTTGATCTCTTCTTGAAGCACCTTCTGTAATATAGTCTTTTGTTTCGAGATAGCTAGAATGTCCCACAAAAACACATTAGCAGATGATTTCTTCAATTGCTCTACCACATTAAAAGGTGGCAAACTTAGAGATTTCTGCTCCTTGGTTCTTGCTATAATAATTTCCTTCCATGGTTGAGAAGATGAAGGGACGGTTAAAACACTAGGAATTTGATCGAAAATGCTTTTGAGTGGCAGGTTGTCTGGATGTGAAAGCACTGGCTCACCAGTGAATCTCCTCTTTGAGTGCGTGTTGTAATCATAATGTACTTGCAGTGTTTCAGATATGAATGCGTCATTGGAAAACACCGTTTCTTCTTCCTCCGTCCAGGAGAAGAGTGCATGATCAAGAGCAATATCAGACTCTTGTTCTAAAGACATTCCTTGCATTTTTGTGGCAAGGACCGCACTCTCCATTGGCGAGGCATATACGTAACCTCCATTTTTTGTTGTAGTGCCTTGATTGTGTTACTCCACTACTTTCTGTTATAGGTTGCTGCACAGACGGTTCTGGGGCATATGCGCATCACTACAGGGGAAATACCATGGATTGATATCATCAATAAGATTTTTTTGTCCCACAGTTAATTCCCTACTCGAGCTTGGTGACGCACTTGTCAACGGAGTAGGCACTAACACCATTTGGTTTTCTGTTGGGACTGGTGGATTGTTGCGAGTCGCACCTTGGTATTGGTTCTACTCATAGGAAGACTGCCGACCTTGATAGTTTTGATATGCAGGCTTCGGAGGTGTTGCTTGGTTCTGCTTAAGAGTGGTTATATCATTTTCCATGGTTCACAACATCTCTTTGAGGTCGCTTATTTCATCTTTAGAAGATCCTGATGTAGAAGCTACGTTTTCAAGTGCAACCGCATATGAGTACATTGATTGGGCAGTTGCAGGAGCACTAATCAACGCGACCTTTTGCCCGGGAATCGATATTTGAGGGAATATCGGCATAATAGGTCGAGGAGGAAATTTTCTATAATTTATCAAATGATTCTCAGCTGTGATAGTGATACCATAAGCATCTGGTATAGTAGCTCCTCCCAAAGACTTGATCATTATAGAAATTTTCAAATTGATGGACTTCAGATAGAATATAAAGGCCAACTCGGGAGTCAGGCAGATAGTAACAGGGATTCTTTGCCAATTTGCATGAAATTGGGCATTGAAGTCCGTCAGAGCCTCTTGGGGAGCTCGTTTTATGACAGATAGTTGATAATATAATGAAGAACGATCTCTGTCGTTTGAGAAACTTTCATAGAATGGATCTCTGAGCTCATCCTAGGAGCGAATTAAATTAGGAGTTAGCGTTTAATACCAATCCAGAGCCTTGCCTTTAAAAGACGCGGCAAGGAGCCTTAGGGCTACATTTGCGCAGTAATACCATGTGTAGACATGCAAAATTTACATTATGCATTTGATCAGGTTCATTCATCAACTGAACTAGATGTTGCATTAGATCCATTCATCACCTTCATCCATTCATTTAAATAATCTCATTGCCTAAGGTTATTTATTTAAAATGAAATGAGCATTATCATCAATCTTTTAATAATAAATCAAAAATCAATTTAAATCAAACCCTAAATCATATTCCATCATTTTCTGATTTAAATAAATCAATTATCAAAGTCTTGAAAGTCAAATAATCTAATCAGCATTAAATCAACAGAATCATCATCTATTTAATCTAACCCTGATTAAATGTTAATCCCACCCCACTTGCATTATCTAGATCTAGCCACTTGCACAATAAATCAATTTTATTGATTTATTAAAACCTCATTTTCCCTCAACATGACAAGTCAAACATTGCATTTATTGCTATTTTTCTTGTCCCCCTCTCTAAATTTAGTGCAAATTTAAATTCAAATTCTCCCTCTCATGGGCACTCTTCCCAAATCTTGCACAACCATTGACCACTCACCATTTGACAAGTGTCATCTTCTCATTAGAGGATCTTTAGTCCCACATTCACCATCTTGGCCAATTTCTCATCAACAAAATCTATAAAAGAAGGCTTTCATTCTCATTCATGTATCTAGAATTTTATGCAAGGTTACTCTCTTGGTTTGAGAAATAATCTTGTTCATCATCTCCATTTGCATTTCATCATTTTAGCTATTGATCAAGGATTGGGAAAGGGTCACTAGCACATGTGACACCAATCCAACATGGAATAGGTGATTGTCTTGCTTTTGAAATGTCTTCTTGATGTTGTTTTTGTTACTTGTGGCATTTCTTTAGCATAGATATTTTATTTCATGGAGGTATTTGCAGATTTGTGTGTTTAGACTAACCTTTCTAATGAATATTTGAAGTTGGTCTTACATGCAGATTTAGGGTACTTCATCTTGGCGCTAGAAGGAGGGCTTTTGTTGTAACTAAGACATGTCTTATTCAATGAGGAAATAGTTACAATGTTTCTAATACATAGAATGTGGGATTTTTGTTTCTTTTGAGTGACTGCGCTTTCTAGAAAGACTGAATTTATTTTATTCTTCTCTAAGCTACTTTAAACCCATTTCAAAAATCATGTACTCTTGCAATGAGTTCTTTGTTCTATGATTGTAAACGGTAATGTGCTGATGACAAGGTTTTACCTTTTCTTTTTGTCAAATACTTTTGCAAACTTTTAATGAATCTATGTAGATTTTGAGATCTATCTTTGCAAAGTAATATCACCGTGTCTTAATCTATACTTAGGAAGAAAAATACCATGCTTTTCCTGGTAAAAAATATCTTTGTTCGCACGTTTTTCTTTCATGCTTACGCTTGCTATAGACAGGACAGTTCATGTGATTATCACGTCCATACCTTATTTCTAAATTCCCACCTACGCGCGGTCAGGTAGAATGCTAGAATAGGCTGTGTAGTTTTGATTTACACCTGACAGTAGCATTTACTTAAAGTATCCAAAAGCCTTCAAACCAATCCATTCGGCATGTATCCTGCAAGTAAGATAGCATTTTTTCCAGGCGTTCTGTCACTGGGTTCATATGCCTTGTACACACTTCTCCATTTTTCTTTTTCATTCCAAACTTCATCTTCTAAGCTTCTTTAAAATATTTGAAGAGTTCCTTCTATCAGATCTGCTGTAGTTGGTATATTTTGAATGTTCCCAGAGTCCAAAATATTTCCCTTTTGAAGATTGTTTGAGCATTATAATCATAAATGCTAGAACGATGCGAGAATTCAAATATTGATGAAGACAGCTATAGAAATCCATTTGAATTCAAACACTCATGCAGCCCCCGCCACTCACATTTTGCACTGCGCAACTATCTAGGTAGTAGATATAGTTGGCAGCTATAGAGATTTTTGAAATAGCGACATTGTTAGTTGTTTCTAGCTATACTCTTGAAGAAGGAATATTTGCATTAAGATTATCAACAACATTCTGATGTCTGGATTTAATGCTAACAAGACAGAGCATGTGGGGATTCCCTGTTTTCTAAGCATTCATGACCGATTATTGAGAACTTATGTTTTGATCAAAGGCGTATGGATGGTAATTTATGAGAATGAATGATAGCCGGGAAAGCTTTAAATGATCAATGCATTTAGTAATTTTTTTGAAAATCTGCTATAGTATTTCTGAAGCTTAGCAATGATAGCGTATCTTTCCTTTTCTTAAAGCAATCGATACTTATTCATGTTGTGTTTTGATGAGATTGGTTTGCATAGCAAGGAATCAGCTTGAGTATTTGATGATCAATACTTTAAGAGTTCAACGTTTGCTTTTAATATGATAGGAAGAGACTGATAAAAACTTCAAGGCAACGTACCTAATATTGATTTGTTTTTCATATGCCTTGATTTCGAAATCTGTCACAACTTGCAGATTGTGCCTATTGAAGGAAACTGTCTGCTGAGAGTTAATGCATGGAAGTCGATTGAGAATTAATATAGATTTGTTTTTCATGTACCTTGACTTCAAAATCTGTCATATCTTGCAGATTGCGCCTACTACAGAAAACTGTTTGCTGTGAATTAATGCGCATGGGTTGTCTTAGAAGAAGTGCCACCAAAATTAGAAGAGAGAAGCTATCTATAAATGCGTAGCAATTTTGTAGCTACTGCACTGAAAACATTTCAGTCTGCCACGTACCTCTTGCCTCACATTTTACTGTGACAAATTTAAGCAAATAATGCTAACTTTGCTATTGGACATATGCTTTATAAAAATGTGTTGTTTAGGTATTTAAAGATATATTCAATAGTTGTGAAGATGCTTCAGATAGTTATCAAAATTGATCCATCACGTTTCACCATTAGGTTCATTTTGAAATTGCAAGATTTATGAACTTACAAAAGTTGGATTATTTTGAAATGGTCAATGTTTGATTAAGATAATACTTTGAAATAATTGTTCTTTTAAGTCAATCCATTGATATGATTTTATTGAAGTTTTCTATCATAAATCATTTTTCATCCTTATGACCATAGTTAAAAATTTGAAATTTATGGTGATGTTTTAAAAAAAATAAAAAATAAAATAAAATGGCCTATTCTTTGTGATTGATTGATTCATTCAATATCTTTAGAGATGAAAGATATGATAAGAGAGAAGAGAAAGTGTAACAAGTATGATGTCTTTTCAAATAAATGATTTAAAATCTTCATTTTATTATCATCACTTAGGATCATAGTATTGATTGAAGTTGAAATAAATTGAGTTCTCACACAATCTATCTTTTTCTTTTATAGGTACAAACGAAGGAAAAGCAAAGGTGAAAAGGTACAAAGCGAAAGAGAAGGCTATCAAACAAAAATGAAAGGAAGGGAATTTTTTTTTTGAAAACACAATGTGTTTTAAACACTTTAGTGTTTGATCAACATTACTTCACGAAGTTGTTTATCTTTTCGTTTTAGAACACTAATTTTCATTTGGGTCTAAAACAAACAATTTGATTTTCATTGCAAAGGGCTTAAAATGAATCTTAGGACAAACTCACTAGATTTTGTTTGAGGTTAAGAATTGAACAATCAAAACTCACACTTCATTTTGGTGCTTAAAATGAAATTACAATTGCTTTGAAGGCTATAAAACGAACAAGTGCTTGAATTGTGTGATGCCTTTTGAGTGCGTATCCTCTCCCCTTGTGCTTCGTGCGATCTAGGGTACAAGAGAAACACTCAAAATACATTTTATTGCTTTGAAACACTTCAATTTGGGCTTAAAAATTGAACATCTTGTGCGAGTGTGAGTAGGGGCATTTTCACGTACATTCTCTTTCTTTGTGCCGTCAAAGATTGATCGAGTTACGGATTGTGTCTTTGCTTGCTTTTATTTATCTTAGAGGGTCTGCCTTGGGGAAAAAGTACTCACCCAAGGGAACGACTCAACCGATAACACTCTAAAGCCAAGAGTATTTCCAGTCGGGATATAAATGTGGGTTTTGGTTAAACGCCATAATCACACGGTTGGCTCCGACAAGATGGATCCGAAAGGGGACTCTTGCCGTATGGGTCAATCTCCATGAACATAAAGTCCTTACTAGAACCCATGTGCTAGAATTTGCCAAAATCCTTAATCTATTTGTTGGTGCAAGAATGGTCGTTCTAAAGCCACCCCACACTCTTACGGTCTTCTAGTAGAGATGGAAAGCATGCCATGGGAGTTTCATGGTGTTGATGCTGGCTACCCGATTGACATTAATGAGCATGGAGGTCAAGCATCTAACCATTCACTAGAGATAAGCGTAGCTGGACTTGTCCAAGTGGGAATCCAACAAATATTGTCTTACACATCCATAGGGCTTGTAATTGTTCTTGTTTGAAAACACAGTGTTGTATTCAAAAACATTTTGCAAACAAACATTCAACATGATTCTCAAAATTTCAAACCCTCTTGAAGACAAATATCATTGACTCAATCCATATGTTACTGCTTCGGGATTCACATCCCAGAGGTTCCTAAGCATTGGATTATACCTCAATTTGTCTTCTTGAGTAAACAATAGGAAAACCCTTGCCTTAAGTTCATTGAATTTCCACATAAAATATCTTGTGGGGTTTAAAGAAATTAGAAATTAAGACATTGGACATCTTAGTTTGAAACTTTAATCAAAGAGAGTGTTTTTGGTAAAATAAAGCCATTAAGCAAAGCTAAGCAAAATGAACTTTCATGTGTGTTGGAGACTCCAAATCCCAAAAGCACAAATCATTGATTGGAAAATCCAAAATGTTCAAATCATTTCTTGGTTACAAAGGTCTTTAGGAAGCATATGCATGCTCTTCAATACCTAGGTCTAGGAAAACATAAAGTGTCTTTTTTAGGTTCACCTAAGGATCAAAACAAATCAAACCTCTTTCATCCATCTTTCAAAACATCAAACATCATCTCACAAATCATCTTTTGAAAAAACCTTGAAATCATCCTTGAAGTACTAGGCTTTATGACAAAATCAAGCAAACACCAAAATCATTGAGACCAAGTCCTTGAAAACATTTATCAAAACACCTTTGGTTATGAATGTGTAAATGCATCCTTTTTCATATCCTTAGTCAAAGTCATCCAAATCATCTTGTCTAGCTTAGTGTATGTAGATGAATCCTTCTCCATATACTTAGTGAAACAATCATTTTTTTTGGGTAGGTGTGGGTACATGCATCCTTCTCCTCACACATATCCAAATCATCATCCTTTGAACACAACTATCCTTTAGATCATTATCAAACATCTTAGGGTTCCTTTTGTTCAAAATCAAAATCAAAATCCAAATCAAGATCAAGGACAAAAATCTCAAAATCCAAAAAATCAAACAAATCAAAAATCCAAAGCCTAGTATTTCATTCAAGATCTATCAAAAGTTAAAACATCCATAACATCCATCTTTAAACATCACCATCATATCATCATCACATTTGATCCTAAAAAGCATCCTAAAACTTTCACTTTGGGACATAAAATAGAGATTAATCCAAAGAATCAAGAGATTCATCTCCCATATTCTCGAAGATTGATCCTTGTTTTATGGTTCAAACGAGATCTCAATACAAGAAGAGTATGGAAGCCCACAAAGAAACTCCCGCTTCAAGTGACCTTAGCTAAACAAACGTAGAAATGAATCTTGCAGAATCAAGCAATCCATTGATCCCCTCATCATCACAAAACCTACAAGAAGAAAATCAAGGGGAGCACCTCACCTTTGGAATGTCTCGCGAAGAAATAGCTAAAATGCTCCAAAATCCGGACAACCATAGAATCATCAACATCATGATGAGACTCAACCCTTCGTTGTACATGCTTGAACTAGCAAAACAAGGGGCCAAGTTGCCTTCAGATTTTGATGTGACCACTATAGTAGAGTCATCTTTTCCACCAATCTCATCCACCATCCCCATTTCATCTACACCTCCATCCCAAAACGTCATGCAAAACATTCCAAAATCACGACATCGATTGCTCCAACTCAACCAAATGTCAACAAGGGAAACACATTCCTCAATGAACTTCAATCACATCCCCTTGTGAATAACCAAAACTTGGATGCAAACACCACCTTGGAACATAACATCCCCCATAATCCATTACACCAAAATGTTCCTCTCACTTTACATTATGACATATCATCAACATCTTTTCATGGAGCACCACAAACACCTCTTCTCACATATTCACAAGAGGAGGGAGACATATTCGGACTAGGGGGCATTTTCAACACCACAACACTCTTGCAAGGATTCACCACCCTCACATTTCCACCTATCTCACCACTACCATTGTCATCTACATCACTCCTTGGCTTGGGGTTGCCTACCCTACCAAGTATCAATCAAACTGCTATCCCAACCATCATTCAAAACATTTTGCCAAATGCTCAAAGATTATTGTTGACATCACAACAACAAACGACAAACACACAAGCAATGACAACATCATCAAACACCCCCAAAAAATTGCAAAGCATGGTCTCTCAAGGGCCAATCACATCAATGACGCCACTTATCACATCAACAACACCATCCACCAATCACGCAATCAACATGACAACACCATCCACCAACCAAATAATCAACACAACATCACCATTCACCACCACCACAAATTCCATTCCAAATCCACCACCACCTCCACCACCACAACCGTTCACCACATCAAACCAGTTCAACACAACATTACAAGCTGCTTTTCAAAGAGGACACCAACAAGTGCAGAAACAAAAAGCCATGCAACAAGCCACTCAAGCTATGCAAGCTGCCAAAACTGCACAAGCCACATTACAAGCACAACAAGCACAACAAGCTCAAGCATTATTACAAAAACAACAACAACAAGAAGCCGCTCAAGCTACCCAAGCCGCACAAGCATTACAAACACAAAGGGTCGCTCAAGCACAACTATTATTGCAGCAACAAGCTGCACAAGCGCAAGCCCAAGCACAAGCGCAAGCTCAAGCACAACAAGCACAAGCTCAAGCACAACTTATTGCACAAGCAGCGCAAATACAAGCATATCAACAAGCACTAAAACAATACCAAGAGCAGCAAGAAGCAGCAGAATTGGCAGCCCAACAACAAGTGTTGTGGGAACAAGAACAAGCAGAACAACAAGCATTGTTAGAACAACAACAAGCGTAGCAGTAAGCAGAACAACAAGTGTTGTTAGAACAAAAACAAGTGCAACAACAAGAAAAAATCCTAGCACAACAACAACAAGAGCAACAACAAGCATTGTTCATCCAAAAGCAAGTAGAATCCTACTTCACCCGCCACAACATACTGATACCATTGAACAATGCACAAACCAACCCATCCATCCAAACCACGATTGCAACACCCCAAAACACATTCATCCCACCTCCTAATCCTCAGAATGATATGATGACACAACTCAAGTTGCTCTCGCAACAAGTACTCGATCTTCAATCAGGGCGAACAACCAAAATGCAAAGCAACTTGTGTCCCTATCCATTTGATAGGAGCCTAGACATGAAACCATTCCCTAAAGGATTTGAGATCCCTAAATTTGACAAATATCGAGGGATGGGAAACCCTGAAGATCACATCAGGGAATTCCAGGTTCATTGTATGGAGGTTGCATATGATGATACTTATCTGATGCGACTATTCCCTAGGAGCTTAGCAGGCAATGCTATAGACTGGTTCTCTCGCTTACCTTCAGGCATTAGGACATTCGAAGAAATTAGAGACACATTCATTAGAAACTACGCATGTAACATTACAATGGATGTTAGTCTTGAAGAACTCTACGCTCTAAAACAAGGAAAGAATGAATCTTTCGCTTCATTTCTTCAATGATGACGATCCAAGGCCAATCGGAGCAAATGGACCATGCAAGAGGAGCAACAAGTATGCACAATCATTACCAACCTTGAAAGCCACTTGTCATTCCACCTCAAGGTTCAGGGAATCACCACCTATGATCAACTAATCTCCAAGGTGCTTAGCATCGAAAGAGCCCTTGCAACCCAACCCATCGAATCAACATCATATCATGAACCACAAAACAATTGCCCATCATCAAACTATAATGATAAACCTCGCACATGGGCGAGAAACAAAAATATCACTAATGATGGTGTCGTAGACGCCAAGGTGGTCATTAATGGTCCACGTCAAAATACACCTGCACCACAAATCCAACCACGATGCCAAAACACTCATCACACAACATACCAACCCAATAATCCCACCATCAATAATGTCAACGACCAAAGAGGACCACCTCAATGCAAAACATACCCCAAACGAAAATACACTACTTTGGGGGAACCACTTGAGGACATCATGAAAAAGCTAATCGATGAAAAACTCATTCAAGCTCCTACATTTGAGAATTATCAAGAACCTGATGTCAAACCTCCTTGGTACAATGAGAATCAACTGTGTGAATTCCACAAAATCAAAGGCCACACCACAAATAATTGTATGAGACTCAAGAACATCATTCGAGATCTCATCGACAAAAGAATCATAAATGTGGAAACCTCTGAGGGGAATCGGGGACATAAAATCTACATGAATCTGATGCCAAATCATGGCAATAAAGGGGAATAACAAGGATAAAGGAAAAGGTAGTGTAAATCAATAGCATACAGGAAAATAGTTGTTGCTAACCTCAATGGCGGATCATCACCATCAAAGGCACCCATCTTGAAGGCATTGGAGTCACCACAAGAGGCCCGAGAAAAGGTCCGCCATCGCGGGATCATCCCAGCCAATGGGATCCCCTACATCCAAGATCCATTCCATTATAGCTTCCTGATAATTTGTAGACCAACTCAAAAGAGCCTTGACACACATCTCATCATGGGTTGTTAAAATCTCGATGACATAAAAGATCAACCAGGAAGCATTAGCCTCATCTGAGTCCTTGGAGACCTCGTCTTGGAACAATTCCAAGCTATGGTCGAGGAAACATCATAACACCTAATCTCCTTTACATTTTTTTTTGACCAAGACTTTCCCCACCCAACCATCTCTGTCGTTGCACTTCCTTAGAGGTCATTGAGAACAAAAGAAAAATCAAAAGGATCCTGGTGGATGGAGGTACAGGTTTGAACATCTGTTCTTTTAGTCTCATCAAGCAATTAAAGATATCAGAAGGTTCCATTGATAAAGGGAAGTGCATCACAATCAGAGCATATGATGACCAAGAAGAGTGTCTCGAGGGGCACAATTAAACTCCCCTATCCAAGTAGGGCCAACACTCATGGAAACCACCCTATCGAATTCCTAGACCTGGAACTTACCATACAACATTCTCCTAGGCGGCCCATGGATCCATGTAATGAAAGCGGTAGCATCAACCTTCCACAATGTGTAAAATTTACACATAATGGACAGGGATTCACCCGGGTCATGGAATCCTGGTACATTTTTCATATTGCAAGAACCTTGAAGCCAAATATTACAAAATCACCAAGTGCGAAAAATGATGAGGGGCCATCCGCATCGCCCGCGCTCCGATCCGCCACTCTCCCACATCCACTTCTACGATAGAGACACCCGCCATTCCCACCATCCCCACCATCTCCGACATCAAGCTCATCATCCAAGAGGATGGTTACGGAAGCTACAAACTCCCTAACAATGCTTTTGTGATAGGAGAGTTGCCACGTCTCAAGATCATGAGGGCATACAAGAAAATAAAGCTCCACACATCTCAAACTATCCTCCAAAATTATCACGAATTCACAGGTGGAGACCTTGGCCATAATGAGGTAATTGAAGCCGAATCCATCAAAATTTTGTATGAGATGAAAGACCGACACCTGAATTACCAATGGATGAAAGAAGTAGAGGCCTACACATGATGATTGCAATGGGCTATGACCGAAATCAGGGACTAGGACAAAATGACAATGGGATCTTAATACCAATCATGCCTGAGACACGACCTATAACAAATCTTGGTCTTGGATGTACCCCTCCGAGAATAACCATATATGGCCGAAGTCCTCTGGTTAGAGCCACTAATGTTTCTCCTCAGCCAGTCCTAGTACAAGTGCACTCCCCAATACCCATAGGGATAGACATGCATAACTTTATCACTGAGCCCTATATTAGTAGCGATGACAAAGATACCTTATCCAACCTACCTAGGTTATTCGAAGATACCACCCTTTGTATGATTAGTACCTTATCCTTTGAACGGATAGTCAAAATCATGAGATCTTCTTAGTTTACCCCAATACGATGGTATGACCAGCGAAAGGACCACCAGTTCTGGGCCATGTTTAAAAATGATGAAGCACTCCGAATTCATGGGGTTGAGGGATAACATTCTAGATGGAGATCATAAGGCAGGATTCACAATGGAGTTAGACACACCTGCACGCCTATTATGGGGAAACAATTGAATCCTTCAGTCGCAAAAGTGAGAAACTAAGAATCATATCCAAGTCCTTGAATGAAAACCACACTGTGGCACTCTCTGACAAGAAATAGTAAAAAGAAAGGACATATCTAACGGTGAAAACCTCTCTGAGGCGCCTGGGGATGAAGGATTCAATCTTCCCCTAAGAGCTATTCATCAAGAGAGTCCCGATTAGTCTTGGCCGAAAAATTTAACCCAGTCAACCTAGGAACAGAGGAGACCCCGCATATAACATTCTATGCAAAATCACTATTATCAGAAGAGCAAGAACTCCTAGCAGCATTCCTAAGGGAAAGACATAAACTTTGCATGGAGTTGTGCTGATATGCCAGGACTTGATCCAAATACTATGGTCCACCACCTAGCAGTGTATCCAGATGCAAAACCTGTCAGACAAAAGCTTCACAAAATGCATCCTCAAATTGCTTTGTTAGTCAAAATGGAGCTCAAAAAGCTATTAGATGCTGGATTCATCTGACCAATTGATTATCCATAATGGGTATCGAACTTGGTACCTGTTTCAAAACCTGATGGAGCTATCAGAATCTACACGGATTTTAGAGATTTAAACAAAGCATGTCCCAAGGATGATTTCCCACTTCCCAACATCGACATGATAGTAGACATGACAGTAGGGCATGAGATGCTATCATTAATGGATAGATTTTCAGGATACAATCAGATCATGATAGTGAAAGAAGACCAACACAAGACGACTTTCACTTGTCCATGGGGGACCTACTGCTAGAACATGATGCCATTTGGTCTAAAGAACGCAGGAGCAACCTATCAAAGAGCCATGACATTGATCTTCCATGACATGATTCACAAGATAGTTGAAGACTATGTCGACGACATCCTAGAAAAGTCAAGAAAAAGACAAGATCATATAGCAACCTTAAGTGCTATCTTTGACAGATTAGAGGAATACAAGGTCAAACTAAATCCCAAGAAGTGCATCTTCGGCGTACAATCAGGTAAACTGCTAGGATACATAGTCTCCATGAGGGGTATCGAGGTGGATCCAGCAAAAGTCAAAGCAATCCTTGAGATGGAAGCACCAAGGAACTTAAAGCAACTAAGAGGCCTCCAAGGCAGGCTCCAATCCATTAGAAGGTTCATAGCACAATTGGCAGACAAGAAGAATCCGTATTCACACCTACTCCACAAGGGGGTAGTATACAAATGGGATACCAAGTGCGAAGAGGCATTCAACAAAATAAAGGAATATCTACTGACACCACCAGTCTTAATGCTGCCTATCCCAAAGAAGCCATTGATCCTATATGTGTCAGCAACAGCAACAGCCCTTGGAGCTCTCCTAGCCCAACATGATGAAAATGGAACAGAGAGGGCTATCTACTATATCAACAGGACAATGGTCGATCACGAGCTAAATTACTCCATTGAAAAAGCTTGCTTCACAGTAGTATTTGCATCCCAAAAATTCAGACACTACATGTTGGCACACAAGATCAAGCTTATTGCCAAAATTGACCCCTTAAATATCTCTTATCAAAGGAAATGTTAACTGGTAGAATGGAAAAATGGGTCATGATATTATCAGAATATGACATCAAGTATGTTGAGAGAAAATCCATCAAGGTTCAAGTTATTGCAGACCAATTAGCAAAAGCACCTATGTATTCTAAGAATCCCCTTGTCTCAGAGTTTCCAGATGAGTCTATTTTTAACCTCAACGTTTTTTATCACTAGAAACTATACTTCGATGGGTCATATACACAGCATGGATCAGGAGCTGGTATCTTCTTCATCACCCCCCAAGGGGACTGCATACCAAGGTCATACAAACTAGCATTCCCTTGCACAAACAACATAGCAGAATACGAGGCTTTGACTATAGGTCTCAGAATAGCAGTGCAATGGAATATCATAGCTCTCAAGGTCTACAGAAACTCTCAGTTGATCATAAATCAAGTCAATGATGAATATCAGACAAAGGATGACAAGCTAACCCCATACAAGAAATTGGTGGAGACCTTCAAGGAATCCTTCATCGACATAACATTTGAGCAGATTCTAAGAACCAACAACAGAGCTGCTGATGCCATGGCTACAATTGGGTCTCTAGTGGACATCCCTCACAATGTGCCAAAATATGAATTTTTGATCGAGCAACTTCTCGTTCCCACATTCGAGGTACCAGAATCAGAATATGTGTGTGAAATCGTTGGTCCTAGTGATCCTTGGTATCATGACATCTATACATATCTTTGAATAGGAGTCTTACCCGCTGACCTACCATCGAGCCTAAAACGAACCTTTATTAAAAAGGCATCCAAATTTCTCATCCTAGGTGATACCTTATACCGTAGAAGCATAGAGGGTACTTTACTTCGCTATCTAAATGCTGAGGAGGCATTAACCGCTCTAACTGAGGTTCATAATGGTATCTATGGCTCACACTCGAGTGGAATGACCATTGCCAAGAAATTGCTGAGGCTGGGTTATTACTAGCCCACAATGGAAAGAGAAGCGCATGATCATGCTAAAAGGTGTTTACAATGTCAGCAGCATGGGGATCTCATCCATGCTCCAGCTCAAGAGCTTCACCCGATTATCACAGCATGGCCCTTTTCGTAGTGGGGACTTGATCTCATTGGGAAAATCTCACCCACCTCATCCAATGGCCACAAATTCATTATAACTGCAACTGAGTACTTCACAAAGTGGGTGCAAGCCATACCCATGACCTATATCACTGGAATGCAGATCTCAAAATTCATTCTAAACTATCTCATCTGTCATTATGGTGTCCCACAAGCCATTATCTCAGATAATGGGACACCCTTCAAGAACCAGGAGGTTCGTGACTTGTGCGAGAAATTCAAAATCTAGCATCACTTCTCCACCCCGTATTATACCCAAGGCAATGGCCAAGAAGAAGCCACAAACAAAACTATCCTCAAAATCCTCAAGAAAATAGTTAATGACGTAGGTCGTGACTGGCACTTGCAGCTTAATCCCGCCCTCTAGGCTTATCGAACCAGCATTCGCACACCCACTGGCACCACCCCATTCTCCTTGGACTACGGATCAGAAGTTGTACTCCCCATTGAGATCGAGCTCCCATCCCTCAGAATATCACTGCAAAATCTCATCACTGATGAAGAATATCGGGTTTCAAGACTAAATGAGCTAGAGTTACTAGATGAGAGAAGGATCGAAGATTTGAATCATTTGCAACTCTATCAAAATAGACTCAAACGAAGCTACAACAAGAGGATCAAAAGCAAGACTTTCCAAGTTAGAGAATTGGTCTTAAAAGAAAATCAGAAGAATGTCCCAAATCCTAGCAGCAAAGGCAAGTTTGAACCCAATTGGTTAGGGCCTTTCATCATCACAACAAGCTACAAATTAGGGGCATATCAGCTATCAACACCTGAAGGGGAACCTCTGCAGGAGCCCATGAATAGCTCCCATCTCAAAAAGTTTTATGCCTAATTCTTTCAAGGTATAGAACCAAAAATCAAAATCAGAAAAAGTCACGAAAATGGTTGCCAGTGAAACACGGCAAAAGCGGGCATCTTGGTAACAACAAAAAATAAAAACAAAAATCCAAAAATCGGGGAAAAGAAAAAATCGTCCTCTAGTGAAAACCACTTTGGTGGCACTTTGGACAAGTACCTTGGTGAAAACCTGGCAAACAGGCGCCTTGTGTAAATAAGCACTTTCCATCCACCAGGATCTTTACGGCTTGTTCGGCATCATCCCTCCATTTCGATTCCATCATCCATCGCATCCATCACTCATCCACTCACATTCGCACCATGGCTTGGTCCTATGTTCATATCATGATCCCCCCAAGTACTACTCAGCCCATCCTCAAGGTCAGTTTGTCCTGCCTTTATCCTAGTAGTCTTTTACATCACATTGGGGGCACGTTCTCATCAGATCAGATTCGTGTATGGTCTTAAAGTCCTCAATATCAGAAAATCCAAAAACATCAGAAAATCCAAAAATCCAAAAAAAAATTAAAAAATCAAAAAATCCAAAAACATCCAAAACATTTCCAAAAATCCAAAAACAAAGTCAAAAATTCATTCAAAATCCAAAAAGCAAGGTCGTCTTGTGAACTTCACGATCATCTCTGAGGCTTGAACATAGAGCCAGGTTGATCTTTGATCATCCACGAGACATTTAGATGGAGTCCAATTAGAGATGCGATGTAAGCTGACATCTCATCATGTATATCATCATCATGCAGAAATTGAATTGATGCGTCGATTCGAACTACGTGAGATCTCTGCGTGTATAGCGTGAGCAAGGATCATCTGTTGATCGGCGAGGCCCAGGATAGGTCTTTGGGTGTCTCTTGGTCAAAATCTCATAAAATCCAAAACATTGGAAAGCGAAAATCAAAACATTTGTAAAACTTCAAAAAATACCAAAATAGCCTCAAAACATTGCAAAAACATCAAAACATCAAATGGCCCGAAAAAATCCCATCTCCCTCATCTCTTGCACCCGCCAATAAGCATCATTCATAATAAGCGGTCGTCATCATCAACCTTTGGCGAAACAATTAGAAACAAGTCTAGCGGGTTAAAAGTAAAACTCAAAAGCGTCAAGTCTCAAGTCTCAGTCAGTACGTAAACAAGCTGGTCAAGTCTTTGTGTCGATAGTCCATCATCCAAATAGTCTCATATCAATCATCTGATAACATCATGTCGTAGGATGAATCCTTCCTACAAGGGGCATTATTTATCAGAAAGAACACTTTGGATAAATGAAATGGCGTGCCGCCATCCACTAACATGTCTTAGGATGAATCCTTCCTACAATGGGCATTATCTTTTGGCAATAGTTTTGGTTATTATCCTTAGAAAACACATCCCCTTTTGGTTAGCGGTATTGAAGAACATCAGCTTGTTTGTTTACTTGGTCTTTTTCTTTTGACATCTTATTGAAACCGGTCAAGGACCTCTGGAGTATGGGGCTGAAGGATTTAGAGAGATGGGATGGAGACGTGATCATTATCTTTTGTACTGTTGTGCCATGTTGGGCGTTCTTGTAAAAACTTGGCGAATACTTGCTTTGTTAGATATGTATGGAGGATGTTTGAATGGCTTGTTGACTATTGCATTGATTGGTTATACCTTTCCATGTTTTGGTCTGAGATGTTTGAAATTTCTAAAGTGCATCCTAGCAAAGTTTCCGTATGTCAGGTGTGAACAAGAATACTCCTATCTATTTGTCGAGTCAAAGTCCATCACACTAAGTACAACGCCATCCTGGTCCTTCATACCTTGATGCATCGTACTTAGGCATGTTATCAAACATAAAGTAAGTGACCCTTTGAAAATCCCAATCCTTGATAAAGAAAAATCATCCATCTATCATCATTTATCATCATCATCATTTATCATCATCATCTTCTATCATCATCATCTCTAATAAAGTCTCGACCAATCATGGACTTGTTGGATCCTCTTGTCATCATCTCATTTCCGTGCTAACATCATCATCACCAATGCATCCATCATGCATCCATTATGCATTGATCTTGCATCCATAAATCATCAGAATTCTGCATATCATCTCACATGCTTCATCATCATAATATAGATCTATTAGTCTCAGCATACCACATATCATCCATATCATACATAATAGGAAGCATCGATCATTTCACATGCATTGCATTTGCATCATCATCATAATATAGATCTGTTAGTCTAAGCATCTGCATAAAACATCCATCGCATAATCATAGCATATCACATCATCAATCTCATCCATCTCATATCATTATTTAAGTTGTTTAGGATAATATAGATCTATTATTCTAAGCATCTTAAAATCATCTCATTTGCATCGTCATCCATAACCACCCATTTTGAACCTCTTTATCGCGAGATCGACCCTCAAATCAAATCTTTTCGCTCGATCTCTCAAGGGGGCAATGTACCAGTGTACTTATTTCCACTGGGGCATCCGAAAAATAAGAATTTTTTTGATTTTGATCGCGGCAAGTTTATTCTTTGAACCAACGCAACAAGTACATTGCTTCAAAGAGGGGAAAAATGTAGACATGCAAAATTTACATTCTGCATTTGATCAGGTTCATTCATCAATTGAACTAGATGTTGCATTAGATCCATTCATCACCTTCATCCATTCATTTAAATAATCTCATTGCCTAAGGTTATTTATTTAAAATCAAATGAGCATTATCATCAATCTTTTAATAATAAATCAAAAATCCATTTAAATCAAATCCTAAATCATATTCCATCATTTTCTAATTTAAATAAATCAATTATCAAAGTCTTGAAAGTCAAATAATCTAATCAGCATTAAATCAACATAATCGTCATCTATTTAATCTAACCCTGATTAAATGTTAATCCCACCCCACTTGCATTATCTAGATCTAGCCACTTGCACAATAAATCAATTTTACTGATTTATTAAAACTTCATTTTCCCTCAACATGACAAGTCAAACATTGCATTTATTGTTGTTTTTCTTGTCCCCCTCTCTAAATTTATTGCAAATTCAAATTCAAATTCTCCCTCTCATGGGTACTCTTCCCAAATCTTGCACAACCATTGACCACTCACCATTTGACAAGTGTCATCTTCTCATTAGAGGATCTTTAGTCCCACATTCACCATCTAGGCCAATTTCTCATCAACAAAATCTATAAAAGAAGGCTTTCATTCTCATTCATGTATCCAAAATTTTATGCAAGGTTACTCTCTTGGTTTGAGAAATAATCTTGTTCATCATCTCCATTTGCATTTCATCATTTTAGCTATTGATCAAGGATTGGGAAAGGGTCACTAGCACATGTGACACCAATCCAACATGGAATAGGTGATTATCTTGCTTTTGAAATGTCTTCTTGATGTTGTTTTTGTTACTTGTGGCATTTCTTTAGCATAGATATTTTATTTCATGGAGGTATTTGCAGATTTGTGTGTTTAGACTAGCCTTTCTAATGAATATTTGAATTTGGTCTTACATGCAAATTTAGGGTACTTCACCATGTACCAGGCAAACGTCCGCTACATCCTGCAAATGTTTTACTGGCATTTTTGAATTGTCTCCAGCAAATTTGGGGATAACTTTCATGGCCGAAGCTGGGATAGTGCCCCAAACAGCGGGCACTACCGAGGCTACCAGGGGACTCCCAATATCCCATGCTACGTAGTTTCTAGTGGTGGTCAGCAACATGGTGAGAGGAAAAGGTGGTGGGAATGGAATAGTTACCAGCTAATTTGCAGCCTGGACTGTCCCTAGCGGAGGCACTAGTAAACCTAGGTTACCTACAGTTTGGGCTCTAGTTAAAGGCCGATGGCTCATACACCCCTCTATAATGCAATTTCATTAAGCTTGGGTCCCACCGGGCATGCTAGAAAAAGAATAAACCGTTGATGCCAAAAATTGACGAGGTAACAATGTCTTATGGGAAACTTAGTTTAAGGGGGACCTTTTGCGCTAAACTGAGTGACCTCTAAATTTTTAAAGAAGCCAGCTTCTTCTATAATGGGTTTTGGAAAGGGAAAAGGAAGCGGATATATTAAAACAAAGTCTAAACTAAGGTGGTGTGCCAAGATCTGCTAATGGGCATGATAAATCATAGATTTAGGGGCCTGAATGGTGTTGTTGTGTTACAAAATGTCAGAGACTTAAGATTATAGCATAGACAATTCATTTATTGACATAAAATAATGTTGCATACATTCTCACTACTAAGAAGAGTCATTAGACATGATTTAGATAAGTAAATTTGTATCCAACATATATGGAAGTTATTCAAATGAAATGTTAAGACAGTATAAAGCACTATTTACAGTTTAATCAAAGCATGAAAAATAGAAAGGCCGAACAATTGGCATAGTCTAAAAGTTGTAATTTAAATAAAACAGTAATAGAGGCATGGCATCTTTTGCTAAAACTAGCGTGTTTTTCCAAATTTCAGACCCTTTCTCATCAATAGAGAGAATATATATAGCAGGAAAAAACCTCCCACCACTTCGGAGAACAACAACAAAAAAGATCTCGCAATCCTTTGCAATGATGCCAGAATTAGAAGATTCCCAAGGCCGTTACAACAACATCAAGCTAGAACACAGCATCTAGTTGCCCTAGGTACAGGTACATCCTTTGCAATGATGGTAGTGGTCCCAGCAAGGCTCGAGTAGACAAATGTCATCCATTGCCACGAATGATTATGACCAATAGCAACCAATAGCGTTATTTAGTTCACCCGGCCCATCGCCAGCATAACAGATCAGCATTTAGGCATGTGGTAGCCTTTCGCTGTAGGGGATTTTCAAAAATGTAACATGCGTCAAATGGGTTGAGATCCTTATCATAGTGGAAGGAATGCTTCATCAACCAGGCATGAAAGATGCGTGGCAGCATTTCACTACCCGCGGCTGCTTATTTCCTCACTGCGTTGAAAGATTTGTGAACGGTTTCCACCTGGTAGAATGTGGGGCCCACCAACACCTTTTAAGAATGAAAAAATTCACAAAAGCATTTCACAACCCGACGAGTCCTTGAGGAAGCAAGCAAGAAAAGCAGCCTGTAACCGTGACATGTGGGAGCCCAGCGGAGCTTCCTAGGAACAAAAAGAAAAGTTGATACCCGAAGCTACGAAGAGTCGCTGCATAAAGTGGCAGATCAAAGACTTGATAGAAATCCAAGTAAACTCAGCGATGCATAAGCCGACACACACATAATGCAAAAATAAACCTGAAGGGAGCTGCTCAAATATTTATTTTAACAGTTACTTTAGAAAAGAGGGCTAATTTGAGCCCTAAAAAGGCGTAGAATCCCTGCTTTGAGTAAATTGTTACAAAGAAGTTACAGGTGGTTGATTGATATTTTCTGAGCATTATAATAGGTCCCTAAAGTGGATCTAGTCTTGGTTTGAAAGGAAGTGATTGTGGAAAGATACATGTTTTAGTGGTTTCCTAGTGCTACAAGGGAAAGTGTAGATTTGATGAAATGATAAGATTTTGATGAAATTGTGATTTGGAATTGTTATTGTTGATTGGAATTATATCAAGTGTGATTGTAGGACCTCCCCCCATTGCATCAAAGTGGTATCAAGGAAAAGGTACCAGGTCTTTGTGGAGAAAAGTTGAAGTTTGTGAAAGAAAGTTTGGAAGTTGAAGAGGCAATATTATGAATATCCCTCCAAAAGGAAAGAATACAACAAAGGAAATGAATGAATTGAGGATTCAATGCACAAGAGAGATCAAAGAACTGAAAGAAAGGTTTCCAACCTTAGAAACCAATAAGAGAAGGGGAGTAGTTGAAAGTAGTGAATCAGAGGAAGAAGATGATGAAGAGTTTGAAGATCTTGAAGAAGAACTTGATCCAGAAGATTAGAGAATGGAAAAGTTGTTGAAGGCAGTAAAAAGTGACAAGTACAAGGTAAAAGTTGATGTGCAAAAGTTTAGTGGAAATTTGAATGAAGAGGAATTGTTAGATTGGATATCTTCTTTGGATAATTATTTTAAATGTATAGAGATTCCTGAGGAACAAAGAGTTAATATTGAAAAAAGAAAACTTAAAGGTCATGCACTTGTATGGTGGGATTATGTACAGTCAGAAAGAAGGAAACAAGGTAAGTCCAAGATTGCAGCATGGGACAAAATGGTAGCAAAGTTAAAAGGTAATTTTCTCCCTTCAGATTATTCAATTCAAATGTTTAAGAGATTGCAAAATTTAAGGCAAAAGGAAATGGATGTAAAGGCATACAAATAATAATTTTATAAATTGTGTATGAGATCTAACCATACTGAAAATGAAGATGAGAAGATAGCTAGGTACTTGGGTGGCTTGAGAATGAACATACAGGATGAGCTGGCTTTGACAAATCCTAGGAGTGTGGAGGAATGTTAACAATTGGCATTGAAGGATGAAGATAAAGTAAATAGAAGACATGAGAAAATAGTAAGAGGAAGAGGCAGCACCATGAGAGGAAGAGGATATTTCTCTACTCCAAGACAAGCAACTAAAAATCAAGAAGAACCAAGCAAAAGAGATGAACAAGTTGCAAACTTTAGAGGTGGATATAGAGGCACAAGGGGCATATTTGGAGGTGGAAGGAAATCTAATACTTTTGTAGGCAGATGCTATCATTGTCAAGAATACAGTAATCCTACTTGGAAGTGCCCTGAGAAGGTTGGTTCAACTTCAAGTGGAGGAGAAAGAAAACCTGATAGAAGAGCACAAATAGTTCAAGAAGATGAAGCTTAAAGTAGTTCAAGTTCAAATAGATTGGTTGCAAGGGTTGAAGTTGGTGAGATGTCAATGATGAAGAAACAAATCTTGAAGACTACAAAGGAGGAAGAACTACTTCAAAGAAAAGCTTTGTTCAAAACAACCTACAAATGTAAAGAAAAGGTATGTAAAGTGATTGTTGACTCTAGTTGTACAGATAACATTGTGTCTAATAAAATGGTAGAAAAGTTGCATTTGTAAAAAGTACCTAGAGAAAGGCCATATAGGGTGTCATGTGTTAGTGACAATTAGTCCTTAATGGTGCGTGAACAAGAAAGAGTTGAATTTCATATAGGTCCATATAGAGATGAAGTTCTTTGTGATATACTACCCATGAATTGTTGTCATCTATTGTTAGGAAGGCCCTAGTAGTTTGACAGGTCGGCCTTGTATAATGGAAGACAAAATACTTACATAATTGAAAATGATAGAAAAGAGTTCATGTTAACCCCATTGGTTGAGGGGAGAAAATAACAAGGAGATATTATTGTGCTTGGGAGAAAAGAGTATGTGAATGAAGATGAAAGAAAGAACATGAGTTTAGCAGCAAATACAATGCTTGACAGAGATAGGATAGTAAGAAGAGAAAATGATTTGCAATTAGTTGTGAGAAAAATGTTTTTGTGTGGAAGTAAAAGGTTGAAGGTAATGAGTTTCAGACTGATAGAGTAGAGAGTGAGGTTGAAGAGCCTTTGGAAAAGCATGGAAGAAGTTATTGCATCATGGTGGGGATAGTCAAGTGCCCTGTAATAGAGAATACAATGAAAAGACAGTCAAGAGATAATGAAAATGATGGGATAGTAAGTAAAATGACAATGGTAAATGTATTGGTGAAATAATAAAAGAGAGGACAGTGATTTATGAAGGTGATGGTATAGTAGATCATGAATATGATGTGACAAAGGATAGCAAGGATGTTGATATAGAGGAGCAGTCAAAAGTTGATAGTATAGAGGTGTATAAGGATGAAAAGAGAATGGAAATGGAGACAAAGGTATGTAATGGTCATGGGACAGTGGTATAGGCAATTGCAAGTCTGACAAAGATAGTTAAGGCTAATGGTACAGTCAACACAGATGAAAGTGAAATTAAGAAGGATAGTAAGTAGAGGATAGAGCATGGAAAGGAAAATGAAGTGATGACAAAGGAAGGAGGTAAGTGTACATGTGCATAGGAAGGCATAACATTAGAGTTTGAGGTTTGAAAAGGTGAAAGGAACCCCACAGTACAAAAAGGATAGTTGGAGTAGGAAATAAGTGAAGAAAAAACCAAGAATGGCAAGGACAATGTAGAACTCAAGCAATGAGAACCTGAGGACAGTGATCAACAAGGTCAGAGATCTAATGTAGAGAAAGTTGCAAGCATCTTTCCAAGGGACTTGGAAATTTTTAAAAGTGGCGTGTATGGTGTAGGGGCACCATTTAAAAATGTTTGTCCATTTAAGGTTATTAGGTCTAGGTTATAGATTTTGTATGAATTTTGTTCAAATAATATCAATATGACAAATTGGATTTTAAATGAGTCATTTGTGAGTCATATTTTTTGGTTTATAGGTGTCTAGATGGTTGAGGTCTCAAAAAGTGCAAAAATGTTGAAAATTGCAAAATTGAAAATATTGTAATAGGACAAAATAAGAAGTCCAACAGTCATAGCTTTTGAAATGTCAATTGTGGAAGTTGAATCAGTTTTTATTTGGAGGAAAAATCTTAAAAGCATCAAAAACTAGTTGGGAGAGGTTGTTGAAGCATTTTTGTTGATTGAAGCATACAATAAAATTCAGTTCTCCCCAATTTTTTATATTTTTATGTTGGAGCAGCAAATTGTATAGCCTGTACAATAATTACTTGATCCAAATTTGTTGTGATTTGTATATTATGTTGAGTTACCTTTTATTTTGAATCCAATTAGAAGGTTTCCTATTAATTTTTGTGCATTTTATCACCAATTTACTGAAACCAGCATGAACTTGCAAATTTGAGGGTTTGTGAGGCAATAAAATGGATTTTTTGACCCATTCCTCTTTTTGAAATCTCTGTGACTTGAGGAATGGTTCTTCACTAACAATAAAAGGTTTCTAAGATTCTTGTGTGAGTAGGGGAGGTTTGGAAAAGTGTTGGGCATGAAGCCCTAATTCTGGAAATGGTGTTTTCCAAGTGAGATTTGGAGGTTTTGATATGTCAAAGTGGGAAGTTGGTTGATGCAATGAGTTTCCTTGTTGTTTTGAGTTTGTATAGGCTAAATAGGCCCTGTTGGAAGTGTTGGTGAGTTTTTTTGAGCATGGGAAGAGTGAGATCCAATAAGCTCTAGGGTTTTGTAGTTTTCCCATTGGATGTTTGTATCTCTAAGATCTAATTGTGGATTTTGTGGTTTTGACACATTAGTATTGCTTCCCAATTGAGTTTTCAAGTTTTGGTGAAGGTTTGTGAGTAGTTACTTTGGAAAAGAGGGCTAATTTGAGCCCTAAAAAGGTGTAGAATCCCTGATTTGAGTAAATTATTACAAACAAGACACATGTGGTTGATTGATATGTTGTTGAGCATTATAATGGGTCCCTAAAATGGATCTATTCTTGGTTTTAAAGGAAATTATTGTGGAAAGATACCCATTTTAGTGGTTTCCCAGTGCTACAAGGGAAAGTGTAGATTTGATGAAATGATAAGATTTTGATGAAATTATGGTTTCCCAGTGCTACAAGGGAAAGTGTAGATTTGATGAAATGATAAGATTTTGATGAAATTATGTCAACTGTGATTGTAGGACCTCCCCCCATTGCATCCGTGAACTACTAATTAGTGTGTTGCAAGTTCTCATGTCAAAGATTTGAAATTAAAACTTGATGTTTATTTGTCGAAGAATGGAAATTCAAACTACTAATGGTGGTTTTGTAGGGCTTTCATGAATTAGATCTCTTTTTCAAGTGTTTGTTTGCTTATAGATTAATTAGGGGGTTAATTAATCACTATTTTTTGTGCTTGTAAGGTGGTAGGTGTATGCTCTCACCTGGTGAAAACTCGGTGATTAGAACCTAGACCCATCTCTTTTATGTTTTTAACCCCTTAGAGGGTCTACCTCCCAATTTGTGAGAGGGAATGATCCAAGCAATACTTTTGTTTCGATCCACTATACAAATAATTGTGGTTGTGATGAAAGTCATCAATCACCTAGTGTGGATGTTCTATATTGATGGAAGTCTCCCTCATTATCCATGAGATGCATAAAACTCCTTTCTAAGGGCTAGGAGACCTCTTAAATGAGTAAACTGCTACATGTATAAACACCAGATTATCCCAAAACACTGAATAGAAACCACTTGTTGTAGAAGATTTTTTTTTTTTACTTGCTAGTGTAGGAGGCCGGACCTCTAAAGCTTCCCTACATGTACTACTCATGGTGGAGACATAAAATACCTCGGTTCATAAGATCTTTGAATCTCCAGGGTAAGAGATTTGGTGTGCCTGTGCCATGGTGGGGGAGCCAGTATCACCAATATCTCTATTTGTTGGCCTTGTCTTAATATATAGAGTAATCCAAGTAGGGACTCAATAAGTAGTATCCTCTTTCCAACCTAGATTGTGCATGCTTATGAGTGTTTTCAAATTTGTTGAGACTAGTGAAAAATTTTGGCCTAATCTAGGCCCCTATTCAAAAATTTTCTTTGATTTTGTATCAGATTCATCCAAAACATTTTGTCTGCCATGTTTTTTGTGTGTTAAAAACAAAAGAAATCAATCTCAATCAAACATCACACCTAATATCTATAACATTTCAACCTTGCAAATCTCAAAAGCTTCCTCAAAAAGTCAAACAACATAAACATCTACATGATCTCTTGCAAAACCAAAATCCCTTAGCAAAGATCCACGTTCTGATTTTTCAAACATAGACATCATAGTTCAAGGTCTATCAAAAAATGCATCTTCAAGAGCTACCGTAACTGAGACATATTGCTAAGAATTTTTTATCAATGCCCTTTGAGGAACAAACCAAACTTACATGTCCAAAATGAGCCTAGCATTTAAATCTCTTAGGGAATCATTCTTCAGTTTTGATCCTTCATTCCTTGCATATTTAAATCATTCCACATAGTCCTTGCATATTATGATCATTCTATTTAGTCATGTCCTCAGTCCTTGCATATTGATCATTGGTCAAACAAATCTTTTAGCTTGCACTTAGGTTACTCTCCTTAGGTGTTGAATCAAACATTGGCTATTAATCACCCATATCACTTGAGGTTCATCATCATTGAGTTAGGGAATATATCATCATCTTTGATTAGGGAAATATTCTTGGAGTTCATCATCTCCTACTTTAGCATACCCTCTCTTGATCACTTGCCCTTGTGTCTATCCACCATAGAACGGGTAAAGCCTTGCATCACAATTATCCTCAGACTTAGAGTTTTCTTGAGTTCTTGCATTTTTATCTTATCAATATTTTCATCTGTAGAGTCATACCATTCCATTCCCATATCTTATCTTAGTGTCATATTAGTTTGCATTTCATCCTAATCTCGAGTCTCATACATTGTCTATTCATAGGTCAAAGATCATAGCAATCACCTATGTCCCCTAAAACAAGAATAAAAATATTTCAAGAAGGAAACCCTTGGGGAAATTATTTTGATGGGGAAGATCACATTAGTGTTGCAACTAGTGAAACAAATGAAACTAATAACTAAGTAGCCCAATCTCATATAGAAGAAGCACTTCATGATCATAGATTCACTAAACTCCTTAAAAAGGTAGTCAAACATAATTTGCAACAACACTTCAAGGGCCTTGTTGATGAAAGAATCAAATTGCCTCTTGATTTTGACATATCATTACTCATTAAGAATGAAAAACATGAATCTAGTGAATCTAAGCATACCAAAACAAAAAAAATAGAATCAAAGATCATAGACCCTTTTATTTACAACCTGGTTACAAGAGATCTTCAAAGATGTCAAAAAATGCACCTACAAATAATCCTATTTTGGATGAGCTTAGAGCATTGAGATAGGAATTGGATACTCTCAAGAACAATAAAACATCATCCTACAAAGTTTTCTATTGAAGATATATGTCCTTATCCTTTCAATCCAAGCATACTAATGCCACCTTTTCTTAGTCACTAAGAAATACCAAGACTTGATAAATATAGGGGAAAAGGATATCCTAAAGATCACTTAAGAGAATTTTGTATTGCTACCTTGGAATTCATAGTTGATGAGACATATCTTATAAGATTATCTCCTCACAGTCTAGGAGGAGAAGCTATGGAATGGTTTTCATGATTACTCTCGACCATCAAATCTTTTCAAGAATTGGCTGATAAATTTTTCTCACATTATAGTTACAACTGTGAAATTGAAGTGACCATGTTAGACCTTTTTAACACCAAGCAAAAAATAAGGAGAATCTTTTGTGTGATTTTTACAAATATGGAGACATTTGAAAAAACAAGTACCTTATAACAATCCAGACAAAGAATTGGTTGACCTTTTTTGTCAAAATTTGAACAAGGAAATTGTAAAGGGAATTTGCCTCAAATGCTTGGATTCCTTTGATGAAGTCATAGAAATGGGATTTCAAATCAAATAAAATCTCATCGATGATGGAGCTATTAAACTTAATAATGACAAAGATAAAAATTCATGCTTGAGCAACAAGACACCTTTTTGGGTTAAGAAAAATAATGTGGTCAATGACAAATTTTTTGATGTGAAAATGACTAAAATATCATTACCTATCTACAACCTTAAAGGTTCATTTTCAGACAAAGGAAAAGAAAAAAAAGCTTCCCTAAACAAAATTTTACACCATTGGGACAATTGCTTGAATCAGAATTAAAAGAACTTCTTGAAAATGATCTTATAATGCTACTTGAGATGAGAGAATATAATCCACAAGTCAAATCCTGATGGTGGAATGATGACACTTGTGTGACTATCATAGACACAAAGGACATAAGACTAATAGTTGCAATAAAATTTGATAGGTGATACAAGACCTTATTGATGATGGTAAGATAGCAGTTGACAGACACACTCCTTCTAGTAACTTTGATCACAAGATGTATAAAAATCCTTTCCCTAAGCATGACAAGGATAAAGGAAAGGCCATTGAATCTAGTGATGGTGTAAACTATATTGCTAATAAGTATGACTATGTCATAAATAACATCAGTGAGGTTGATAATCATGTGAACACTTTCATTATAAAAGGAAAAGAACCCAATTACAATGTTGCTACCCATAGAGGAACAGTTTCCCCTAGAGGTCCTAATTCAAAACCCATTGCACCAGCGTCATGATACAACCTCATAGAGAATTTAGGTAAAACACCCACACAAATTTCCATACTTGAGCTGATATGCCTATCTCCTAAGAATAAAGCTATCCTAGATGAAGTGTTTTCTATTGCTACAGTGCATATAGACTTGCATGTAGATCAATTCCAAGCTATGGTGGGACACATGACCTCTCCTTACACTCTCACTTTTATTGAGAACAATGATTTTTCCATTCAAAAACCACATAACACACCTCTACACATTGAATTCCTTGTCCATAAAGTCAAGATCAAGTGAGTTTTGATAGATGGAGGAGAAGGTCTTAATATTTGTACTCAGAAAGTGATCATAGAATTAGGGTTCTTTGAAAGTGCAGTTGATCCAAAGAAAAATATTAACATAAAGGCATATGATGAAGAGAAACTCTCATCTAAAGGATCAGTTACTTTATCAATCAAGGTTGGGCTTGTGATAAAGGATGTGGTTTTCCAAGTCCTTGATCTCCCTCTGACCTATAACATCCTCCTTAGAATACCACAGATTCATGTAATGCAAGTGATACCTTCTATATATCATCAGTGCATTAAATTCTCGCACAATGGTGTCAAAATCACAATACTAAGAGATCAAAATCCTTTCATGTATTGCAATAATCTAAGCTCTAAAACTAAAATCAAAATCCCTAGAAATCGTGAAGCACTTCCTTCTCAAGCATATGTTGATTGTGAGTCCTTTAAAGCATCCACCTCAAAATCCAATGAAGTTAAGATCAAAATACAAGTGAAATAATGAGTAGGGGAATATACCCTGAATTGTGCTCTTTGAATTGGAAAGTTACCTTTATCTCCCCACACCTATGGTAAGCCATAGATGACTAAGACCACATCAAATATCGATACTACATTGGTTTTTAAATCAACTACTTTCAAAAAATGGGGAGCCCTTTATGATGAAATAAAACAAGTTGATCTCCTGAGATGGTTGTACAAAGATGAGGATACATAAAAAGAACAAACTAAAAAACTAGAGATAAAGATACTTGTTGAATAGTACAACAAAGGATTTGATATTATGAAACAAATGGGATATGATGGTAAAATTCATCTAGGTTTACAAAAACAAGGTATCTTGGAACCAATACAACCTACTTGTACACAAAAAGTCCCTAGTTTATCATATCACTTGTACCCTTGAATCCATTCAAAATATTGATGCAAGAGCATCTTGACAATCTTATGCTTCCATGAAGAAATTTTGAAATTTGATGTAATATTGATGTGTTACCTTGTAACAAGGTCATTTGGACCACTTCACATATGTTTAGGTCATTAAGGGTCAAGTCTTATGTTAATTTTTGTAAAATGTAAAAGTTGTCCCACAAAGATGTAAAAATTGCAAAAAGTACAAAATAAGGGAAGGTGAAAGGTCATGGTAATTTGGAAGTAGTTAGAAGTTATAGAGTCAGTTTGTAATGCCTTTAAAAGGCCTTTTGTCACTACTAAATTTGACACCATTTTCTGATGGACGTTCGTCGGTGGTTCGACAAATCTTTATTGGTGTAATGAAAAAATGACAAAAACATTTTTGTTGTTTTTTCATCGCACGTGCGACAACAAATTAAACGTCAAAATAATGACACAGTTTCGTCAGTCGTCGGCATCATAAAATGGCTCAAATGTTCATCAGAATATCGATGAAATGGGTGTCAAAATAACACCAAAAGTTTGTCACCAGTTCGATGAAATGTGCAAGTATTTACGATGAAGCCTTTGTCGTAGCTAAGCAACTTCGTCAGACCTTTTATGTGGCTCGTTGGTGATGTTCGTCGACATTGCGATGAAAAGGGCAATGAGTTACGACGAAGTCTTCATTGTAGCTAAGAAACTTCATCATACCTTTTATGTGGTTCATTGGTGACGTTCGTCGACATTGCGACGAAAAAGGCAAGGAGTTACGATGAAGTCTTTGTCATAACTAAGCAACTTCATCAGACCTTTTTTGTGATCCGTCGGTATACTTCATCGTAATGATGACGAAATTGACAAGGAGTTACGACGAAGTCTTCATCACAACTATAGCAACTTCGTCAGACATTTTAGATGATTCGTCTATTGCGTTTGTCAAAAATTCAACGAAATAATGTAATTTAAAAAAAAAATACTTTCATTGAAATGTACCATCAGTGAGAGATAAAGCAAATCGCATCCCTTCGTATTGAATTCTTGAGAAATTATTTTATTTGGTCATTTTCCATGTTTATTTTATTATATTATTGATGAAGAGTGGAAGGGGAAGATAATCTCTTAAGAGCTTCTCTCAAATACTCTTAGATAGACTCCTTAATACACCATACAACTAATGAGAAACTTAAGCACTATTTTAACTCCACACACCCAAATACAACCAGGAAGCTTGGAAATGACTCAGAATCTCTTAACATGGCTAAACTAAGCTAACAAACAAGACTTCTCACTTGGGAACACTCTTTCATCTATCGTTGCCATATTAGGCCTTGTAGCCCTTGTAGCCCTACTGAAACCAAACCAAACTCACTAGTTTTTGACACTTGATATTATCCTCTACAAACCCTCAAAACCACAAGTTTTGACTCCAACACAAAAGGAAACAAATGGCCTATTTTCTAATGCTACAAGGAGGCCTAAAAGACACTTTTCAATCCATCATCTTTTACATATCTTTATTCACTCCTAGCGCTTCAAATAAATTTGTGTAAATGAGACAAAAATGTGAATCTTTTATGACAAAGAAATTTCTTAAAAGGAGGGGGGAGAGAGCAAAGGGTAGGGGGCAAGAGAATGCTTGAATGTAGAGAAAAGTATAACATTTTGATCACTATAACAATGAAAAGAATCTTAAGTTTGAAGCATTAATATCATTTACAACATTTATGATCAAGAATGAATGTAAGTAGAGAAACTTTTGCATACCTATAGATTCTACAAAATTTCATGGTTAAGTCGAAGCCTCCCATCAACAACAAGATCCAAATATTTGTGTATCTATCTCAATCGAGCCTCTAAACCCTTCAGAGATGTCAATTTTTCCACTAACCTCTTATGCACACAAGTCAAATTTTAGAGTGATGTCACCACTAAAAATAGAAGAAATAGAGCTTTGAAACCAAATCCACACACAACACAATGCGGTATTCTTACAAAGCCATACAAACAAACTAAACTCAAAACATTGGAATGGAAACAACTTAAAATTATAATGCAGAGCATGGATTCAAGGTATAAAGAATCATTTTTCTGCCACCATAGTGAAAAGTTAACACTTTCTTTCATCTTTGCATATTAGTTTGATGCTTCCAATGATGCATTTCTTATATTGAAAAGTGCATTACCTTATTGAGCTTCTCTTTGTTTCAAGAATAGTTTAATATTCTCTACTTAATAGGGCCAACCGCGTGACGGTGGAAGCTCATTTGGCCCCTCCACACCCCCCCTCACATCACTCTCAATTCCCCATACCCAATCATATAACATTAATCATTTATTCATCCATTAATAACATATAACATTCATTCATTAACATATAATATTCATTAATTAACATATTTGCATTCATTCATTAACATATAATATTCATTCTTTCAATTTTTACATATTATCAAAAATATGGTTGTCATGATATGATTACAATCACTTTTTTTTATGTTTCTTTTTTAAAGCTACATAAAGCTGAAGTGTAGTATCATTTTCTAAATCAATATTTGTCCCCCCTTTAGTTGTTCTTCCCTCTGCTAGTGATCTTAATGTACGCCTAGTCATATGCTCATGATGTGGACGCCACCTCAAGGGGGGTTCTGCTGCAATAAGAAAGAAATGTTTTTTTTTTATTCAAGGGATAAACACTTTTAACCGAAGCTATGAACCGGATACAACCATTCAACAATACCACCCCAACGGGTTTGAACCTTGGTGGCAAGAACAAAATGCCACCTATAAACTATCAAAACGCGCTAATACCGACACAATAAGAAAGAAATGTTAAAATCGATATGTTTTATTATTATTGTTACAAGTATTTCATTAATTAAAAGAACATTAGAGTGGTTCTCACCGATGGGCCTCATATCATGTTCTTGAACTTTGTTATAGACTCATGCTCAACATGTTGAACACCTCTAAATCCTGATCTTCTAGCCTAATCATGCTCAACACGCTGATGAGGCCTACATGTTCTAAAAGTTGAAAGTCTACGAAAGGTTACGCGCACTAATACACCAATTGGGTAATTAAATATGTTTAAAAGAACTTTAGAGTGGTCCTCTTTACCTAATACCTCGATCTTCTGAGCCTAATCATGCTCAACATGTTGATCACACTCTACATGCCCTAGTAAAGTAACGGATGTACACCATGACCTTCACATCTATAGGTTGTGCTCCATCCTCACCAAGCTGCATTCCAATGTCATGTGTAGTATTATCATTGCTTGAATGTTTAAAAAAAATAGGCATGTAATTACTTTATGGTGGAAATTAATATTGAATAGATTGCACAAGTATTCAATTTTAAATAAACTTTATTGAGTTTATTTACCTGTGTGTCGGATGTAGTGGAAGGTTGTGCTTTCCCAGTCAAGACTCTTAGGCGTTCAGCCACGGCTCCATAGCCTTACCGAAGGAAATCTTAGGTCATATCTGTGGGAACTCTATTGAATTCAGAGCCCTACATTTTTGCATAAGATGATGAATTTTTCTTCTATAGTGTGATCAAACCAAAATTGTTTTCAATTTATTATTAGGATACTATATTTCATTTATTTATACTTACAATTTGTACGGCTAATTTCATATAACCACCAGAGCCAAGTTTGTGTTGCTCGTGTTTTTCTAGTCTTTCCTTTGTTGCCTTCGATGTGTCAAGCAGCCCATGAAAAGTTTGAAATAAGTTAGATTATGTAAAAAGAAAGAGTAATCAGTATATAATTACATTATTGGGATAGTATCACATACCTTCCTTTGGCCCTCGTGGTGTCTTTCCTTTCTTTTCAGCCTTCTCCTTTCCATTTGGACACCAGGTCCTTTTCCACTCCCTCTCCCAATCAAAGGGGATGCTCTGCATTTTTATTCTTCTAAATGTGACCTATATTGGTCCCTCACATACTTTAGATAGGTACTAGTTTTCTTAAGGACCTTGGTTTAGTTGAATGTTTTATCACCCAACAACACAACTAAATGGTTAATGAGCTCATCTTTTAAATCTTAATTTTGGGCATTCCACCGTGTACATATGGTAGGCCTGAAGAGATCTAATGTAATATCACTTAGATGTTTATAAAAACATCATTTCCTACAAAATGATCATGGGATCAATAGTCTAAAAAGAAAGTGATCAATAAGTAAATTTCAATTGGATTATATATAATAATAATTAAAACATTTTAAAGTACCTGGGACCCTCTCTATCTTTATCGAATGAAATCCTCGGTCACACAACTATGACCGGCAATGTTCCCGTACTAGTAATACGGGAAGATCCAGGAAATACTACTAAAACATCACCAATACTAGTGGCCTCTACATCCCTAGGTACATGTCTTGACACATGTTGTGGAATGTGTTTGCTGCCAGAGGGTGCATTAATGGATGCCTGCATGGTATGTGTTGCCGACATTTCAGACAACAATATAGGCATGGATGATGGGGTGAGATGATGTGATGTATGTGTAGGAAGATCAGGATGGACACTTGTACCAACCCCTACTCCTCGGGAAGCACTTGTAGTACCCTGATCATGGCTAGGAGCATCATGAGGAGGAAAATAACCCTGTAAAAACAACACATATTTTAGTTCATGACATAAAAGAGTATAAAATATAAAACCATGAATGAACTTATGTTATAATTAAAGACCTCATGACAACTTACTTGTAGGTTTTGTAATATCTCAGTCAATATTTTAAACCTCTCTTTTATCTCATCTGTCTAAGGCACTATGAACATCAACTTAACCATTTCTTCATTGCATTTTTTGGGACCTTCTTTATCGTATCGAGAGGGTTTGTTGAATAAGTGATGTTATCATTACAAAATATTGACTACACCTCACTATGGATGCTCTCCTCTACTGTTGGTGCCTTTCCCCGATCAATCGACTACAATAAGAATATTGAAAACATTATCAAAATTAACCCAAAAAACTTATGAAAAAAAATAATAATAAAACATTTTGCTCGTATCTAATTTGTATAATTACAATGAGGTAAACCTGTTGGGTAGAAGCATCTAAAGATACATCGCGATCTGTGCTCTGGGCCAAAGACTTCTCCATACGATCAATGTCCCACTGTGACAAAAATTAAATATAAAAAAACATTACCGAAATGAAACCAATAGACTTATGACAAAATATAAGAATAAAATGGTATATTGGAGTCATTAATTGGAGGTTGGGTAAAATGGTACATAGTACGTACCACCCCCATAGTAACTTTGTTTGTAACTAAGTGATTCAAATTGTAATCTATTAGCAACTCTTCCCCTACAGTTATTGATTTTATCACACATACAAATACACAGTTTCCCTCACACGCCTCGAATATGGAATTGGATTGCTTATTTGTTGACCCAGGTTGTGTATTGTTTATAAACCCTACAATATTCCATGATTCTTTTGGCCTTCTGTCAATGTACATAGCCACTCCTTTATTTTGATCCTTATCTTTTAATTGTATATAATTTGCTGACAGTGCATACCTACGCATACTTCATGTATATCGAACCAGTTGCATCCAATCTTTGTAACTATAACAGGGTCTAACATACTCCATCAATTCAGTAACTTTGTCATAACAGACCTTTATGCCATCCATGCAAAATAGGCCCAAACCATGTAATGACGATGGTGTTATGCGATATATCCTCTCGTTGACACAAAAATCAGTGTTTATTGGAGGAAGTCCCTTGGGTGCCAATTGTTTCCATAGATGTTTGTACCTCAAGGGCACCTCGACATCGCCTATGTTCTCATCATAATAAGAACATGACCCCCCTTCAACAAGAAATTTTTTTGTGAGTTTACAGAATTTTCTTCTAATCTTTTGACCTCTAGTTGATCTCCCTCTTTTAGACATACTACATGTCTCGCTTTCCTCTTCTCTTCCTAAATTTCCCTAGCTCGAGGAAGATAGATATGAAAAATACCTATTTGGTGGTACCTGCACTCATAAGGATGTTGGATGAAGTTCTTTCATAGTGATGTGATCCCAAGGTGACATTATAATTAATCTATCATTTCATTGCTAGAATTTCACAGGTTATAAGGTAATCAAGTATTCATACATTGCAAGCTATTTTTACTACCGTCCAAATGTGTCCATCACAAATCAAATCTACTTAACGTTTTAACTCCCAAACTTTGTAACAAGTGTTAAATGTGACCATAGTCCACCAGTTACACAACCAAGGCCTCAAATGTATTCTCTAATTTTAATCAAAGGACTTTTTCTCTTCATTCAAGTAAATAAAATTGAAGGGAAACACCACCAAGTGATTTATTGGACACCTACATGACTAAAAATAGCAGCAAATTTATATTTAATTTCCATATGTCTAAGTGGTTAACAGGGAGGGAGTGTGTACTAGGCCTAGTTAAGTCATCATAAGTTTACGCTTTGGCAATAAATTTTTTTTAAGTCATATTAAATCTTCCTATGTCTAATTGCTAGGAGATTTTTTGTATGTTTTAAGGTAGGATGATTGATGAAAGAGCCCAAAGACTAGCCTTTCTCCATGGTATCTAGGTACACATAGCAGTGATCTCTTATATGGTTAGACATGATTTAAAGAACTTAGCTAGGAATTATTAATTTAACCTAAGGTTTTCTCATAATGCCATCATTGGAAAAGTATGATCAAATTATTCTATTATGAAGAATTGGTCTATATGCCTCTAGTAATCACTATAAATGTTTGTAAGGATAAAATGACTAATTGCATCAGGTAGAAGAGAATCAACTTTGAGTTCTTCAAAGATTATATTCCTCTATTAATAATTTTTAAGGGTTGTGTGTGGAGGATGTTATCACTACCAAGAAGGGAGGAGACCTTTCCTTGTATTCTTT
>VDFB02281492.1:749012852-749094497 GCA_007258455.2 Sequoia sempervirens
TTGTTGATCAGTTGGTTGATGTACCAATACGAATAGATCACCCTTTAGTTGCAAATTTTCTTGATGAGTTTATATTCACCATTGATACAGGAATGACATGGAAACTATATGTTAACGGGTCCCATACAGATCATAGCCTTTCCATGTACCAAAAACATAACAGAATATGAGGCTCTTATGATAGGATTAGGCATGGTAGTCAAATGGAAGATTAAAAACTGATAGGTTTATGTCGATTCTCAACTGGTAATGCGACGGGTAAATGATGACTATGAGACTAAGGATGAAAATATTGCTCCCTACAAAGACATGGCCGATAGTTTCAAGGAGTACTTTGAAAAGGCTGGCTTTCATCAAATACCTTGTGTTCTAAACAGGGTAGTAGATGCCATGGCTACTATTGTTTCACTCGACATACCAAGCAACGTGCCTAAGTTTGAGTTTTTTGTAGAACAATTTTGGTCCATGCCTATGACATCCTAGATTTAGAGATGGTGTGTGATATTGTTGGTCCCAATTCCCCAGGGTATAAACATATCTATGACTACCTCCATACCAAAAACATACACCCTGACCTTTCTAATAACCAACATAGGACATTCCTTCACAAGTCAGCCAAGTACACCATCATCAGAGACACCCTTTATAGACATGCCTTAGATAATACCCTATTGAGATGTTTCAATACTGACGAAGCACAAGAAACCTTGCATGGGGTACATGAGGGTATATGTGGATCCCATTCTATTAGTCCTACCTTAGCTAAGAAGATTATGAGATTGGGTTACTATTGGCCTACCATGGAAAATGACTCATATATCTTTGTCAAGAAATGTCACCAATGTAAAGTACATGGAGATTTGATACATGCACTAGGACATGAGCTCTGTCCCATAACGTCACCATGGCCCTTTGGCCAATGGGGACTCGATCTCATAGGTAAGATACATCCCACATCATCCAATGGCCATAAGTTCATCATTACTACCACTAAGTATTTTACAAAGTGGATTGAGGCTATTCCCATGACCTACATCACTGACACACAGATCTCAAAGTTTATCTTGAACTTTATCATTTTTTGGTATGGTGTTCCTCAATCCATTATCACAGATAATGACCATCCATTCAAAAAGCAAGAGGTCTGTCATCTCTGTGAACTATCAATGATGTTGGTCATGATTGGCATTTACAGCTTAATCTAGCCTTATGGGCTTACCACACAAGCATCCATACTCCCATTGGTGCCACACCATATTCCCTAGTATTTGGCTCTGAGGCCATCTTACCTATTGAGGTCAAGATTCCTTCCCTAAGCGTATATTTGAAAGGGTGCATTGATGATGAAGAGTACCGAGTTTTAAGACTACATGAGCTAGATTTCCTAGATGAATGAAGACAAAAGGCATTAGATCATCTACAAGCATATCAAAATCATCTTCGTCATAGCTACAATAGGAAGGTATTTAATAGAAACTTTGACATTGGTGACTTGGTCTTAATGGAGAATCCTAAGAATCAAGTTTAAAGAGAGAAACTAGGAAAGTTTGAACCTAACTGGTTAGGACCCTACATTGTCATAGAAGCTTTTGGATCAGGAGCATATCAACTCTCTACTCCTGAAGGAGAACCATTGTTAGCACCTATCAATAGTCTTCATTTGAAGAAGTTCTGCGCATAGCTTCTTAGAGCCATGTCTTAATTATCAAAAATACCAAAATAAAAAAAAATAAAAAAAATGTTACCTAGGTGAAAACCTGGCAAACAAGCATCTTGATAACATCAAAAAAATAAAAAAATCAAGAAAACAATACAGAGAAATAAGTCATCTAATAGTGAAAACTAGTTTGGTGGTGCTTTGGATAAGTACCATGGTGAAAACCTGGCAAATAGGCGACATTTTAGTTGACTCTACTCCTTTGTCTACCATTATTCTTATTTGACTTACCTGTAAATACTATCTATCACTGTAAATATCATATCTCTCCCATCCATTCCTTGTACATACCTTTCATAATAAAATGGTTGTCTTTTTCCATAACTTCGAATGATTGACATCGAGTGCATTTCATATCCCCCATCCTATCCTATTCATAATCAATTGGTCTTATACTCGACTGGGGGCAAGCACTCTACCTATGCCATCTTTGGTTCTTACATTAGCTATCCTAAATATGTTAAACCATCAAAAATCCAAAAACATTAGAAAACTTCCTGAGAAAATCCAAAAACACCAAAAAACTTTAAAAAGAAAAAAAAAAAATCAAAACATGTCAAAAATCCAAAAAATAGAGTCAGAGTTAGTTGCACTTGTTAGTCTTTGTCATTTGTTGAACTACGTTGCCTCTGTGACTGGACGTAGTGTAGTACCCCTCCAGTTGCTACTATGTGTATCAGTTTGCTTGTGTTCGTTTGCTAGTTGTTTAGCTATTTTAGGTACTATGTTGTATTGCTTCTAGTTACGACACTGATGTTATGTTAGTTGTTAAACTCTGTGGATGATTCATATGTTATAAATCGATGGAAAATAACTAGTAGTCATTTTTATTTTTTTCAATTCCTAGTTTATGTGTTACTTTGGTAGAATCCATTCTCACTAGCATTTGAATTTCATATCCATTGATATAGATAAATTTTGTATAACCTTCCATGATTCCATTAGTAACCTATCACATCTGTCGCACTTGAGCATGGTGTGGTGTTTAGATTTAAATAACTTCCCTATTTCATTTGGCATCCATCTCAGTTGCAACATTTGAATGTAGAAGGGTGTAGATGTTTGATTAAGTTCTTTAATTCATTGGCAATCTGTAATAGCTGAAGTACTTGAACATAATAGAAAATTTAAAAGATTTAATTGGTGACGCCTGAAATTCATCAATTAATTTGTCTTGGCTATATTCCACTTTCATGAAACTTTTACATGTAGATACTTGATGTTATCCCTTAAAGTATGTAGCTTTCATCCAGACCATAGAGTCGATTTTAAAACAACAGACTAAGTGTATTATATTTCCTCTTTCGCTTGGTAAATGTGAATCCTTGGAAATGGTACTAAATAAAACTACAGTTGTAAACTGAAACTTCATCCAAAAATAATGGTGATTGTTACCTTCCCACGCCTGGTGCACACCTAATCATTAATGTCTAATTGTATGTAAGGCGTGCACCTATTGTCATTAGCATTCATCTATTATCATAGAATGTAAATATTTATATTAATATATAAGTTGTTCATTTCCTTCTTTCATGCGTCTCTTCTCCTTTTATCACTAATGACAACTTATGTTAGGCTGAAGATTTAGTTAGTTTTGTTGAATATTCATTCCATATTGGCAGTGGACGTATAAGCTGAGTGTGAATACAATGAAGATTATAGTTACAAAAATTTTAATGCATGGTTCATGGCATCCACCTTCAATTAGAAATACTTTGTTTGAAATTAAAGTATCTCCTGCAAGCTTCTTTCAAACGAGTCATTTTAAGAGTGAACCTTGTGCATAAAAATTAGCATAAGGGAGAACATTATTTGCATTTTTTTTTTTAAATATTGATCTTTTTTAAGATTCTTGCATGTAACTATATCACTTGGTGTATAAAATTTATGTTTTATGTTTGAGTTATCTGCATTCAATAAGTTACTGTTTGCATGGTGCACCTTCTACCACTCATAGTTTATGTTATCTGCTCTTAACCATCACTATTTTCCTAATGATATGTAATCTCCTTTGCATGGAATACTAGTTGTTGATTCCTTGTTAAAAGATTATATATATACTTAACTAGCGATTAGTATTTATGACGTATGAATTTTCATTAAGATAATGGTAAGATGTGGGCTTATGTGGATAAAGATAGATTCTTAAGTTTATGTTTTGTAGTTTGATTCTTTCTAGAATTGAATAATACAAATGATACTAATATTGCTATAGATATATTTATTACATAATATATTATATAGCTTCTAAATGGTTGATTTATAGATGTAAAAGATTTATTTCATTCTTACTGAATATTTATAATAGATGTAATATGTTTAAATTATAAGACATTTAATAATGTCAATAGATCATCTTTTATGAACTTTTAAGTCATGAAGTTTGAATGACCATATTTGAAGGGTAATGTTCATGTTATAATTTAAAATGTAAATTGTAAGTTGTTAAGTTTCTGAAGGCTAAAACACTTTTGGTGGTTTGTTTATTCTATGTGAGACGTGGTGTTCGTATGATATCGTTATTTATAAAATTAGCCTTGCTTGTTGCATATCATACCTATGTGGCATTCTAAAATTAAGCCATCCATGGTGTGTTTGTTATCTCTAAGGTATTATGAGATTATATGGTCTATTTCATGTGAATGATGTGATCATTCAAGAGTTTTCTTTTCATGCTTAATGGTTTTTCTTTTGTAACTGATTTTGAGATATGTGTACTTTTTCTTTTAGAGGCTAGAGTGTTGATTTTAAAGGAAAGAGCTTTTAATATTTGTTCATTGATGTTTTATACCTTGATCTAATTTGGGACTATGCCTTGCTAGAGTTAATTGTCACCCTAAAGGTATTGAGTTATTTAATGGTTGGACCATGAATGAGATATGTTCTACTATGGTTTTTTTTCCTATGCATGCTGGCAGTCCTTGGTGTTTTGATGTTATGTCATGTTTATAGGAAGAGTGGCTTGCGATAGAGGCCAAAACCCTAAGTGGTTGCCAGGGTAACCTATCATGGGTTTTTTGTAGTCCAGTGGTAAACTAATTAATGTACATTGGGTTGAGTGATAAATATTATTTGATTCAAATAAATGATTGCCTTACCTAATGCCTTAATGCTCATTCAGATTAGGGGTAGGTTGAGAAGGCCTGGAATGGCTTGTCATCTACCTTGTCTTCTTGAGAGGTAATTTGACTCCACATGAATATATCTAGGGGCCGAGAATCAGTAGAGACTGCCAGGGTAACTTTGGATGAGGACCGGTAGTCTAAGAAGATTCACCAAGGTAACTTAGAACAACGATGTGATGACACTCTATCCTGAAGCATGATTGTAGTCTCTTGTGTATAGTTAACTGTTATATTGTGGTAGTCTCTGGAAGCATAGGTTGTGAATACTATGGTTTAATGTGATCATGTCATTATGTGTTTTTCAACCATGTAATGTAATGTGTGTTGTTTTTTGTTAGTTTGATTATCTTCTGGACCTATCATTATCTCCTAGCACGGAGGGAGTGGACCTTCGGGTTCCATGTGGTTGCGTGGAAACCATGCTATACCTTCATTGGATACTCTTATAGATGATATTATACTAGTAGCTAGTTCTTGTTGCTTCATTGATCATGATAGTGGATGCAGAATGTGTTTGTGGACGTGAATGTTGGATATGAGGAGATCATTACCCTTATTATATATTTACCTCATGTTTATGAGTGTACTTATTGTAACATCAATATGTTGTATTGAGATTTATGAGAATCTCACTAGATGTAATATGAATTTATAAATGTCTTGACTGTATAAGTTTTTGAAAAGTGGATCATTCATGAATGTGATTTATACTTGTGTTTTATGACCTTAATATTATGGTGTGTTTTTCTTAATTATTATGTTTAGGTAACGCCATCTTGGAATCCTTAAGACATTTTTTAATCAAATGACTTTTAAAAAAAATATTCAGATAATTTGCTACTTAATGCATTGTTTTATTGGATTCCTTGGCGGGGCGTTACATGTAGGCAAGACCATCTATCAATGTGCCCCAAAGGCATTAGGTCAGTCCTTTTAGGTTTGTCTGTATAAAATCATGATTTAATCCATTTGTCTATATGACAAGGTCATTGGCCATGTTGAACTACAAGGTCTCTACATGTATAACGTAGGAAAGGCCATCAATCGATGAGCCCTCGAGGCCACACTAGGTCAGTCCATTAGGGTTCATCACATGCACTACCAAACATGTTAGATATCTTCATACAAATCAAGCTTTTTATAAGTAGTCTTGTCGGTCAAAGTCTAGTCAAACTACGAGGTCTCTACATGAATAATGTAGGAAAGACCATCAATCGATGAGCCCTTGAGGCCGCACTAGGTCAGTCCTTTAGGGTTCATCATCACAAACAGTCAATTTTTAGCACATCATACCAAATCATGCATCCACAAGATCAATAGGTCAACAATATCATCAAGTCAAATCAAACAAATTGCCAAAGCTACAATAAAAAAAATCAACTTAAATCTTCTATAGGATGTGTCCTTCCTAAGAAAATATATCAACACAACAATCAAACCTATGTCTTATATAGGATGAGTCCTTCTTGGATATAGACATTGTCAAAAAAATCAACATGGCCTTACACAGGTTATACGATACGTGTCTTTCTAAAACTAGGATTTTGTCATGCCTTATACAAATAGTCACAAACTTGAAACCAGAATCAACATCTTATACGGTATGTGTCCCTTTTGATACTAGGTCTTATCAACCAATCATCTTATCAATCAAAAAAATCAAACAAATAGATCAAGTTTTGGAAAATATCTTATTAGCTTTTGACTTTGTGGCTTGTTCATCTTATCATTCTATTTGGCTTTAACTTGGAATCCTGATACTAGCTTTGTCGAGGATGTCCTATGAAGGATTTAGAGAAGCAATGATGCATTAGAATTCTATTTTCTTTGACTATTGTTTGTCGACTGTCTGTTAACTTTGGATTTTGAGTCATGTTACTAGTTTCCTCAAGGATGTCCCATGAAGGATTTAAAGGAGCGATGACGTCTCATGACACATCTTTTATTTGTTTGTTGTCTATGGTTTTCCTTAAAAAAAGATTTGGGAAACTGTGCCCTAAGTATGAGTTAAGAAAATCCTTGTCTATGACTGTCTATTGTTAGCAGGTGGATGACCTTGCACACCTTGATCTATGTCATATCATGGAGTTTGTCTCCATTTGTATTAGTTACCACCCAATGATGATAAAGTAAAAATAATTTTGTGATTCAGAAAAATATCAAAGATTGCTAATACTAACAACCATGTCTTTTATTATTCATCTTCTTTTTGCACTAACATTTCTTTTTTCTTGCATTATGACGGAGTCCTGTGACACACAAAAATATAAAGCATCCTGCATATACATTCATGTTAAAAAAATCATGTAAATATCATACATTGTAAATCATACATATATCTTGCATGTCGAAAACACAAAAACATAGGCATCTATCATATCTAGGAAATCAAGGCATAATAGGCATTCATTATCATAGATTACATAACAAAAGAATTACATGTACAATACAATTGTAAATATATGCATCACATTTTATCCATTATCATCAAACATATAGCATCACATGTAGATAGCATTGTGTATATAAAAATCACATTGCATCTCATAATCATAAATTGCATACATAACATCCAATGATACCATAAGAAATCAATGCATACATCATCATATAGAATCATCACATCATAAGCTTTATAAACACATCATAATGTAGATATGATCATCCACATCAATAACAAATCATATAGATAATAACACATGCATAATTAAAAGACCGCATAATCATAAATAGAACTGCATATCATAATAATCGCAGCTAAAAACATATGCTACGCCCTTAATATTAGTGTACATCGGGTTATGAATAGTCGACTTGTGGCTATCTTAACTCTCTATTAAGTCATATTATCATTAGTATATTGTTATTTAGTTGTTTAGGTCGGCCTAAGTCTTATATAGGTGTGTCTAAGTCGGCCTAGGTGATATCCTTGGCATAAATAGGTATATATAGGAGGTTGTGAGTCTTATTTCATCATCAAGTGTGAAGTGTGTTCTCATTACAGATATTTGGAGGTTTGCCCCCTCGAAGTGGCTTGTTATTCTCAGTTATTATCAAGTATTTGCAGCATATTTCTTATCATATTCTTCTATTGTGCAAGTTATTTCATAACAAGTGGTATCAGAGCATGATCTTGGCACCATAGAGGCAAGGTTTTTCTCAAATTTGGAGGCGATTTTGGGAAGAGTATATCTTTCATATTTTGGAGAATTTTTTTCTACTTTTTAAAGGGTTTTTGAAGAACATATTGAAGAAGCTACAGTCCATATTTCAGAAGAATTGGAGCAGAATTAAGCGAATTATTACAGAATTAGGGTTTCTACACTATTTTTTTGGAATCTACATATCTCGCACATCTTGTTGAATTGAAGTATGATTTTTATTGGGTTTTTGAAGACATACTAAAGGAGATTACAGTAAAAATTTGAGAGAATTTAAATTTAATTTGTGTGATTTATTTCAAAATTAGTGGTTTCCATCATGACGGGGCCTGCAACAAGGGGTAAAAAGAATGTTGTCACTCCGGGGAAGACTCCTGATAACGATGGTGAAACAATCAAGGATGTCACTCATAATGAGGAAATAAATAAGGTCAAGGAAGACATTTCCTCAATTAAGATGCATATGTGTGACCTAAAAGGAGATATGTCGGACCTACGAAACCTATTAAGCGACTTTATGAATAAACCAAGAAAGGAGGTCTCAAGCAGCCACGAACCAGAAGAAGAAGAAGAAGAAGAAGAAGATACAAATGAAGAAGAAGAAGAAGAAGATACAAATGAAGAAGAAGAAGGAGAAGAAGAAGAAGAAGAAGAAGAAGAAGAAGAAGAAGTGAAAGAAGAAGAAGAAGAAGAAGAAGAAGAAGAAGAAGAAGAAGAAGAAGAAGAAGAAGAAGAAGAGGCATATGCAAAAGTAGAAGAAGCAACAATAGAAGAAGAAGAAGAAAAAGACCAACCAGAAGAAGAAGAAGCGGAAGAAGGCAATGAAGAAGAAGTTCAAGAAGAAGAAGTTCCTAATCAAGCTATGCAAGGGTACCATATATTATTCCTCACCTCTTCCTTTATGACACATCAAAAGGTTTAGGCAAAGGAAGAACACATTCATCACCATCAAGAGCTTGAGGTAAAGGGAAGACACATCTTGAGCTGAAGTTAATTTTCTAGACACGCATGAAGAAGCTGGTGACATCAACAATTCCAAGTTACCTCATTACAAGGAAATATTTTCTAATTGAAGATGCCACATGGGAGGATGAGGAGTTCATTCAAAAGTGTCCAAACTTGATTAGCATTAGGACAATGCTTCTTTGAAGAAGGGGGGCATGCTACCTTCAATATTAAAGTGTACACGTGTTATGAATACGGCCTTGTGGCTATCTTAACTCTCTATTAAGTCATATTATCATTAGTATATTGTTATTTAGTTGTTTAGGTCGGCCTAAGTCTTATATAGGTGTGTCTAAGTCGGCCTAGGTGATATCCTTGGCATAAATAGGTATATATAGGAGGTTGTGAGTCTTATTTCATCATCAAGTGTGAAGTGTGTTCTCATTAGAGATATTTGGAGGTTTGCCCCCTCGAAGTGGCTTGTTATTCTCAGTTATTATCAAGTATTTGCAGCATATTTCTTATCATATTCTTCTATTGTGCAAGTTATTTCATAACAACATATATATATTGGTCAAAAAGTGTCACATCACAATGTCATAATGTATCAGTAAATATGAAGCCTGCAGGCTCTATAATCAAAATACAATGTCTCAAATAAATATCAATACATGTCCCTATCTGAAACTCCCACTACTCCCATTTGGAGAATGTGGAGATGACTGATGGTGGGATCCTAATGACCTATGTGTAGAAGGAGGCCTATCATATGGCCCAGATCTACAAGGTCCCTCGACCCCCTCTGTACTCACTGTCCCACTCTGAGTCCTGCTCTAGGACCTACTGCTATGAGCCTGAGAAAAACTAGGAGCCCATCTCTCAGGAGGAACCGTTGCCTCATATAGATCCATGTAGTAGGAAGCTCTCTCAACTACTATAACTAACTCCCATGCAAAAGCATCAGACGACCCACTAAAAAGAGCTCTAATCTCTATGAACCTCTGCTCAGTGTCTTGTCTTTGAGCTATAGCCTAGTCCCTGTCCATGTAGGCCTTGTCCCTCTCCATCTATAATCCATCTCACTTAGCCATTAGAGCCCTCATCCTCTCCTCAAGGGATGCTACCTAGGCATGTAGATCTGTTGTATCCTGATCAATAGGACATATGTCATCCTGTCATGACCACTCCATCCCATCATCCTCCCACTCCTTCAAAATCCTGTCTCAGAGCTCCTGCTCCTCGTAATCCATCTCTTCCTCCTCCTCATCATCTTGGTAGCTAGTGAGTAGACCAAGAGCACCTATCTCCGCCTCCTCCCTACCTACCTCCTCCTCTGCATGATTCTCTAGAATGTCCTCCTCTCCTACATGCTCCTCTCCACCAACCTCAACATGAACCTCCTCCTCACCTTCACCAACATCCAACATGGGAATATCCTCTCCCTTCCTCTCCTCCTCGTGAATGGGTGAAAAATGTGGGCCACGTCCCCTACGACCACATCTCACCCTACCACCACCCCTTCGACCTCCTCCTCCTCCATCTCCTTCATCACCCCTACCACCACCCCTCCGACCTCTACCTCTCCCATGCCTACCTCGTGGTACTGTCTCGCACCTCTCTATAGGAGCATCTTGATTTGGATTTGTAAACAACACTAGCTTGTGACTGGCCCACCAATGATCATATGCATCAGTATTACCCAAATCTGCTGCTCCACCTCTCCAACCCCACTATACAAGCTGCAAGGCATCAATATTTGCCTCTGTTGTCACCACTAGAATCTCAGGTCTCCACAAAGTCACCTCTCTGGAAGATATGGCATACTCTGCTTGACCTCAAGGCTCATCCTGAACCTCTCCAAATTGTTTCAATACCCAATCTGACAAATGCCTCTCAATGATGTGTACATGTGAAACTGTGCAACCAATCAAATACTGCATCTGATGGTAGAATGCCAAATGTCTATCATCATCTAGCCACTATGGGAAATCCATATATGATCTCCAAATAAACTAAACCATCATGTCAATGGCATGTCTGTAGTAAACAATATCTCCTAAATGAGTCTGATTATTTTCCCCCACATAATGGAAGGCATATGGTGATCCTTGCTGCAGCTCAACTCTCATAGGTAGACAACATATAGCTATGTGTTCCCACACCCATACCATCAGGAGCATGGTACCAAAGCTAGTCATGGACTGTGCCTCTCTATAGGAAATATCATGCAGATGAAAGTACAACATGGCTAATGAACAAGGGTCCCAGGAATATACCAGCCATCTCTCAAGCATGCCTACTAAGTAGTCAATAGACCTCGGTTTTCCTGAATAGTGGGCATGAAAGTCACATGGTGTAGACCCAAGTGCCACAGGAACCATTTCTCTCCACTCTGCAGCTGATCCCAGAAGTCGAAGGTCAATAGTCTCGACTCCCTCATGTATATCGGATCTAGTACAACCTACAATGGAATAATGCATGCCTCATGTCAGACTAAAACAACCTATCATAGTCCAAATTTCCACATTTTATGCTAATCAAATGCATCATTTTATTTGCAAATGTGTTACAAAAATCAATTGCATCATTTAAATTTGCAAATGCATCACAAATAACCACATGCATCATTATCCTATGCAAATGCATTTCAAAATGTAAATGCGTACAATTGCCAATCATGCCCAAACAATGACCATTCAAAATGCAAATGCATATTAAAAAACAAATGCGTCTTAAAATCCTACATGCGCTAACGTAAACTACATATGCGATGCAAAAGTACACATGCTGCTTATTACAAATCAAATGAGTGTATCTTTTAAAACAAATACGCTATCCTATGAAATGAAGATCTACATATGTGGTTTTTCACATCCAAATGTGTCGAAAACACATACATATGAGATTCTTCATAAAATGATGCATGAAAAAAAAAATTAAATGTATTGAAAAGCGTGAAAAACAAAATTTCAAGAGACAGTTTTCGACTACATACCGGGGGGCTTGCGTCTGTAGGTCGTTTGAAGGTCTAAATGTGATAACCACAATGTTGTGAGTGTGGAACTGGAGACATGGTGGCTAGGAAGGTCCAGAGCAAAAATCTCTATTTCTAAACTTGGAGGGTGAAAATGAATTGGATTTTCACCCACTTTTTATATATATCTAGGGCTTTGGGTGGCATTTCCTCCAACCTTGTCTATTGGCTACATATTCTTCCAACTTCTATTGACACGTACATGTACTAAATATGTCAAAAATCATTTATGTTAACTCCACTACATTTTTGGCTATCAAATTGACTAATTAGGACTATTTCCAATTTTTTTGGAATTTTTCAAAAATTTATCAATTTTCCCAAGGGGGCATACCTTCACCTATTTTACATTGGGGCATGTTTTTGATCGATTTTCTTGACACAATGCCGAAATGACATTGTATCAAAGGGGAAAAATGTAGACATTGAAATTTGGTCTAAGCCTATGAGTTCAATTTCTTCATAATTCGTATTATCATGGTCATGATTAGATAATGTTAATTATTTAATTGCTTTCTAAAGTCTTTTCTCATGTATTAATTAAATATATTTTAATTATTTAATTGATTCATTCTAACATTTATTCTTCTATTAATTAAATAAACTTAATTATTTAATTAATTCATATTGTCTTTATTAAAATCCCGGTTAATTAAATAAATGTTCTTTATTTAATTACATCACTAATTAACATTATCCTCTTTCTTAAATTAAATAAATTCTTATTTAATTTATCTTTATCGTATTTTTGACTATAATTAAATAAATACTTTAATACTTTAATTATTTAGTTTAACCTTTTCTTTATTCAACCCTTCTATTTTTGACATATTCCTCTATATTAAGATAATTGTTTAAGTTATCTAAGTATTCATTTCCACTTGACTTGAGATCTATTTAAATCAGTCAGTTATCTTTTGGTTTAGTGTTTGTTTGTCTTTCACGAATAAACTCTCTGTCATAACCAATTAGTTATCTAGCTTTAACTCTTATGCATGTACATATTTATTAATTAAATATCTTTATTTAATTAATTAATTTTATGTGTGCGTTCAAACAGATTGTTTCTGCTATTCTATCTTTATCCTTTTCATGCAAACATTATTCTTCTAATTTTCAAATACTCTCAACTAGAGATTAAATCATATTTAATCTTGATCTCTATTCTTAGGTTTTATCACTCATGTCAATACTGACAATTATCTTAATTCATGTTGAATCTTCTAATCTGAATCATCTGTTTATCTTTCGATGTTGGCCTGTCATTCGAATAATCAATTTTCTATAAATTGATCTAACCTTCATCATTGCAATTCCTCCCGAAATTGTATGACTTTTGGAGCACTTGTTTAATCTTCGATATTTTTCTATAATCACATACATCAAGGCTATACTTGCACACATACTAGAAATCTGAGGGAAAGAATACCATCACAAAAAAATGGAGGACAATCGAGGTCATTCATGGAAGGATGTAGATATTGGGTGAGATCGCTCTTTGTTTATGTTTATGATTTCTTTGTGCTTTGTTGTTTAGCTTTAGATTACATTAGAGTTTATTGCATTTGTGTTTGCTTTTATTCTTTCTTGTTTTCATGATGTTACAGAAGGGTTGAATATCGATAGTCAGGGTTAGGTTTTTGATTTTGAATATTGAATTGATATAGTGACAGAGATATTCAAAGACTGTGATATTGTGTGAATGCGTGTAGAAAATACAGTGGTACAAAAATTTGAATAACATCATAGATGGTGCATTTATATGATTTTTTTTACTACAAAAAATATAGGGAAACATGAATATGGTCTCATTTTCTGGAAGATAATTGAATTCTCTACATTGTGTAAAAAATTGGTTTACAATTCCATTGAGGAAGGAAAAATTCATTTTCGGATGGAAAACACTTTAGGGGGTTTGCTAGAACTAGGAGGGTTCGATAAAACCAGGGGGTTCGCTAGAACGAGAGGGGTTGGAATGAACCCCCCTTTAATGGATTTATTTTTTAATTGCATTAAATGGGGCATCACTAGAAGTAGGGGGTTTGAGCGAACCCTGGTTCACTAGAATCTGCCTTTTCCCCCTTCTCCCCCTTTGGCACCGATAATCTCTAGAATTTTTCCCTTCGAAGCTTGAGTTGAGGATGAAAATGGAGGAGAAATCATAAACCCAACTAGATGATGGTAGTCCTTGGAATGAGCTATCAAACAAATATAATTTTAATATGTTTTGGTTTTATTATGTATTTGTTTTTTTAGTTTGATTAAACATAGATTTTTTTCCAAAAATCAAGCTCTCTATTTTGCATGTGAAAAAATAGTAGATTATCAAAATAAAAATTTGAAAAATATCAGTGCACTAGATATTGAGGTCCTTGATCCAACCAAAAAAAAATTGAATTTCGATACATACAAAAAAAGTTATGTTGTATGCGGTCTGCATATGTCTGAATTGTAATTGGTTTGAATTCAAAACTTGATTAAGGAAAAAATATTCAATAAAACACTATGAAACCAAATAAAAATCTAGGGAAACATGAATATGGTCTTGGTGTCTAGAAGATAATGGAATTCACTGCATTGAGTAATTGAAGCCACTGTTGATTGTCTACAAAGTGATTGAAGGTATTAGAATTGACTGAGGTCCTCTTGTTTTGGTTTGAAGCTAATATGAGCTTTATGAGTATGAGATGAGTTTGCTTAATTGGAGTATGTTAAGCAAAGATAATTGTTACAAAATAGAGTAATGTACTCTAAGTGATGGATCTACCATGAACTAAGTAGGATAATTTAATGTTTTAGAGAGTTGAAAAGTTCTAATTGGAATAATAGGTTTGTTTTCCTTCTACAATTGAATAGGATGTTGAATTCATCAGAGCTTGTTGGAATGATTTGTATGGAAATAGAGTAACCCTCTAGTTTTACTCTTTCTTTGTATTATGATTGGAGTTGAGTGTCAATATGACATGGAGCTTTTTCCAGTGAGGCTTGAATTATTGTCTAGCCAGTGAGGCATACAACATGTAAACAACAAGTTTTTAATAGAGAATTTGTTTAGAGTGGTTTTTGTTAAACCGCAGGACAACTAAGAGGGGGGGTGAATCAATTGTCCCATAAATTCAAATTTAAAACTTCAACACATAAATTTCACAATCACACTATTCTATTATTAAGTATGAGCATGGAACAAAAATAACAAAAAGTAAAATGACACAATAAACACCAGATTTTTACATGGAAAACCCAATGAGGGAAAAACCATGGTGAGGATTAACTTAGAATATAAAGAGATTATAAAAGTGAATATAGAGGCTCACTGCCCAGAAGAGGACTCACTATCCAAATACAAAGGCTCACTTCCTATAGAAAAGACTCACTATCCAATAGGAAGGCTCACTGCCTACAGATATAAAAGAGAACAAAAGATCCACCACAACAATTAACACACATCTACAACCTTGATCAAAAGATTGCAGAAACCTTCAACTCACTACCTTTAGGAATTTAACACAATAAAGAATTGTTGCCTCAACTCACTCACACACACTTTTGATTTTATGGTTTGTGGCTTACTTCATCACTTTGCATCACACCCCTATAACTGATTTCCAGTGCAACTTGCATTTATACCATCTTCAACCTTAGAAACTTTCTCCAAGGTCGGCCACATAAACTTTATTTCATGAATTCCAATTAGGTCAAAAACTCAACATTCCCCTGGTGGAAATGACTGAGAGTCAACCAATACAACATTTAACCAAGATGAAAGTAATGTCTTAGATCAACCACATGCTTCCTTAATTAAATTTAATTCTTCAAATGAGGTAAACACTAGGTTAGCCAAACCTAATGAAAACACAAATGATCATTGATGTACACACTTCCAAAAAGAAGATGACATGCGAATGACATAGCATGATTCACTATACATGAGAACACATCTCAGATTCCTTTAGATACATCCGTAGCAAGTGAAATAATCTTCAAGCACCAAACTTCTTCCATCAATCCATCCAGACTGAGAAAACACATACATCAACTCAGAAACATGACTTTCGGATAACCAAACCACATGCATCTTTGATAGAAAAAAGAAAACACCACTACGAGATATATGCCAGTTCCGCAAGATCTAAAATAGAACAGTGGAGGACTATGAAGAAGAAACATTTCTCCCAGTCCATAAAAGACCAACTCTGCCAAAATAGTTCACACATCGGTGAATATAACTTTCGCATACCATCACACCAAAAGCTACAACTCAAGAGATATCACCATAAGATCACCATTAGCAACCCTTTAGATCCACACAAGTATAGGATCAACATAGGAGAAATGCATAGCACATACCAGAGCACACTCTAACCATATTGATCACTTTGAATTCTCTTTTTTATTAGTTTTCTCAAAAGCACTTGGAAACTCACAATTTTAGCACATCTACAGCATCATGAAGGTAGCTCCATGTACTCACAACATCTCAGCAGCATTTCAACTATACATGTACAATCTGCAACATACTAAACTTTGTTGACATCAATGAAAAAATTAATGAGAAAACCACCAAACTTGATCATACTTGCAACAATATCCCCTTTTGTCATTGATGGAAACACATGATGTGAAAAATAATCAAAGATAACATCCTTCACAATGTTGGAGACATGTGCCTCAAACTTACTGACTTGAATCTCCTAAAAGAGAAAAATCGGTGAGACACCTGGAATGTTTTTCCAACAAGTAGCCTAGTTTTGAAGGCTTGAAGTGATCATATCGGTGAGACTAATAGTCGATATTTCCAATAGAATTCGTTGGTGTGACCTGAAATTTTGGTGTGAGGTTCCTAACTCTCAATGATGATAAAATTCTGGTTGAAGAGTTCTATCGGGGAGAGTCTTGCCGATGGTCATGCATGGGTCAGTGTCAAGGTAACATTGGTCTTTGATAAGACCTAAGAATATTGGACCAACACCTTTGTTCTTGTTGATGGATCTGTTCCAATTGAACATCAGTGTGACTCTTGCCGATGCACGTGGTCTTGATGTTCTTTTGAGACATCGGGGAGACTTGGGCTATCATTGTGACATCTCAGGCAGTCGTCGATAGTGTTGGTCATGCTGAAGGACTTGAAGGCAGACCATGGTTGAATAGGTGTTGACTTGGGTTTATTTCTAAGGTGTACAATGGTCATTTGAGGACTGTGCTGAGTAGGTAGTGATTGTCCTGTGACTGGTAAGATTGACAATTACTCAACAAATGAAATTGAACCGAACTGTTTGTATAGAGAACAAATCGATCATGGCTATTGCTATACATTGCAACGTACTATAACCATTATGAATTCAATGGTTGAAAAATCTATTAGAGTTCTTCATTGTATGTTGTATAAGCATTGTAACAGTGAGACATAACAAAAAAAAGATTAGGATTTTTCTATGTAAGGTTGATCAGGGAAATGTTGCTACTGTGAAATTGACATCTGAAAGTGAAGTTGGAATCTATGTATGTCATTCATTTATTGCAATACAAGGAGACTTTACTTGGTGTGTGGGTTTTTCTCCCATAAGGGTTTTCCCATGTTAAATACTAGTGCTCAATTCTCTGTATGATTTTAATTGTTTGTTTTGTTATTCATGTAATGTGCATCTTTAATGAACTGCAATTGATTTTGAACCTATAGTCTACACTATTCCTCTTAGAATTAGCATTTGGAAGGTGATTCTACACCTTTTCTTTCCTTACAAGTGGTATCAGAGCCTACCCAATTGTGTTATCCTTGTGGGAAGGGTTCATTTTTTGTGTCAATTTTGAAGTAGGAGTTTCATAGAAAATTGGTAATCTCAATCGTAGATTAAGATGGCAAGTACATCAAGAAAGATTGAAATTGAGAAATTCAATGGTAGCAATTTTGAGTTGTGGAAACTCAAAATGGAAGACCTGTTGGTGGATCGTGATCTTTGGCTTGTTGTGTCTGGAGCGAAACCTTCTAGCATGAAGCAAGAATATTGGGACCTCACAGATAGAAAAGAAAAAGGGTTGATAAGACTCTATTTAGCATACTCTATTCTCTTGAATGTTCATGAAGAGAAATATACATCTTCTCTGTGGAAGAAGCTTGGAGACATTTATCAGGACAAGTCCTTGGTGAATAAGTTGTTCTTAAGGAAGAAGTTATACTCTTTGAAAATGGAGGAATGGGCATTTGTAGTTGAGCATTTGAATACATTCAACACATTGATTGCTTAGTTAACATATGTGTGTGAAAATAGATGAAAAAGATCATTGTATGCTCTTGTTGTGTTCTTTGCTCGATTCTTGGGATCATTTAGTGATGCAATTGGGAGCACGACAACCACTTTCAAGATGGAAGATGTGGCTGCTTCTTTGCTATTAGAAGAGATGTGAAGGAGGCTCTTGTTGTTCAAGGCAGATCGAAAGAAAAAGGAAAGAAGAAGGATAAGAAGTCCAAATTATTGAAATTAGAAGGGAGATCAAAGTCTCCTAGCAAGAAGTCCAAGTTGAAGTGTTGGAATTGTGGGTATCTTGGTCACATCTGAAAGGATTACAAAGAGGAGAAAAAGAAGAAAAAGAACTCTTTCGATAATGATTCTTCTCAAAGTGAAGCAAATTCCTTCATTACAGCTTTGGTGAATCAGACATCAAATGATGTTTGGCTATTTTATTTTGGAGCATCTTTCCACATGACATCTCATAGAGACTGGTTTACAAAGGATGAAAAATACAATGGTGGAAAGGTACATTTAGCAAGCGATTCATCTCTATAAATTGTTGGTCATTGAAGAGTCAGAATTCAGTTTCTTGATGGAAGAATTAAGGGAATTGATGGCGTAATGCATATACCAGGCCTAGCTCGGAGTTTACTTTCTATAAGCAAGCTGAATGATATTGGAGTGAAAGTCTTGTTCTCAAGCAATGGCTACAAAATGACTAGAGGGTCAATGGTGCTAGCTAGAGGTGCTTGAATTGGTACTCTATACAAGATGGACACACTTGATGTTCAATGTAACAGCATTTTTACAAAGTCACAGAAGGTTGTTCATGTAGAGAAGGAGACTAAAGTCCCTATAGGGGAAAATTATTTGGAAATTAAACTTCCTACAAAGAAGACTATGCTTTGGCATAAAAGGCTCAATCACATTGATGAGAAAGGTTTAAAATCCTTGAAAAATAAAAACTTGGTTGAGGGGCTTGAAGATTGTAACCTAGAATTTGAATTTTTTGAACATTGTATATATGGAAAACATCATTGTGTTTCTTTTTACTCTAGTCCTCACAAATATTTTGGTGTTCTGGATTATATTCACTCTGATGCTTTTGGTCTAGCAAATGTTCCTTTGTTATTGAAATCAAGATACTATGTTTCTTTTATTGATGATTATTCAAGAGGGGCATTTGTATATTTTCTAAAAATTAAATCAGAAGTGTTCAGTCAGTTTAAAGAGTTCAAGAACTTGGTTGAAAATATGACTAGTAAGAAAATTCAATGCTTGAGGATAGATAATGGTGGTGAATTTTGTTCTACAGATTTTGAAAGGTATTGCAAAGAGCATGGAATTAAAAGGCATAAAACAACACCTTACACTCCGCAACAAAATGGATTTGCTGAAAGGTTGAACAAGACATTGATGGAGAGAGCGAGAAGTATGTTGAGCAATGTTGGTCTAGAGTAGAAGTTTTGGGCTGAGGTTGTGGCTACAACATGTTACTTGGTAAATTGATCTCCATCTTCAGCACTTGTTGATAAAATGCCGATGGAAGCTTGGTCTAGCAAGAATCCCTCTCTAAGACATGTTCGTGTCTTTGGCTACGAAGCATATGTTTATGTGCCAAATGAGAAGAGATCTTAGTTGGAGAGCAAAGCGGTTAAGTGTATCTTCATTGGCTATGACATTAGTGTGAAAGAATACAAGCTTTGGAATCCCGTGACTTAAAAGGTTGTATACAAAAAAAGTGTAATCTTTCGTGAGCTGAAACCTTCTTTAGTGGATCTATAGTCAGGGATGAAAGAAGACAAGGAGGAAAATGATGTTGTCAAAATACCTCTAACACCAGAAAAAGAGGAACAATAAATTGACAATGTACCTGAATCTAAGGAGAGTGCGAGTAGCTCTGAGAGTTCTAAACAAGAAGAAGAAACAAAACCTTAGCCTCTACCTAAGAAGAGGTCTACATGTGAAAAGTGACAACTTGAAAGGTATGGTTTTTCCATGTTGGATGCAAACTATGCTTATGCTTTGATTACAAACATTGATGAGCCTAGGACTATGAAAGAGGCAATTGAAATGCCTGATTCAAACTCTTGGTTGGAAGCCATGAATGAAGAAATGGCATCATTGGAGAAGAATGAAAATTGGAGTTTGGTGCCCTTTCCTGAAGGCAGCAAAGTTGTTGGCTATAAGTGGGTATTTAAAAAGAAAATGGGTCTAGATGGAAATGTTGAAAAGTATAAAGCGAGGTTGGTTGCTAAGGGGTATTCCCTGGTAGAGGGAATTGATTATGGAGAAATATTTTCTTCTATAGCTAAGTCGACATATATAAGATTTCTTTAATCACTTGTAGTTGTGTATGACTTAGAGATTGAATAGATGGATGTGAAGACAACATTTCTTCATGGAGATATTGAAGAAGAAATTTATATGTCCTAGACTAAGCACTTTATGGAAAAAGGTAAAGAAATATCTATATGGTTTGAAGCAATCACTTAGAATGTGGTACCAGAAGTTTGACACATTTGTACTTTCTTTTGGATTTGTAAGATCAAAATATGACAATTGTGTGTACTACAAGACATAAAATGATCAAGTTCTTATTATTGCCTTGGATGTTGATGACATGTTAATAGGAAATAGTAAGAATATGATTTCTAATCTGCAAAGTTTGAAATGAAAGATCTTGGTGCAGCAAGGTATATTCTAGGGATGGAAATAACCAGGGATAGAAAGATCGGGAAGATTTGGCTCAACAAGAATAAGTATATTAACACTATTCTAGAGAGATTTGGTATGACTGAATACAAGCAACTAATTGTTCCAGTTTTGCAGGAAATGAAACTATCCATTGAAGATTGTCCAAAATCTCCTATTGAGATGGAGGACATGACTAGAGTACCTTATGCAAGTGTAGTTGGTAGTTTAATGTATGCAATGGTCTACACAAGGCTAGGAATTTCCCAAGCAGTGGGAGTACTTAGTCGGTTTACAGCGAATCTAGGAAGGTCACATTGGGATGTTGTCAAAAGAATCTTTAGATATTTAAAAGGTACATCTCAGTACACTTTGTGCTATCATGGCAACTCGATTGGATCACAAAGATCACTCAGCATTCAACGCTATGTGGATTCTAATGGGGCAAGGGACATTGACAGCTACAGATCCACCAGTCGATATAGTTTCATGTTGAATGGTGATGGAGTTAGTTGGATGAGCAAGTGGTAGGCTGTAGTCTCTCTATCCACTACTAAAGATGAGTACATGGCAGCATGTTCACACACTTTCAAAAAGGTTGTATGGCTGAGATGTTTGTGTTTTGACATTTAGTACAGTGTAGGAAAAATTGCAATTTGTTGTGATAGTTAGAGGGCTATTTATTTGGCTAAAAATCCAACTTTTCATGCTAGGATAAAACATATTGATGTGTAGTATCATTTTGTATGAGATATGGTGGAGGATGGAAAGGTCTATTTAGAAAAAGTGGATACTCTGGAAAATGTTACAGATGCATTAACGAAACTAGTGAGCATAAACAAGTACAGGTGGTGTGCTAGTTCAATGGGCCTTGGAGCCCATGAATCTCAGTAGTCTCAGAATGCTCTGGAGGTTTCAGTAAGATCTTCATAAAGTGGGAGATTGTTGGAGACATGTTCCTCAAACTTATTGACTTGAATCTCCTAGAAGAGAAAAATCGGTGAGACAACTGGAATGTTTTTCCAACAAGAAACTTAGTTCTGAAGGATTGAAGTGATCAAATTAGTGAGACTAATGGTTGATCTTGCCGATGGAAGTCATCACTATGACCTAAACTGTCAGCATGAGATTCCTAACTTTTGAAGATGATAGAAGTCTAGCTGAAGAGTTCCATCAAGGAGACTCTTGCCGATGGTTGTGCATGGGTCAGTGTTGGGGTAACATTAGTCTTCGGTAAGACCTAAGAATGTTGGATAACACCTTTGTTCTTGTCGATGGATCTGTTCCAATTGAACGTTGGTGTGACTCTTTCTGATACACGTGGTCTTGATGTTCTTTTGAGACATTAGGGAGACTTGGGCTATCGTTGTGACATCTCAGACAGTCGTTGATAGTGTTGGTCATGCCGATGGACTTGAAGGAAGATCGTGGTTGAACAGGTGCTGACTTGGGTTGATTGCTGAGGTGTACGATGGTCATTTGAGGATTGTGCTAAGTAGGTAGTGACTTTCCTATGGATGGTAAGATCGATAGTTACTCAACAAAGGAAAGTGAACCGAACCATTTGTACAAAGAATGAATCGATCATGGCTATTGCTATACATTACAACATACTGTAACCATTATGAATTAGATGGTTGAATTATCTGTTAGAGTTCTTCATTGTATGTTGTATAAGATTTGTAATAGTGAGACATAACAAAAAAAGATCAAGAATTTTTTGTGCAAGGTTGATCAGGGAAATGTTACTACTATGAAATTGACATCTGAAAGTGAAGTTGGAATCTATGTATGTAATTCATTTATTGCAATACAAGGAGAATTTACTTGGTGTGTGGGTTTTTCTCCTGTAAGGGTTTTCCCATGTTAAATATTAGTGTTCAATTCTCTATATGTTTTTAATTGTCTATTTTGTTATTCATGTAATGTGCATCTTTAATGATATATAATTGATTTTGGACCTATATTCTACACTATTCCTCTTAGAATTAGCATTAGGAAGGTGATTCCACACCTTTCCTTTCCTTACAAATAATATCCCGGGAGAACACCTTCTATTCCTCTGTAACTATTTTTCACATGAATTTCTCTCCCCCTTTGACATCAATAGAAAATATCAAAGAATATGATCACTCCCCCTTAGGAGTGAACTCATATTGCAACAATGAATACCTTTTCTACTCCCCCTACGGAGTAGACCCATTTATTAGTCCAGATAATTGAAGAAACTATGAATTCACAAGACTGATGCACCTTCATGTGCACCTAGTTCGAAGGGCCAATGACCCCTAACCTCTCCCTAAGATGCTCAAAAGTATCCTTTGGAAGAGCCTTAATAAATATATTTGCAATTTGTTCCTTGTCACATACTCCAATATGACTTCATTTTCCAACACCTTTTCTCTCAAGAAATGATATTTGATAGATATGTGTTTTGTTGTTGAATGCATAACTAGATTCTTTTCCGATTTCAAAGGTATTATTCCAAAACACAAGTTTAACACCATTGCTACACATCTGACCAACACTCAAAAGGTTATTCCTCAAACCCTTCATATAATTTACATCATCAGTTTTGTGCACTCCATCAAAACTAATTGAACCTTTCCCACAAATATTAGCTCTTGTATCATCACCAAACATGACTAAGCCACCATCATACTTTTCAAGTTTAGTGAACTTACTTTTATCTCTGGTCATGTGATTAGAACATCCACTGTCAATCACCTAGTAGTCTTCATCCTATCTTGCATGAAAGGTGGTGACCAAAGTACCTTCCATCTTATTCCTTTTGTTCTCTAGAGTATTATTGATTGCACATTTTCCAAGGTTAGCAGATACAATTTTTTTTCCAAAGATAAAAATAAGCATTCACTATCATCAACCTCATTTTCAAATTCATCATCAAAGATTTCAGCTTCTTCTTTAACATAATACAACTTCTTGTATTTCTTATCCTTTCTATCCTTATCTTTATGATCCTTGTTCTTCTTATGTATAGTTATATTCTGAAATCTCAAAGCATAATGACCAATATTACCGCAATTAAAACATTTAAAGCGCAACATACCTTTATACTTTCTAGTAGCTTTCTTCAACTTCATATTGAAGTTCGCTTCCAACTCATTAGAACCATGACTCTCCAAATTATCTTCAATCTTCATTGCCTTAAATTTCATCTCTTTCTTTTCTTCTTTCTTGTCTTCTTTCCTGAACTTTCTCATCTAAAATACTTGTGAGGTTTCGAACAACTATTCTTTAGTATACTTCATAGGATCATACATCTCTTCAATAACTAAGATCTTATCACTGTAACAATCTGGCAGGGTGATCAGGATATTCTCAATAATATCTTCATTGGTCAGCTTTCCCCCTTGAATCTTAACTTCATTTGCTGTCATCTCAATCCTCTAGAAATAGCTTGTAAACTCTCCACCTTCTTCCATTTTCAAATTCTCAAATTTTCACTTGCCCACCAGCTTCTTTGTCAATTTTACTCTTTCATTTCCTTCATATAGTTCTTCCAACTTCTTCTAGACATCATAAGCAGTATCTAAAGAAAGAACCTTAGTTCATTCAAATTTAGATAAAGCACTGTAAATAGAATACCTCTCTTTTAGATTCTCCTCATAAGCAGAAAGCGCATCTGTAGAAGTAGGACCATTCATCGAAGGAGTATACTTCATCTCAATAGCCAACATAGGGATTGCCAACTTATGCACCATCAGATCTTCCTTAAGTGGTTAAGCTCTACACCAAGGAACTAAAGCTCTGATACCAATTGTTAAATGACACAGGACAACTGAGTGTGGGAGGTGAATTAGTTGTCACACAGATTCAAATTTAAAACTTCAACACTTATCAATTTCATAATCACACTATTCTATTATTAAGTATGAGCATGAAACACAAATAACAGAAAGTGAATCGACACAATAAATGCTAGAATTTTACTTGGAAAACCCAATGAAGGAAAAACCACAGTGAGGTTTAACTCACAATATAAAGAGATTACAAAATTGAATACAGAGGCTCATTGTCCAGAGGAGGACTCATTTCCTATAGAAAGGACTCGCTGTCCAACAAGGAGGCTCACTGCCTTCAGGAATCTAACACAATAAATAATTGCTGCCTCAACTCACTCACACACTTTTTCTTTTATGGTTTGTGGCTTACTTCATCACTTTGCATCACACCATTATAACTTCTTTGCAATTCGACTTGCATTTATACCATCTTGAACCTTAGAAACTTTCTCCAAGGTCGAACACAAAATTTATTTCATGAATTCAAATTAGGTTGGAAACTCAACATTCCCGTGATGGAAAGGAATGAGAGTGAACCAATACAAAATTTAACTAATACAAAAAATAATGTCTCATATCAACCACATGCTTCCTTAATTAAATTTAATCCTTCAAATGAGGTGTAAACACCAAGTCGTCCAAACCTAATGAAAACACAAATGATCATTGATGTACACACTTCCCAACAAGAAGATGACACAACATGCTTAATTATACATGAGAAAACATCTTAGATTCCTTCAGATACATCCACAACAAGTGAAACAATATTTGAACACCGAACTTCTTCTAGCAGTCCATCTATACTGAGAAAACACATACAACTTAGAAACATGACTTTCGGATCACCAAACCACACACATATTTTTTAGAATGAAGAAAACACCACTAAAAGATATATGGAAGTTTCATAAGATCTGAAATAGAACAACAAAGCATAAACATTTATCCCATTCCACAAAAGACCAACTTTGCCAAAACAGTTCAAACACTGGTGAATGTAACTTTCACATACCATCACACCAGAAGCTACAACTCAAGAGATATCACCATAAGATCACCATTATCAACCCTTCATATCCACACAATTATAGGATCAACACAGGAGAAATGTGGAGCACATACCGAAGCACACTTTGAGCACATTCATGAGTCTGACTTCTCTTCTTTATTAATTTTCTCAAAAGAACTTGGAAACTCAGAATTTCAGCACATCTGCAACATCATGAAGGTAGCTCCATGTACTCACAACATCTCAACAGCTCTCAACTATACATGTAAAATTTGTAACATACTAAACTGTGTTGACATCAATGACAACATTAATGGCAACACCACCAAACTTTCTCATACTTGTAACAATTTTTCCACCCTTTTAAGGTTTTTCCACTCATAAATACTGTGTCTCATATCTTCTTGGTGATGTGTTGTTTTCTGATTCACATATGATGTTGTGACTTTCATATCTTTGTATTACCTCATAAAATATAATATCTAAAGTTTTTGAGAATTAAGTTTATATGATTGGTTTTATTGGATCACTCATTCACCCCCCCTCTCAGTGATCCTTAGTATTCCTACAATTGGTATCAGAGTATAAGGTTCCCTGGAAAATTTTAATAGGCTTGGGTAGATTCTGGAGGTGGAATACTATGGGCTAGAGGTATAGAAATAAAGTTTTTAAAAAGGAGAAAGATCTATATCAAAAGAAAGAGAAGATTATTACAAAATTTGATGATGGTTCTAATGTTCTTGGCTCTAAAGAATGGCATGCATGAATGTTTGATGAAAAAAAAGGTGAGTTACAGGTCATGGAGGTTGCAAATGATTCAGATGATGAAAATTAGGAAGAGGAAGCACAAGTTTATCTTGAAGATGAATTGATTATTGTCTTAGATGAATTGAAAAGAGAAAGAAGTGATAAAGAGGAAATAAAGAATAAGTGTGTAGAATTTGATCAAATTATTGAGAAACTAAAGTTGCAATTGGAAGATTCTAGAAAAATTGAAGAAGCCACTTACATGAAGTTGCAAACCAAAGTAGAATATTGGAGAAGGTAAGACAAGATTTGAAAAAAAGTCTACAAAATTAGTTGAGTATTGAGTTGTTTGATTAAATGTTTCTTAGACAAATATATTTTTCTAACAAATTTTGGATAGGATATGGAGGAGAAGTGAGTAACAAATATGCTACTATATCAAAGAAGCCAATGAAATTCACAGGTCCGTCAAAAGGAGTAGAATGTGTACAAGGAGAATCAAGTTTTACTTCCATAAAGCCCGCTGATCATAATACTCATGAAGATGGATACAGAAGAGTTCATGATCCTAAGAAAAGTCTAAAAAGAAGATCATTAGCAAGGAAAATCAAGTATAATTATTCATGTTTCCATGGTTACTATTACTCTTGTAATGATTATGGACATAAAGCAATTGATTGTAGAAGGAGTCAATCTACATTTTATAAAAATATGGATGTAGTTTGTTATAAATGTGCCAACCTTGGACATATAGCATAATTTTCTAGAAAAATATTGATGAGTTCATCTAATAATGATATGAGGGAAAACATGTCAAACAAGAAAAATAAAGAGTTTGAAAAAGATTGGAAAAGGAAAGAGCCTAAGAAAATTTGGATGAGGAAACATGAACAAAAACATAAAGAACCTATGGCTATGCTTTATTCACAAAAGACATCTCCTAGTGCATAAAAATTAGCATGGAGCTAGGGGATATGTTCAATGTTATATCTTTGACCCCAAGGTGAGATTAAGTAGGTCAATCATAGATCAAGTGATGTTTTGGTGTGACTTTGTTGTAATGGTAGGAAAAACTATGAAGTTGTTTTTGTAGTCTTTGGTAGCATTAGTGCTCTTATTGGTTCTATGAATCGGAAAATGTTGTAGCCAAATGTTGTAGTTGCATGTGTCAATGAAGGTCATTCATTAAGTACTAACAACTAGTTAGTGGATCATTTGTGTCAATGGTTGATATGATATTTTCTACCTTCTGAAATCACAGTGGATGGCCTATGTTTCAAGTATTTCAAGGATAATGCACAAGGTTTTCATTTTACTTGTAGATAGTTGTATAAGGAATGCTCAATATTTTTATGATAAGTGGATTCCATGTTTTTACTATGATATATTTCTCACAGTATGATATGGATAGTTGATTATTTTAGTGGTTTGTAAAGCAACATTGTACTTTGATGGACATGAATAAAATGGTTGCATGTGATAATAACTATGAAATCTCCTTATATCTCTTGATGAAAAGTGTAAGCATATGACATTGGATATAACTCTTTTGTCAGTGGACTATCATGCATCTATGATAGTGTTTTTGTTTGGAAATGATATTATGCTTTCATGTTTGCTGATACAGTGCTATAATATTGCCTATTGCTATGACAATTTTTATCAATGTTTAGTGATGGTGGTATAAGAGTTTGCAACTGATAAATTTCAGTGGTTACTTTCTATCTAAGTGTTGTTGATGGTGATTTGTTGGTTATAGTATTTGCAGTTGCCTAATGATCAAGTGTTTAACTCTTGTTTTTGGTAGATAGTCTATAGATAGTGCTAAGGGCATGTGCATACAATGTCATTTTTTTTCACAGTGCAAGGTGATGTGCTTGACCTAAATGTGGTTGGAGATATTAAGGAAGCTTCTAAACTATTTTATGAAATGCTTGAGAGGGACTTGGCTCCCAATGACTTTTAATACATATAAAGACACTCCAAGAAAGAATACATGCAAGGGGATTTTAGACTCCACAAGGAGGTGATAGAAAAAGAAATAACTCTAAATCTGTGTACATACAATTCATTCATTGATACACATTGCAAGATGGGGCTCGATAGAATTGGAAAATTGAAGGATGCTTGCAAAGTTTGAAAAGAAATGGATTTAAAGTGCAATGTTCCAATAATAATAAAACAATTTGAAACTATTTCTATTATCTAAACATTGTTGCAATAGTCTTGATCATGACAATTAATTTAATAGTACAAGTTTAATCATGTGAGTTCAAGCATGTTCAAGGAAAGGGCATTCAAAATGTATTGAATGTGTTGTGGTTATTAAAGAGGCATTTCAAGTATGATTTTTTCTTCCTAGGTTTTGTAGAAGATAGTGTGTGTGTAGGCTGAGAGTATTATGCTGAAAAAGTGTGGTCAAATCATTATATAAGGCAGATTTTCATGGAGGAATTGTAGTTACACAATGATAATTTTGGAATATAAGGTAATTGATATGCTATAACATGATGATGTTTGGTGTCAAGGGGAGTAAGTGACTATTTTTCATATGTTTTCAAAGGTGGAACAACAATGTGTGAAGGGATTAGTAGCTTTTTTGAAAAGGTTTTAATCTAAGTTATGTAAAATCTATCAATATATGTTTTGAAGACACTAATATTGTGACCTTGAAAATATAATGTGATAGAAGACTAATTGGAAGTGAGAACTTTATGAAGTCTTGTGCAACATTGGATTTAGTGACAATGTCAATAGAAAATGATCTTATGTTTTGACAGATGCAAAGTTGGTGTCTAATGGATCATTGATGATGACATGTTTCTCTTTATCTTTTCCCAATTTATATTGCTACAAGAAAAGTGCAGTGAATTGGTTTAGTCAATGTAATATAAGTGAGTGAGATTTGGAAAGAATAGTGGTATACAAAGAAATATGATAGTCATATTGGTGTATGTACTCATGACTATGCACATAGTACTCTCATATCTATAAAGGTCCACATTAGATTTAGAAGAATATCAAAGGCTTACATGATCTATAGAGACAATTGATATGACATGAAGATAGTGAGTTGTTGATGGCTTATACTTGATGATAGTGCAGTGCAAATTTGTTGACAGTGGAACTTTCCTATGACAGTTAATTGGGATATAATACTAGTGAAATGGTGATATCAAACTATGATAAAGTTGTCTTAGTTAGATAATACTAATAGCCTCCAAACATGTATCACAATGTTCTTTCCAGATTTCTTTGCCAATATTTTGATTCATAGATACTTCTACATATTTTCATAGATTCTCTTTCATAGTGAACAATAAAATGCTTTGATGCTTATTCAATAAATCCACTCCTCAGGGGGAGTCACTATCTCACTATCATTGGTGGGGGTGTCTTTAGGTTTGTACTGATGAGTGAATTCAAAGTTCAAATGTACTAACAAAGATAGTGTTTTCTCTATTTTCTTTCCTTGTTCTGGTTTGGTAGTGGAAGAGAGTATGGCCTTATAATTCTTGCTTGTGATAGTGTAAATAACTCTTGCTTAAGGCAGTGGTCATTCTTGATAGTAGACAATGGTCTATCATGCATCTTCCTTAGTGAAAACTCAATGTCAATGATCTAAAGTATAGTGGATAATGGTTTACTATATTTCTCTATTGCACTGTGCAGTATGTGTGTTGAATGTTTAGTTCTCTTGGATAATGACTACACAATGGATGATCGATGGTGTTGTCTTGAAGATATCTTCCTATATGGAGTGACAATATATAATTGTTATAATATCTTTACTTGATCCATAAGAATTCAAACTCAACCAAATGGTTCCTCTTGAACAATGCACAATAGGTTTTTCTTCATAGTGGTTTCTCATGATATGTGGCGCTAGTGGTGTGATCATTGTGCAATGCTTACTAGTGCAATGGTTGGTTTACATTATTTACAGTTACCTTGCTTAGATTCCCTTTGTCATTGTTGTCAAAGGGGGAGAAAAACTAATGCTTTGAATTTTTGCTTTGATTGCTTGATGATGAAGTAAAAGGATGCAATGGTTTTGGGTTGACATCAATGCCATAGGGGGAGTTTGTTGGATAGTGTTTTTCATTGATGTCAAATGTGTCAGAGTGGTCTTGGTGCTTCAAAGGTCAAATTATAGTTTCTCTTGTTCATGCTTGTCTCAAGGTATCTCATGTTGCTTCAAGGTGTTCAGAAGGTTGCATGTCCATTCGTCAAATCCTTCATATTGCTTGATGCAAATTACTTTTTTGATGCAAACCTTTCTTTCATAGTGGTGATGCAAAAGGTGTATTTGTCCTTTGTTGATATAATTGTTATATTTAAAAGTAATGTCATTATTGTTCATTTAGAGGTATATAAGATGGTATTGCTCATTCATTTCATCTTCATTCCAATGTGATTTCTGACCTTCGTGACAAAGACAAAGTGGTGGTTGATGTTCTTGACAAAGTGTTTATTGCTCATTCAAAGAGTTTCTTCATGGAAAGGTAATTGTTGATCTTTAGATGTATTTAGTGGAGGTGATTTGTATGCCTAATTGTTGAAGGCAGTAATATGGGAAATGTTTGTTGATGAGATCTTCATGCTTTAAAAAGGCACTAAAACCTAATGCTCATGCTTCTTCAAAGCTTATTCTTTTTGTTGATATCAAATTTCATGGTGGTTCTCATGGTATCATGGTGTTCAATCATTGATGCCACTCGTTGATGATGCAAAAGTTTCATGTTGTTGATGCCATCTCTTTTTGATATAAAGGTGGAAAGGATAGGTTGATGGATTTATCTTTGATGTTCACTATGGATCTGAGAGACAAGGTATGATAAAGTGAAATTTCCATCATGCAAAGACAAGACGATTTCAAAAGATAGGTGCATGAGATGCCACAAGGGTTATTATCTCATGACAAGGGTATGGTTATCAAAAGATTATTGCTTCATAATAGATTTTTTACTTTATTTCTAAGGTTTTTTTCAAGCATACTTTTTGTTTCAAAGGTATATTCTAAAACCCTAAAGATCTAGGGTTTAGGATACACGATGGTTTATAATATAAGTCTTCATATCTTATATTTTAAAGTTGGTTTATTAGCATGGGTTTAAAAAAATTACTTAAGTCTCTATCTAAGAATTATTTCTCAACAACCAATGATCATTTTTTAAAGAAGGACTATGTGGGTTTTTGATCAAGATATTTCATAGTTTGAAATGTGGTTACTTCATAGAAAGGATTTCATTTTGACGACAAATCAATAGTTAGGTTTTTTGTTGTGCAACTTTCTAAATGTGAATAGTTAGTCTTGGCACCATTTTTCTAAAGAAAAGGTTGTATGATGTAGGTGCGGGTGACTATGATATGCTTTGTAGAGGGGGTTTGATGTGTAATATTTTGTATATATTTAGATGGAAATATGATAGTGTTTTTAAGGTGAGATTTTGTGAACAAGATGGAATTGAAAATTCTTGATCAGTGATGAAGGGAGGGGTAGGTTTTTTTTCATGTATTGATCATTCTAAAAACTTTATTAGTTCAGTGAGGAATTATTGACTATGATATGAGAGGATGAAGATATAGATAATGTTGTGCATTTGCTTATACCAATAAGTTGTGAGGAAGAATTGAATAACAACACTTAGGGTTAGGTATTTTATTTTAAATATTGAATTAATTTAGTGAAAGAGATATTCAAGACTGTGACATTATGTGAATGAGTGTAGAAAAAACAGTGGTACAAAAATTTGAATAAAAACATAGATGGTGCATTTATATGATTGTTTTTACTGCAAAAAATCTAGAGAAACATGAATATGGTAAGATTGGTGTCTGGAAGGTAATTTAATTCACTACATTGTGTAATTGAATCCACCGCTGATTGTCTACAAAGTGATTGAAGGTATCATAATTGACTGAGGTCCTCTTGTTTTGGTTTGAAGTTAATTTGAGCTTTGTAAGTATGAGATGAATTTTCTTAATTGGAGTATGTTAAGCAAAGATAACTGTTATAGAACAGGGAAATGTATTCTAAGTGATGAATCTACCATGAAATGAGAAAAATAATTTAATGTTTTAAGGAGTTGAAAAGTTCTAATTGGAACAATAGGTTTGTTTTCCTTCTAAAATTGAATAGGGTGCTAAATTTATTAGAGCTTGTTGGAATGATTTGTACGGAAACATAGTAACCCTCTGATTTTTCTTTTTCTTTGTATTCTAATTGAAGTTGAGTGTCAATATGACATGGACCATTTTCTAGTGACGCTTGAATGATTGTCAGAGAGGCTTGACTGTTAGCCAGTGAGGCTTATTGTATTGCCAGTGAGGCATACAAGTTGTAAACAACAAGTTTTTAATAGAGCATTTGTTCAAAGTAGTTTTTTCATGCTTTTAGGGTTTTTCCACTCACAAATACTATGTCTCATCTCTTCTTGGTGATGTGTTGTTTTGTGATTCACATGTGATGTTGTGACTTGCATATCTTTGTATTTCCTCATAAAATATAATATCTAAAGTTTTTTAAAATTAAGTTTATATGATTGGTTTTATTGGATCACTGATTCACCCCCCCTCTAAGTGATCCTCAGTATTCCTAAAAGTATGTTCTTCAATCAAAGTTTCTTTTTCTTTCTTCCACTTATATTTTTCTTGTGCAAACTCATTAGTCACCTTCCATAACTGATAACCAAGAGACAAGGTTGTATGGTGAATTGGAGTTATTATGGGAGGAGGTCTCTGATTTGGTATTACAAGTTCTCCATACCCTATTTTAGCAATTCCCAATTGTGCCAATAAATCTATTTTTTTTACCATGGCCATATGTTTACAATTTTTTTCCAATTCTTGTATTTTGGTCTCCCTTTCCTTGTCTTTCTTTTCATAACTCTTCACTAACTCTTCCAAATGTTTTATTTTTTCCAAGGCTTCTTGGAGTTCTTTCCTAACTTTTATATCTTCTATGTACATTTCCTTTGTTTCCTTTGTACATTTTTAGGGATATTTCACTTCCCTTCGGAGTCTATTTCTACCAACATTACATCTTCCTGCTGTTGTTCTTTTCCCTTTTCCTCTTCTTTAGGTTTTTCCACACTCCCCCTCATGAAACCTTGTTTCTTTAATCTTCCTAAACACCTAGGTGTATTTGTCTCTTTTTCAAAATCCTTCTTCATCTTTTGAGCATCCTTCTTTTTCTTCTTTATTTTAGAAGGTGTGGGTGTTGTGGATGTACTGCCTCTTCTATTCTTAGGTTTTGATGTTTTTGAAGAAGATCAAGTTTCTTTCACTATTGGTGACCTAGACTCTAGGACAATCTACTCCTCTGGATCACCTTGGCTACAAGTAGGTGAAGCCATAGGTGAGACAAGGAAGGTTTCTCGTACAAGCTTAGATTGTGGTTCAAAAGTTTTAGGTACTATAGGTGCCTCTAATAAACTGTTAATATCATCACATTTCTTAAAATATTCCCAGTCTACCTGTGGGTACTAAATTATCAAGCTTCCTTTTAGTAGTACAACAATCAAATAGTGGTGTGATAAGGTAGTGTCATTATGTTTCCTTTGATACTCTGATGCCATTCTTTTCAACATATTATAAATAAAATTTGGCACATTTACTATCATATTGTGGCAAAGGTGACTAGGTAATTTAAAATGTACAGTATAAAAAAGATTTTGTGTATCATCATAGGCAAGATATCTATTGAAATAGGAAGTGCAATTAGCCCAAAACCATGGAAGAGAGAGCCTCTTTGTACCTTGTGATGACAAATAAAAATTCTCTCCTTGCTCACAAAATTCCTCTCTTACAGCCACAACATCTACACGTGCTAGAAATTCTACTCAAGTTCTAGGTAAACTAGAAACCTATGATATGGACACTTCAGATGCATCCACTGATAACCCTTTCACCATTGCTTCATCATGCTCCAATGTGGCTGCAAACCTTCTTGCTATATCATTGATAAATTATGTTAGTTTCAATAAATAATTAAGCCAACCCACTCTTGTGAAGATAGGTAAGACCATTCCATCTTCTAGTATTTTCTTGTGAGTCGACGAATCTCTCCTTATAACATTACCTCCCACTGTAAATATTTTTACTTTGCTCAATGTGTTAAACTTGAAAATTCAGCTCAATTCCACTTCACCACCTTCAAAACCCTTCTCTTGTTTTGTTGTTTCCTCATAAACTTTCACTACCATACTGAAAATGCAGCTCCCCTTCTTAGTATCAACTTAATTGAGCTCAAAAATGGGTTTTAGGTTCATTTTAGCTCAAGTTCACAGAATTAGGGGATTGACAATTGAAAGTATCAGCAAAAAGTAGGTGCAATTTTAGGAGGGTTTTGCATGTAATATTTGTTGTTAGCATTTGGTTTAAAGTGGTGGCAAAAAATGAAAAACTGACTGAATTATACCTTCCACCCAACTTAAGGTATGAAGTGACCTTAGTTCAACTCATGATATGCGAAGGTATGATTAGGAATTGTGGAAATAAATGCTATAAATATATCACATGCCTAATTAAACATGAAAGACATAATGAAAGCATTAAGAAATATAGAATATTCATGATAATTTTCCTTGCATACCTATCATAGGTGACTAACTGAACATCGCACATGTGAGTTAATTCAAATGCATCTACAATATGATTTGATATGACCAAAAGTAATTGTAGTTGAATGAATGGTGAGGTGGCAGATGTAAGGTAATGAATCATAATGGAAAGATAATAATTGATGTGATAGTTCAAATGTATTAAATTGGAACTAGTAGTAGGAAATAAAAGAAGCATGTTGTGGGTACGTCTTATGAAAAGATGGATACTGCATGTGAGAAATTTGAGGTGAAAATGCATGAACTATAATTAATGTGGTGCCAAGTAATTTTTTTTTTTTGCTAGATGGTGCTACGGGTGCCTTCGACATCACGTCCCATGTGATTGGTGACAGTTATGATTATATAGGTCCCTACTACAACATGACCCTTTCTGCATGTTGATAGTTGTGTATAGAAAATAGGTCCCTCTAGAAAAAGTATATACATCATTATAACTGCGTTTTGTGTGCATGTGAGGTGGAATAAAAAAAAAAATCTTGAGTGATCATAGGGATTGAGCTGTGTAGCTCAATCTATGAATCACCTGAAGGACCTGGTATATCTACTACTACTGAGGCATCACTCTGTGTATCTGAACCTGTATTTGGATTATTGTGAGGTCCATACTACTAAAATAGAGAGAAAATAAAATATTCCTTCTATACTAGTTTATTATAAATCTTCAATCAGTGGCCATTAACTAGAAGCTAGAACCTCACTAAATCTATTGTATGCAACTACACCGCTCCATATCCCTTGCACACTAACCCTACCTTATTTTTTACTATAGCTCCATCTTCATTTAGCTTGTTTCTAAACACCCATTTTGTGCCAATGAAATTTTTTCTTGGGGTTCTAGGAACCAATTCCCATTTTTTATTTTTCTCAATCTGATTTAACTCTTCCTACATGGCCTTTATCTAACTCTCATCCTTACTAGCTTGAGAGAAGCTTTTTGGCTCAATTTGTGATATGAGAGCAAAATTTACTTGTTCCTTATTCTTTGTAAGTTTTCTCCTGATCAAAACCCCTTCATTTTTGTCACCAATTATTTGATCTACTGGATGGTCCTTTTGCACATACATTGTAGGTGCTCACTCGATCTATGGTTCACATGCTTTTTCCTCATTTTCTTCATCATCAATTATCTCTTGTTCATCTTTTGATTCAATCTCAAGGTTGGTTTTACTAGGCTTAACCTGATTTATATCTTCATCAATCTTGACATTGATGCTTTCTACCATCGTGTGCAGCCTCTTGTTGTAAAACTTGTAAGCTTTGCTTTGGGTGCAATATCCTAAGAATATCCCTTCATCACACCTCGAATCAAAGCTTCCCAAATTTTCATCTTCTCTTTTTCTATAGCATTTTCTACCAAATACTTTGAAATACTTGACAAATGTGGTTCTGCCATACAATAGTTCATATGGAGTCTTTCCACTGTTTTCTCTTAGAAGAGCTCTATTCTGAATGTATACTACAATGTGAACTAGTTCCTTCCAAAAAGTGTCTATCAACTTGGCCTCACTCAACATTTCTCTAGCAATATATTTAACTATCTGATTCCTTCTTTCAACCACTCCATTTTTGTGGGATTCTTGGTTTAGAGTATTGCCTCTTGATTCCATGGTCTTCACAATACTTACTAAATTCATTTGATGTGAATTATCCTCTTTTGTTGATCTTAAGCACTTGATTCTGCTACTCGTTTCCTTCTCAAAAAGCTTCTTGAATATCTTAAACTTCTCAAATGCCTCATCCTTCTCCTTTAGAAAGGTTACCCATGCAATTCTAGAGTAATCATCAATTAGTAGCATGAAATACCTCTCACCTTGTAGCCCTCTTGTCCTTATGGGACCACACAGATCAATATGAACTATTTGCAAGGGTTCTATGGTTGAATAATCCTTTGTTGGAAACTTAATCCTTATTTTCTTTCCTTGTTGGAATCCTTTGTAGGTAGTATTTGCAAGCTTGATTATCCGTGGAAAGTTTCTTACTAGCCCTTTTGAGCTTATTTTGACAAGATTTTCAAAATCGACATTCCCCAATCTTCTATGCCACATCCAACTCTCATCTGCTTGACTTATAAAAAAAAATTGGCCTTTTACTTCACAAAGGTTGTAGAGATTGCTATCAGTCCTTACTCCTTGTGCAATTGTCTTACCATTATTTCTTATCTTGTAGCCTTCATGATTAAATATAACTTTGTAAATGTTGTCACATATTTGGCTAACACTTAGAAGGTTATGTTTCAAGCCTTCAACATAAAGTACATCTTTTGTATTATTCTTCCCATCTAGGCACAAGATTCCTTTACCATAAATATTTATAATAGTATTATCACACAAGCTTATTGATCCTTCTTTACACTTATTGAGCTCAATAAATTTTCTTTTATTTCTAGTCATATGCTTGGAGTAGCCACTATCAATTACCCATAATTTTTTTTTGCAAGTAGTACAGTTTGGGAATCATAGATTGAGTAGGACTCTGCTCTTTTTCTTGCCACACTTTCTTAGGTTTCTTTTCAATCTTCTCTCCCTCTTCCTTAGGAACTTTAAATTCCTTTTCCATTTTGGGGTTTGTGTTCTTCTTCTTCTTAGACTGAACATTTGGTCTTATAAACTTTGTTCTATAGTTTCTAGCTATATGACCAAAATTGTTGCAATTGTAACATATTACATTCATACCAACTAAGGGAGAAAATGGATTTTTTCTTGAATAATGTGTACTCCCCTTGGGAATGACTCTACATTCTCTAGCCCTATGACCAAACTGATTATATATATAACACTATCCATGAAAGTATGAAGAATACCTGGTTGTAACATTTCCTTGAGTCAGATGAGGTGGTCTTCTTTGTCTTGACCTCCTTAAATCACGTACTCTTGTAAATCCATCAACATCCATTATTTTCATGTTCTGCTTCTTCCTTTGTTGATCATGAACTGATTGGTTATTCTTCTTGTCTACCACAAGCTTATTTACTTTATCTGATTTTTCTAACTCAGCAAACTTCTTTTCTTCTCCATTAGCATCATCCTTACACAATTTCTTGCCATTTAAAATTGAATTTTCTTCTACCCTAAATCTTTCATAAAGTTTTGCAGACTAATTGACAAAGGAACTCTTTACTTTTTCTAGTCCTAATCTAGATTTCTCTTTGTTAGAGGGATTTTGAGTACTGAATAGCTCATCCAAAATTTGTGATCCACTTTTTAGCTTCAACCCTTTTTCAAATTGCTCTTTAGCTTTCTCTAAATCCTTTCTTAAGGAAACTACTTTTTCCTCAATCTTTGAGCATCTTTCTGTTTTAGACCATACTTTGGTTTAAAGTGGTGAAAAAAAATGAAAAACTGACTAAATTGTACCCTCTCCCCAATTTAAGTATGAAGTGACCTCACTTCAACTTGTGATAGGTGAAGGTATGATTAGGAAGTATGGAAATAAATTCTACAAATATATCACATACGTAATTAAATACAAAAGACATAATGAAAGCATTAATAAATCTATCATAATCATGATAATTTACCTTGTGTACCTATCGGGGGTGACTAACTAAATGTCATGTGTGTGAGTTAATTCAAATGCATCTACAATATGATTTGATATGACCGAAGTAATTGTAGTTGAATGAATGGTGAGGTGGGGGATGTAAGTTAATGAAACAAAATAGATAGGTAATAATTGATGGTTTGGCTCAAATTTATTAAATTGGAACTGGCAATATCAAATAAAAAAACATGCTATGGGTACGTGTTATGAAAAGATGGATACTACATGTGAAAATTTTAAGGTGAAAATGCATGAACTACAATTAATATGGTGCCAAGAAATTTGATTTTTTTCTACTAGAAGGCACTACGGGTGCCTTCAACATCAAGTCCCATGGGACTGGTGATAGTTGAGATGCTATAGGTCCCTACTGCAATAGGACTAGTTATGAATGTTGACAGTTGTGTATAGAAAATAGGTCCCTCTAGAAAAAGTATATACATCATTGTAACTGTTATATGTGTGCTTTTGAGGTGGAATAAAAAAATTAATCCTAAGTGATTGCAGGGATTGAGCTATGTAGCTCAATCTGTGAATCACCTAAAGGAATTTGTATATCTGTTGTTGCTGAGGCATCACTCTATGTATTTGAACCTATCTAGATTATTGTGAGGTCCATACTACTGAAATAGAGAGAAAGTAAAATATTCCTTCTGTATTGGTTTCTTATAAAACTTCAATCGGTGGCCATTAACCAAAAGTGAGAACCTCACTGCATCTATTAAATGCATCTGCACCGCTGCACTAAGAAATATTGTTGATTTCATAAGGTCCCAACCACCTTGATTGTGTTGGATGTTGAGGATATGGTTGCTGATATGTGGTTGTCATTGATGTCAACACTATTAGCATTTGGTGTATTAAAGGTTGTATATGCCAAGGATATTGAGAAAATTGTAAAAGGAAGTGTTATAGGCTCCCAGTGGAACTGAGCAGGTCAAGAAGACATTATGTTCTTTACATTGAATATTAGCTAGTGTGGATTAAAGGGTTTATTATTGAGTGTTTCTAGATCATCTACCAGAAGTTTCACAAGTCCGCGTGAAGTTTTGATTGTGTTGTGGTTTGATAGTGTTTTTGTGGTCTTTGTCAGTGTTCCTGAATGAAGTTTGTGTAATTCTGTTAATCTCAGTTGTTGTGGATGCTTCTCTATTGTTTCTTGGGGTTCTCAGATGTATCTAGATCATTCTCTATCTTTTGGTAGATCCACATTATTCAGAGAGTTATGGTTGAAGATATTTTCTTGCACATGTTCATTTTTTCATGTCCCTAGCTGACATGTTGGTGATAGTGTGTTGTAGATATTCATGGTGAATTTAATTGAAGTATTTTCAAATTGGAGATGTCAATTTTGGTCTCCACTATGCTGTGGCCGACCTTGGTGGATACACATTACAAATTTATTTGTAAATTTGGGTCGACATTGCAAATATGTTTTATTTTCCTAGATGACTAAGTTGTGATAAAATATCATGTAGCAGATATATAAGAGTGATTTTTTAAGAAAAGTTGGTGTGTGCATAAGTTTGAATGTATTCCAGAGAAAGTGCAGATGTGCGAATAGTGTTCTAATCATTTGATTGCAGAGTAGAGTGAGAAGAAGTGAAGAAGGTATTTCTATGCTTAATTGGAACTGTAATCAGGCTTGTTTTAGAAGCTATTTTCTTAGTTCATACCATGTGGATCTAATCCATATTTATGTATTGTTGGATAGTGAGTCCTCTTTTGTATTTGAGTAGTGAGCTCTAGGCAGTGTGCCTGAATGCATGTGCATTCCCCTTATTATTTCTCATTATACTTTAAATAGGGTATAATCTTCTGGATTGACATCCACCGTGGTTTTTCCCCTAATAGGGTTTCCACGTAAAAAATCTTGGTGTTATCTATCTCACTGATGTGTTAATTTTTTGTGGTTAATTGCTTATTTATTAGATCTGAGATTAAGTTAAGTTAAGTAAGAAAAGTTTAATTTTATGTCACAACTGATTCACCCCCCCTCTTAGTTGTGTGTCCTTGTTCTGCCAACAATTGGTATCAAAGCAGGTTCCTCTAAAGAAGTCTAAAAGTTTGAGGTGATCCGGGATGGCAACATTTAAGAAGGATAGTCTGAGATTTGATGGCACTAACTACTCACTATGGAAAGTTAGGATGACATGTCATCTAAGATGTATTTGTGAAGCTTTCTGGAAGATTACAAAAGATCCATATGTTATTCCTCAGAATGGTCCCTCCACTACTAATGAGATCAAAGATGCTAAAAATAATATTAGGGCTATTGAAGCTTTGGTGAGTACTCTGACAGATTCAAAGATGGCTAATGTGATAGGGTTACAGATAGCTCATGATATTTGGATGAAGTTGGAAACTTTGTACAAAGGAGATGCTCAGGTGAAGATGGATAAACTGCAAATCTTGAAAGGCAAGTATGAGAATTTGAAGATGGGCGAAGATGAAAATATCACTTCTTTTATACAAAGAGTAGATGAGATAGTGATGGGTATTATATATGTGCCAGTGGTTTTGTGGATGAAGATGAAATTGTGGCTAAGATACTTAGATCCTTGCCTCCCTCCTACAAAGTGAAAGCTCATGCTATTGAAGAAATCAGATCAGTAACAAAGATATTAAGAGATACGCTGGTTGGAAAGCTTGTTGCTTTTGAAATAAGTCAATTTGGTGAATCTGCATCGAAGACTGAATCAACATTCAAGGATACTACATTCAGAAGTAACAAGAAAATATATAATCTCGGAGAGAGCTCCAGAAAGGTATCCAAGTATGATGAAGAACTGAAACAACTTCAAGATAAAGAAAGAGAGGTAGAAGAATTGGAAGCACTGATTGCAAAAAAAGAAGGTGAAACAAAAGGTAAGTATGAAGATGTATTGCCTATTAAATGTTTCTCTTGTAGTAAAATAGTTCATTTTGCATCAAGGTTTCCTCAAAGAGTTCCTATATCTAAGCCTAAGAAGTCTAGATTCCAAAAGAGATGTTACTTTGCTGAAGAAGTAGTGACTGATCATGAGTCTGATAAAGATAATGGAAATGAAGATGAATGGGTTTTCATTGCTACCATTGAAGATAATTTTGTGACTACTGAATCTGCTAAAGATGAAAAGGATCTTGCAACATGAGTTAAAGAAAAAGATGAGTGGGTCATTGATAGTGGATACTCACATCATATGACCAGTGATAAAATCAAATTTGTGAGTCTAGAGAAGTACAACAGTGGGGTTGTAATATTTGGGGATAACAATGTTGGTGTGATTCATGGCAGGGGATCTATTTACCTTGGTAGTAAGGATAACACTGTTGATGTTCTGTATGTTGAAGGTTTGAAGCACAACTTGTTGAGTGTAGGAAATATGGTGCACAAGGGATATGATCTTCAATTCAAAAATGGAAGATGCAAGATACAGGGAAGTTTCGAGAATATGATTGCAACTGGTAAACAGATAAAAGGTAATATCTTTCACCTTAGTATTGCTAGTGGGATTTGTTTAATTTCTCAAGTAGATGAAATTTGGCTATGGCATAGGAGATTGTGTCATGTAAATTTTGAAAAAATTATCAAGATAAGTTTTACTCAAGTAGTAAGAGATCTGCCTAAGTTATTGAAGCTTGCTAACACAATATGCAAGAAATGTCAGATGGGTAAACAAACTAGAGTCTCTTTCTAGAGCAAACAGTTTCATTCAAATAATTTGCTGGAGCTGCTACATATTGACCTTTTTGTTCCCTCTAGAGTCAGAATTATTCATGGAGAAAGGTACTTTATGTTGATTATTGATGATTACTCTAGAATGATATGGGTTTCTTTCTTAAGAGAAAAATGTGAAGCATTTGAAAATTTGAAAAAAATTAAAGCTATGGAAGAAAATGAGAAAGGTCTGAAAATCAAGTGCTTGAGATCTAATAGAGGTGGTGAGTTCACCTCCAGGGAGTTTAACTCTTTTTGTGAAGAGCATGGAATTAAAAGACAATTATCTCCTCCTCGAACCCCTCAACAAAATGGAGTTGCAGAGAAAGAATAGAACAATTTTGGATGCTGCCAAAACAATGATGATGGAAGGAAATGTATCTCAGATGTATTGGAGTGAAGTGGTAAGAATTGCTATGTATACTTTGAATCAGGTAAATGTTAATGGTAACTCTGGTAAGAACCCCTTTTGAGTTATGGTTTGGTTACAAGCATACTGTTAAATATTTCAAGATCTTTGGAAGTAGGTGTTATATCAAGAGAGATGATGATATAGGTAAGTGTGATGCAAGAAGTGATGAAGGGATTTTCCTAGGTTACTCCACTAAAAGCAAGGCATACTGGTGCTATAACAAAATATTGAGAAAGATAGTTGAAAGTGTAAATGTAAAATTTGATGAGGACTTTGTCAAATTGTCCATATATTGTGAATATGAATCAAATGAAGACAATACTTGCAAAGGGAATAATTCTTAGACACATAATCTACTTCAAATTATTCCATATGTTTTGGTAAATCAATTCAGTCAGGAAGCACAGACAAGTGCAAGTTTAGAAGAGAAATCAAAATAATTAGAAGGTCAAGAATGTCTCAAAACTCCAAGGTATGTAAGGCTAAATCATTCTAAAAATAAAATCACAGGAGATAAGAATAAAGGAGTGCAGACTAGAAGAAAGATTGCAGAAGATATTGTCTAATTTCCAAGATTGAACCTAAAAATGTCATTGAAGCTTGTCAAGATGAACACTGGTTGGAAGCTATGAAGGAAGAGCTAGCACATATAGAAAAGAATGATGCATGGATACTGGTTCCCAGGCCTCAAGACAAAAATGTGATTGGTACTAAATGGGTGTTTAGGAACAAGGTGAAGTGGTCTGAAATAAAGCAAGACTGGTATGTAAAGGGTATTCTCAAATGGAAGGTATTGATTTTGAAGAAACCTTTTCTCTTGTTGCTAGAATTGAAGTTGTTAGATTATTTCTTGCTTATGCTACATACAAGGATTACAAAGTCTATCAGATGGATGTGAAGTTAGAATTTCTGAATGGAGAACTAGAAGAAGTATACATTGAACAACTAGATGGATTTCAGCTAACTGACAAGCAAGATATGGTTTGTTGATTAAAGAAAACTAAGTATGGACTTAAGCAAGCCCCCAGACCCTGGTACACTAGATTGGACAAATATTTACTAAAGCTTGGATTCACTAAAGGTACTACTGATAGCAACTTGTACTTCAAATTAGATTATGATAAGTAGTTAATTATAGAAGTTTTTGTTGATGACATCATTTTTGAAGGAGATGGAAATCTATGTATGAAGTTTGCTGATGAGATGAAGGATGAGTTTGAGATGAGTATGAATGGAGAGATGAAGTTCTTTCTAGGATTGCAAGTTACTCAGTTATACAAGGGGATTTTCATATCTCAGTCTAAATATGTGAGAGAACTATTGAAGAAGTTTGGAATGGATGATTCAAAACTTGTTGGTACTCCCATGGTAACCAGATGTAAGTTGACATAGAATGATGATTCTCCTAAGGCGAATCAAACTAGATACAAGTCAATGATTGGTGGATTTCTCTATTTAACTCAGACTAGACCAGACATTATGAATGATGTATTTTTGGTTGCTATATTTCAAGCTGATCCAAAAGAATCACATGTGACTATTGTCAAGAGAATCTTCAGATATCTAAAAGGAACAACTAACTTTGGAATTTGGTATCCAAAGGATTATGATCTCACTTTGAGTGCATTTACTGATGTAGATTGGGCTGGAGATGTTGATGGCAAGAAAAGTATTAGTGGTGGTGCTTTCTTCCTAGGGAAGAAGTTGGTGTCCTAGTTGAGTAAAAAGTAGAATTCCATTTCTCTATCTATTGCTGAAGCAAAATACATTGCTACTGCAAATAACTGTACTCAAGTGATATGGATGAAACAGATGTTGAAAGATATCAGGGTGGTATATGAATAACCTATTGCCATATACTATGACAATTCACGTGCAATGAATATTTCAAAGAATCTGGTATTGCATTCCAATACTAAACATATATCAATCAAGTTTCATTTCTTGAGGAAGAAAGTGAATGAGAAAGAAGTTAGATTGGAATGTGTGTCTACCAAAGAACAAATTCTAGATATATTTACTAAACCATTTCTGAAGGATACTTTTGATTATCTTAGAGGAATTCTAGGGGTGATTACCCCTCCAGATAAGAACTAAAGATGCATTTTCTTGCATCAATCCGTGAGCTATATTGTTGCATTATGATCTAGATTGATGTTTTCGTGGCTACTACTCAGGGGGAGCAGTCAGATGTGTAGATATGTGGCTTAGAGTATGTATTTGGAAAGGTCATGGTTACCTTTGCCATTGATTTCAAAGGGGGAGAAGTGTAATGCGAAAAATATTTCTAAGGAGAAGAACCTTGTGGGGAGAAGCATAGTTGAGAAGAAGAGTCAGTGTGTTGGGTTGATGGTATTTTTCACATCATGTGTTGCCATCAATGCCAAAGGGGGAGATTGTTGGATGTTGAGGATATGGTTTCTAATATGTGGTTGTCATTTATGTCAACACTATTAGCATTTGGCATATTAAAGGTTTTATATGTCGAGGATATTGATAAAATCGTAACATGAAGTGTTCTAGCTTCCCAGTGGAACTGTGCAGGTCAAGAAGGCATTTTGTTCTTTATGTTGAAGATTAGCTAGTGTGGATTAAAGGGTTTATTGTTGAGTGTTTCTAGATCATCTACTGGAAGTTTCAGAGGTCCGCGTGAAGTTTTGATTGTGTTGTGGTTTGACAGTGTTTTGTGGTCTATGTCAATGTTCTTGAATGAAGTTTGTGTAATTCTGTTAATCTCAGTTGTTGTAGATGCTTCTCTGTTGTTTCTTGGTGTTCTCAAATGTCTCTAGATCATTCTCTATCTTTGTGGTACATCCACATTATTTGGAGAGCTTGTGGTTGAAGATCTTTTCTTGCGCATGTTCAATTTTTCATGTACCTAGCTGACATGTTGGTGATAGCATGTTGTGGATCTTCGTGGTGAATTTAATTGAAGTCTTTTCATATTGGAGATGTCAATTTGGGTCTCCACTATGTTGTGGCTAACCTTGGTGGATACACATTAAAAATTTATTTGTAAATTTGGGCCGACATTGCAAATATGTTTTATTTTCCTAGCCAACTTAGTTATGATGAAATCTCATGTAGCGGATATATAAGAGCGATTGTTTAAGAAAATTTAGTGTGTGCATAAGTGCGAATGTATACTAGAGAAAGTGAAAATGTGTGAATTGTGTTTTAATCATTCGATTGTAGAGCAGAGTGAGAAGAAGTGAAGAAAGTTTTTCTATGCTTAATTGGAACTGTAATCAGGCTTGTACAAAAGCTATTTTCTCAATTTTTACCCTATGGATCTAATCAATATTTATGTATTGTTGGATAGTGAGTCCTCTTCTGTATTTGAGCAGTGAGCTCTAGGCAGTGTGCCTGAATGCATGTGCATTCTCCTTATTATTTCTCACTATAATTTTAATAGGGTATAATCTTGTGGACTGACATCCATCATGGTTTTTCCCCTAACAGGGTTTCCATGTAAAAAAAATCTTGGTGTTATCTGTCTCACTGATGTGTTAATTGTTTGTGGTTAATTGCTTATTCACCAGATTTGAGATTAAGTAAGAAAAGTTTAAGTTTTTTTCACAACTGATTCACCCCCCCTCTCAGTTGTGTGTCCTTGTTCTACCAACAGATTGGAGTTTTCCTTTTAAATATTTATATCTTGAATCATATAATAATTACCAATATCCTATAGTAAATTTTATTATTTTGATATATTGGTCCCACTTTGTCCTTTGTTGTTGTACTATCTCAGTGTGATGGATGGCCTCCATCCTGATTTAATCTATCCCATTGAAGTGTTGTAACCTTTCTTTTTGATCTGCTATTAGATCCATTTCCATCTCCACTACTATTCTTAATGTATTATATTCAAATTCAAATCAGAGGGCTATTGTTTTTCCATATACTAGCTCATAGGGTGTGAAACCAGTTGTTGTTTTCCAAGTTGTTCTATATACCCATATTACTTCTGGTAACCTAGAAACCCAATATTTCTTATGTAATTGCACTGTCTTGGTTAGAATACTCTCAGTTTCCCTTTTGGTAACCTCCACCAGACCATCGGCTTGAGGGTAATGTTGCAAGTATGAGCAAGTTTGGTGGTGTTGTTATTAATGTTGTCATTGATGTCAACATAGTTTAGTATGTTGCAGATTGTGCATGCATAGTTGAGATGTTGTGAGTACATGGAGCTATCTTTATGATGTTGCAAATGTGTTGAAATGATGGGTTTCAAAGTGATTTTGAGAAAATTAATAAAAAGTGAAGTTAGAGTTATGGATGTGTTTAGAATGTGCTCTGGTATGTGCTCCACATTTCTCTTATGTTGATCCTATGATTGTGTGGATTTGAAGATTTTTTTTTGATAATCTAATGGTGATAGATGTTGATTTGTAGCTTTTGGTTTGATAAAGTGTGAAAGTTGTGTTCATCGGTGTGTGAACTGTTCTGGCAAAGTTAATTGTTTGTGGATTGGGAGAAATTTTTCTACTCTGCAATCATCTGTTGTTCTATTTCAGATCTTGCAGATCTGGAATGTGCCTTATAATAGTGTTCTCTAGGTTCTATCAAAGATTCTTGTGGTTTGGTGATTCAGAAGTTGAGTTTCAAAGTTGTTGTATGTGCTTGCATAGTCTAGATGGACTGTTGGAAGGAGTTCGGTGTTTGAAGGTTGTTTCACTTATTCTAAATATATCTGAAGGAACCTAAGATGTGTTCTCATGCATAATGAAGCATGTTACATCATCCACATGTTATCTTCTTATTTGAAAGTGTGTACATCAATGTTCATTTGCGTTTCCATTAGGTTTGGTCGACTTGGTGTTTACACTTCATATGAAGAATACAAGTTAATCAAGGAAGCGTTTCATTGATCTGAGACATTATTTTTGGTCTTGGTTAAGTGTTTTATTGGTTCACTCTTATTCCTTTCCACCACAGGAGTGTTGAGTTGTTGACCTAATTTGAATTTATGAAATGAAGCTTATGTGTTCGATGTTGGAGAAACTTTCTAAGATTGAAGATGGTATATATGCAAGTCAAGATGTGAAGAGTTGATTGATGCAAAGTAATGATCTAAGCCACAAATAAAAGATAAGAAGTGTGAAAAAGTGAGTTAAGGCAATAGTACTTCATTGTGTTAGATTCCTGAGGGTAGTGAGCTGAATGTTTCTACAATATTTTGATCAAGGCTATAGATGTGTGTAAATTGTTGTGGTGGATCTTTTGTTTTCTTTTGTATCAGTAGGTATTGAGCCTCCCTATTGGACAGTGAGTCCTTTCTGTAGGCAGCAAGCCTTTATATCTAGACAACGAGTCTTCTTCTAGGTAGTGAGCCCTTGGTAGTGAGCCTTTGTATTTAGTTTTTCTATCTCTTTATATTGTGAGTTAATCCTCACTGTGTTTTTTCACTCATTAGGTTTTCCACATAAAATTTGGTGTTCATTGTGTTGATTTTACTTTCTATTATCTGCATTTCATGTTCATACTTAATAATAGAATAATGTGGTTGTGAGGTTAATAAGTGTTGAAGTTTTGTGTTTAATTTTGGTGACAACTGATTCACCCCCCCTCTCAGTTGTCCTATACCTTTTAACAGGTGATAAGGTGTTGAATTTTTGTGCCTAATTTGATATTCTTGAACCAATTAATGTATCAATAATACATGGAAGCCCGCAGGCTGTAAGATCAAAATACAATGTCTCGACAAGTAGAACCCCTATCCTGAACTGCCATTGCCATCATGCCTGGAGTGTGTGGGGGAATGATGATGGGAACCTGATGACCTTTGAGCTGAGGGAGGTCTATCATATGGATGTGCTCTACATGGCTGCTCCACCCCCTTTATGCTAACTGTCCTGCTGTGGGTCCTAGACTTGGACCTATTGTTGTGTGCCTGTGAGAAACTAGGAGCCTATCTCTCTGGTGGAATCTCTGCCTCATATAGATTCTGATAGTATCTCTCCCTCTCCCCAGCTCTGACTAGCTCTCTGGAAAAAGTGGTTGATGGTCCCGTGCACAATGCCCTAAGCTCTATAAATCTCTACTCCATCTCCTATCTCTGAGCTATGGCCTGATCTCTCTCCATCATTGCTCTGTCCCTCTCCATCCGATATGTATCCCTCTCAAGCATCAGAAATCTCATCTACTCCTCTAAGGATGCAACCTAAGCACACAATGTGTCTGTATCTGGATCCATTGCCCTTGTCTCCTCCTATCTGTCTCTCACTCTCCCATCCTCCTCCTCATCCAACTCCTCTAGGATCTGATCTTGAATCTCTCTCTCATGATCATCATCCTCATCATCGTCCTCTTGGTAGGCACCCAACAAACCCAAGGAATCAATCTCTGCCTCATCTCCGCCTGCCTCCTCGGCACCTACCTCCTCCTTTGTTGGGATGTCTGGAATGGCTTCCTCTGCCAGATGCACCTCCTCTCCGCCTCTCGCTATGTCCTCTCCAACTCTAGCAATATCCTCCTCCCCTCCTTTCCCAATGTCAGGCATCACCACATCCTCCTCTCCTTGCCCCTCCTCACAGATCGGTGACAATGGTGGCCCTTGTCCCCTCCGACCACATCTCCCTCTCCTACCTCCATGCCATCCACCTAGACTGTCATCTCCTCCATCACCACGGCCTCCTCTGCCTCCCCGACCTCTCCCTTTGTTGCGCCTACCTCGTGGACCTGTCCCTCGCCACTCTACCGGTGCTGGCTGATGTGGATCTGTCAAAGGGATCGGCCTGTGCACTGCCCACCACTGGTCATACTCTGTTGTGGTCCCTGGGTCTGCTGGACCATCCCTCCATCCCCATGGAAGTGCCTATAGTGCATCAATATCTACCTTTGCTATAGCCACCAGAATCTCAGAACCCCATAGTGGGACCTCTCATGATGATCTGGCAAACTCTGCCCATCCTCTAAGTACATCCTGCACCTCCCCAAACTGTCGCAGGACATGATCTGGCAACTGCCACTCTATAATATGGACATGTGACACTGTCTGTCCAACTAAGTACTGCGCCTATCTACAAAATGGAAAATGTCCATCCTCATCTGACCACTCCTCACACCCTAGGTATGGCCTCCATGTAAACTGTTGCATGGTGTCTATGGCATGTTAGAAGTAACCTATGTCTCCAATGTGATGCTACGTGTTCGCTCCCGCATAACGGAAGGCGTAGGGAGCTCCATGTGGCAGGTCAACTATCATAGGTGGCCAAAAAATGGCAATATGCTCCCACGCCCATACCATTAGGAGTGTGGTGCCACAACTCATTGACTGTGCCTCTCGGTAAGCAATATCATGTAGATGGAAGTACAACATCCTGAGCACATAGGAACCCCAAGCATATACAACTTGACGCTTGAGCATGCCCACTAACATCTCTCCCCACCCCACGGGAAAGCCATGACCTCGGCGGTCAAGAAGTACTATCCCGCCTATCAAAGTACACAATAGATAGTCTAACTGTCTATATCTCTGCGCCAACACCCGCCACCTGATCTCATAATCATCAAATCCCAACTGCCTAATGTCAGCATGGGGGTAATACCTACACATCTCAGCGGCACCCCTTTGGGTATCATATGTCACCTGTGTGCCCCTAATGGGAAGTCTGAGGATCCTATAGACATCCTCTAGGGTAACCATGGCCTCTCCAGTTGGTAGGTGGAAAGACGATGTCTCTGAGTGCCACCGCTCACACAAAGCTGTCAATAGTCCCCAATTCTCCTGAATCTAGGGCATGTCCGTCATGTGCAATAAACCAAGGTGCCATGGAATCTGATGCTTTGTCAGCCACAAACTGTCTCTAAATTAGAACGTAGTCAGTCTTGACTCCCGAGTATATATAGTGTCTGGCACAACCTGTAATGGCATTATACATACCTCATGTCAGCCTCAATCATCTATTCTAGTGCAAACTGACTATACTACATGATATGCAAATGCGTCGTTCTTTTTACAAATGCGTCATTCTTTTTCACATGCATCACTTTTTAACATATGGGGTTCAAAAACTTCATATGCATCATTCTTAAAAAAAAGTGGCTAATAACTTCACATGCGTTGTACTATAGTCATATGCGTTGAAAAATAAATGTGCGTTGCAAATTATTCAAATTCGTTTCAAAATAAACACATGCGGCTAATCTAAATACAAATGCGATGCACAATGTTAAATGCGATTCAAAAACATGCAAATGCATTGAACCACAGACTACCTATTCAAACTGGCTAACGTAAAATTACAAATGCGGTTTTCCACAGACAAATGTGTCATTCGTGCAAGCAAATGCAGTGAATTAACAAAATGACGCATAACTAAAATGTTAATTAAATGCATAAAATTATGCGCAATTAAAAATAAACAAAAAGGCAATTTTGAGGGACATACCGAGGGGTCCACATCGGCTAGTCTCTAGAAGGTCCCGATCCTGTAAGCTTGGTGATGGATGTTCGGAACAGGAGACATCATCGCTAGGATTGCAGAGCAAATTCTCAAATTTCCAAGCTAGGTGGGTGAAAATGAATAGGTTTTTACCCCAATGCCTATATATACTTAGGGCTTAGGTGGCATTTATGTCCTACTGGCCATGTTACCTTCCATTTTCCATCATTTTGTACCCGTCCATCACATTTCCAAAACCCAATTCCACAAACTCCATTGCATTTCTGCCTATCCTATGGCCTAATTGGGAGCATTTCCAAATTTTTCTGAATTTTTTCGAAAATTTGTCAATTTTCCCGAGGGGACATACCTTCACCTATTCTATTCTAAAGCATTGTTGGGGCATATTTCTTATTGATTTTTTTTGACACAATGCCGAAACGACATTGTATCAAAGAGGGGCAAATGTAGACATCGAAATCTGGTTTAGGCCTGCGACTTCAATATTCTTCATAATTCGTATTCTTCATGGTCATGATTAAATAATGTCAATTATTTAATTATTCTTTATAGCCTTCAATTCTTCTATTAATTAAATAATCTTAATTATTTAATTAATTCACATTTTCTTTATTCTATCTGATTAATTAAATAAACGCTTTTTATTTAATTATGTTACTAATTAACCTTATTCTTCTTGTTAAATTAAATAAATTCTTATTTAACTTACCTTTATCATATTTCAACTATAATTAAATAAATTCATTATTTATTTAATTATTCTCCAAATATCGAGTCTTGAATTAAATGAATTATTTAATTCATTAATTCTATTTTAACACATTCTCTATATTTTAGATAATTATGTGAGTTATCTAAGTATTCACTTTTACTCGACTCAACATCTATTTTAATCACTCAATTAACTCTTGATTTGATGTCTGAGTGGCTTTCTCGAGTAATCTCTTCGTCAAATCATGCAATCGTCTAGTCCTAACTCATTTGCGTGTACATGCAGATTAATTAAATATTCTTATTTAATTAATTAAATCTTTTGCGTGCATTCGAACATGAGTTGATGTAATCAATCTTCATCTTTGTCATGCAAAAATATTTCTTTTGTTTTCAAATACCGAACTGAAGATTAAATCATTTTTTTAATCTTTAATTCTATTCCTAATTTGTATCACTCATGTCACTACTGACAGTTATTAGAATGCATGTTCAATCTGTCAATCTCAACCGTTTGTTGATCTTTCAATCTTGGCATGTCGTTCGAATAATTGATTTTCTATAAATTGATCTGTCATTCTTCATTCCAATCTCTCGCGAAATCTTATGACTTTTGAGAGCACTCAATCTTAAATCTTCAATATTTTGCTAATCACTATCATAGGCTATACTTGCATGAATTACGAGAAATTTGAGGGCAATTATACTACACAAGCAAAATGGAGAAGGGAAATCGAGATGAATCATGCAAATACGTTTGAAATTGGTGAGATTGTTCTAGTTTTGTTTATGTTTCTGACTTTCCTTTGTTCTTTGTTGCTTAACATTAGATTTGCATATTTAGATGTTAGTATTGCATGTTTGCTTCTAATATGTTTTCTTTGTGCAAAATTTATATGGCGTTATAGGGATATGGCTAGTATCTTCTCTCTCTGGTGCCATATGGGATCTCTAATGATGATGTGGTAATGCTTCCTCCAATTTCATCACAAACAAGGAGTGGTCAAGCATTCTCTAATGCTGACAACTCGGAATAGATTCTTCTCCTTATTTTTGTTTCTGATGAAACCACGATCTTTGCATAGGAGGTGTTCTTTTCAATATGTCCATGGTTTTGTCTTTTACTCTTCCATGCTGATGTGGAGGTCCTCTGGTTAATATGATACAAAATATATTTTTTCAAACATGGATGTGGCAGCAACAACTAATGGTACCCTGTGCATTTTTTTTTGTCTTTTGTCCTCCCCTATTCTCGAATGATTGCATAAAACCACTTGGCGAGTTTCTTAAAAAATAGCTAAAATTAGGTTTTCAAATGAAGTGAAATGGAATTGTAACTCAGTAGAATGCTTCTTGCTCCACTATTTATAAAGGCGATTTCATGGCTGAAGTTATAGAGTTTAGAAAATTTTGAGTCCAAGAAAGGTCTAGGTGAAAGCTATGCTCAGAGAGCAATAAAATGTAAATAGATAAGTTAGTGAATATATAAGAAGCCGTTCTAGGGAATAAGTCATACTATATGATGATCTTAAAAATAGTTTTACAAAGAAATAATAGTAATGAAAGAAAATATTAGTTCTAAAATATTACTCCACTGTGTATTTTCTTGCAAATTATGAATGAAATTGTTAAATATAATTTCATTTGTCTTCTATCATTTGCACTGAATGGGTGGGCTTGTTTATGCTTCAATTCAATGAGTTGATTTAATGCTAAAATGTGGCCATTAGTTTGTGGAAAAAGGATATAGTATTTGGTAAGGAAGCAATGTTTTATAACATAGAGATTTGGATGCCACAAAGTAGCATGCTAATAGTCCCCTGATTTCTAATGTCAAATTATAGTTGTATTACTGATTGATTGCAAAATATGACTCCATTGTTCCCTCAGATTAGGCACTAGTATTTTTGTTAGTTTATCTTGTGGTTGACTAACTTAGTGATGAACCTAGCTAGAGATTTAGAATGGGAATGAATTCACAACATACTTTAAATTACACCGTACAAAATTTTAGTATTAGCATATTCCCTGCAATAAATATAAATTTCATAAGAGGTTTTCCAAGCCTTAGATGATGTTGGTTTATTTACACTTCCTAGGGAATACATCTACGATTGGAGATGTTCTTGATCAAGTAGGGATATTATGAGCATGGATGGGATTACCCTCCTGGGTTTCACAGAGCCCGAAGAGAAGAAGTGAGGCTCTAAATGCTTCACTTAAGTGTTGGCCAATCCTCAACCTTGCTAATAATTGAGTTCTGGTAGATTCATAGGTAAGGAATGAGATTAAGTTTGGTTCTAAAAAAATAACCAACACAACTATGGGTTCTTCATCCTCCATTTCAGTGATTTGAGGGGATGAAGGTCCAACTAGTTGTTTCCTTAACCTAAGGTGGACATCACTCACCTCTACTCCATAAGTGGGGTATTGCATAGCCTCGTTAGTATAACCTTGTTGGATACACTTGTTGTTAGGGTTATGTGCAGGTTGGGTACATAACTATAGTGCTCTTGTTGGCTGGGATTTAGGATTTGATGGAGGAATAATGGCTTGTTGGGGCTGAGGAGGAAGTATAGGCTATTGATAATTCATGTTTGGGTGATGCCATTGTTGACCCTTTTTCCCTTGAGGCTACTACTAGTTATGTTGTTTTGATTATTGGGGATCATAATTGGACCCTTGGAAAGTTTATTTTGACCAAGGATTTGGTTGTTGTTGATTCCAATTTTGCTGAGGTTGTTGCCATTGTGGAGGATTTGGCCATGGGCTTTGGTTGTTTGACCATGTCCGAGAACTCCAAGTAGAAAGTTTTTGAATGCCAATGGGAAAAGATGAATTGAAATTAAGAGGGTCTTGTGGTATACCTTGTCTTTCTTTCCATGGCCTTCTTTGAGCTATATAAAATAGCTATCCATCCTCCCCTTCAAGTGGCTGAAAATCAAGTTTTTCTATTTTGTCTTGTTGAATACTGGCCACTCTCTTCCATTTACAATTTTCTTTCCCTTGCCTACAACTAGGAAAATAGTTAGTGAGAATTTCCTTAGCTTCCTCTTGCTATTTATTTATGTGGAGAGTGTCCAAATGAGTGGTAAGATGATTGATAATTTCCTCCTTTATGTTGGACAATAAATTTCATATCTCTATCTTGGAAACCCTGGTAGATGATTTGCCAATAGTGGATGTCCTCTCTCCCCTTGGCCTCCTAGTGAAGGTCTTTGGATAATTTTTATAGACCTTGCAAATGTATTCAAATGGTATTTGAGAGACATCCCCATGCCTAATAAGATTGAGGGCATCCATACAGTCCTCATTGACTCCTCCCAAAAATACTATCTTGAGCAATTCTTCAGATAACTTATCTAGTGGGTTTTTCTTCAAGGAAAATTAAAATATCTCCACATAATCTTCTAATGGTTCATCCTCCTTCTATGGCATTATGAAAATGTCATCTCTCCTCCAATCAAGTCCTCTAAAATAGTCTTGGTACTTCTCCAAGAGCAATGATTTCATTATTTCCTAGTCAAGGACAACATCCTTGCCTAATCCCATAAACCATCTTAGGGTTGCATCTTTTAGAGTGGCAGGGAAGATTTTGAGCCTATGGGCATTAAAAGTATACTCATAACTTTTGCATAGGACATCAAATTCAAACATAAATGTATCTGGGTCTTTAATCACCAACCCATTAAAGATTGGTAATGTTGAAGGAGGGATACTCTTTAGCACAATAACCCTTTCTTGGTTGGTGATTGAGAACTCAAAGGTTGGACATTCATGATCATCCACTGCATCGCCCATGGTTTGGTATGTCCTCTCTTTTTGTGTGCTAGATGTTGGTGATAGGGAAATTTCTTCTTCAGTATTACCTTCATTCTGAGTATTGGATTCACCAATTTTTGATATGGCTTCTTGCCATGTAGAGGGGAGAAATCTTCCCAAAGGATCTTTTTGCCTCCACATACAATAAATATGGCTTTGTATAGTAGCAGTCCTACGCAATATTAGTGTAAATTTTTAGTGTGTTGAAAAAGATTAAGTCTAATAGTCCTAATGTTGTAAACAAAATGGAAACTATGAGAGAATTAAAAGACAAGTCAATCAAGATAGCACCATCCCCAACAACATTGCCAATAATGTAGAGTCTAAACTAGTGTCTTGTAAACTTGGTAGGCACTATACAATTTAAAGGTATCACTAGTTGAATAGTCCACTTAACATTTGTAAATACCACATTAAATTATCAACCAAGGTTTGTAAACTTGTGATGGTGTTGAACTATATGTGACTTCAGAGACCTAAGGCTACTTAGATTATCCTAATTAGGGTATTATACTTGTAAAATCACAAAATTGCATAACAGTGAAAGAAGCAAACTAACACTAATGGCTATGGATGCCTACAACTTAACCTATAACTAAACTGCTGCTAATAAAGAATTATTTTACTAACTCAAAACTGATCAAAACTAGTAACTAGACTTATTCTAAACTTTGGAGTAGTATAGATTAACCAAATGCATGCATGGTCATGAACATTCATTACTAATAATCAAAGTATGAGAATCTATTCTTCTTTACATGAAATTAATGAAACAATAATAAACAAAAATATCTACTAAAAGAAATAAAAGAACCAAAAATATAGTGAAGAGAAGTTACCTTGAGTGGCTTGCTAAAGTGCCTATCTTCACTTAACTAAAACCAAATCTAACTATCATATTCTATGCATCTATAAGAAATTGAACTTCATTCATTACACATCATGAAATATTACACAAAATATTCTTCATAGATTGTATCCAAAGAAATCATTATGAATAATCAACATGCTTGTACTTGATAACTGAAAATTGAAAAGTAACTGATAGCAAGATACTGAAAAAAAACTAACTGATCTACAGACTCAACGATTGACTATATACAAGCATGGGGTAGTCTTATTCTAAGCAAAAAATAATTACAATCATTAATTGTAACTCCTAGATATTAGATTATATAGTTAATATTGAATTGTTCAAACCATAACTGTAAAGAAAGAAGAATTCTAATAGAACTAAAACTTTGTGAAATGGATTTGCATGTAAAACACACAAAAATTTATGAAGAATCCTATAAACAAAATAATTCTTCTCCTCTATTGCTTTATTAACTTTCCATAATGATGCATGACTAAGTCCATTAGGTGTGTCACATGGTAGTTATTGCATTCAGCTTGATTTGGAACTTCCCTTGTTTCACTATCCAAATCTTCCTTTTTTTGTGGGCTACAACTCTAGTTGTTGTGGGTTATAGTTTCTCCTTGGCTACAAAAAGGTTAATCCACCAAAACATATACACAAAGCTAACTACCATGATTAAACACAAAATTCCATCCACATTTCATACATACTCACATATAAACCATGTAATGCTACTATATCATAACTATATTTCCATTACTATAATTTAGGTCCAAGGTTGTATAATGAGCATGAAAAGATAGCATAGTATAGGTGTATTCTCTGAAAAGATTGTCTAATAGTGTTTGAAAGTATGCATAGAAACAACAAAAAAGAGGCTAATAAATGAACCCATCAATTATCTCCTTTGCACTTTAGGATCTACAAAACTTAGGAGGGCATTCCTACAATATTCATCAGGATTTACTTAGAGTGATCAGGTGGATATAGAAGATCCACAATTATACAAAATATTTCTTTCAAATAGATATGTTCTCTTTAATGTAGCCAAGAATTACAAATAAACACAAAAATTAGCTAGATTCTTGAGCTTTAATGTATCCATTGCTCAGAGAACATGGGAAATAAGATTAATGTAATAATTTATTGCTTGAAATCAAATGGTTCATTAAAATTTAATGTTTGATCAAGAAATTATACCTAGAAGTTATTTATAGATCTTACTAGTGCCTTACCCTAGGGCATGGAGTCTAGGGAACACAAATGAAACTTGGATAACGATATTGAATCTTAACACTTAGGAATAATAAGAATGTATTACATTATTATCCCTTAAATCTCTACAAATAATTTAAAATTCCTATAATATCTCAAACATTCATCATTTCTTTTAAAGCATATTTGATTTACTATTGGAGTAAATGCTATAAGAGAAACATTCATATACAAGATAAACTACAAAGATGAATAGAATAGATCCTTGATCAATTTTATTAATAAATGCTCAATATAAGTATAATTATGAGACACTATTTGTAGAAAATGTCATTGTATTAGATCAATAAATGCAAGTACTATTATACAAAATTACAGTTACATTGACAACCTATTCTACCAAGATCTATTTTCAGACATGTACAGACTGATATACAAAAATGTGCTCTACTTAAAAAAATTTCAAAATCATTTGTAAAAGGCCTTGAATTCCCTTTTATAGAAATAAGGGAGCAACAAGCTTTGAGCCTTTATCCATGTGTCACATTTACATTTGACAGCCTCTTACATAAAAAAAATATTAGTACAACTGTTCATGAGGGAAAATCCCATATAAGACAGAAAAAATTGTACGCAATTGTAGAAGATCCCATTGGTTTCCAAAAAGCACTTGAAAAAGGTGGGTGTACTTGTACATGATGTTTCTTTCTCTTCACTTTCATTATTTTTCCAAAAACTTGGGAAGTGTTGACTATCCAAATGAAGACAAAGGCTAGGTCCACAAGAAGATAAAATATATGTTGAAGTTGAAGGAGATATTTGCTAACGTTGAATAAGAAGAAAAGTCCAAAAGAATATCCCAATTCCCAAAAGAGTGAAAGAATAATAATACCAAATCATAAAAACTTCACAAATTAGGAAAATTATTATATTTTTCATCCCAGGCCTTATTTTATTCTTCTGTAGGCCATTGGAATGTAAGGAATTGATCCATATTTGCTTTGTACTTATTATACTTGGATACTCTAATATTAGACTCTTTTTTAGAATCTCCCAAGAATTGATTTGTGTCCCAAATCGTATCCAAACTTCTCTTCAAAAGCTCCATATAAACCTTATTTTTGTCGCATATGAGATAAGCAAGGGTGGGAGTAATGTATTCAAATTGAGCCTTCCATAATCCATGAGGCTTTATTTCTCCATTATCTTTCTTTATTTATGGCATTATCCTTGTGTGCAGGTGTTTCTATCTTCCTAGAATGCAAGAAATCTAACTAAATCAATGCAAAAAAATTAAAACAAAAGACAACACTTAGATTGGGCTATGGATGAAACTCAAATAATAAAATGCAAAGTACAACAACAAATTATACCTTGTTTGTGTTAGAAACCCATGATCAGATTTGCAAACCAAAAGGACCTTCCATAGAAGAGAAAATCAGAAAAAGCAAGAGGTTGCAAAAGATGTGCAAATAATAATATTCAGGAATTCAATTAATTACAAGATATGATTTGCTTTATAAAAGAAAAGATGCAAACCTAATCTTATCTTGAGCAACAAGATAGCTCGATAAGATAAAGATAAAGCCTAAAACTTAGGAATTAAATATGCCTAAGTAAACTTATGCTAATGTGTAATTAAATATTAATTACACCAACACCCCCCATAAGTGCAATTTAGGGAGAAGCAAAATAAAGCATGCACCTAAAAATAAGATGAATGCAAGAAAGCATGAATGGGTCCCGACAACAAGGCCTGATCAGGTACCCAAGTACAAATGCAATATGAGGTAGAGAAGGAAAACCCAGTGGGACAAAACCCCCCTACAATGAGATGACTGCTGCAAGAAGCACTGGAAGAACACTATGGAGTAACACTGGAACCGCAATCTGACAAGCAAGGAAAGATACTTCTATCTACAACTGAAACCAAAACCGGAATCAAAATAATGTGACAGCAGACCCGATGAAGAACCAAAAATCACATACATGCAAATGAATACCTGTCACATGCAAAAGACATGAAGAACCAAAAACGATGTTCTGTAAACCTCTTGGTAAAAACAATGTTAGAATCCAAGATCACCTACATGCAAATGAATACTTGTCACATGCAAAAGACATGAAGAACCAAAAATGATGTTCTATAAACCTCTCAGTAAAAATGCATTAAGAGAATCAATTATTACAAAGTGATCAATCCTTATGAAGGAGATCAAGAAACCCTAAAAGGGAAACCCTAAATGAAACCCTAGTGTGCACACTTAATAATTAATAATTAATTATTAATGTGCCTAAGTTTAACAAGTAATAAAGAGGAATAAGTGACTTAATTAATTAATCAATGTGATGTAATTAATTAAGCATAATAACTTATTACTCTGACACCCCCCCTTAAGATGAACTTAGGAAGAAGCTAAAACACTAGAATAAGATGCATGAAAGCAAAGATGGGTCCCGGCAACTAGGCCTAATCAGGTACCCATTTACAAATGCAATAAAGAAGTAGAGAAGGAAAAACCCAGTGGGACAAAACCCCCCTACAATGTGATGTCATGCTGCAAAGAAGCACTGGAAGAACTCTGTAGAGTAACACTGGAACCACAATCTGACAAGCAAGGAAAGATATCTCTGTCTACAACTGAAACCAAACCGAAATCAAAATAATGTGACAGTAGACCCGATGCCACGGAACACTTGAAAACTCCAAACGGGAACAAACCTAGAATCTATGAAGCAACAAGCAATTATTGAATGATGTATTATTGAAAATGAAGTGCAAAGATGCAAGATGCACTCTCCCAACTGCCAAAATATCCAAGTAATCGCCAAACAACCCATCGGGCCAAATCTAGACTAAGTGATAAACCTAGGACAGATACAGAAAAAGTGTATAGACAGCAACGTAGAGCTCCTTAATACCTTTCCAATGCCACAAACGAGGCAAAAATTGGACATCGTGGCAAAAAGTTATGAGCTCGGAAGTCCAAAAATAACATCTGAATTCAAAAAGAAATAAATATAGTAAAACAAAAAATACTATAAAATAAACTGCACCAAATAAAAGTGCTCGGAACCAGCTTTCCGGTGATATCTCGTTTGCCCAATTTCGATACAGTATGCCCAAGTTATGGCCAAAAGAAAAAAACTGCTCTTTTAGGGAAAACTAGGGTTATGAGGGCAAAGAGGGGCCGGCCGTACGGATGACGTCATCATGATGTCAGCAAAACACGAGCATAAAATTGATGGCCGTCGGCCGTCGCCAAAAAATCGGCTGCCCTGCAAAATGAAAAAAATTGGGCCCCTGGTCTGTGGGGACCAGGGGTGGCGGGCTTGGCTGGGGGCTGAGGTCGGTAGCTCTGGTTCTCCATAGGACCGAATGTGGAGCACATAAGCCCATGGGGGCTGGAGAGAGGATCGGTCCCCAATATGACTGAAACCTTCAAGAAAGGGCCCGTGGGGGCTGAGGCAGAGCGCGGCTGCGGATGGGCAGTGGAGAATGGAGGCGGCGGCAGAATGGTGGCCTCTCAGTGGCCGTCAGGTGGCAGATATTTTCTGAACTGTAAGCGCCGCACAGGATTCAAAAAAACGTGTTTTTTTCAAATTTTTTTCAAAAAATGTGCCTCGGAATGTGTGTAGAAGAAGCCGTACGGCCCTTGAAACAAATTTTTTTTGCCTCCCGGACCAACTTCACCAAAATCGACGAAATGACAGGAATTTTTAGGGTTTTGGCACGTTGCGAACACAATGGTGACCTCCGTTTCTACTCAAAGTGGGCCAAAAAATAGGCTACCCCTAGATCTTGCAGAAAAGATTCCTGTGGAAACCCTTGCACTTGAAACTCACTGAAAGGCCATATCTTCAGATCATGAACAGGCAGCTGCAGGTCTGGAGCTCTAATACGATGTTAGAAACCCATGATTAGATTTGCAAACCGAAAGGACCTTCCACAGAAGAGAAAATCAGAAAAAGCAAGAGGTTGCAAAAGATGTGCAAATAATAATATTCAGGAATTCAATTAATTACAAGATATGATTTGCTTTATAAAAGCAAAGATGCAAACCTAATCTTATCTTGAGCAATAAGATAGCTTGATAAGATAAAGATAAAGCCTAAAACTTAGGAATTAAATATGCCTAAGTAAACTTATGCTAATGTGTAATTAAATATTAATTACACCAACAGTTTGACCCTTGTTGATGTTGATTTGTGTGCTCCTTTAATGACTTGACAACATGCAACCTATATGAATACGATTTTGGATGAAATATGGATGCAATGGAGGTGATAACAATGGATTTGGATGAAACATGAAAGATTAAAATGCTGCAACAATGGAGGTAGTATGCTAGATTGATTGAAAAATGCATAAGTGTGTAATGTCTAAAATGACTAAGTGTTTGATATTCATTTAGAAAGGAGATGAGAATGGATGGCTAGGATTAGAATTAGGGTTGAAGATCAATGGTTGAGATTCCTTGAGGCATCTCAATCATTGTGAGAATGACACGTGTCATCGTAGGGGGAGATAAATGGTGATGTGGAGGTGAGGTGGTATCCATGTGGAGGTACTTTCAAGTACCTTGGGAAGGGGAAAAGGGGTGACTTGTCTTATCCTCCCCAAATCATGGGGAGGATGTGACAAGAGAGGAATTTAAAATTCCTTCCAAAATCTTCATAGATTTTGGAGAAGCTATTAGGAAGACTAGGGGGAATAAAAAATTCCTCTTGTAAAGCCATTGGAATTTGGAGGAGGAATTACAAATTGTATTTTAATTCCTCCAAGGTCATTGGGAGAATAAAGTGTAATTAAAAATTCCACATGGGGTCATGGGGAAAATAAAAAGGAATTTAAAATTCCTTGGGAAAGGGAGATGGATTCTCTCAATGTAGAAACCCTTTATAAGGGTTGGCTTAGGTACATGCCATAATTGGCAATAGACCTAGGTTAGGGATTAATTAATTATGATTAATGGTTGTACAAATGATTAGCCACATTAATAAAGTGATTAAGGGAAAGTGGAAAATTATGGAGGATGTGACATTAATCACAATTAGTGATGTGCACATCCTAATCATAGGTTAATTAGATTAACCTAAATTAAGGAAGGATTATGGAGGATGTGACATTTGGAGAGAGAAAGGGATGAATTACAAATTGATTTAATTCATATTTGGCTAAATGACTAAATTAAATAAATTTAGTCTATTTATTTAATTTATAGAAGATGGTAAAGTATTTAATTAATTAATTAAATAATTTTAGGGAATGTTAGGAATAAGAAGGAATACTAATCAAATAATGAAATTATTCAATTAATATGGATGCAGGTGTGGAATAGATGAAATAAGGAATAAATTCGACCATATGGAAGTGGTCAAATTTGGATGTCTACATTTTTCCCCTATTTGAAATATTGTTGAAATAATGATATTTTGAAGAAAAATAAAACACAGGTGACTTGATAGAAGAAAAAAGATGGCTAAATGCCCTAGTATGGTTGGGAAAAGGATAAGAAGAAAAATGGAAGGAATATGGAGGATAATTCCCCCTCAAGAGGGTGGATGAGGAAAAAGGAGCCCTGTGTGGCATCTCTATGGGGGAAAATGGAGGGAATCATGAGGACCGCAACAAAAAACCATGAAAATGGCTTTTGAACAAAGGAAAACAGACGAAAGGGGTGCAAATGGCAATCAAATGAAGAAATTAGGTTAAAAGTAGTCAAGGGGTAGGGTTAAAAAGCTAAGTATAAATAATAATTAGGAAAACTTACTATTCATTTGGAATTTTGTGCACGTGTGACCTTAATGATCATGAGAGAAAAATGGTGTGCAGAGGTGACATCCCACATTTATTGGACATAGTTCCAGATTACTACCAGAGCAGTTAGTGCCCGACACAAGTATGCCTTGAAAACTTTGCTTGCACCTTTCATTCTGCATTTTTTTTATGAATTCTTGTACAAGATAAGGTTAAGCAAATGCAAATTCACCTGTATAGAGGTGGATCCACCCATCCAGGGGTAGCTATCTACCTATAGATACTTAAAAACTGTCTCAAGCTTATGATGCCATTTTCCAATTAATTTCTCGTCTAATTCTTCATCTAAATATAATTATTCATCTAACCATAATTCCTTATCTAACCCTTAATCCAATTTCACCCTCTTTTCATGCACACATAATTAAATAATTTTTATTATTTAATTATACTAATATTTCCCATTTAATTAATCCATCTGATTAAATAATTATTACTTAATATTTAATTATTAACATTGTCTTTGATTAAATAAATACTTTTATTTATTTAATCTCACTAATGTAATAATTAATTAAATTATTTAAATTTAATTAATTATCCATGGTTTTGAAAATAAATGAATTTTAATTTTCAAAAAATGAACTCTTATACACCTCCACTAATTGTGAAATTTAAACTCTTCTGAATTGCCACTAATTTGGCTGATTTTCTTCCACCCACTAATTTTTCCTCCATTCCACAAATTTCTCCAAACACGTGGCACTAATTTTGAATTTGAGAATGAGCAAGTTTCCCATGAAATTTGTCTTATTTGATCTCAACCCTTCATTTCTCTACTCAATCTCATCCATCCATTTTACCATCTTCTCATCTATAAATTTGGGCTTCGAGGTCTTCATTTCTATAATGACCACCATATTGAATCTTTCACTATCCCCATTTTTGTCTTAAAGATTTTGTTTTGTGCACTTTGAAGCTGAGAGCAACATATCTTAAATATTCAAAAGAAAAGGATAGAAGAATAATGGACATCAACCAATGAAGGTATAAAGGTATAACTTCCTTTGTTTGTTTGCATTCAATTTCCTTTATGCTTATTTGTGCTTGATTGTTTTGGATTTGGTTTTATAAGCTTAATTCTAATGGTTTGGTGGTTCCCTTCAATTATTTAAGCTTTGCCAATCAAATTTTTAGATCCATACAATTGGTGAACCAGACATGCAAAACATTTTCTTTTTTTTCTAACTTTCTTGTGTGCATGTTTTTGGTATTTATGTCTTTTAGGTTATGGATACTTTCAAGAGGTGGTGAAAATAAGAAATTTTAGAGGTTTTTTTAGAAAAAATAGACATCACCATTGAATATAGAAGCATCATTCCATAAATTTCCATATATTATACTCTATAATTTGGTGAAAATTTTCATTTTGAACTTTAAAAACGTGGTTTGTAGGACTTTCTTTGTTAATCCATATAGATCTGCACTTTTTTGTTGATTTTTATTGTTGCATATTTTTAAAATATGTTAATGATGAATGTGGTTTTAGTTGGTGGTTAGAAAATCAATTGACAGAAGTTGAATCAATCAGTGAGAGTGCTTACTTCCCTTTTTTAACAATTTCTGAAATACTAACCTGCAGTAAAACTGACATAATTGGCAAATTACTCATTGGATTTTCAAGACTTTTTAGGCATTGGAAAGTTGATTCTAATGTGCATGTTGTGGAATAGACCATTTATTCATGCCAAAAATTAAAAATAAGGTATAATCAATTAAAATGAATGTTTTAATTTCAAACCTTGATTTTTGATAATTTTGTAAAAGTTCATAAATTTTCCAAAAATGTTTTTAATGGTGTGATTAGTTTTCAATTTGAATCTGGTTTTTAAGTGTTTTCATTAATAATTTTTTGCAGCACCTTTTCAAGAGCCAAAGTAAAAAAATTAAACCTCTAACAAAATTGGTTTTGCATCATGTTTTCAAAGTCATTACTTAGAATACTAATTTAATTACTATAGGATGTTGTCAAAGGCTTATTGTGAATGGTGTAGGGGCACCATTTAAAAATGTTTGTCCATTTAAGGTTATTAGGTCTAGGTTATATATTTTGAATGAATTTTGTTCAAATAAGGTCAATGTGACCAATTAGATGTTAAATGAGTCATTTGTGAGCCATATTTGTTGGTTTATAGGTGTCTAGATGGTTGAGGTCTCAAAAAGTGCAAATATGTTGAAAATTGCAAAGCTGAAAATATTGTAATAGGACAAAATAAGAAGTCCAACGATCATAGCATTTGAAATTTCAGTTGTGGAAGTTGAATAAGTTTGTATTTGGAGGAAAAAATATTAAAATCATCAAGAACTCATTGGGCGAGGTTTTTGAAGTATTTTTGTTGATTGAAGCATATAATAAAATTTAAATTTCACCAATTTTCTATATTTTTTTGTTGTAGCAACAGATTGTACTGCCTATATAGCAATTAGTTGATCCAAATTTGTTGTGATTTTTATATTAGGTTGAGTTACCTTTTCTTTTGAATCCAATCAGAAGGTTTCCTATTAAGTTTTGTGCATTTTATCACCAATTTACTTAAACCGGTTTGAACTAGCAAATTTGAGGGTTTGTGAGGCAATAAAATGGCTTTTTGACTCATTCCTCTTTTTGTAACCTCTGTGACTTGAGGAATGGGTCTGAACTAATATTAAAAGGTGTCTGAGAGTCTTGTGTGAGTAGGGGAGGTTTGGAAAAGTGTTGGGCATGAAGCCCTAAGTTTGAAAAATGGTGTTTTCCAGGTGAGATTTGGAGGTTTTGATATGTCAAAGTGGGAAGTTGGTTGGGGAAGTGAGTTTCCTTATTGTTTTGAGTTTGTATAGGCTAAATAGGACCTATTGTAAGTGTTGGTGAGTTTTTTTTAGCATGGGAAGAGTGAGATCCAATAACCTCTAGGGTTTCTAGGCTTAAAAGGAGGGCTTTGTAGTTTGCCCATTGGATGTTTGTATCCCTGAGATCTGATTGAGGATTTTGTAGTTTTGACACATTGGTATTGCTTCCTAATTGATTTTTCAATTTTTGTTGAATTTTTGTGAGTAGTTACTGTTGACGCCAAAAATTGACGAGGTAACAGTGTCTTATGAGAAACTTAGTTTAAGGGGAACCTTTTGCGCTAAACTGAGTGACCTCCAGATTTTTAAAGAAGCCAACTTCTTCTATAATGGGTTTTGGAAAGGGACAAGGAAGTGGATATAATAAAGCAAAGTCTAACCTAAGGCGATGTGCCAAGATCTGCTGATGGGCATGATAAATCATAGATTTAGGGGCCTAAATGATGTTGTTGCATTCCAAAACGTCAGAGACTTAAGATTATAGCATAAACAATTCATTTATTGACATAAAATAAAGTTGTGTACATTCTCGCTACTAAAAAGAGTCATTAGACATGATTTAGGTAAGCAAATTTATATCCAACATATATGGAAGTTCTTCAAATGAAATGTTAAGATAGTATAAAGCATAGTTTATAATTTAATCAAAGCATGAAAAATAGAAAGGGCAAACAATTGGCACAGTCTGAAAGTTGTAATTTAAATAAAACAGTAATAGAGGCCTGGCGTCTTTTGCTAAAACCAACATTTTTTTCTAAATTTCAGACCCTTTCTCATCAACAGAGAGTATATATAGCAGGAGAAAACCTCTCATCGCTTAGGAGAACAACAACAGAAAAGATCTCGCAATCCTTTGCAATGATGCCTGAATCAGAAGATTCCCAAGGCCGTTACAACAACATCGAGCTAGAACACAGCATCCAGTCACCCTAGGTACACATGCATCCTTTGTAATGATGGCGGTGGTCCAAGCAAGGCTCGAGCAGACAAATATCATCCATTGCTGCAAATGATTATGACCAGCAGCAACCAATAGTGTTATTTAGTTCACCCAATCCATCACCCACATAACAGATCAACATTTAGGCACATGGTAGCCTTTCGCTGCCTGCATGAAACCTTCTCTCATCATTGCTGAGGATTTGCAAAAATGCAACACATGTCAAATGGGTTGAGATCCTTATCACAGTGAAGGGAACGCTCCATCAGTCGTGAGTGAAAGATGCGTGGCAGCATTTTGTTGCCCGCGGTTGCTTATTTCCTCACTGTGTTGAAATATTTGCGAACGGTTTCCACCTGGCAAAATGTAGGGCCCGCCAACACCTTTTAAGAATGAAAATTTTTGTGGAAGCATTTCACAACCCGACGAGGCCTCGAGAAGCAAGCAACAAAAGCAACCCATAACCGCGACACGTGGGAGCCCAGCGGAGCTTCCTAGGAACTGAAAGGAAAGCCGATACCCGAAGCTACAAAGAGTCGTTGCATAAAGTGGCAGATCAAAAACTTGATAGAAAGCTAAGTAAACTTGGCAATGCATAGGCCGGCGCACACATAATGTAAAAATAAACCCAAAGGGAGCTACTCAAATATTTATTTTAACATCTTTTGGCGACTATCAGGGGTGTTTCGACAAAGGAACGAAGAACCCAAAATTTCTCTAGTTTTATAGACCAGAGCCTTATCCATATGGCTAATGGAGTTAGAGATTGGAAAGGGCCAACTGTAAAGGTGACCAATCAGCTTCAGATGGTTTCATTATGTTACACAAATTATCCTGTGTTCTACGTAAATCAATAGCTTCTTTGTGAGGTAGCACATCGGGTAAACTGGCCCTTGCTTGTATATAAAATAGTAGCTATGAGAGCGGATGAATGACTGCCTCAATGTTAGCTACCGTTGTGGAATGACTAAACTCCCTGAAAGCCTCTAGGTCATTTTCCTTCTCCTTAATAATTTTCACAATCTGTGCAGTTGTGGCAATAGAGCCATCCTTGAGGAACGCAAACAGTAGCCCCATCTTTCCTAACTTGGAGAAACTTTCCCATATGCCATCTAGTGTCTTAGAAAAGTTGCAGCTGCTTTAGTGCACTAGAAAGCAGAGTGACAATGAATAAATTTATTTGCTGTTTGGGAAGCAGCATTCTGATCTTCAATACCCGCTCCGGCAAGAATTTCATCAGAGATGGAGTATAGCTTGTTGAGCAAGTCTTTCACCTAAGGAAGCTTCTCCAAGATGAATCGTGGGAACTGCTCAATTGTATCATGGGCCTCCTAATTGAGCCTTCATGCCTTGTCGATAAATTGGAGGGTAGGCTATAGTGTTAGGCAAAAGGTTTTAATTTTCTCCTAGTGAGAAATGTATAATTGCCTAACCAGCGGAATGATATCAGGTTGTACAGGGGAAGGCAATAGAGAGGCTTTAAGTGAAGTAATCTTCACATCTCTTGAAATAAGGGCCTCAGATAATTCTACCCTTTTCTTTTTCTCGGACGCCAGCAGTTCTACATAGTTGCTCATTTCTTTATTCCAATTTTGCTCAGCTCGGGAGTGATTTACTGATTGCTCCTTTAGAGAAGCCTTTATCTCTCAGAGCTCTTCCTCTAGTTGAGCCTTTAGGCCTTTAAACTCAACCTCTTTCTCTTGTATTCTTTCCTTATATTGAGCTTGTCAGCATTCCAACTCCTCACCCTTTTGTGTCATCCCCTAACTATGCTCAAGGTGGAGGTGCTCAAGCTCTTCATCTTTAGCTGTAGGTTCTACCGCGCTTCCTAGTTCTTGCTTTGTAGCTTTTTTATTATGCCTGGGTTAGTAACCTGGGTCTTCGCAATTTTTCCTTGAAGCTTGTTCCTTTCATCCTCTGCTGTGAGCACCCTTTCAGTCATGTGGGCAATATCTGCCTCTAAGGATTTCTCCTTCCTTCTAAAAAATTCACCCTTTCCCTAGCTGCCTTGAGCTGCTCATCTTTCTTCTTTAGTTGGCGACCAATTTTGAGGAAGTCGAAAGTGACTACCTGTTGTATTTACTCCATCATTTCAACCTTATATTGTAGTTGGACTACCTTCATGTCGAGTCTGACTGCATATATCTCATAGTCTTCTAGTTGCATTTCTCCCTGAGGCTTACTTACCCTTGGATACATGGTTGCAAACTTCAATTCTTGTCGGGCCTCATCATACAGAGCTTGTACTCTTGGCTCGGCAGAAGCACTATCATCCTTTGCTTTGTGTTTCCTCATTCTATTCATGCGTGCCTCCTTTCTGCAATCTATCTGTGCTATGAATTCGCCTAGTGATGAAACTAGCCCACCTGCGAAAGAAGCACCAAAAGGTAGGGCATAGGGGTAGGTAACCTTCATAGGTGCAGAAATTTGCTTCTTCTGGAGAGTGACTGTTAGCGGAGAAAAGTGTGGCACATTCCATAGTTTAGTTTGAGAACTAATAGCAGGGATAGGCATTTGTAGCAGCTGAATCAGGGAATTAGTCATAAGGCTCATTGGTCAGGAAAGGGGAGTTGCTAACGGGGTGTCAGCTTATTGCAATAGAAGAGGATCTGTAAGCATAGTGGAAAAAGAATGGATACCGATAGGGGGAACACCTTCTGAAAGTGAGGTAAGGAAAGTCTGAGCAGCAGTGGCAGCCATGAGCATACTTAGAGGAGTAATTACAAGCAGGTGGGCCTACAAAAATTGGGCAAATCCAACTGAATAAGTCAGACCAAAAGCAGAAGGTAGAGGGCTAGGACTTATGGTAGGAGTCACCAGTGAGGCAAGGGCAGATACCAAGGAATGAGATACAAGAGAAGAAGAAGTGAAATATACCTGTTGACTGGTCGATGGTGGTTCGAGAATCATTGGTGACTCCTCTTCAGCCTCAGGTACCTGGCCAATAGCGGGTAATGCTCTAGTGGGTTCTTGCGAACCCTCCCTGATAATATTCTATGTGTGCTACCGTTTTGCGGGTGGAGCCTCCCTAGCTTCGACAATCATCTCCTTCTGTTGAAGTGATTGTCTTGCTGGTTTAGAAGCCCAAGTGAGTGTATGCGAGCCTTTTGATATATTAAAACATACGTTTGTGGCCACATAGGTGGGTTGTCTAGAGACTTTCTCCTTTTGCGCAGGGGAAGCTGATGTTACTGCTTCCTCCTCCTGCTCTTTGGATTCATCCCCCTCTTCACTCCTATCAAAACTAGAGCTTGGGATGGGATGACCCTCTTTCCACCACTTCTCAAATTTTTAGTCATCCCATAATTGATTGTAAGGAGCATCTAATTGTGCAATTTTTTGGCAATATTTTTAGAAAGCCTTTATTTTCTCCTCACTCCATTCTTCATTCTTCTTTAACTTGTTGTACATGCCGCGCTCCATGGGGACATTATCCTAAGCCACAGCCACAAGAAAGTAGAATTTGTGCCATGGGCCTCTAGTGTCCGGCGTAAGGATTTGTGCCAATTCAACAAAATCCTCATCTTTGTCCATTCATGGGTTATGTCATTTTTCTTAGTATAGTTGGGAAACATGGGTAACTCTCATATGTGGCTCCAGCAAGTCATCGAAAGGGTTGTATTCCCACTTATCATTTACTAGTACTAACCCTAGATGTGCTAGCTTGTCCTCTAACAATTGGTTCGATTATTTTTTCAGTAGAGTTATTAATTTGAAATTCTTCGGACAAGTGAAGAATCCCTTCTTTTTGACCTTTTCGCTACTACAAAAGTGAAATCAATGATACACACCTGTCGGAACATTTCTAGCGCGAGCACTCTATCCATGATGTAGGTTAGGAGCATGAAAGGTTTACTAGTAAAGCCCCAGATTCAGAAGATTGTAAAATCCTTGCCCAAAAACCAGTCACAAGCAGGGGTGAAGCTCTACTTAAATCCGGTATACTCCTTATCGAGTTGGATAATATCACTATCTCCAATCAAATCATTCAAAACCAAGGCTATGAAATAGTCCACAAACGCATGATAATTGTATGATGTAGAAAGGAATGGCATCCATACGGACACCGGCTTTCTTTTATTTTACTCATCAAAAATTGATAACAGAAAAATTGGGTGAAGAAATCCGGGTTCTGATGCAGAAACATGTGGACCAAGAAGGAAACAAACCTAAACTTTTTCTCTGCCTGATAATCCTCAATTTGCTATTTCATTTTTCATCGGAGTCTTGGCCACATATGAAAGCTAGCATGGACATGGCATCCTGGAGATTGTCGCAGAATGTGCCACATGACAACAGAATACTTGGCATTTTAGTGGATGAGATGTCTTTCTTACTAGTCTCCTCTACCAAGAACTCTGAGCTAGTTTTCATCTTCTTCCATATTTTCTCTCCTTTGCTGAATGAAAAGGCTTGATATTCTCCTTTCTCTTACTTGGGTCTAGGATACATAACATGTGCCAGATGGCCTCTACAGAGATATGCACTCTTAAGTTACAGCCTTCAATATAGTGGGTATTAGGATTATAACAGTGGATAGCAGCATCAACAATCTCTGGGCAATAGTGCACCAGTGGGACCATGTATTGAGGGAGACCATTGTACCAAACTCTCTGTATTGTAGATTAGTTTTCCTTTGGTGCCGATAACCTTGCACAAGCTCTTCTTTGTGGGCTCTCCTTGTCCTTTAGGGTATACCAGGCATAGTATATGCCACATCCTCATAGACATATACCTCTACTGAAGAATGAATAGTTGTGAATAGCTCCTAACTAATTTCCTCCTACATTGGCTGAGCTGAAGATTTTGACATTTCCTTCTCTGAAGATTCTTGCAACTTCCTGGTTGACTGTGACTATGCTCAACTCTAGATAAAAAGACAGTAAACAACTATGCACTTATCCTTGGCGTTTGTAAAAAGACTTTGAAATATTAAGCCTTTTCATGTAATAATAGCAACCTTTCCCAAGGTGGTAGGTGAAAGCAAGCCTTTTAAATTTAATTCAACATGTACCGTTAATCTTGTAAATTGTGCAAAATGAACTAATTACTATTTTGAAGTGGCCAGAGTTCATTATTCAATTTGGGTGATTGTGTGATACGCCCTGATCTCCTTGGAACTTGAGCCGACAATTAGCTTGCCAGCCCTACGTTAGCATTCACTGGCAATTAATATCCCGACTGGAATGATTATGCCAAGCAAATGATCACAGCTTGAAAAGATATGAATATCACCTTGGGCTCTGGGATGCGCTTGAAAGATGACACAATAGCCTATAGCCATACATCTCACTACCAATAAGCACCACCTTTTTAAAGCTAATTAATCAACTTCATTTAATTAAACACACATCGAGCCATGCTATCACATATATAACTTGCTCGAAAATGTGAGAAAACATAGGCTCATCTTTCGAGATAGCAACTAGCATAACATCACATTTTTTTGAAGTGGATTAGCATGAGTCTTGTCAATTTTTCTATAAATAGGCCAATAAGTAGTGAGCAATTTATACTTAACTTTTGAGAAGTGATAGGCCAGTAGCAAAGCCTTAAGCAAGTCTTTTTATAGGTTAGGTGGTAAACAAATTCGACATTAGCTTAGAAGCCTAGGGATAGTGTCAGAGCAATGGATACCCCAGTTTGCCTAACCTCGTTTAAGTCACAGACGACATTCCTAGGGGAGATTTCAACTAGGAGATTGAAAAGGATGAAGAAGAACAAGCATTATCTAGTTTTTGTAGCCATAAAGTGGGTTTTAGGCAAAGATTGCATAGAAGATGAGGATAAGTATCGAGTGAATACTGACGTATGCTCCCACTTTGTAGCATCCATGCTAGACATTTACGTTCCCCAACCACTTATCTTGAAGTTGGTTAAAGGAATTTTCCTGAAAATATACCTGAATGGTCTTGGTGAGGTCGTTGCACATGCTGCCTATGGGGTAGGTCTACCGTTAGCCAGCGACCTGCGTCGCTTTATTGAGGAAGAAGTTGTTGTCATTTGGTTGTCGTTCCTCAGCGAATTCCACCTATAGACTCGTGATCAGCACCATCAGAGAGTTACTCAGGCCCTACACTTTCTATTTCATAGCTACAACATGATACCTTTCTATGACGTAGACTGGTATAATGACTTCAGGAACCTAGTGTTCTCCCCGCCAATGGTGATCGTGCCAAATGATGCTACTAGTGCTGTCAAGGAACCCATGGATGAGGAAGAAGTGGACGCTGCAGTGAATGAATCAATTGCCGCTAGCCATGCCTTCGAATAAACAACCCCTTTGCCTGTTGCTCAAAATGTACCACCCTGCCTGCTCCTCAAATTACCTGACACTAGCTGTATATAAGCTTGAAGAAGGCTATTATATATATAATAGCTCAATATACCTGTAAATTTTGAAATACGGCTTCCCAGCCACTTCTGTAATGAAAAGAACATATATAAATAGATATCCATCATTTTAAAGAAAATTCATGCTCTTTCTTTTTATTCTTTATTTAAGTTTTCTGGGTTTGCAACTTTCATATGCTATTCCTCCACACATGGATGTGTTTTATGTAAAGAAACTCTTGTGTTTTACCCACCAATAATAATGAGTTAATTCCACAGAACAACAATTGATTTAGAAAAAGACCAGCCAAAGAAATGGAAATAAAAATAAAAGCGATATTTACATATGTACAAGGTAGAGCTTAATGCCTAATGGAACAACTTAAGATTAATCCCATTGATCAGGATTCCTAACGGTTACTGTTCCATATTCTCCAGCTCAAAAGCATTGTGTTCTTTGCACCGAATCACTTTAAAGGGACCCTCCCATAGGCTGTCAAATTTACTGTGCTGACCTAGCTTTGCAGCCCTGCTATCATACTTTAGCACTAAGTCTCCACATTTTAGACCCTGGTCAGAAGCCTTCTTGTCAAACCATCGTTTGACCACTTGTTGACAACTTGTCATTGCTATTAGGGAATTCTCCCTTTTTTCTTGTACTTCCAACAGTTTGGCGAGCCAAACCTCCATGGCTTCATTTTGTTCTATCTCAAGAGATTTCAATAATTGTATTGTCGGAATCTCCATGGAGATAGGTAACAGTGCTTCTTTCCCGTATACCAACTCATAAGGTGAAGTCTTAAGGACCTGCTTAGGAGTTATGTGGTTTGCCTAGAGCACTGTTTGGAGGTTTTTATGCCATTCCCTCTAGTGTTCTAAGCCAATCCTTTTAAGAAGTCAGACTAAACTTTTGTTCATCGACTCTACTAGACCATTTTCCTATGGGTAATAGTTTGATGATGTTTTAAGGAATATGCCATTTTTTAACGCAAAGTGACATACCTTTGTACCTAGGAATGCTCTAGCATTGTCCAAAATGATAGTTTTCAGAGGGCCAAACCTTGTCACCAGTTCCTCGAAGAAATCTACAATCTCTGTCTTTGTTGCGCCTTTAAGGGGAACAACCTCCGTCTACCTAGTGAAGTAATCCATAGCAGTTAGAATCCACTTGTGTCTAGCACTAAAGACTAGGTTGATCATTCCTATGAAGTCCAAGCCCCATTGTGCAAATGGTTCGTTCGCCACTATAGTTCTAAGGGGCATTGCAGAATTCTTCCTTTTGTCAGTGAAGAACTGACATTTTTTACAAACTCTCACCAAAGAGTGGGAGTCACTGAAAAGTGTAGGCCAATAATAGCTAGCACACATGATTTTAATTGTGGTGGTTTTGGCAAAGAAATGCCCACCTGCAGCACTATTGTGGAATGCATCAAGGATCCTCTTCGCCTACTCCGAAGTAATGCATAGCAGGAGAACACCATTGAAATTCCTTTTGAAAAGGACTCCTTCTATCAGCGTATATCCACAATTCTCAAGGCGGTAATACCTTCTTTTTTGGGCCTGGCGGATACTTTTCGGTTTGCATGAAGCTCATTCTATCAGTCAGCCAATCGCCTTCCGATCCTGATTCATTTATCAAGACCAACTCTGGCTGTTCCTCCTCGGCAGGTACCTCCTCGTTCTGTGCCATATACTCACACAGTCCTCTTCCTTTAATAGTCTTAGTAGGCTTGAATTCAATGTCATATTCAAGGATCTTGGTGATCCAATTAGCCCTTTTTTTTGTGATCTCCCCTTCCATAATGTATTCATGAACACTGGAATGTGTGACATATACCAGAACTTTGTTGCAGGAAATTAGATGGCAAAATTTTTTAATTCCCTTTACTATTGCAAAGGCCTATCTTTCGATAAAGTTATAATTCACTTCATATTCCTTTAGGGTTTGGGAATAGAATGCCACTGGATGTTCCCCCTTTCCTTCATTATCCTTTTGGGTTAGAATAGTAGCGATACTAGACTTGCTACTAAAAGTATACATTATAAAATATTTGGATTGATCCTGATTAACCAGCATTGGGGCTATGGAAATCACTTCCTTGACCCTTTCAAAAGCCTCTTGAGCTTCCATTGTCTATTTGAATGCTTGATCTTTCTTCAGCATTAGGGTGATTGGCCTAATCATTCCCGCAAAATCAGAAATAAACTTGCTCATGAAATTTACTTTGCCCAGGAAAGACTGGACACCTTTCTTATTTACCAGAAGGGGAAGTTCTTTGATAGTCTTTACTTGTTCAGGGTCAATTAAAACACCTTCTCTAGACACAACATGCCCTAACAGCGTACCCTGCAGCACTCTGAATACATATTTCTTTGGATTTAAGGAAACCCCGAACTCTTGGCACTTTTGAAAAACTAGTTCCAAATTATCAAAATGATCATCTTTAGATTTAGACAACATAGTAAGGTCATCCAAATAGATTAAAATAAACTTATTGATCAGTTTGCTGAATGTGATGTCCATCACCCGCTAGAAAGTTGCCCCTGCATTAGATAAACCAAAAGGCATTTTAGCATATGCAAATGTTCCCCACTTTGTGGTGAACGTAGTCTTGTGTTGATCCTCTTCTTTAACACGAATCTGATTATAGCCGGAAAAACCATCCAATAGAGAGAACATTTCTAATCCTGCTATAGTTTGTAGGATAGACTCCATAGAGGGCAACAAATAGTGGTCCTTCAGAGATGCTCTATTCAGGTCTCGAAAGTCCACACATAAGCGGATATCCCCATTCTTCTTTCAGACTAGGACCAAATTTGATACCCAAGTATTATGTTTGATTGGGAAGACAATGTGTGACTCAATGAGCTTGGTTAGCTCCTATGCCATCAGGGCCTCAATTTTAGGGTTAACTAGCCTCTATTTCTGTCGGATTGGTTTCATACCTTCTGTTAGCTCAATAGTGTGCTGAATGATGCCAGGATCGTAACCCTGTAGATCATCGTAGGACCAAGCCACTACTCTATACTTTTTGCAGAAACTGATGAGCCTTTCCTTCTCATGCTGTGAGACATTTTTTCCCACTCAGAGATTTCTACCATCGAAGACCTGAAGGTCTTCATAATCACTTTTGTCTACCATGAACTTCCGCTTATCATTTCGGGCGTCATTACAATCAATTTTTTTTTTGAGAGTAACCAATCCTTTTGGAAGCTTATTAGATTTGAGCTACATAATTTTTCCTTCATAAGCCTTGGCGATCTTTGGTTGAAGCTGATCGGTGAACTCCCCTGAGTGCTGGATAAATGAAGCGATCTGTTCATTGCTTTCAAAGACTTGCCAACTCTAATCATTGTCGGGGATGGCTGGTCGGACTAGTACTCATACTGCATGTTCATTATGAAGCAAGTCAGAAACAGGATCAAACTAAGCGCCAATCATAGCCATGCGATCGACATCACTAATTTTTTTCGAGGAATGGTCTAGATATTGAAAGTTTCAAAACTATCAATCAGGTCATAGACTCAGTGTCGATAGGATCTCATGTGGACATTCTTTGCTGCAGAAATTCCTCAGACTTGGTTAACTACCAGTTCAGAATCTCTGAACACAATCAATTGCTTAATGCCCATTCATTCTGCAAGGCTTAGGCCTTGGACTAACCCTTCATATTCAGCCTCATTGTTTGTACAGGTGAAGTGAAAGTGGAAAGACCTCAACATTATTTCATTCTGTGGGGATATTAGATATACCCCTGCTCTAGCACCTACTTTGCATCTTGCTCCGTCAAAGTACAATGTCCATAGGTCATTTTCTTTGTTACCGTCAGATTCTTTAGCGACCTTTGGAAGCACCCGGTCTTTGTCATACATTACATATGTGGCCAATCCTGTAGCATGATAATTTTTGAAAAGGGTCATTGTTTATGTGTTTGCTCAACAGAGCATCTTCTTTATCATTCCGATCTTCACTCACCTTCTCTTCTTCTAGCAAATCAACACTATACATTTCTTGCTTGGTGATAGAGGAATGTGCCGCTTCAAAATTTATCAAGGCCTCATCCGCCACATGTTCAGAATGTAGAGCCTCTAATTCTATCTTCATTTTTGTGCCATGTTTGGGCCTAAGTATCAGATGTGACTAATCCAAGGACAGGTATCTACCCACCTTTGAAGTAAATTCTCAGGATAGACATAGACCAAACATAGGAGGAACATCTATGATCACCGTATCTTGCTGGACCATGATACTAGGGCAGGAAAATAGAGTTAATGGAAGCGCTTTGATGACACCTATGGTCTCAACTTTGTTTCCATCAAGCTGCATAACCCCTCTTTTCATAGGTTCGTAGGTGAGTCCCAAAGCTTCAACTATCTATTTAGGCATAACCATCGTACTAGTGCCAAAATCAATCATAGCGTTGTGTAATAGCTTCTTTCCTACAATGAGAGTCGAGAAGAAGGGTTGAGGTTTCAACCTACTTTTATCTTCGACGGGGGATTCTTTCGCCTTGTCTGTAAGAACCTTAACTGGTGGTATTTGATAAACAACCTCTGTACTGACAGACAGCTCTGTTGGTGCTGGGTTGATCTCTTCTTGAAGCGCCTTCTGTAATATAGTCTTTTGTTCCGGGATAGCTAGAATGTCCCACAAAAACACATTAGCAGATGATTTCTTCAATTGCTCTACCACATTAAAAGGTGGCTAACTTAGAGATTTATGCTCCTTGGTTCTTGCTATAATAATTTCCTTCCATGGTTGAGAAGATGAAGGGATGGTTAAAACACTAGGAATTTGATCAGAAATGCTTTTGAGTGGTAGGCTATCTGGATGTGAAACCATTGGCTCACCGGCGAATCTCCTCTTTGAGCGCGTGTTGTAATCATAATGTACTTGCGGTGTTTTGGATATGAATGCGTCATTGGAAAACACCGTTTCTTCTTCCTCCATCCAAGAGAAGAGTGCATGATCAGGAGCAATATCAGACTCTTGTTCTAAAGACATTCCTTGCATTTGCATGGCAAGGACCGCACTCTCCATTGGTGAGGCATATACGTAACCTCCATTTTCTGTTACAGTTCCTTGACTATGTTACTCCACTACTTTCTGTTGTAGGTTTCCGCACAGACAGTTCTGGGGCATATGCGCATCACTACAGGGGAAATACCATGGATTGATATCATCAATAAGATTTTTTTGTCCTGCAGTTAATTCCCTACTCGAGCTTGGTGACACACTTGTCAACGGAGTAGGCACTAACACCATTTGGTTTTCCATTGGGACTGGTGGATTATTGTGAGTCACACCTTGGTATTGGTTCTACTGATAGGAAGACTACCGACCTTGATAGTTTTGATATGCAGGCTTCGGAGGCGTTGCTTGGTTCTGCTTAAGAGTGGTTATATCATTTTCCATGGTTTGCAACATCTCTTTGAGGTCGCTTATTTCATCTTTAGAAGATCTGATGTAGAAGCTACATTTTCAAGTGCAACCGCATATGAGTACATTGATTGGGCAGTTGTGGGCGCACTAGTCAATGCGACCTTTTGCTCGAGAATTGATATTTGAGGGAATATCGGCATAATAGGTCGAGGAGGCAATTTTCTATAATTTATCAAATGATTCTCAGTTTTGATAGTGATACCATAAGCATCTGGTATAGTAGCTCCTTCCAAAGACTTGATCATTACAGAAATTTCCAAATTGATGGACTTCAGATAGAATATAAAGGCCAACTTGGGAGTCGAGCAGATAGTAATAGGGATCCTTTGCCAATTTGCTTGAAATTGGGCATTGAAGTTCGTTAGAGCCTCCTAGGGGGCTCGTTTTATGATAGATAGTTGATAATATAATGAAGAATGATCTCCGTCGTTTGAGAAACTTTCGTAGAATGGATCTCTGAGCTCATCCCAGGGGCGAATTAAATTAGGAGTTAGCGTTTAATACCAATCCAGAGCCTTACCTTTAAAAGACATGGCGAGGAGCCTTAGGGCTACATTTTGCGCAGTAATACCATGTGTAGACATGCAAAATTTACATTCTGCATTTGATCAAGTTCATTCATCAACTGAACTAGATGTTGCATTAGATCCATTCATCACTTTCATCCATTCATTTAAATAATCTCATTGCCTAAGGTTATTTATTTAAAATCAAATAAGCATTATCATCAATCTTTTAATAATAAATCAAAAATCCATTTAAATCAAATCCTAAATCATATTCCATCATTTTCTGATTTAAATAAATCAATTATCAAAGTCTTGAAAGTCAAATCATCTAATCAAAATTAAATCAACATAATCATCATCTATTTAATCTAACCCTGATTAAATGTTAATCCCACCCCACTTGCATTATCTAGATCTAGCCACTTGCACAATAAATCAATTTTACTGATTTATCAAAACCTCATTTTCCCTCAACATGACAAGTCAAATATTGCATTTATTGCTATTTTTCTTGTCCCCCTCTCTAAATTTATTGCAAATTCAAATTCAAATTCTCCCTCTCATGGGCACTCTTCCCAAATCTTGCACAACCATTGACCACTCACCATTTGACAAGTGTCATCTTCTCATTAGAGGATCTTTAGTCCCACATTCACCATCTTGGCCAATTTCTCATCAACAAAATCTATAAAAGAAGGCCTTCATTCTCATTCATGTATCCAGAATTTTATGCAAGGTTACTCTCTTGGTTTGAGAAATAATCTTGTTCATCATCTCCATTTGCATTTCATCATTTTAGCTATTGATCAAGGATTGGGAAAGGGTCACTAGCACATGTGACACCAATCCAACATGGAATAGGTGATTATCTTGCTTTTGAAATGTCTTCTTGATGTTGTTTTTGTTACTTGTGGAATTTCTTTAGCATAGATATTTTATTTCATGGAGGTATTTGCAGATTTGTGTGTTTAAACTAACCTTTCTAATGAATATTTGAAGTTGGTCTTACATGCAAATTTAGGGTACTTCATCTTGGCGCTAGAAGGAGGGCTTTTGTTGTAACTAAGACATGTCTTATTCAATGAGGAAATAGTTACAATGTTTCTAATACATAGAATGTGGGCTTTTTGTTTCTTTTGAGTGACTGCACTTTCTAGAAAGACTGAATTTATTTTATTATGCTCTGAGCTACTTTAAACCCATTTCAAAAATCATGTACTCTTGCAATGAGTTCTTTGTTCTATGATCGTAAATGGTAATGTGCTGATGACAGGGTTTTACCTTTTCTTTTTGTGAAATACTTTCACAAACTTTTAATGAATCTATGTAGATTTTGAGATCTATCTTTGCAAAGTAATATCATCGTGTCTTAATCTATACTTAGGAAGAAAAATGCCATGCTTTTCCTGGTAAAAAATATCTTTTTTCGCACGTTTTTCTTTCATGCTTATGCTTGCTATAGACAGGACAGTTCATGTGATTATCACGTCCATACCTTATTTCTAAATTCCCACCTACGCATGGTCAGGTAGAATGCTGGAATAGGCTGTGTAGTTTTGATTTACACCTGACAATAGCATTTACTTAAAGTATCCAAAATCCTTCAAACCAATCCATTCGGCATGTATCCTGCAAGTAAGATAGCATTTTTTCCAGGCATTCTGTCACTGGGTTCATATGCCTTGTACATACTTCTCCATTTTTCTTTTTCATTCCGAACTTCATCTTCTAAGCTTCTTTAAAATCTTTGAAGAGTTCCTTCTATTGGATCTATTGTAGTTGGTATATTTTGAATGTTCCCAGAGTCCAAAATCTTTCCCTTTTGAAGATTGTTTGAGCATTATAATCATAAATGCTAGAACGATGCGAGAATTCAAACATTGATGAAGAAAGCTGTAGAAATCCATTTGAATTCAAAAACTCATGCAGCCCCGCCACTCACATTTTGCACTGCGCAGCAATCTAGGTAGTAGATATAGCTGGCAGCGATAGAGATTTTTGAAATAGCAAC